>JANAVB010042420.1:11864596-12357096 GCA_029216955.1 Iris pallida
CTGCGTGTTCTTGTGGCAATTTTTTATGCAATCGGTTACTGGTTTCCACGATTTTGAGCTTGGACACGTCATACTTCGTGGCTGTACAATTCAGCACAAGTATCGTTTCTTCTCCAACCTGTCTCCTTTTTCTTGGTAAGATTTGGATTTAGTGATGATTGGCATTTATCGGTGGAGTTTTGATTTCGAATCCAACTGTGTCTCGATTTATGCTCAATTATGTTTCAAATATGACTCTTGATTTCGTGCATCTATTTTTATTGAATTATTTCTTGTTCCTATCGAATCCCGCCAAAAGGCAGTGATCGTGTCCACGACACGGACACAACGCTGATCCCTCGTGTCCCTAAGTTCACATTAGACACACACGTTTGATCCACCCGTATTTCTTTCTCTGTTCCTTGTTCAATTGTTCAGGAAATTGGGAATCCTAATCTAAAACTTCATATGAGATTATTTTGGGGTGTTTATAAAGGCACTTCACTTTTTACTCAGGGCTAGCCCATTTTAAACTTTGTATTATTTACAAGTTTGCCACTAGAAAAATTTATTAGGGCTACCCTAATAGGTGGTATAAAAGTAACTGGTTCTTTTTTTTTTCTTTGTCTTCTTCCTCTCCACTTTTTGTCCAAACCCTAGATTGAGATTCCTCTTGTCCCCATGTGTGGTCCCCCCACTCTATACCTAAGAAAATCTTTTTGTTTTGTAACCCTAAAGTAATTATCAACAAATATTCGTAGTAGTCGGTATGTTTTCGACTACTATTTTGCAAAGTTTGTTAAATAATCGGTTTATTCCTAATTTTTGAATGTTTTGTCATAATGTAGAAAATATGGAAGAAATTGGGACATCAAATGTAGCAATCGATCAGTCCGGTCCTTCCGAAGAACACAATATTCTCTCCGAAGAACCCTTGGTTGGTCCCCGACGTACTTTCATTTTTTCGTAGTCGACAATTGGTCTGCAACACACTCAGGCAGTCCAAAGTACTTGATGGACTGCGCTATAGTAAGACAGTCTACAAATTCATATACTCTTCAACTGGACTGCCACATCGCATGGCAGTCCACAAAGTACTGAGGACTGCCAGAAAGTATGGCAGTCGAGTAAAATGCGTATGAACTTATGGACTGCCTCACTTTCTGGCAGTCTTAGATACTTCAAGGACTGCCCAGAAATGTAGCGGTCCTAAAGTTGTTAGTCATTTCAACTGGACTGCCACACTTTCTGGCAGTCCATAAAGTACTCAGGACTGTCAGATTTTGTGGCAGTCTAGTTTAACAGCCTGAATTGGATATTGTATTTGGGAGATGTAAAACGTGTCACGACCCGCACCCACCGTGAGGGTACGAGTACGTAACAGCGCCCAGCCTACGCCGCAGTGTCGGCGGTAGAACGCTATTCTAGGTCATGAACTATAACTAATTAACATGAAATACTCTCCAAAAGGAGGCCAAACACAGAGGTACAACTCAATCACAATCTAAGGTAGAATGTAGCACGATAAAATAGATAAGAAATCCTCAACTGAGGTACAACAGAAAAGAAATAACATAAGTTAATATCTACCAGTCTCAATATCTCTAGAATATACAACTCTGAAAAATAAGGACAACATCTAAACATGAAAAGAAGAACAGTCTAAGCTATCTACACTAAGCAAGGGTATCATCCTCAGCAGCTGCCTGAACCTCCCCAGGGGTCCAGGTCGCGAGTGTCATCTAGGCAAGCTCCAAAGTAAGGGGTACAAGGTTCCTCATCATCCTCTGTAAAATTTTCAACAGGTCCAGTCAGGACGGGAGCGAGCACAATACATCTCACGCAGATCATAACAGGTTAGAGAATATAAACATGCAAGAGAGTACGATACATGAAACTGAAAGAAATACATGATGTAAACATGAAGAGAACTGTAATAGAAATATCTACTATAAGTAGAGAGCTACCTGTGACTAGTGATTTAGAGTACAAAGTCGACATGTGAACGACTGGATTTGCACATGACTATACTAAAGAGGTGCACATGGCTATACTACTTTAGAATTGTTCACATGACTATTTATACTCCCCCGTACCCCAATCAATACACAAGGATCCAAACAAGTTATGTTACGTACATGGTTTTCACATGAACCCATAGATGGGTGCACATGAAGTATACATGAGAGCTCATACATGAGTGCATATGAAGTTTACATGGGAGCCCATAAATGGGTGCACATGAAATTCACATGAAGGCTCATAAATGAGTGCACATGCAAAATAGGTTATACATGAGATACATGGGAAACATGACCGATTCATGGGAGCACATGAGAGTACACGAGCATGCATGAACGAGCATGAAGCACATGAAAAACATGAATAACATGAGAGCGAGGAATACATGATGTACATGAAACACATGACACAATGTATCCGATGCTCCCGAGGAGGATAACATCTCAATGTAGGGATCCATATAGTACCAATCCGTGATAATATCGTGACAGCATCAAATAAGGTAAACTAGAGCAGGAATATAATTCTAAACAAGTTATGAAATGATCAGAGAATGTACTCGCCTGGTATCTGAATGTCTGAAGTAAATGTACTGTCCGAGATGAGGTACATGACTCCTAGTTAGAGCAACACAAGTCAAGATGTATACAGGGGATGATAAATATAATCTACCATGCATCTGCATGCTGTCTAGGTCAAACTAGACCAAAGTCAACTCTCGGTCAACTCTAGTCAACTAGACTGGTCAAACTAGGTCAAGCCTAAGCCAACCAAGTCTAATAAGTCTCACTAGGCCTAACCAAGCCTAGGCTAGCACTCTACATCAATCCCAAGGCTATACAAGCCAACTGCACACCTATACTGGCATTCAAACCACACACACAAGCAATGAGCCATAGGCTATATTTCATGTATATAGGCTATAAGTCATAGCTATATCATACATAGACCATTCCACACATTCACACCTATCAATTATATCTAACTAAATATATTTAACTCACATTCATATAGTTATAGGCTATATGTTAACATCACATATAGGTGTTCATATATATATGTATATAGGGTGATAGAGAGAGAGACATGTGAGGGTGATATATAGTGTGTGGCATGCATGTAATGAAACCTGTGTACAGTGTCATTCCTGTGTGTGAACAGTGAGTGATACATCCTGAAAATCAGTGAGCTAATCTTGTGAGATTGTGTGAGTGAGAGTGTCAATGAGTGAGGGTGTGAGGGTTATATAGTGTAGTGTACATTGTGTGTGGAGTAATATTAGGACTGAAATGTAGGGTGGTCATGGGGCATACCAAGGCTGTTATGGTGGTGGTTTGTAGGGGCTTACCAAGCTGAATTTGGACAGCCATATAGGCTTGTGTGGACTGAATGCTCTAAGTTAGGATGGCAAATATGAGGCTTGGAGTGATAATGAATATATAGGCTGCATGTGATATGAACTAATAAGTAGGGGCTGCACACATTAGAATGGATAGAACAATATCCTCAGACTGAACACAAAAAAAAAGGACTGCACTCTAATGCATATCAGAACAATAGGCAATTACTTAGTTGTTAGGATATGATAGGTAATGACAGTGGATGCATGTGGTGTGAAAAGGAAAGGGGATACCTGGTATGCTCTTCAAATGGACATTTCCATTTGAGTTGAAGCAACCATTAATACTCTAAAGGAGTGAACAGGGACTACACCAACCTGGGCAGTATGATACTACACAATATAGGTTTTATATGCAGGACACACATTAAAGAAGGGGGTGGACCAATTTAATGCAATGGGCAGGACATGTGTTTAGGTGATGCAGGACATATGGTATACGATGCAGTAAATGAATGCATATGCCATAGTCAGTATCAGAGCTTAGGAACTCAGGAATAAATGAAAGGAATCTCAGTTTTGAAATACAATCTCAGTCTCAGTTTAACAGTGCATTAGGAAGAACAGTTTACAACAACAGTCCAATTATAATTAACACATCCAACCCATTCTCAAACACCAAATCAACACCCAATCATCACTAGTGAACTACACATGTGTAAATAAAACTAACATGGCATTTAACATTTCAGAATCAGTTAAAAAGATCAATTCCAGATTTTAGAAAAAAGAAAACAGTACACCTGTGTTCAAATGACAGTCCACTCAGTTCTCAGGTTTCAAGTAAACTTGGTTTCAGGTTGCAAATGTGAATCTAAACCCAATTCCTAATCTATTCTCAAGTTCTCAACATTTCTGAATTTCTAAATAACTGTGAATAACACAATCCCATTCTTGTGTTAACCTCAACCTAAATCATAATCGACTACTGCAAACTAATACACAGGTATGTGAGTGTGTGATAACCAGTAAAATCTCAGGAATTAGTGAAAGGAATCTCAGGAAATATCAATAGATCAATAACATATGGCATTTCGAATTCTCAGGAAAAAAAATCAAATGACAGACCTATGTATCAGAGATTAGGGAAACTTACAAATTTGAATTCAAAACGATCTTAATAATTGATTTTAGTGGTTGGTAAATAATAACAAACATATGCTCGTGTCACACACTCACTGTTGTGTCCAAAAACAGGACACAGAAGTGTCCAAATCATTCAAAATATACAGGCACAGTTCTGTGCACAGAGCCGCCTCGTGCAGCTGTGTCGAATCGATTTGGACTCGACACAGAGATCGAGAGGCCACGTGCTCGTGTCTAGGGTTAGGGGGTATATAGGGCTAAAGGGTCGATGCCCTGATCCGTGTCCAAGTCGCGTCTGTACGTGTCAAACGATGCGTATCAGAGAGCTGAAATCTGTGCGGGTGCAACAGTGTAAAACCAGTGTGTGATGGATTCTGTGTCCGATACGACACGAGAGTCCATGGGACTCGAGGGGGGGTCTGTCAGTGATGGCCCCCACCTCTGTGTCAAAAATGAGGTGTCTACGTGGCGTGTCCAAAGAGAAACAGGACACGGGTAGCAGGGCACCCGTGCGCTGTGTCGTGCAGCGTGTCCACGGCCATTTCCGACACGAAAACGACACGAATTCGTGTTCAGAAAGTGGGAGTTCGAAAACACACATCAAGGGCTTCCCAAATATGTAATTTATTTTAGAAAATACAAAGGTTTAATCCATTCGAGCATTTCATCAAACACCTACATATATGCATTGATACGTGTCCGGTACGGACACGAATTGTGCCCAAATTTCGGGGACAACTAGGGGACTCCTAGATCTAGCCCTAAATGCAAAGAAATCAGAATAATAACATTATTTAAGGGGTTTTACCTATAGGTGTCAATCTCAAAAGAAAGCTTCAAATGGGGGGTGTTCTTCTTGATAGCCCAATGCTCCAAATTGATCCCAAACTGAAATGGCTCTCCACCAACAGTCCATAAACATCAATTAGGACTCAATGCAAAAGACTAGGATGAAAAAGGAGGTTAAATGAATAAAATAGGAATTTTGAAGAAGGAAACAAACTTTGGTTTTGTCAAATGGAGAAATGATATAAAAGAGGCAAGAACAATAGGAGAAGAGATTTTATAGGGTTGGAAATGACCTAGTGGCTGGTCATAATGAATGAAATTAGGGTTAGGGTTTCAAGTCATGGGCCATGGGCCAAGTAGCACTAGTCTAGAAATCAATCTCCTAAACCTTAAGCCTATTGACCAATTCACTAAGCCTTCTAGTCAAGTCTTGATTCCTATATGACTAACTTAGATTGACTTAAGTTAGACTAGGGTCTCACCATGCTAATCAAGTCACCTTAACTAGAGTCAACATCTAGGTTAGTCTCTTAAGTCACAACTAGTAAAAGACTAACATAACACATAGCAATATTTAACTAATATTAAATTCACACAAATTCCCATAAATCATAATAAATTCAAATAAATGATAATAAATCCAAATAACCCTAAAATGTCAAAAATACCCTAATCACATGGCTAGGCTCTAGGGTAGGCAGTCTCTACTGTTCACTAGCAAAACACCAAAATCACAAGTCATGATTTAAATAGTTTTAAAAATTATTAAAAAAATCACCAAAAATCAAATTAAAATTTTAAATACCATAATTAAATAAATTAAATACAAAATTTCAAAATTACCCTCATCTGGAAAACTGGGTGTTACATTTAGGTTTTTAAAAAATTATAAATTTATTGTAGGACACCCCGTCTCCTATGTGCACAGATTTGAGCAATATATTCTCGACGGATATTGTCTTTGAAACTTATGCCGAAGCATTAGAATGGTACAGAGAAGTTGGAAGGCAAAACAACACAACCCTTGTAATTTTAAGGTCGATACGGTGTCGGCCGAATCGTCAAACTGCAGTGATTGGCTGTGAAAGAGGTTGGACGTTTAGGGTGCATCGTAAAAAAAGTGAACTTCTCCCAATAATATCTGGGAAGAAAGCGTCAGGCACAAAAAAATGTGGTTGTCCATTCAAGTTAGTGTTAGGGTGCAAGACTGGCGAGAAGTGGACAGTTGTGGTACGTAATGGGATGCACAATCATACTCTTCCGGAGACGCTAACTGGTCATGCCTATGTCGAAAGATTGAAAGATGATGAGAAAAAGTTAGTTACAGAATTGTCAACTTCCGGAGTTGGTCCAAAACAAATTTATTCTGTGCTGCGTCAGAAGAATGATAGGAACAAGTCCACTATGAGGACAATTTACGATGCACTAGCAAGGTCTAGAACGAGTACTATAAAAGAAAGAATGGCGATGCAACAAGTGATAAAGTTACTCGCCGAAAATTATTATGTGGAATACCATAGAAGACTTTCGGTGAGCAATGAAGTCATTTCTCTGTTTTGGTCCCATCCGGATTGCACACGTTTGGCGCGGTCCTTCATCGATGTTTTGGTTGTTGATTGCATGTACAAGACTAATAAATTTAAGATGCCTCTTCTTCACATTGTTGGGTTCACTTCAACCGGTAGGACATTTTCAGTTACCTTTGTTTTTGAAGAACGAAACAGTAGAGGACTATACATGGGCTTTGGAAAAGTTGAAGACACTTTACACTGGACATAAAGAACCGTCTGTTTTTGTCACCGATCGGAAATATGCATTAATGAATGCTATTGATATCGTATTTCCTCATGCTCGTAGATTACTATGTACATGGCATATAAACAGAAATATTCAAGCACAATGCAAGCAAAAGTTCGAGAAAGTAGACGACAAAGTCGACATGGACCGCTTCCAAGAATTCTACAACGGTTGGACCCTTGTATGGCGAGCAAGTACTGAAGAAACTTTTGACGCAGCATGGTACATGTTCAAATGGGATAAGAGCAACCCGGCATGTATATCTTATATCAAAGACACCTAGCTTGATGAATATAAAGAAAATTTTGTCTTATCATGGACGAATATGGTGAAACATTACTGCACGACCACTACCAACAGTGCCAAAGGGTCACATGCAAGACTAAAAAAATCTGCGCTCATCGGTCGGTGGTTTTGTGTCCGTTTGGGAAGCAATCAATCTAATGACCAATTCGATCGTGAACGAGATAAAGGCTTCATTTGAGACGAGCCTGAATATTGTAATGCACCAACATAAGAAAGAACATCTCTTGTCCGATTTAATCCAATTGGTATCCCACGATGTATTGACATTACTACTTCATGAGATTGCTCGTGCGAATTCTATCGGTTTCGATACCGAAGTATGTGGTTGTACACATCGACATTCTCTTGGGCTCCCTTGTGCACACGAGATCAACGAATATCGACGTCAATGTAGACCTATTCCAATAGTGGTCGTTGATCAGTGTTGGAGACAGCTGTCGATCATGCCTACGGTGGACAGTCTAGATGATTTCTTTTTCATGCCACAGATGAAACTTCTTCATGCCAGATGGTGTGCCGTACTAGGACCTGAGAAGAAGTCATTGAGCTTGCGATCCAAGAACTTGCCAACCCGACAAGTAGTCGTCTACAGGAGCCATCTGTTATCATTGCTCCGAAAGGTATACCGCCAACAAGACTTACAAGAACACAAAAGAAGAAGCTCGAATCTACTAAGCGAGAAGCCTCCCTCTTTGAGTATATTGAAAGAAGCGTGGAAATGCTAGTCGTTCCAAAGAGGAAGAACAAGCTCCCTACTCGTAGAAAGAAACAGAATACGAGTGTTGCATACACACTCGATGCGTACATTGGTGCTTTTGTGCCCAGCATGCGGGAATATATTTGGTCTATTAATGATGTGCCCAAAGACGGACATTGTAGATATCATGTGCTTGCGCGACATCTAGGCTACCCTGCTAAAGACGGATGGAGACAAGTTAGAGCAGAGTTATATTTTGAGTTGGAGTCTCATCTTCCATTCTACAGCAAAATACTTGGGCGAGAAGATGTTGGAGAATTATTGACAAGCATTCCATGCGACACCCAGACTACTGGACCAGAATATTACATGGACATAGCTTCTGTTGCATATCTATTCGCTAACAAGTACAAGATCCTAATTATCGTTCTTTCCGAGAACAACAACAATATGTTTTTTTCCAATGTGCGCTCCTCCGAAGGACTACAGTATGTCACGACCCGCACCCTAGAGTAAGGGCACGAGAAGTGGGTACGTCCAGCCTACGCCGCAGTATCGGCAGTAGAACGTTGTCCTAGGTCAAACATCTAACAATATAAAGGTACCTGTACAGTATATACACTCCGAATGGAGATGACATAGCAAATACAGTCTCAATCACATCTAAGGTAGAGCATGATAAGAGATAGATAAAATATGAAATCCACAAAGAGATACCGCAGATAGAAGTCTAAGTGTCTAAGATACACAAACCCAGAAAAAATCTCAAAATTCAAGTACAGTAATCCATAAAGTAAATACAACTCAAGACAACTAAAATAACTATCTATACAACCTCTACTGTGTCTCCTCTAGGCTAGCAGGCAACCTCCAAGCTATCTGTAAAATTTATCAGCAGGTCCAGTCAGGACAGGAACGAGTACAACTCATCAAGAAAATCCAAGTAATGACATAGAACTATAAAGCAGTTATAAACAGTTTTATTGATGAATATGGCAGTTTATATTTAGGTGATAGTATAGAGAAGCAGTAAGATACAAAGAAAGTAAAGTAACTAAAACAAGAGAAGAATGATGGCAATAAAGACTGTAAAATAAATCTAGCTGAACTAGAGTAACATGATAAGTCCAGACAAAAAATGTAAACCAGTGTAAAACCTAGGTAAATCCAGTACGGGACGAATCTAATACAAGATGAATCCAGTACAAGATGATTCTAGGTAGTGATCAAGAATCCAGGTAAGACCAGCTATACTCTAATAGTGTGTTTTAAAATACTGAGATCGACATGTAAACGCCTGTAGGTAATCAGGCACATCTCTCACTGATCAGGCGAGAGATGGCTATGCTTCTAGTAGATTCCAGTTGGAGATTCCAGATTTGGGATATGTCTACATGTCTTACTCAATATTTTTCCGTCCCGCAATACAAATGAATCCAGAATTCGACACGAGAATCGAGATGAGTCCAGCCAAAATATGATGATTCCAGAAATAGATTCCAGAATGATTCTAGTGATTCCAGTAACAGAGGCCAGATAAGTTTGGTATGTGTGTCGCATACATGAATCCAGAAATATCTATACGTGTTGTAACAGAGAATCACATAAAACTAACTATAACTGAAGTACAGTAATTGACAATTAAATGAGAGAACTATCAGAGAATGTACTCGCATGATAACCTGAACAGCTGATAGGTATAGAGGTCCAAACTGAAGCCACAGGGTCCTATTTAGAGCAACAAAGGTCAAGATGTATACGAGAGATGATAAATGAAATGTACAATGCATCTGCATGCTGTCTAGGTCAAACTTGACTAAAGTCAACACTTGGTCAACTCTAGTCAACCATACTAGACAAATTAGGTCAACTAGGTTAAGTCCTAGCCCAACAAGTCTAACAAGTCTCACTAGGCCTAACCAAGCCTAGGCTAGCACTCACACAATCACAAGACAATGTGAACCACAATAATGCATAATATAAAATAGATAATATATATAAATACATACCTTCATACATACATGCATATCCACATTACATACATATTTATTTATATAGGAATATGTTACATCATGCATATTTATATAGTTACATAGATATATACATTCATGCACATTTACTTACATACTTTTATATATTATATATGTTAACATTCATTACAATCCATTATATTTTACTTATACCTTTGATTGATTCATTCATTCATATATGACATTCATTCATGCATATTACATACTTACATGCATCTATACATTATATACATTGTATATAACTTGTAAAAATAGAAGAGAAAAAAAAGGGGAAAAACTAAAATGGAAAGGGAAGGAAAGAAAAATGTAAGGAAAAGGGAAAACAATGGACATATACATGCTTGCATCATATATTACCATACATGCTATCATTATATATTGCATTACAATATTTATACATTATGCATTCATATCTATCATTACATATATAACTTGCATTCATATCTAGCATTCATTATATACTTTCATGCATACATTGTATATCATTCTTTCATTCATGTATTTATGCATTGCTTATGTACATTATATTAATTGCATTCCTACATGCTTGTATTCAACCATATATATACATTAATGTAAAGAGAATATATATCATATATATATCATTTTATTTATCTAATATATTATGTATTACATACTATATATTCATTTAATATTCATACTACATAGGCTCATAGGTTACACAAAATGCATATATCGTATATTTACTCTTCTACTTAAAACCAATACTGTACCAAATGGACCTCTACTAAATTCTAGGATTAAATTATATTGTAACCCTTCGTGTTAGCTTTCTGAAACTTCAAACTGATCGCATTTTCGTGTCCGAAAGCTCCCGAAATCGCAAAAATACCGAAACACGTTCGTCTTTCGTACAGCTGACACTCAAATAATTCTACAGAAAGTTACAGAAAGAATTTGGCTTATTAGAATATATATTTGGAAAGCTAACTTTGATACGGTTCTTTTAAAAAAAATAAGAGATAAATCGGAGTTCTAAGCTAAAAGTTATGACATTTCTAAGTTGCTTTGGTTAATAAAAACGTGGATGAAAATTATGACGAATTTGACAAAAGAACACATATAGGCCAAGATACTTGGATACAAACATAGGTATCCAAATGAAACTTATTCTAACCATCCTAACTAAGATCAATCCACTCTCTAACCATTCTAAAACTGAATTTAAATATCTATTTAAACTATTATCATACATACATACACATGGGGTGTCCTAATTTGGGATCTATCAAGTAGGACACAAGACACATATCTAAAATCCTCAAGAGAGCTCCAAATGGTCTTAAATTTGAATCTAAATGGGACACATGCATGAGGATGGATCCTACGGATTCAAAACTAATTTATATGCAAAGGAAATCGATTTAGAGGATGGGTTTTACCTATTGGGAGTGGAATATCCCAATGAAATCATTTAGGACACGGCTCTGATACGAAGATTCCTCAAAGTGGATACTCCTCCTTGCACTCCTCTTCCAATCCTTGGTAGCACCCTTCCCTTGGAGAATGGAAATGATTGAGGGAAGGTTTGGTGAAGAAATGATTTGATTTGGAGATCAAATCAATGGGAAGGCTCTCTAAAATTGGGGAAGAACAAAAGGAAAATAAAAGAGGCAAGATTGTAATGAATGAAATGAATCATTCTCTCCTAAAGGTGGCTGCCATAAAGAGTCCATTAGGACTAATGAAAAATGTCCTAATTGCCCCTCTCTAGTCTCATATGGTTAATTCTAGACTAGGTTCAAGTTTGGGGTCAAAATGATCTAGTTTTGAGTCTATAACTTAACCATTCTAACATGATAAAAATTAGTTTAATTAACTAACTTAATGTTGGGTCTTGTGAGCCATGTTTAACTTAATATTGGGTCCCATCTAGAGTTCAAGCTACCCGGGTCACAATACAAGTCAAAACGAGACGAAACTCAAATCCGACTAAACAAATCCAATAAAAATAATATTAAAAATATAAAATTTTCCTAAAATATTAAAATATGAAAAATGATCAAAATCATAATATATCAATTTAATTATTATTAAAATAATCTAAAATTCACCAATTAATCAAAATTCTAAATAATTCAAAAGTCACAAAATGACCAAAATATCCTTAGCCCTAAAAGTTGTAAATAGTCATTCTAATCACATGGTTAGGTCCCCATGGTTAGTCTCTAAGCTTAGCAAAACTAGGGATTAACTAGTTAACCATCAAAATCACAATTCAACATTTTAAATAGTTTGAAATTGATTAAAAAATTACCAAAAATTACAACATGAGTTAAATCTTATTATCGATTAATCAAAATTATAAAAGTTAAAAATTATCCTCATTTTAGAAAAGTGGGTGTTACGCAGTATATCCAATCTAAATACAATTGGACTCGTCGAAAATCACTTTGTTATTCCGTGGTTGATTGGCCACTCTCCTATTCCTCCCCCTGCGTCAGTTTGGTGGAAACATGCACCGGAAGAATCCCTCGCTTGGGTAACTCCCTACACAGATGCAATAAATGTTTACAAGAAAATCACGAACTCCGTGGAATCTATACCAAGGCCAGAGGAACACTATGATGTATTAATTGACTGATGTATAGTTGACGAAGCGTAACATTTTGCATAGGTTTCACCGACAACATGTTGTTGCCACTCAATGAATAAATACGACCCCCAAGGGTAGTACGGAGGGACATAGGTCGACGGTTTCTTCCCTTTTGCAGCGGTCCTCAATTTCAACGTGCTCGGGATAGTCTGTACGTAACCAAACTGACGAAGCACTCTGTCTGGGATGTGAGGCTCCTCAGTTTCATGACAAAATATTAGACCTCTAAATAGTGCAACTGGTTGCACAGGACGAGTGCTATTTCGCAGATCCTGATATGGATGCCAAATAATCTACAACATGCATTCATTACTTAAGGAGTTACTAATTAATGTGGAATACTAGAGTGGTAACTAAATGCTACTTCAAGTTACTATTGTTTCACCTCCTTTGCCCTAAGATCTTCTAGAGCAACACGTAGGGTAGCCAACGTATGTGAATGTCTGGTATCTATCTTGGTCGGCCTCCACCTACACATCCTGGGCATCTGCTCATCATAATTTCGATTAAGAGTAGCCCTATTGAGCGTCAAAAAATGCTCATATATCCATGCCTGAAAATGTAAAATATAATAATGTTATCGTTATCGACATAATTTTATACAATTCTATAGACACGGTATGCTAGGGTTTGCTTACATGGAGTAGTGTTTGACAACCAGCTATTGTCTTCAACTCGACTCGAGATGCAGCACCAAGTTCGCGGTAGAGGTGTGCTAGTATATCACTTCCGAATGATATTTGATCCACAGTATTTAAGTCCCTAAAATTGTTTAGATATTTTGCAGCTCCCCTTTCCGGAATTTTTTTAAATATTTTATTATTATTTATTTTATTTAAATGACAATTTTTTAGATTTATAAATAATTAATTATTAGCTTATTGAATTTCGTTATTATTTTATTGAGGTTATAATATTAAAATTATTATTATTATGGTTATTAAATATAGACTATTTATTATTATTAGTTATTATTCATTTATCCTTTATCATAAGAATAATATATATGTGTATGTGTTTGTATATAAATATATATATGTATATGAAATAGAAAAGAGAAAGAGAAAAGAAAAATATGTACACAACAAACACTCTGCCCTCCAAATATGACTTGTACCACTGCCTAAAGCAACAAGTGCAAATGGTGGTGGCCTATGTTATTATTATGATTATATAGTATACTAGTGAATTGAATTGAATTGAAATGAAATGAATGTTTGAACTGAATTGAATTGAAATTCAATTCAATTCAATTCATTTCAATATATATTAGTTGCAAGTTGCTGCAACAACAACATACATGCATGCAATCATGCATCAGCTTAGTCAAATTGTAGTCAGTTGCCATCAGCTATAAGCTTCACGTGCACCCTCACCTCACTTGGTCACATATTACATGGCCAACAATGTAGAGCCTTGTATACAAAAAACTATTGATTGATCCATGAAACAAAGAACCCCTCAAACCGTGAGCCCACACGCTCCAAACCGAGAGCCCAGCTCTCTGCTGGAAACAGCAGAAAGCCCCCAAGGCCGAGCCTGGTTCCCCTGTAACCAAGCAAACCCGCTCGGGTTAACGCCAATCCGCACGCCCAAGTATAAGGGAGAGATCGAGAATTAATACTCGAAACCTAAACCCTAATCCGCGTACCAGAGCCGCGCCACCCTCGGCATCTTGGGCGGCCACCCACGGCCGTGGCCGCCGCACCAGGTCGGAGGCCGACCACGCAGGGCCGCACGCGCGATGGCGCAACAGAGCGGATGACGCCAAGCGCGTAATAGCAGCCACACAGAGGTACCGAATTCATTAGTTAATTTCTTCGTGTATACTCGACGGTTTTCGATTTCGTAAAATCGTATGGACAGCCCATATAACCATCTAGGAACCCTTCCAAATAGTTCGTAGCGAATTGATCCAGATTCGAAGATAAATCGACGCAAAGTCGACAAAAAACCAGCCTAAAACAGAACACTAGTTCAGCCCAAACCCCCAAGTTCGAAGATCGATTCCGATCGATCCAGGAAAATATTAGAAAAACTATTTAAAGACACTTTTTGACAACATGTAGGGCTCCGAATCCCTTCTTACGAAATTTGATTTCATCGACTACGTGCCGAGAAATCAAATCCCAAAGTTTCCCAAAAACCTGTTATTAAAAACAATAAAAATCATCCACACGACGTGCGTTACGCCAATCCGGACGACGTGGTCGCGTACCGAAAGGATCGAAAGCTGCATAACGGCTTCGTGGTCGTGTGGGCTTTGGCGGAATTCAAATTGGTCGCGTGTGCGCGACGAATTTGATGCGTATCCGTCAAAATTTACCGTATCGTGCACTTTACAAATTCTTCAATTACTTTATGCACGCTCGTCAGATCGAGACAAAACTTGCGCCAACAGGACCGTATCAGTTTTTTGGTCCTGTATGTCAAGTTTGGTCCAATTCTGAGACAGTTGAATCCGACGTCGTTTTAAGGGCCCCACGGTCCCACTCAACGGGCGATTTTGTGCACGGCCCGCCGGAATCCAACTCTGGACATACGATTGGGTTCGTATCGGAAAACTGGATCCGTAGACATATAGTTTGACGACTTTAGAGACCGTTGACTTTGGCACATTTCAGTGCAAAGCGGGTCCAACGGCGGACATCGTTTTTGTCCAAAATTATCGTTTTGCCCCTGTGTCCAGAATTGGACATAAGGACAGGCAATCCTAGCTAATTTGACTATTCTGAGAATGTTGGTACTATTTATTTCAGCATCCGGAGACTTCTGCATGTGTTTATTGATTGTGGCTCGTGAGTGGTACATTGTTATTGGTTTCTTCAGCTAAGGACCTCAGGCAAGTGCACTTTCTGATTGCTTTCCGATTCATAGTAGTCTTTTTATTTCATGTCTATACATACATCTTGCTGCTTGTTGACACGCTCGTCACACGGAGTAGTCGGGAGGGGAAATATCTTAGTAAACATGTGGACTACCCAGAATTATCCCAGTGTCTTTCGTGAATGCTAGCCACTGTGCACGACACGTGCAGTGTGCCTGATTTACCCCCTAGCCGTCCACATGTCGAAACAGATATTTCACACCACCTAGATAGATGTCTTTTTTTAGTTTTTTTCCTTGTTTACTTCTCTATCGTGCTATGTCATCAGTTTTCTTACAGCTTTCATATCTTATATGCTATTTTCATGTTTTGTCAATTCTATTGTATTTTGCATTGTCGTCGGTTTGTGTACTTGTTCCAATCCTGACTGGATAACCAACATTTTTCAGGTTTAGCCGCTATCACTCTTAGCACTGGGGAAGACTTGGGTATGCTGAAGACAACCTAGAAATAGCTAGCCATTGTATCATTTCATTAATTATAAAATCTTGTATTTTCTTTAATTGTAAATGTTGTAATAAATCTAGAAATATGAATGAGCAATATTGTTTTAATTGAGCATTTATTTCTTGCGGGCTTGACAGCGTTCTACCGCCGACTCTGCAGCGTAGGCTGGCTTGGACACGTCTCGTATCCGAAAAGCGGGTGCGGGTCGTGACAAGTTTTTGTTGTGGCCCATGCAGGTCAGTTTTCACAAAGGATTGCGAACTCGTGATGGTACTTAAGTTAGTCGTACCATTGCGAGCCTGCGCCCAAGAAATGCTCATTCACAATTAGGATTAAAATGATTTAAGATAGTGACTAGGACTAGGAGTCCCTTGTTCATATTGACTGTTGGGTAGTTAAGGTTATTAGATAGGCCATGCAATTTAGATAGCTTGCTAGATCTCTAATGGTACACTGATACTTTTGATATGACAATGTGATCCGATGTGGATATACAATTCACTTGGTAAGTTAGACTTACCTATAAATTAAGGCTTGATTTTGATAAATTGTTCAATTTCCTTTACTCTATTAGATATAAACATCACTTCATGAGTTAGAATTGCATGTTTTAAATTCTATGTTGCGGTAAGGAATTAGTTTAAATTTTCTGATTCTGTTATTTGCATACAAATCTTGAGGTAGATTGATTCAAGATTTTCCCTCAACCATTGAAATGTATGTGAGATAGATACTAGAATGTTTGTATTGCATTCGTCCTTAGATATTTTCTCCATGTTTTATTTTAAGTATTGTGACTGATAGGACAAATACCTACACTTTATTCCTAGTCAACTTGTTGAATCTCTAGAAGCCATTAAATCTCACGGTTATAGTTAGAGGAATATTAGCCAACCCATAAAGTTTAGACAGCAGCGCATTGTCGTCAATTATTTGAGAGTGGAGAATATGGGTTCACTGCAGCCAGCAGCACACTGACGAAGCACAACCCATAGAAATAAAATCATTTTGAGGATCATAGGTTATAGAACATTGCTAAAACTATGTTGTAGTTGACCTCTTAGATCTTAGATACCCTTGTGTCAACATAGGGTAGAATATCTGATAGCCTATCACAATTGAGTCACGGAACCAAGAGTTTTGCCACAGCCAGAGTATACGGGCAAGACCTAATTCTTGGTGAAATGACTTCAGACGTGATTACCAGTTTAGGATACTATAGAAGATAGGGACTGCCCTGTATGACCCTAGATCCAAAGCCAAAACTAGTGAAAGTTCTGCCAGTTGAATAGCGTGTCTCCCAACCTAGCATCCCGTAGTCCTTGTGATCTATTAACAAGGTAACTGACTGATAATAATAGGCTTATCCAGACTATAGAATTTAGAGCCCATAACCCATTAGTCGACCGAGGCCTTATGGATAAGAAGATAATAGGTTGACTGTATAGGCAAGAACTCCATGTAAGGCTTTGATTCTCTCAAAAACTCGAACTACTTTTTCCTCCTTTCAAAAATCTCGCATATCTATATTTTGATTCTCTTGACCAATGCTGCTAGTACGGCCTAGTTTTTGCAAGCTTACTCTTTTATCGAGCTTGATTCAAGACATATGTTTATTTGGGACGCCCGCTAACATATTGTCTAATCAGAATCATTGTATTACGGTCTGATCAACCGTGATGCATTTGGTTCGCTCTTCATTTAATTACCCTACGTGGACTGAGATATAGAGATATCCAGGATCTCATCCGCGATTGCTTGACAATTCCTCTTGAAGTATATATTCGCCTTTGAATCACGTAATTGTATCCAGCGACATCTCTTGAACTCTTTATTGTTTTTGTCTTTCGCTGATTGGAAAGACGAAAACTCGTAACTGATAGATAGATACAGAGTATTCCCATGACTATGATAGTTGTATATGCAAGTGTAGCTACCATCGGCCAGCCTTGTGACAGGAACCTTGCCACCATATCCTAGCCTCTAAGGTGGGTAGACTCTAAGCCTTCTAAAATTTTGGTATATACGAGGATTACTGATTGATTAGAATAATTTTCCACTAGGATGATAATTAGAGCCCATGGACTCCCACTTTTCCTTTAGATCATTTTGTGTCCCCAGCCGTGTCATTAATATTCGGAGCACGAGACCAACTGTTATCTTCCAACAAACTTTACATGTAAGATCTAGACGAGTCCACCTTCATCTAGGTATATCATGTCCCACTCAAACCCGTCCCCTTGTACTCTATTTTTGTGCTACGACTTTCAGGTAAAAAGGACTAGCTATAACCCTTACCATAACAACCGGTATACTTTCCGATTTCCACTAGAGCCACAACTTCGACTCATTCACTTCGACCAAATATATGGTTGTGACCTACTCGAAGCCCACTATGCACATGCCACTAGTGTGCCACTCAGTTGAAGCCTCGTGTGCTACTTAAATACAAAAGCCACTGAAGGTGCATTTTGGGCTTGAGGGACCTAGCTAACCAACTTGACTGGCAACCAACTTAACCACTCGAGTTGAATCCTATTATAGGTTACCCTAACCTAGTAGACATAGTTTATCTAGGGATCTTGTCCAGTCCATGTAGATTGAAACCCAATGTTCAACCAACCAACGACTGATGTCCAAATAGAGAACCCCTTTAGACCACAATCTTGATCTCTCAAATTCCGTTCTATTTTGGAACCTTATTTATATTAACACCGATAACAGAATTTATGTATTGAATGGATTGCAAGCCCCTCTAGGAAATGAAGAATTCTTCGATTTAGCCAATGACTGGACTAGAGTAGCTCATCTAGCAAATAAGTTAATGATTCATAAACATTCTCCCTCTATCGGTACCATGAGATACTCTCTACCGTTCTAGGAACTTCTTATTCTCCCTCGATTATTTTTTCTTATCTTCCTGTCCTCTCCATTGTAGAGTGACGAATGGTCACGCTTATTAGAATTTAGCAATATTTCTTAGATACTTGTGTAAATTTATTGCTTGTCAGATTCTGGGTTGTTTGATAGATAGAGAAGGATTGTAGAGGCCATAAGCAGTAGATCTCTATTTGTAGAAATTTTAGCAAATAGTTGGATGATTATAAAGTTTTAGTAACATAGAGTTGAGGGAGTAGTGTGACCAAAGGTGGGTAGAAGTCCTCGGAGTTTCATAGTTACAAAATGGTTAGGAGGAGGATATAAACTGTTTTGAGGAATTAAAAATTCGAGAAGATTAAAGAAATGGTATATTTCCTCTGAATTTAAGGAATAATTATAAAATTAGAATTTCGAGGACGAAATTATTTTTAAGGTGGGTAGATTTGTAGCTCCCCTTCCCGAATTTTTTTTAAATATTTTATTATTATTTATTTTATTTAAATGATGATTTTTTAGATTTATAAATAATTAATTATTGGCTTATTGAATTTCGTTATTATTTTATTGAGGTTATAATATTAAAATTATTATTATTGTGGTTATTAAATATAGACTATTTATTATTATTAGTTATTATTCATTTATCCTTTATCATAAGAATAATATATATGTGTATGTGTTTGTATATAAATATATATATGTATATGAAATAGAAAAGAGAAAGAGAAAAGAAAAATATGTACACAACAAACACTCTGCCCTCCAAATATGACTTGTACCACTGCCTAAAGCAACAAGTGCAAATGGTGGTGGCCTATGTTATTATTATGATTATATAGTATACTAGTGAATTGAATTGAATTGAAATGAAATGAATGTTTGAACTGAATTGAATTGAAATTCAATTCAATTCATTTCAATATATATTAGTTGCAAGTTGCTGCAACAACAACATACATGCATGCAATCATGCATCAGCTTAGTCAAATTGTAGTCGGTTGCCATCAGCTATAAGCTTCACGTGCACCCTCACCTCACTTGGTCACATATTACATGGCCAACAATGTAGAGCCTTGTATACAAAAAACTATTGATTGATCCATGAAACAAAGAACCCCTCAAACCGTGAGCCCACACGCTCCAAACCGAGAGCCCAGCTCTCTGCTGGGAACAGCAGAAAGCCCCCAAGGCCGAGCCTGGTTCCCCTGTAACCAAGCAAACCCGCTCGGGTTAACGCCAATCCGCACGCGCAAGTATAAGGAAGAGATCGAGAATTAATACTCGAAACCTAAACCCTAATCCGCGTACCAGAGCCGCGCCACCCTCGGCGTCTTGGGCGGCCACCCGCGGCCGTGGCCACCGCACCAGGTCGGAGGCCGACCACGCAGGGCCGCACGCGCGACGGCACAACAGAGCGGATGACGCCAAGCGCGTAACAGCAGCCACACAGAGGTACCGAATTCATTAGTTAATTTCTTCATGTATACTCGACGGTTTTCAATTTCGTAAAATCGTATGGACAGCCCATATAACCATCTAGGAACCCTTCCAAATAGTTCGTAGTGAATCGATCCAGATTCGAAGATAAATCGACGCAAAGTCGACGAAAAACCAGCCTAAAACAGAACACTAGTTCAGCCCAAACCCCCAAGTTCGAAGATCGATTCCGATCGATCCAGGAAAATATTAGAAAAACTATTTGAAGACACTTTTTGACAACATGTAGGGCTCCGAATCCCTTCTTACGGAATTTGATTTCATCGACTACGTGCCGAGAAATCAAATCCCAAAGTTTCCCAAAAACCTGTTTTTAAAAATAATAAAAATATCCACACGACGTGCGTCACGCCAATCCGGACGACGTGGTCGCATACCGAAAGGATCAAAAGCTGCGTAACGGCTTCGTGGTCGTGTGAGCTTTGGCGGAATTCAAATTGGTCGCGTGTGTGCGACAAATTTGATGCGTATCCGTCGAAATTCACCGTATCGTGCACTTTGCAAATTCTCCAATTACTTTGTGCACGCTCGTCAGATCGAGACGAAACTTGCGCCAACAGGACCGTATTATTTTTCTGGTCCTGCCTGTCAAGTTTGGTCCAATTCTGAGACAGTTGAATCCGACGTCGTTTTGAGGGCCCCACGGTCCCACTCAACGGGCGATTTTGTGCACGGCCCGCCGGAATCCAACTCTGGACATACGGTTGGGTTCGTATCAAAAAACTGGATTCGTAGTCATATAGTTTGACGACTTTAGAGACCGTTGACTTTGGCACGCTTTTCGGTGCAAAGCGGGTCCAATGGCGGACATCATTTTTGCCCAAAATTATCGTTTTGCTCCTGTGTCCAGAATTGGACTTAAGGACAGGCAATCCTAGCTAATTTGACTATTCTGAGAATGTTGGTACTATTTATTTCAGCATCCGGAGACTTCTGCATGTGTTGATTGATTGTGGCTCGTGAGTGGTACATTGTTATTGGTTTCTCCAGCTAAGGACCTCAGGCAAGTGCACTTTCTGATTGCTTTCCGATTCATAGTAGTCTTTTCATTTCATGTCTATACATACATCTTGCTGCTTGTTGACACGCTCGTCACACGGAGTAGTCGGGAGGGGAAATATCTTAGTAAACATGTGGACTACCCAGAATTATCCCAGTGTCTTTCGTGAATGCTAGCCACTGTGCACGACACGTGTAGTGTGCCTGATTTACCCCCTAGCCGTCCACATGTCGAAACAGATATTTCACACCACCTAGATAGGTGTCTTTTTTTAGTTTTTTTCCTTGTTTACTTCTCTATCGTGCTATGTTATCAGTTTTCTTACAGCTTTCATATCTTATATGCTATTTTCATGTTTTGTCAATTCTATTGTGTTTTGCATTATCGTCGGTTTGTGTACTTGTTCCAATCCTGACTGGATAACCAATATTTTTCAGGTTTAGCCGCTATCACTCTTAGCACTGGGGAAGACTTGGGTATGCTGAAGACAACCTAGAAATAGCTAGCCATTGTCTCATTTCATTAATTATAAAATCTTATATTTTCTTTAATTGTAAATGTTGTAATAAATCTAGAAATGTGAATGAGCAATATTGTTTTAATTGAGCATTTATTTCTTGCGGGCTTGACAGCGTTCTATCGCCGACTCTGCGGCGTAGGCTGGCTTGGACACGTCTCGTATCCCAAAAGCGGGTGCGGGTCGTGACATATTTTGCATGTATCGCGGTCCCGGACTTGTATGTAATACCGACGGCCCCTAGGATGAACTGTATGTATCCCCGGGCACGAGGTTGTCATTAGCATTATTGTCGTCGGCGTCGGCGTCGTCTTCATTGAATGTACTCCTCAAAAAACTTAAAGGAACTCCATACGACTTCTTAAATTTGGGGATTGTGACAAAAGTCTCCGCCTCAACCCCGAGACAATTGGCAACCAAATCCACCATCTCATCATATAGGTCGAAATTGCCCTCGGAATAATCCATCGACATTTGACGACCATCAACTCTAAGCCCCAAAATGTGGTGGACATTATCAAGGGTGATTGTCAACTCTCCGTCTGCGAGATGGAAACTGTTGGTTTCTGGATGCCAGCGCTCCACAAATGCAGAAATTATTGCGTGGTCCAATATCTGATACGAGTATTTTGTCAAATACTGCAATCCGGCCGGTGGGGGTGATTTTTTCCTTCACACTCTCTTTCAACTCATCAAATCCCCACGTACTGCACATCTTCGCATGGTTTATTACCCTCAAAAGGCGCGAGCTTTTCTGCAAATAAAAAAGTTAAACAAAGATTCAATATTACATATAACTATTATTTCGAATAGTTAATCTATATTCAAGGTAAGTAACTAACCGGATCCTTCCATATTTCATAAGAAATGTGGTTCTCGATTGTCGTCAAAATAGAGCAACCAATTGGGCCCGCATCTTCCTCTTCCTCTTCCTCGGCTACATGAGAAGGACCCGATCTAGCGTCATCTCTCATTCGAGCAATGGGTACATTATCATCATCGGAGGAATCATCACGACGAGTCGCCGCTTTCTTCGAATGCCTTGCAACATGTTTCGTTCCACGTGTTCTTATTTGTGAGGCTGGTTCGGGTTCTCTGATTGTTAGCCCTTTCTCGAGAACTCTACTAGCTTCACGCGCCTTGCGATCCGATGCGATAGGACGTTTTCTTTCGGGCCTGGCCTCAACATCCTTCTCCTTTCTCTTCTTTTCATGACTAATATTGAATATTAATTACATATTAAAATGTATGGCATGCCCACAAATGTTGCTGTTCAACTAGTGCAGACATTGGACTGCCCAATATTCTAGCAGTCCTGACTGTATATTGGACTACCAGTTTGAATGGGCAGCCCTGGCTTAGGACGTGTAACTAAAGACTGCCCAAATTTTTGGCAGTCCAACATACAGTTAGGACTGCCAGAAAAGTGGGCAGTCCTAACTCACATCATGTGTAAGAAAGGACTGCCCACTTTTCTGGCAGTCCTAACTGTATGTTGGACTGCCAGAAAAATAGGCAGTCCATTGTTACACATGTTATGCCAATGGACTGCTCATTTTTCTGGCAGTCCAACATACAGTCAGGACTGTCAAAAAAATGGACAGTCCATTGTTACACATGTTATGCCAATGGACTGCTCATTTTTCTGGCAGTCCAACATACAGTCAGGACTGTCAGAAAAATGGACAGTCCATTGTTACACATGTTATGCCAACGGACTGCTCATTTTTCTGGCAGTCCAACATACAGTCAGGACTGCCAGAAGAATGGGCAGTCCTGGACGACGCAAAATTTTTGCATTCACGTATGCTACGGTTTACTTCCCTCCTCCGAATATAGTTTCATTCACATTACAATAATTGCAATTGAAAGAAAGAATGTAATTGATGCTTCAATTTTTTAAGTAAATTTCTAGGGTTTTCGAAAGAAATGGAGAAAGATTAACAAAGATTTCGTACCTTGTTTGCGAGGAAGGTTTGGGGGCCATCGTTCTCCTTGAAAGAGAGAAGAAAACGTGGAGAAGAAGAGGAAGATGATGAAGATGCTCGGCTAGTGGTGGAGAATGGAGTTAGAGTTTAGGGTTTAGGAGGAAGAAGAAGAGAGAAGTTAGAGTTTAGGATGAGAGAGAAGTATGTTGCCAAATGAGGGATGAAATTTGTGTTTGGGGGGCGGGAATACTTTGGGGCAGCCCCAAATCAAAAAAATGGGTTGTCCTGAGTAAAACCCAAAAACATTTGGGCTAGCCCCAATTCGGACAAGCCCTGAGTAAAAAGTGAATAAACACCCTTATTTTGAGTTTCTCTCTCTGGTTTTGGGAGGGAGCATTTGGAATATAATCAACAGTCAACAATATCAATTTTGGACCATTAGGTCAATATTTGACCTGAATCCTAGAATTTCTTTCAGAGGGTGAGTTATGGGCCTATGGCCAGGAGATCGATAGGATTTCTCTGGGCTTTTATTAAATAAGAATTTAGAAAAAGGATGTGGAAGTTTAATGTTTGGGCTCAAAGCCTAGTAAAATGTAAACTGAAATTAGTTTAGGTTATTCTTAAAAGACTGTTATATAGTAATTGGGCTTTTGTGCTTAAATGATTATTTGGGCTGTCATCTTTAAATTAGATGGTTAATTACCAGTGGGCCTTTGGGTCTTTATTAATTAAATTCCGATTAGTCATTATTGGGCCAAATATTAGGGGTGCAACTCGGACGGGTTGGGTCGGCTTTGAGGTCAACCCGAGCCCAACCCGATGAATCATAAGCCCAGCCCGAGCCCAAGCTCAGCCCGACCTCGAGTTCAACATATGAAGCCCAAGACCAAGCCCAGAGGATCGGGTTTGGCTCGGATTGAACTCGGCTTGGGTCAGATCCATCGGATTTATCGGACTCTAATATACTAATTGAAACAATTTTAAACAAAAGTAATATTAAACACATAATCAAATAGCAATTAAGTCTTGATCCTTACAAAATACAAACTGAAATAAGATTTAGGATAAGGAGTTGAAGAGTTTGGGTGAAGAAATTTAGGATTTAAATTTTTTATTTAAGAAGTATGACAATATATATATATATATATATATATATATATATATATATATATATATATATATATATATATATATATATATATGGTTTTGGGTTCTTCGGATAACCCGACACATGAACCCAAGCCCAACCTGATTTATGATCGGGTTCAAATATTTGAACCCAAATCCGAGCCCGAACCTGAGTATCTTCAACCCTAACCCAACCCATTAATGGGTTTACCCGATCGGGCTCGGGTTTAGCCCGCCAGAGTTGCACCCCTACCAAATATCTAGTTGAGTAATATGTTAGGCATTATTAGTTTTAAGTAATTAGTGGTTTACTTTGTATCATGTGGGCATTATTAGTCTTAATAATAAGTAAGAACAAAATTTCGGCATGCCATATGGGTTAATTCATTTTAGGATTATTTTATATAAGTGTACAGGGTTTAGACCTAATTAGACTTTGGGTACTATATTCGTCCATTTTTAAACTTTGGGTACTCAAACTTTTTAGTGACGAAATTGGACTTTCAGTGACGAAAACGAATGTTCGTCACTAAATGAATCACTAAAAAGTTCGAGTACCCTCTAAAACGGACAAATCCAGTACCCAAAGTCTAATTAGACCCTAAATCTAGTACCCTTATACAAAATAATTCTTTTTTGTTGGTACACTTGTTTGCTAAGACTTTTCAAAAGTATAACCAAAACATCATTTTGAAGTAGTCTCTTTTATTTCGTTTTCGAAAGTTGTGGTAACAATGAACTAGCTTATTAAAAAAAAAATTAAAGACGATTGTTACCAACAACAACCACAATTAATTTTTTTTTTTCCCCAAAACATGCCAAATAAGCATTAGCAAAACCAATTTGAACACGGCCGCATATGTACATGCATCTCCGCTTCAAGTAAAGAAGAAGAGCGGAAAACAAGACACTAAGACGTGCTACAGTTGGCTCATGTTTTCGTATTTGTGTGTCTTTCTTCCGTCTTGTACTACACTTGGTTGTTCCAGTGGCGATGTTCTTTGCTTGTATGTTGCGTGATTGTTTCCCCAAATCCGGTTCATCTACTCCTCAAAAAGTGCGACCTTGCATCTATTAAAATTAAGAAAATAAAAAAGGATGCTCATACAAATATCTCCTTTTCGTATTGAGCTCCTTTGAGCCCACACACTCGCATGGTAAACTTGACATTGTCTTTTCTAAATTTTAAAGAAACTAGGCTTTAGTTGGCTACAAGAAGAGTGAACCATGCGAGTACAAGCCATGTTACAATGACCTCTTGAATCAAACACTAGTTAGGACCACTACTAGCTGGTCAACCAAAGTAAGTGGATATAACTCCTCTGTGGAATCACAAAAGGATATGTGACATGTTATTCATTGCCAAACTTAAAGATTTTGAGATATGAAATGAATCATGAAAGTAGTTCGTCTCAATGTATTATGTACATTTATATAATTTTTCCCATTGACTATGATATAATAGACAACACAAATTTTAGAAAAATAAAATAGTAAACGGTAAAAAAATTATGTAAAAAGGGACTATAATGAATATGCTAGACTTATGTTCAAAATTAGACTTACATATATTAAATTATGTAAAAAAATAATCCTCTAAAATTCTGAGACAGTCGACTCATAGACCTCATATCAAATAAGGAACTAATGCTATCTAGATCTAAAATTTGGGTGGAATTTGAACCACATCTAATCCTTGTAGCCATCAACATCTTGGTTGAGGAAGAGTGACAGGTTATGTACATGGTTTTGATGCAATGCCTAAATCATGTTCATATGTCATGAACTACCTAAGTTCTACCACCTACTACACACTTTGTCAAATTCAATTATGATTAGGCACAAAAACTTAAACATGACTTAATTTAAACATATTGCAATGACTGCACGAAGGCGATGCCTTTGTCCTTATTTTCCTATAGAGTTCTAGTGGGGACCATTTTTTTTTATGTATTTTGTTTGAACTCTTGACTATCAATAGATTTATTAGTAATAGATTCGACTAGAAGAGTAGGCACTTGTCATAAATTTCAGGTAGCAATCACTCACACGCAAGGTTAATATTGAAAGGTCTATTTATGTTTAGAGTGTGCTCTAGCAAAAATAGAGTCCTAGAAGATCCTAAAAAATGAAATCCCTATGTAAAAAAATTATTATTTTTTTGTAAAATTTAAGATTTGTTGTTGTAAAATTTTGAAATCTCTATAGAATTTTAGGAGGTTTTTATAAATTTTATGATAATTTTGTAAAATTTTAGAACCTTTGTGAAATTTAGAAGACCTTTATAAAATTGGGAGTCCTACATCCATGCCTAAATCTTCTAGATTTGGAGCTGGCTCTGATGTTAAGTTTACATATCTTGCTATTTTTCAAATATTTTCCTTTAAATATGGCTTAGAGCATCTCCAACCCTATTGTCTTGTTAAGTGGTGTGAGTCTTAGGTGGCTCCTATGTGGCATGAGCCACAAGACAATGTCTTGTTTATGTGGCAAAACTATATCTCAAAAGACATTGAGATAGAAAAACTCTCTCTAATGCAAAAGTATTGAGGAGACAATAAAAAATATTTTTTCCAACTTCCAAGGCAACTCCTCCACTTCTTCAATTTTTTTATAAATTTTTCTATTCATAATTGATGATGTGGAGACAAAGTTATTGTGAAGTGCATTATCTAGATCTAGACAACCAACTTCACATTCTCCTTGCCATGTCATTGCCATATCAACTTCATGTTTTATTCTACATTTGCATTGGAGAAGAATTTTTGAAATGAAAGTTTGTCATTCCTATGACCTCGTTTGGTTACCGAAATTTGAGCTTGAGAAAGGAAAGTAATTCCTTTCCTATGTTTGGGAGCCAAAGAAAAATTGTTGGAAAGGAAAAAGTTGTTGGAAAGGGAAAATGATTCCCAAGAGGTAGAAAAATAGGGGGTTAAGTGGTTCCTCCCATTTATCTAAAGAATCACTTTCTCTCCAATTTTTTCGCATTTATTACAAAAAGTTTTGACCAAAATATCCATGTTCATAATATTATTTACCATTTTTATCCATAATATCTTTTAGACAAAAATATTTCTAAGTAATAATTATTTTTATTAGCTCGAGGATATTTTTGAAAAATTGACTTGATTTTGTTTCTTTTTCTTACAAACACCAAATACTATAATGGAAATTAAAGATATATTCCGGCTATAATCCCGATTTTTCCAAACATCGAAAATAAAAGTTTATAGGAATTATAATTTTCTAAAGGAAAGGAAATAGCAAGGAATCGATTTCCTTTCCTTTCCATTCCGCGAATCAAACGAGGCCTATGTGGCAATCATTTTTTCTAAACTCACGATAGGGTTGGAGATGCTCTTAGGAAAGCAAGAAATCCATGGAGAGAAACCAAAAAAAATACTTTGCTCAAGCGCATGACCCACCCCTTTATCGTCGGCTTCAATGGCTTGTGCCATGTTGGTGACACAGGTGGGCCAAGTACTATGCATACGGCCTAAAGTTTTGTTGTGGCTCACCTGTCTGCGAGAAAGCTAAAGAGAATGTCAACATGAATCTGTATATCTAGTTTGGATTTATACCAGTGTTTTAAAAATCGGACCGGAGATCGATCCAAACAGTAGTCGGTTTAGTCAGTTGATTTAACCATTGGATTAATCTAGGGTATTTATATGGGCATTTCAAAATTTACTCAGGACTAGTCCGGATTGGAGCTAGCCCAATTTTTTTTTTTTTTACTCAGGACAGTCCATTTTTTGATCTAGAGTTGTCCCAAAGTGAAATCCCTCCAAACCTAAATTTTTCCTCTCATTTGCAAAATATTTTCTCTCTCTTCCTAAACCCTAACTCCTCTCTTCTTCTTCTTCCTCTTCTCCTCCACCATTTCTCCATTCCCAAGCAAGAAGTTAATTTAAAAATTCCTAGAAATTTCTTCCACCCTAGAAATTTTCTCTTCTTCTTCCTCTTCTCTTCCAAATTTCCTTCTCAAGAAGATCGATGGCACCCAAATTCTTTCTCTATTTGTTTCCAAAACACTAGAAATTAAATTGAAAAATTCAAGCATCCATTAGATTGTTTATTTCAATTGTCTGTAGCCCATTTGAATTAAACTACATTCGGAGTGAAAAATTACTCATTTAAATTAAACACAAGTATGCACGAACGAGAAAACTCTGCGTCGACCAGGACTGTCTAATTTTCTGACAGTCCTACAAACTGAATGGACTGCCAGAAAACTGGGCAGTCCTAAGTCACAGCATGTGAAACAAAGGACTGCCCATTTTTCTGGCAGTCCTTACTGTATTCAGGACTGTCAGAAAACTGAACAGTCCTACATGCAGTAAGGACTGCCAGAAAAATGGGCAGTCCTTTGTTTCACATGCTGTGACTTAAGACTGTCCAGTTTTCTGGCAGTCCATTCAGTTTGTAGGAATGCTGAAAAATTGGACAGTCCTTGTTTGCACCAGTTGAACAGCAATATTGGGGTTTCCTCCCATATTATGGTTTGTATATTATGAGGAGCCTTTGGGTGCCATCGAAATTGGAAATGAGAAAAAAATTAGGGATAAAAATATTAGGGTTTCCACCAATATTAGGGTTTAACATTTTTGTTGTTGTTGTTGTTCTTCCTCTTCTTCTTCTTCTTCTTCTTCTTCTTCTTCTTGGATGGGTTGAGGAAGAAGAAGAGGAAAAGAAGAGGAAAAAAAATAAAAAAAAAATGACTTTTATACCAAAGAGTGAGATAGTCCTGATCAATTTCTTAAATGGCGAACTTGTAAATAATACAAAGTTTAAAATAGGCTAGTCCTGAGTAAAAATTGAAGTGCCTTTATAAACACCCTTAATTTAAGTAGTCAAAGAGGTTTAAGTTCATTTTCTTATAAACATTGATTTTTTTAAATAAATTATTTACAATTGATTTTTGAAAAAATAGTGCATCAACATTGACTCGGTTCGAAAAAACTGATGGGTCAATCAATCGAACCGATCCGGTTTGATTTTTAAAGCACTGATTTATACCTCAAAATTTCAAATGATAATCATTGTAGTATGATTTTACAATCGTTATAATTTGAAATTCACTCTGGATTTTGAAATCCATGTATCCACTAGTAAGATAATATTTTATATTGTTCAAGTTTTGTATTAGAATAATGATATATCATAGGAGTAAATATACTTATTTATTGATATTTAAATTTACCACTTCATAAATACCAATAGTTAACAAGTTTTAAATCAATTTACAATTACTTGAAGAAAAGATCCATAAAATTAGATCAGTGGTTCAAATCTTTATGAGTGTCATATGCATTCAAATATTAAAGAAGAGATGAAGTAAAATATTCAGATAGCGGTTGATTGAGAGTCGAATCTAGATGAACGATCTATTCATACAGGAGGATCATCATATCGACGGCCAACCTAAGCAGAATGTGGGACAAAATTGGTCAAAACAGAGAACTTAGGAGTCGCATTAGACTAAAAATTGAGGATCATCGTGCATAGTCAGACCCAGGCTAAAGATTGTGGTATCGACGGTTAGTACGAATATAGTATGCGGTGTAGATTGGCCAGAATGGTGGATCGACCAGTCGTATAAGAAACAAATTGAGGATTAACATGCATTGTCGATCATGACCTAGGGTAAATCGGACAACAGACCATGGCCCAAAATTTTAAGGGACACACACACGCGTGCGCGCGCGCGCACACACACACACACACACACACACACACACACACACACATATATATATATATATATATATATATATATATATATATATATATATTTTTTTTTTTTTTTTTTTTTTTTTTTTTTTTTTTTGGGCCGCATGCATCTCTCTTAACCACTAGGCTTGAGGTGGCTATAGGAGAGATGCATGCGGCCAAAGTATATATATATATATTCTGGCTATCGTGCCTAGATTTTATCAATGGCGAGAAGGGCCGCAACTTCGCTTATAGTAATTGTGAGACTCATCTCACAATATCGGTATTTATATACAGATATGTATTTTGTACTATATTTAGTATTTTCTTGATTTTCGGAACGTATAAGCCACTAAAATTTTAATTATTTTTAAATAAGGATTTTTAGTTACAAATGGCATTTTTATCCTTAAAATAATTTATTTTAATTATTAGGAATTTTCTAGAATTTTTAAATAATTTTAAATGATTTTTAAAGTCAAAAATATCATTTTGTAATTTATTAAATTATTTTAAAAGCATTTTGCAATTACTTTAAATATTTTAAAGCAGTTTGCAATATTCGAATCTTCTGTGCAAATTAATTTTTGTGCAGAACTGTGCGGAGGGACGTTTATGCAATTTGAGAATTGCATACTGACAGGCGGCGGGACATTTTGTAAGTTACAAAATGCCAGGGGTTTTACTGCAAAATTTCTCCCGATCACTGCCTTCTTTCCGTCATCTTCTCCGACGATTAACCCTAAACCCTAAACGAAACCCTAATCTAAACCCAGCCAGCCCTATAAATAGAACCCCCCGTTCGAAACCCTAACCCTATTCCACTTCCCGACCACCCTTGCCGTCGTTCGAGCCCATTCTTCCCCACACCCTCGTCGGAACCCTAGATCTATCCTAGGCACCGTCCCAGCCATCGTCATCACCTCCGACCACCACCAATCGACTCGTCTCGACGAGGCGACTCGACCACTATTTTTCTCCGGCCACCACGACGCTTCCTCCGGCGAGTAGCACCCCCGATAGCAACTCATCGACGGACACGTACGTGTCACTCCTTCTGTGGGTCGGGTCGTGTCTCGTATACACGTGTGTGAGGTTGCCCAGTGTCAAGGAACCCAGTGGTGTACGTGGACACGCGAGATTCGTGTCGTGCGTGTCATTTTAGTCCCAGGACACAAGACTCGTATCGCATACTGTGACCGTGTCCCTAACTGGCAGGACACGGGTTTATTTGGTTTGGGTTTCGGGTTTGAATTAATGCTAACGGGTTTAAACCCGCACAGTAACGGGTTTATATATATTGGGTTTACTGTTTAAAATGGATTTGAGTTTGGGTTTGGGCCCAATGGGTTTTTTGGCTGGATTTATATATATATATATATATATATATATATATATATATATATATATATATATATATATATAATATATATATATATATATATTATCAGAAACGCTCCAAAACCAGACGGTTGGTTTGTATTATGGAACCACCCTACGTTTTATGTATTGGATTGGTATTTAGTGGTTGAGATTAAAAAGTGTAGACCCCACCACCATTTTAAGTCATTTAATCTCAACCATGCAATTCCAATCCAACGTGTATAACATAGGTTAGTTTCATAATACAAAACCAACCGGTTGGTTCTAGAGCACTCCCATATATATTATATATTATTCTGTTAAGTATATTTTATATATATTGTTTAAATGTATATATACTGTATATGTATATATACTGTATATGTATATATTTATATATATATTTATATATATATATTTCCTTTTATATATATATATATATATATATATATATATATATATATATATATATATATATATATATATATATATATATATATATATATATATATATATATATGCATTTTTATAAAAAGATATATGCATTTTTATATACAAAAATTATATGTATATACTTCTACGTAAATATAATTTTGTGCTATATGTTATTATGAATAAATTTACAAGTTATTTTATTATTTAATTTTATGACTTGTATATTTCACTACATTAACATATATATTATAAAAATACTTTAATATTCATTTGTATATATATTTTAATATATGTATTTTTGTATTTCGATTGATTACGGCCATTTGAGTCCAAACCTAACATGGGTTCTGTGGACTTAAATGAGCCTAAATACATTCAAGGTCTGTACGAGTCATATCAGACTTGATTTATGGCTTTGGGTTCCGTATCTGGACTCCGGTTCAATTTCGTATACGTGGATAAAATATTAAATAATTAATTATTTATTTTCCAGAAATTGTAACTTGCAGTATTTGAATTTTAATATATAATTTAATTACTGTAAAAATTTGGGAAAAATTGTATTTAAATACTATTTAATTTAGATAATTTAATATAATTTTTCCAGAATTTAATTAGTATTTTGGCATTTTATAAAAATAAGAAAACAGAACTCATTTTTAGGGTATTTATGTTTACTGATTTTTAATTAATATCTATGAGGGCTTTTAAATTCCAGAAAAATTAGTATAAATTTCTATAATTAACAAGGATCATCTTGGTACTTTATTTTATGGATAATTGAGCTTTTTGCCTATCTTAATAATTGTTGGAACACAGTGTATAGCCTGATTTATTTATTGAATAATTACGACTTGCGATGTATTGTGTGATTTTGGAATATTTTAGTGTTGGACCTTACCCTATCATAGTATAAAGGCCCTAGAAAGTTGGTTTAGGTATTGTGTCACCCCACATTGGTCTCCTATGCTAAAGTCATCATTTGGCTAGGTGTCCAGTCAGAAAGTCGTGTCACACCACAAGTGTCCTAGTATTTAGCTTAGTATAAAAACTAAGTTTATGTATCATTTTTACAGTGACGAGACACCAGGATATCTATAGCTTCATATACATACCCTTGCTTTGCTCGAGGAAAGTATCCCTATAAGCTTATTTACTGCTTATAACAATAAACTGTGATTAAACCAAATTAAAATACTACTTTCTGGATAACTGCAAGTCATATCTTCACATGCTTCTTACCGATTCTCATTACATGTCATGCTTTATACTACTCTTAGTATCACTCACATGTTTTAAAATGGGTTATGGAAAAACTGTTAGTAGAGTACGTGATCATGCCCCCTTCTATGTATGTATTTATACCGTGCACTGTTACATTCTATATGCAACTTTATCGTATGTCTAATCCCGCATTTGTGTATGTATATACATCGATGCCGTTAAGTGTACGTATGTGCACTTCAGAAAATTGATATGTACCACAGTAAATCTTACTACCTATTGACCGATCACGTACATGCTATAGTTTTAAACTTTAAAACATATATTGCCATGATGAAATATATCTAAAATTGGATAAATCAAGATATGCCATGTTTATGTTATTTCATCTCTTTCTATCACAAGATCAGTATTATATGTTTGTAGTACAAGTACTTGCTCCCGTCATGACAGGATAACGTTGTAGCTATACTTACCGAGGAGGAGTCGCTATGTGATTCCTATTATGGGGTCGCCATCGAGGATCAAACTTTACCCTACGAGGATGTACCTGCGGAGAAACTCGTCTAGTTTATTTAGTTGTTCTGGACTTTTGAGAGCAGACATGTTTTAGACTATGTATTTTGTTACTGGACCTGTATCCAGTTTTACGTCTTGGCTATGTATTTGGAACATATTTATATACGAGATGATTTTGTGTTTGGGATATATTCTGACTCATCATGACATATAGAACTGTTAGCACACTTTGATTATATATTGTTTGTCTTTAGAACAGCTTACTACGCTTTATCTCTAGCGTAGGCTGGACATGACTCGGCCCGGTCCAACAATTTGGATAGCGGATCATAACAGAACGCTTTAAATTTTTTCAACTTATAGATTTTTTCCTTGACCGGTATACCGCCAGTATACCAGTGTATACCGACGGCATGCCTGTCACTCACATTTTCGGTTATACGTATTTCAGTATACGTGTACAGAATTTTAACATTTGTCAGTTAATCCGTGTTTTGACTTGTCTTTCTTAGCCTTGACTTGGTTTAATCTTGACTTGATTTTGGTTCAACTTGGCATGGCTTGGTTTTAGATGAGAATGATTTTGTATAAAAACCAACTTCTCTCTCTCTCTCTCTCTCTCTCTTCATTACTTCATTTATTTCTTCATCTTCTTCTTCATTTACTCCTCCCCCAACCCTAGGCAAGTACATCTTGCCAAATCTTGAACATTATTATTTTGTCATTTTGTTTATTCCATTGTCTTCCTTGCTTGATTCTAAGCCTCTTTAGAACTTGGAGATTTTGGTTTTGATGGTTACATTTTTGTAGATCTAAGTTTATAATTTTTTTTATTTTATTGGTTTTGATCTCTTAAACTTTATTATTTTCGAAAATTACTTGTTCCATGTTGTAGAGAATTCAATTTTATTCAGTTTAGACATTTATTTTCCCAAATTTGGAGTCCTTTAGCCCAAGTTATGGATATTGAAAGTTTTTAAAACTCCATGGCCAAAAGCTTGCTGGTAGGGATGACACCTCGCGCACCTTTTGGTCCGCGCACCTTGCACCTCGTGCACCTTTTGGTCCGCACCTTGTACCTCGCGCACCTTTTAGTCCGCACACCTTGCACCTCGTGTACCTTTTGGCCCGCGCACCTTGCACCTGGTGCACCTTTTGGCCCGCGCACCTTGCACCTCGCGCACCTTTTGGTCCGCGCACCTTGCACCTCGGACACCTTTTGGTCCGCGCACCTTACACCTTACGCACCTTTTGGTCCGCGTACCTTGTACCTTGCGCACCTTTTGGCCTCGTTTGGTTCACAGATTTAAGGAACCAAGAAAGGAAAGTTGTTCCTTTCTTTTGTTTGGTAGCCACAAACTTGGGAATCAATTTCCTGACAAGGGAGAAAATTGGTGGGAATATGGTTCCACCCAAGACCCATGGGATTCATTTTCCCTCCTCCTTTTCCAACATTTATTACAAAAGTTATGACAAAAGTAACCATGTGTCGTTGCTTATTTACCATTAATGTTATTTTTTATAATCTTATTTTTATTTTAAAAGCTAAGGATATTATTGGAACATTGTTATATTTTGCTTTTCTTTCCTAGGTAGTTTCCTTGTTTTACCAAATAACGAAAATAAAATGTGACAGGAATCCTACTTTCCCATTCCCATGGAAAATACAAGGGAATTCATTTCCTTTCCGTGAACCAAACGAGGCCTTTGGCCCGCGCACCTTGCACCTCACGCACCTTTTGGTCCGCGCACCTTGCACCTTGCGCACCTTTTGGTCCGCGCACCTTACACCTCGCACACCTTTTGGTCCGCGCACCTTAAAACTCGCGGACCTCGTGCACCTTGCACCTTGTACCTCACGCATCTCGTACACCTTATACCTCGTGCACCTTGTACCTCACACGCCTTGCACCTTGCGCCATGCGCCTTCTGTCCATGCGCGAATCACTCTAAAAGACTGTTGTTGTTGTCCATTTAAGCTATTTTGTAATAGAATCTTGTAAAACTCAAAACATGAAAGTTTTAGGTCTTTGTCTTGACTTCGAGAATCTTCTTGTTTCACCTTAATTGGAGTTCATATGCGATTGATAATTTCAATTATAGTTTTGATCTTTTGGCACATTTTCTGTAATTGGCCGTTTTTGATATTTTCTTCGACTGTAATAAATTCTTAACATGATTAGATAATCTCGTATTATTAAAGAATAATTGTACACCCTATGTACACTTGACACTAGCACACATACTCACTTTTATTCCTTCTCACATGCCATGACATGTCTTTTCTTTTGATTCTTTCTTATATGCTATGATATGTATTGCCATGCCTTTCCGGTTCTATTGTACTTTACAGTCTATGCCATGTGAATTTCTTTGTTGTGGTCTGTATTAGCGCACACTTGACACATGTCTTTTTGCTTACTAGATAGTAGTCCGTCGTGGTGCACTCATGTTACATGTCTTCTTTGCTTACTAGATAGTAGGGGTGAGCATTATTCGGTTTTGGACCGAAAACCGAACCGAACCGAATCGAATAAGAGATTCGGTTAGGTTTAAAAAAAATTCGGTTCGGTTTCGGTTTAAGGAAATCAGTAATTCGGTTTTCGGTTTTGGTTTAGGTTATCGGTTTCGGTTTAAAACCGAAAACCGAATTAGCTCATGTGAAATTACGATAATACCCTCCCTTATTTAACCTAAGTATAAAACAACTTTTTCTTTCTCTCTCTTCATTTCTCAATCTCATCCATTCTCATCATTTCTCAGCACTCAAGAGAAAGAAGAGAGCGGCTGCTCTTCTCCGAGTTCTCTCCCCCCTCTCTAAAAAAACCAAAACCCTAACATCTCTCTCTTTCTCTCACCGATCACCACCTCTGCGGCTCTGCCTTCGCCTCCACCTCTAGTCTCACCGCCTCCATCTCCTCATCGACTCTCGGATCTCTGAGTAACTCCTCTCGGATCTCTGAGTAACCTCACTCTCGGATCTCTGAGTAGCTCCTCACCATAGCTTTGTAAGTATTTTTAATTTTTGTTCCTTTTAATTTTTGTTATATTTTCTTTCTGACTTTACATTTTTTTTTCTTGGAAGCCAACGAAATGTGTGTGCAAACCTCAGATCTACTTTCTAACTTTACATTTTTTAATTTTTTGGTTATATTTTTCTACTCTTTTAATTTTTTTTTCAGTTTTTTCTTGGAAGCCAACGAAATGTGTGTGCAAACCTCAGATCTACTTTCTAACTTTACATTTTTTAATTTTTTGGTTATATTTTTCTACTCTTTTAATTTTTTTTTTCTTGGAAGCCAACGAAATGTGTGTGCAAACCTCAGATCTACTTTCTAACTTTACTTCTTCTTTTTTTCTTTCCTTTTTTTGGTTATATTTTTCTACTCTTTTAATTTTTTTTTATTATTTTCCTGGAAGCCAGCGAAATATGTGGGTGCAAAACTCAGATCTGAACCGAATCTCTTAATTTTTTTGTTAGTATTTTTTCTAATTTTTTCGTCCCTGTAGTGATTAGATTTTTTCGTTAGTATTTTTTTAGTTTTTTCGTTAGTATTTTTTCGAATTTGCGTCCCTGTAATGATCTGAACCGAATTCGTTAGTATTTTTTTAAATTTTTTGGGTTATATTTTTTCTACTCTTTTAATATTTTTTTCGGGTTATATTTTTTTTTCTACTCTTTTAATATTTTTTTCTACTCTTCTAATTTGAGTCCCTGTAATGATCTTTAAGTAGAAAAAAAAAACGTATATTTCCTACTCTTCTAATCTGTTTAAACTTTAATCTGTTTAATATATGATCTGAACCCAAAACTTATTTTTTTTGGTTATATCTTTTTTCTACTCTTCTAATCTGTTTAAACTTTAAGTATATCATTTCCTGTTATAAATGTATATTTCCTTGCATTCTCATTTGTTAATACCATCATTTGTTATTTTAATTTCTGTTATAGTTAGTATACTAGGAATATATTTATTGCCCTTTGCTCATACCAACCTCATTTGTTAATTATGCAGGTATTTTGCGATTGGATTCTTTGCTTGGATTTGTCTCCAATCGCTGTAAGAATCACTCTCTCTGTCTTGTGTCTGGGAATTGGAATGGAATTGTGCAGGGAATATTCAATATATGGCTGTAGCTAAAAATTAAAATGGAATATGTGTGCAGGGCCAGTTTGCATAAATACTGCATTGCGCAATGGCCAGTTTGCCAAAAGCATTATTTGATTTTTGTTGATTGGTTGGATATATGCCACATATTTTGTTTGCAGGGCAGTTCTCGGAATGGAAGTTTGCCAAAAGCCTTGAATGGTTGATTGCTTGACTTTTTTTTTGATGATTAATTTGGTTTTTTTGACTTACAAGTGAAATATGCAATGGATATATGTCTACATGATTTTGCCTACATGATTTTATGCCTACATGATTTTGCCTACATGATTTTATGCCTACATGATTTTGCCTACATGATTTTATGCCTACATAATTTTGCCTACATGATTTTATGCCTACATGATTTTTGACTTACTAGTTAAAAAATTGATTTTCTGATTTTGCTTTACAAGTAAAACTTTATCTTATATGATATTTAAAAATTAATAGGTCATTTATTGCGTCAAATAATTCAAGTTCATGGCATCAACATCATACTCGTGCAATGTGCGTTTTCTTATCTTTATTTTGATTTTCTGATTTTGTTTTAGAATTGAAATGTTTTGTTGCTTTTATGTTTATTTTAGATGTCAAATGAAGCGGAGCCTATTGACCTTGAGGTCGGAGTTGTGGGTGGCACAAGTTCCCATGCCACAAATGACCCTGTCACAACTAATTCTAAACTTAAGGTCAAAAATAAGCGTATTGGTAAACGAAGAGCTCCTTATTGGAGTGACTTTAAAGAATTTCTTGAGAATGGGCACCCAAAGGCGGCATGTAATTTCTGTAAAAAAGAATACTATTGTCACCCCGTAATTAATGGGACCACCTCGGTTAGAAATTATTGGCTTATATGCCCCCTCAATCCGAAGCACAAAGGTCCTTCTCAATCAATATTGAATATGCAATGCGTTGGGAAGGGCAAGCAAACTCTCACTAGTTGGCAACTTAATCAAGAACATACAAGGAATGCGTTGGCTTATATGTTAATTATCGATGAACTTCCTTTTCGGTTTGTTGAGGGTGAGGGCTTCAAACGCTTTGTTTCTAGTGCATGTCCTATGTTTAGTGTACCATCGAGATGGACGGTAGCACGATATTGCTACAGTCTTTACACCAATGAGAGGTCTAAGTTGAAAACTTATTTCAAGGAGTCCAATCAAAGGGTCTGTCTTACGACCGATACATGGACGTCTATCCAAAAGATAAACTATATGTGTCTGACGGCGCATTATATTAATGATGACTGGGAACTAAAGAAAAATATTATCAACTTTTGTCCAATTTTTAGTCACAAAGGCGAAGCTATTGGAAGGGACGTAGAGTCATGTTTGATTGAATGGGGCATTGACAAAATTTTCACAATTACCGTTGATAATGCTAGCTCTAATGACGTTGCCATTACTTATTTAAGCAAAAAGTTTGCGCAACGGGGAAATAGCATTCTTCAATGCAAGTATTTACACATGCGTTGTATTGCACATATTATCAACCTTGTTGTGGTAGACGGATTGAAAATGATGTCTCCTTCGGTTGCTCGTGTTCGAAAGGCGGTTAGTTATGTGAGACAATCTCCTTCCCGGTTCCAAAAGTTTAAAGATTGTGCTCAAATCGAAAAAATAGAAAGCAAAAAATTATTATGTCTTGATGTGAGCACTCGTTGGAATTCAACATATCTTATGTTGGACACGGCTCAAAGGTTTCAAAGAGCCTTTGAGAGATTCCAAGACGAATTAGAAGGAAATGTGTGTTATGCAGAAGGAATACATCAAAGCAAAACCAGCTAGAGATGCTTTAGCTAAGGCAAAGATGGAAGCTGAAGCATCCATGATTGAAGACTGTCCACTTCACATGGATAACGAATGGAACATAAGGTAATCTCCCCTGGCTAATTATATAAACTAGTTCCAAATATTTCTACAATACTTTTCCAGATCAATACCTTTTTGTTATAACTAGCAAAAGAGCCTTGGTGAAATGCGGGGTTATCTGGTGTTCTTTTTAGCCTTTAAGAGCATCAATAGTAAGGCTCATCCCAATTTCTAGATTCTAGATTCAAAATATAGGAGCTCATTTTGTAGAATAGTAAGGCCACATGGGCTATAGCCTGGGCCTGGGAATTCGACATTCAGAATATAGGGAGCTCATTTTGGTTGGAACAATTATGTTGTAGTAACGGAACTGGACATGCTCCTAAACACTGATCAATTCGGCGCATGCTTCTTCTGGTCTGGAACAATTATGTTGTATTAGTAGAACTGATTTTGACGACTTCTTTTGTTCAGCGTTGTGGATGACAATGAGATTATAGGATCAACTTCTGGCCAAAGTATAGGTGATTACTCTTGTTCTTTGCAACCAATACTACTGTGGTTTTTTTGTTAGTGCTGTCATTAATTACTCATCTTCTACACTTCAGATACCCTGCCAGAAGATCTGACCCATGAATTTCCAAGTGCGAACAAGCTTCAAGCACCTTCGACTGTGGAAGGGACAAGCACCGTTACTGACGATCTCGAGGATCTTCAGCGGCAATTGGATGCCCTAAATACGGCTTGACAGATCGACACAACCTTTTCAACTTTGTATCCTGTTAGTACTAAAACCTTGTCTAATTATGAGCAATGTGACTTCAACAAGGGCTTGGATTTACAAGCAGTTTTTTTTGTACAAGCAGTTTTTTGGACTTGGATTACAAGCAGTTTGCCAGTTTGTATGTTGTGTTAGAGATTACAAGCAATTTGTACGTTGTATAATTATGAGCAATGTGACTTCAACTGGCAGTTTGTATGTTAGTGTAATTATGAACAGTTTTTTTTGTGCAATTTTGTATAATTATCTGGACTTGGATTACAAGCAGTTTATATGTTGTGTAATTATGAGCAATGTGACTTCAACTAGGACTTGGATTTACAAGCAGGTTTTTGGGGTGCAATTTTGTATATTGTGTTAAAAAAATTTATTTAAAGCCCATAAACCGAGTGTGAGGCTCGGCCCAACTGTTATTGTGTTTATACTGTGTACTGTAAGCAGTTTTTTTGGGGTGCAATTTTGGATATTTTGTGTTACATTTTTTTTAAAGCCCACAAAACAAACTTTTGGCCCGGCCTATTATTCAAAATGGCCCAACCGAATAAACCGATTAAACCGAACCTACTATTTTGGTTCGGTTTAAATCGGTTCTCCCTCAATTCGGTACGGTTTCGGTTGTATTTTTTTCTGAAATCGGTTCATTCGGTTTATGAAATTTCGGTTCGGTTGAAACCGATTAGACCGAATACTCACCCCTACTAGATAGTGACCCGTCGAGTACCATTACGAGATCACACTAGTTGCGACATGGACCTCCAGGGGCCACCACAAAAATGTGTCACGACCCGCACCCTGTTTAGCGGCACGAGCACGTGGGTACGTCCAGCCTACGCCGCAGTGTCGGCGGTAGAACGCTGTATAGGTCGTCTATAAAATCTAACATCAACAATATATATATGTACCTGTCATCTCCTCACGGAGGAATATATATATATATATATATATATATATATATATAACTCAATCACATGAATCTAAAGAAGATACACACGAAAAGATAAAGATATGATGGAAATAGGATAGCTGAAAATAGATGCAAGTCACAACGTCCAACCAGAGATAGAGAGTATATCACAATGTACATATCCCAAAATAATAATATACTACAAGCCAAAATGATAAGCTGGAACGCAGTCCAGTCAAACCTACTAGTCTAGATCCCTACCGACGGTGCGTCCTCTAAAGGCACCAGCTCCACTAAATCCAAGTGGTAATCTGCGTCTACGCCAAACCCGTAGAAGGTCGGGCAGTCTGTATCTGAATCCTCTGTAAAACACAACGAAGTTATCCTGTCAGGATATGAGCAAGTACAAACGCTAACAGCAGTTCCATGTGAATTGATAAATTCTATAAGAGACAGTTATAATGAAATACAAGATAAAATATCAAGACTGGAATATAAACAGAATATATAAATCTGGATATCATGTCAGGGTATGAAATACTGGAATGTAGAGCAGCATGGTAATAACTGATGTATAAAGTAAACATAAACGGTGCCTTGAGATATTAGATCGTTATGTGATCGGCTTGGGACACATGATCAGGCTCTTCCATTTTATCCGCTATGAGTCAGAAAATACAAGAAAACAAGAATCAGCCCGGCCACAATGAAAAGCTATGAGGTAAGTAGTAACACATGTCAGGCATTACCTTACGTGAGGCGAGGGTAAAGCTATGATGCAAGTAGTAATAGAAATATATGAGGGATATTGATCACATAACCTCTAATAACTCCCCATCCCCGAGTAGTATAATGGATCCAACCATGACACTTCATGACATGGAATTTAAAAAGCAGGGGACAGCCCACTCCCAAATCGGTGTCTATACAAGTACACAAAATAAGATCGAACAATGTACTCATATACCAGGTAAACCAGGAATAGCCTCTCATGACGAGATCCAATGTATACTAGTCCGTGTACCATCGTGTCAGAAATCAAGTAAGACACTACAATTGAATCAGATATAGCAGATATCAAGACAATGAAAACGATCAGAGAATGTACTCGCCTGTGGTCCTGAGCAATCAACAGGAATCGAGGCTCAGAGGATAGTCGCAGACCTAAATATGAGATATACAAGTGTTAATTAGGGTTTAATATTGTTTGGCATGATTTCTAGTGTATAATATGCAAATCTAGGTCAAGCTCCGTCAAACTAAGGCAAACTAGGTCAAACTAGGTCACACAAAGTCAAACTAGGTCAAACTAAGTCAAACTAGGTCAAACTGGGTCAAAGGTTGACTTACAGTTAACTTTTGGTCAACTGGTCAACTCTGGTCAAGTTCTAGTCAATTCTAGGTCTAATGTTGACTTTTAGTTGACTTTGAGTCAAAACAGTCAACTATGGTCAAACGGGGTCAAAACTAGTCTAAGTATCCTATTTCTAACATTTACCTACCAAGATACCCTATATCTTGGTCATATTGGTATCCCAATACCAATACCTTGGTTTGGGTCCAATACCTTAACTTAGATAAATTACCTTAGCCTCTAACCAATACCTTATCATTACCCTATGCAACTCCCATACCTTGCTAAGGTATTCCAACACCCATCCTAGACTAATAGCTAACTCATACTAGTTATCTATCCTATGACAAGGTAAACTAATACCTTACCCTACCATGGTATCCCAATACCTTACCCCATGACAAGGTAATCCTCATTACCTTGCCTATACCAAGGTAAATCACATTTACCTTAAGATACTAGCTAGTATCCTAAGATACGCATTGGTATCTTAAGATACGACTCTTGGTATCCTAAGATACCAAGACACTAACTTATCTAACCATTACCTACCCTTAGACTCCAAGTTTACTCAATACCTTGAGGGTATCACAATATCTTATCCTATACTAAGGTAAACCTCATTACCTTGTAGGTAAAAGGTAAACTATAGATATCCTAAGGTACTAACATTGGTATCTAAGATACCAAGATACTAACTCAAAACTAACCAATCTAGCATACCTTAACAAATTCTAACATCTAAATTACAAATCTAACATACAACGTACTATCTAACATAACCTCTAACATGTCACTAACAACTAACTCTCTAACACTACCAACAAACTAGCACACACACACATATACATGGCATCATGGGAGTCAAATGTGGTGCTAAATGAGGGGTGAAATGGGGGTTAAATAGGAGGCAAAAGGGGGTCAATGGGTTCCAAGGGGCTACCCTGCAGCAGCCGCAACTGCTGCTGCTGATGCTGTCCTATGCAGCAGCCTATAGGCTGCTACCTTAGCAGCTATATGCTGTTGTTGCTGCTGCCAAGGGGCAGCAGCCTCCTCTCCCTTCTTCATTCTTTCCATCGTCATCTATTCACCTATCTATCTATCCATAATCTATCTATAAACACACTCACAGACCTCTAACGCACACACAACTATATAAATAAACACCCAGACACACACTAATATATATACATACTCATATATATATATACACATATACTCCAAAACATTCTGAAACCTATCAAAATACCCAAACCCTCGCAATTCTACCCTCTAGGGCCTAGACACATACCCCACACAAGCAATCCAACTCGCGCACACGAGCGAAAACGAGAAACGAGGTCCGAATGGCCAAATATTTTGGCGGCTTCAGGGTGTCCGATTCGCGATACCGCGCAATACGGGCACCAAACCTATCCGAATTCGATCCAAATTTTACTCAAGAGTCCTAAATAATGATTATAATTTATTCTAAGTGCTAACTTGTCGATTCTAGTGTCGGTGCAAAAAGTCACCCGTGTGTTGGAACCCGAAAACCTCGAAAAAGTCTATTTTCATGATTTCTCGCAAAACGACCCCACGTATCCAAATATGGACAAGTATCTAGTCTCATCTCACCCAAACTAACCTAATTAGGTCTAATTAGGCTAGGGGAAACACCAAAACATGTCAATTTAGGGTTTTCCCCAAAATTGGTACTAAACCTAGGCCGAAAGTCCCATCCAAAGCTCTTCTAATGGGTTATCTTACACCTCGGGCATCCTCTAATATAAAAATGATACTAATTAGAAGTAATTACAAAGGTTAGAGTGAGGATTTACCTCTTGGGAGTTAGAATCCTAAGGAAAAGTTCCAAAATCACTTCTTTTTAGGTCAAAGCACAAGATCTATGCTCCCACCACCACCAAGCTAGATCTACCTAGATCAAAACCACAAATGAGAGATAAACATGGGTTAGCACCAAGATTAGAGAGAGATAGAGAGAAATGGAAGAGATTTGAAAGAGATTTGCTTACTTTTGGAGCTTAAAATGCAAAGAGAAATGAAAGATTTTATGGAATGAGAGAAAAAGAAAAGAGAGAGAGAGAGAGAGAGAGAGTTCTTGCAAATGAAAGCATAGGGGGGGGGTACAATTCTGGCCGGCCATGCAAAATAGGGGTTTGGGGCATTTGGCACATTACTAAAATGTCCTTCAAGTCAAAGAATAGAATGATTTTGAGTTGGGGTCAAAAGGGTAACTTGGAAACTCCTAATTCCAAGTTCTAAATCTAATTCTAAACTCTAATCCTACTAAAATCAAATAGAATTAGTTAAAAATAAATATCTGGGTTGGTCATGACAAGTTGGTCGGGTCCAATTGGGTCCAAAACTGACCCGGGTCACTAACACAAGTCGAAATAAGACAAAACTCAAACATGATCAAATAAAATCCCAAAACACCATATTAATAAATAAATAATCACAAAATATTAGAATATTAAAAATGACAAATTTGTCTTCAATTTGAAAACTGGAGGTGACATTCTCCCACTAGTTATTATTCTTTTGTGGCGTTTAGCCTCCGAGCACGTGTTTAGCTCGTGTTTTGGATCTTAACATTTAGCCTATGGGCCTAAACATGATTTGCGTATTCTAGACTATAACCATGGCTTATCATGTATGACTATTACTCTTTCTAGTTCTTCACTTTGTATTACTAGCTTTATGATCATCCATGTATATATAGTTTTGGACGCTTTACTATTTTATGTCTGTTGATCATACTTCTTGTACTTTGCATATTTATCTGTGATTGAGATACCTAGGATTGCTTGACCTAGGATTGACTGTTGACTTGTAGTAGTATAACCCCCATGTCTTGACAACTTATACGTTATTTCAGAGTACTGGAGTACTTTGGTATTACGTAGCTGGCCTGGTCCGTCCCTACTTACCAGTATTCTGGTTTTGGAGCGTTATATAGGTTTTAGTGGTGGCCCATGCAGATCAGATTTATCAGATATGTAGGGTTACTGATATTTAGATATCTCAATCACAATTCTCCTTTATTGATATCCTTTGTATTATTCTATATCTCTGATCCTTTGACCTGATATCTGCCTTGATAGTTGATCCTTCATGCTCTCTCGATTTGATCCTTGTGTCATTTAACTTTCAGGGGCACTATCCTTAATCCTTCCGATCATCTTGTTTGGGTTCTGCCGATGGCAGGTCAACAATCTTCTGTTAGGCTAGTTTTGGAGGATCAGCCTCAACATTCAGAAGCAGGGTCGAGAGTTGACCCGAGGGCAATGATGTCCGTCCATCTCGTTCAGCCAGTTGTGTCCGTACAGTTAGTATTTCTAGTTCAGCCAGAGTCTCATTAATCAATATTAGTGATAGATCATCATCCCTACGAGGCATCGCCAGAGTCAGGGCATCATGTATCATCATTACAGTCAACAGTCCGAGCAGAGGTAGTATCAGATCTCCGGATGTGCATGCATTCCTCGGGATCATAAAAGATATGATGGAGTCACAACAACAATGAGATCTTATTCTCCAGCAGAGTATTCAGATGTTGATAGGCCGTAATAGCAAGAAATACCAGAGGTATTTCAAGCTGAGGACCTGCAGCCAGAAGGAGTACAGATTGGAGCCAGAAAGTACCAGTCATCTAGTCAGTCAGCATATCGAGCCCGACCTACCGTAGAGGCAGTACGAGAGCACGGGCATATACCCAGGAGGACTACATCCAGAACTGAGGGTCGTAAGAGGTACCATGCACCCGTGTCAGGCTTTTCACCTCGAAATCCCTCACCAGTACCAGCATACCAATATCCATACCAGTACCAGGAGTTACCAGTCGTATGTTTCTTCTGTGAAAGGGAAGTGCACACTCATCTTACTTGTCGAAGGGCCAACTTTCTATATTTGTCATGCGGATCACCAGACCATATGATAGGGATTTATCCTCGGAGGAGTTCAGCTGGATCTTCATCCTTCCAGCCTACAGTTACCCAGTTCGGGGTACCAATACCAGTTCAGCAGAGGCGAGCTCAGAGGCCTTTATCGATGCAGTCTCATGCATTCCAGCAGGATGGGTCTCAGCAGTAAATGCAGGCCCATGCTCAGAGGTAAAGAGACCAGCAGTATCATACAGAACAAGAAGCATGTACCTATTATGTCAAGATAGGGCATCTCAGATCAGTTTGTCGGGCGGCCAATAGGCGATGCTTTCGCTGATGTGCGGAGGACCATTCAGTTAACACTTGCCCCTATCCGACATCTCGAGAACGACCAGTTACACCAGATGTAATACCTCAGTCCTTTCAGTCGCATCAGTCATCACCCCTAACAGTGGATGAGCAGTTAGGTCCAATACTAGATGTTCAGCCATTGGCACAATATCCTCCGCCATCACGAGCTCAGAGGGTCAGGCAGCTCAGAGGGTGATTGAATGTGCAGTACCATGAGCAGCTGCAGTATCAGCATAAAGATAATACCTTGGGAGTCTCAGGTACCATCTTTATGGTCTTCTTAGAGTTATGTCCTTTTGGTTTATTCTTTGGTAGCAGGCCAGGTAGTGGCAGTATATCTTGGGTTCTTGTCGGCAGCCTTGTATTCTGCCGATATCAGGAGTACATGTCTTCTTGACTTATTCGGTGAGTGAATGAGAGTTTCTCGTCCCACTCTTCTGTCTTCGTATCTTGAGATACATGATACTTATCACATGTCTCGACTACGAAGATACGTCTTAGGTAGAGTCATGTCGTAGACTAAGTCATTGGTACTGACTTACTTTGAGACTTAACCCCTATCTATTTTGGGAGTCAGCGTAGGCCAACGAGGGCGAGTCCCTACTTAACTGACTCATGAGACATATTTATTCATATGCCTCCAGCCCTTCTTGATTATGCTTGTGTTATTGCTTACGCATTTATTTATATTACTATTGCCTTCATTTATTGCTTACGCATTTATTTATATTACTGTTGTCTTCATTTACTTATATGCCATGCTTTGTTTTATTGAGATAGTTGTATTTTTTTGAGTTTTTGTTTTAGTTATCATGCTCAACTAGCTTTAAGAAATTTCGAGGATGGAATTTTTTAAGGATGAGAGAGTTGTGAGACTCGTCTCACAGTATCGATATTTATATACGGATACGTATTTTGTACTGTATTTCATATTTTTTGATTTTTGGAACGCTTTAAAATTTTCCAACTTATAAATTTTCTCCTTGACCAGCATACCGTCAGTATACCAGTGTATACCGACGGCATACCTGTCACTCCCATTTTTGGTTATACGTGTACGTGATTCTGACATTTGTCAGTTGACCCGTATTTTGACTTGTCTTTCTTAGCCTTGACTTGGTTTATTTTGGTTTGGTTCAACTTGGCATGGCTTTTTTTAGATGAGAAGGATTTTGTATAAAAACTAACTTCTCTCTCTCTCTCTTCATTACTTCATTTATTTTTTCATCTTCTTCTTCATTTACTGTAATGACCCGCTCCGTCCTAGCGGAACATCGATTCAAATGGCAAGTACAACGACTCAAACGAGCCGTCGACCCGAAAAGTTGGCATCGACCTGATGAAGAATCGATGCAAGGCTTACATTGGCCCGTCAAGAGGAGTCCAGACTTAGACTTTCAAAGGCGCGCTCGGAGTATCGCTCGGCCGATGCGAACATCGCTAAGGTGGGTGGCTCCAATGACCCCGTCTTTGCTTAGCCTAGACACATAACAATACGGACACTATTGCTAGAATCACTAGGCGATAACACCGCGCATGCTAATAAATGACTCAACGCACCTAGCTAAGGGAATAATCCCATCTTGTATGCTTGTATAGAATATGGAAAAAAACATAAAAATATGAGAACTCTCGTACCGTGCTCCACGCTCGTGCTAAGGCACAAGCTTACGTTCAAGTCCTTTATGCGTTTAACAATGAAACAGTGAATGGTTTACAATAATGAAATGGAAGACTATCGACATAGTCGTTCCGAGTAGAGTATAGCAACATTGAAAGACTTCGGGACCGATGGGTCGCCAAGGCGACTCCCGCACGGAGAGTTACATAATGTATGAATGAAGGAATGAACGAATAAGTGAATGAATGAATCAACGAATGAATGAATGAATGTGTGAATGAATCAATGAACGAACGGGCAAGTAAAAGAAAGAAAAGAAAGAATGAATAAAAGATAAGAAAGAAAGGAATAGTTAGCGATAGGTATGATGGGCACGTGCAACGGGAATCGCTATCCGCGCTGCACGAACGCCAACCTGGTCGATAACGCATTATGGATAAGGGTTAGCCTACGGCTCGGAAACAGCCGTTAAGTTAAAATGACAAACAATACGAAACGGTCGTGGACAATCCCCTCGTATACGGGAGGTGGGAGACATAAGGGATTCCGCGACATGATCAAAGGAAGGATCGTGAGGCAGAATTAAAGGGGCTTAAGGGCTACTTGGGTGTGGGCTTGGCCACCCAGGAGACGTAAGTGCGGGGTATTTCAAGAGACTAACGGGGTATGCCAGCCAGCACCCTACGCTAAGTTGAGAAATACCAAGGGAGAAAGGGTCCAAAATGGCTTATGGTGCCATCGACCGATGCATATAGATTAAGTGGGCTTTGCTGGTGGCAATCCACGTGCAAGTCCTTGCATTAAAATAAAGCAGTCTAAGTTAATTAAATGAAGTACCTTCTGAACAGGCTTGAAATGTAACATATCAAAGGATAAAAAGTACTTCGTGAAATTGAGTTAGAAAACACGCCTACGTCATGCTAGGACCTGAGGCAGGGACACGCCCTTGGCATTGAAAGTTTATATGAATTGTTGACTAACTTGGTTTACTTTGGACAGGAAAGGCCGGACGGTAAGTATGGGTAAGTCATGCATGTATTTTTATGCAAACACTTGAATTCGGCAACACGAGATATGTTATGAAATATGCCATAAAACTGATCCTAAGGCAAGATTAGAAAGATAATGAATGATAGACGGTACACAAAAGCAAATAGAACGTGTTTGGTAATAATAGCATTGTGGGCGAGCTAGTCTCCCCACCAGTGCATAACAATGTACTGATAACCCCACAGTTTGCTTGTAGGATGCAGGAGATGTCGTCGGGTACGGAGCTTTCCTAGAACGTGCTAAGGCGCGGAGCTAACTCTGGAGCCTTGGAGCGTTGCAAGGAGCTGAAGCACCATATACAAGACATAATGTATCGGAACATCGCCATGAATCATTCCATCTTGTAAGCCACTTGGCACGCCTTTTATGTTTCAGAGAGAGAGAGCTTGAGCGATTTGTAATCTCGGCCTATCACCGCTTGTAAACTTCTTGAATGTCAATAAAGAGTTGAAGTCGCTTCAATTTGTGTTCATTTACTTTCCGCTGCAAATAGGGACACTCTGTCCGACTCTGTGGCCTAGCTCAAATCGGTCGTTTCTGGGATTAGCCTTGCACGGGCGCAACCTAGGCCCGTGCGGCATCACGCCTTAGCGAGGACGATCGTTCCTGCGGGAGCGGGGCATGACAGATTGGTATCAAAGCACGGCTTTACGTCCTTGGACTTCATTTCGATTCTCTCAGTTTTGAAAGCTCGCTTGGAAACAAAGAAGTGTACGCTCTCTCTCGTTGTGCCTTGGAATGTTCCATATAATAAGTCTAATATTTTTAAAAGCTCATACAAGTGCTCGGTTGAACGGGATCAATAGGCGAAGGCCTTTGTGCCAAACCATGACGGACTTGAGTTGAGAGAAAACTAATGCTAAGAGTTAGCAAACGCAGTGCATGCTTGAATAACCTTACGCTGACAATAGCGAACGAGTACGCGAGACCGAAGTATAGTTCGAACGGAATGATTATGCACGCATCCTTTTGGCTAAGTTGTGCCGAGTGTCGCGCACCTAGACCTTTTGGTGCAAACGAGTTAGCGAGCGAGACCGACTATCGCTCGGACAAGAATAAGTGAGACTTAGAACGTATGTTGATAGAGACGCTACTTGACCAACGCTAAAGCGAACACGAGAAGTGGTTCTTAGACTTTGAGGAATGGGCGAACGCGCGATTGAACACATCGGTTGGGAAATCGAATGATCTTTTAAGGATTTGTAGAATGACTTGACCTCGAGTGGTGTATGTGATAGCTTCGAAGAAGAATAAGAGTGAGTGCCAGCGACTAGTCGAGTGGCTCGAACCCTGAGTGGTGTATGGACGTTATAGAAATTGTTCGAGCGAGACTAAAGGATTTACAGATAGAACAAGTACGTCGGCAAGCAATGATATCGCACAAGCCTTAGAATGAGTAACGCTTAGTTGGCCATGATTCGGGAGTCTCAAACGAGATATTGTTCGAACGAAATGTGAATGTGTAGTGCAAGTATAAAACAAGTTGAATAGAGAGTCGGAACGATGAAACAAATAGAGGTCTTGGTCGAGGAAACATAGAAGATCGTGCATACGATTTTGAATTTAGTCGAACGGATTGGAACTTGGGTTAAAAACGAGATACTCAGATAAGATCGAAGATAGCACGATCGAAAGATAGCGTGCATAGGAAACATTGGTTTGAAGATACGAGAATGACTAAGGATTTGGAATAGATGTTGCTCAATGAAGAGTTAGCACGAGACAATGTGAATTGAGGAATTAAGTTGCACGACTCAGAATTCGTTGCAAAAGGAAGATCGTCAGGTTATGTACATCATCGATGGTATTGAGGCGTATCAAAGATCGATGTACGATAACTCGGGGGTACTCTGATTCGATGAATGATAATCGTGTTAGAAGTTATTGTTTTGAAGGAAACCATGTTGGAGAATTTGGATAGAAATAAATGTTTGGAATGAAGAAGGGAAGTGACTTGATTGTTCGGTGATAACCACAACGACAACGATCTTGTCTTGTACGAGCACAACTCCAGCCTCGCACATGCGTCACGTCGAATTTGGGACGATCGTTCCGCGTGAGCGTTGGCATGGTGATTCATGTCCAGCGGGAATGATCGAACTTAGAATATCATGACATGGCAATTTTGATTGCTTCGACTTGTGGTTTGAAGCGAAGGTAAATTCGAGGACTGTTAGGACTTGCGATTGAAGAATAAGAAAACTTGAGGATTGAGTAGACCCAATCCGCGTATCGAAAATAAGTAAGTCTAGACTCAACGCAAGAGTTACGTCCCGATGAGGACGATTATTCCACGAAAATGTTGACATGGTGATTCATGTCTGCCATGGATAATCAGACTTGCGTGAGATCGGGACACGACATATTGCAATGCTAGACGACCTTGTGATCAACTACGTGAATTGGATAAGGATGGATAGGTGGATTGTATCAAACATACTTGAAGAGATACACTACGAAAATTGTTAGTGTGGACGCACGATATTGATATGTCAAGGATTTGATTGAGGACAACCTACCGTAGGATGACTTTCCTAAACGAGCTCGAACTTGGAGCGGAGAATGTGTTTATGCGAATAGGGTGAACGCTGCTTGATGTTTAAAGATTTGAGTAAAGCGAACTTGGGTAGAAACTCCCGTAAGAACGAACAAATGGTTTGACCATAGGATTGGGGCGAGCGTCGTGCAATGACTTTGCACAATGAACCAAGAACTTGACTTGTAACTATGACCTTGCGAGCTGACCCAGCGGATAGGCGGACGACCCTATGCCGAGCGATTGAACCTGTGAGATTGACATTACAGTATCGTCTGGACGGACGATAGACTTTGGGCAACAAGACTTAGAGTAGGACGAAGAACTGGGGGTGTACGTGAATGACGACAAGATTGGCCCCAAACGAAAGGAATGATAGGAATGGATGATGCGCAAGTAAAGTTGGGATAACGAATTGAATCATTGATAGGAAGACGTACTCGATGACAGTGCAATACTTGGTCTTGAATCGGACGAAAATTACTTAGACTTGGTCGACCCCGCTAAGAAGAAATCATACTGATTTCATGGACAAGAACGCTTGAGAAGTGAATCGGGTCATCTCGATGACCGAGATAAACGATATTGAGATGAACACGAGTTCGATTTTAAATCGAAGTTAGCAAGACGATCGACAAATCAAAACTATCACGAGTAGCTTGTCCGACTTCGCTAATCGCTAAGCTTGGTTGAAATGTACGTATTTGGGGGACGCCTTGAATATGTGCAAGATCCAAACTCAACGGTATGATGAACTCGAATGCAGCTGCAAGTGGGTGTTGCGATGCGCATGAACGAATGAGTGAGTTTGCCTCAGCCTACGACTCTCATATTTGATGAAATTACAACGCACCTCGTGCGACCATTATAGTCCCATGACACGTCGAAATAGCAACCAAGTCAAAGAAATATGACAATTGAATAAGTACCATCAACTCTAAAATGAGTAAAGAGTCATTCAATAAAAATTAGCCAAACGTATATGTCACGACCCGCTCCCGAATAATCGGATACGAGTCAGACACGCCCAGCCTTCGTCGTTGGACACGACGAAGTAAGCTGTACAATACTAAGGAAAACTCAAAGTCACAATGTAATGTAAACCAAATCACAGCTTTTATAACGTTCCCAGAAATCACCAATATCCATCAAGTGTTTTTTAAAAATACAAACTCAGCCGGAGACAAATCCGGTCCAATGAAATAATATACAATAAATGAAACTCTAAGATACAATCTCCAGAAAAATAAACTGAAATAAAAACTGCAATATCCAAGCAATCACCAGCTCCATGCAATCTCCCACTCACCTGCAACGATCCTATCAGGAAAAGAGCAAAGTACAACCCTGACTAGACAATATACAATGTAATCTGTGATCCAGAGTACAAGGTGAAACAGGAATACCAAAAAAACTAGAACATGAAATAAAACTGAACTGTGGTACCAGAAATGAAATGTAAACTGCAGGTAAAGGATGACAATCAATATGCTAGACAATGAACACGGCTGTCAATGTACAAGGCAATCAATCAATCAATATGCAATTGTGACAATTTTGAAATATTAAAACTAATGTGTGACCGGCTTAGGAGCAATCAATCAATCAATGATGCAATGAGTCAATGAGTCAATTCTACAAGGTCCGGCTTCATCGTACGTGACGTGTACGATTAGGCTATCTTCAATACCTATGTTGGGTGTGGTCACACAAAAGCTAATATTTCCCCCAATCCCACAATGAACAATGACGCACAAGCAATGAACAAGAGTACAAGACAATCGTGTGTAATTCGTGTCAGATATGAGAATATGGCACATGAAGGTAAGACAGAAAACAAGGTACAAGTCAAGTCAGTGTACTTGCCTCGGTTTGGTTGCACGAGAGTAGTACTGCATGGTTGTCAATGATTCACCTGTTATATTTTGTACAAGTTATTTAGGGTTTTAAATAATGACAAGTTAACTAACTAACTAGATAAATCAACTATTTAACAGTATTTAGAAAATAATATTGTTTGAATCAATAAAAATACTAATAAACTATTTTAGAAATATTAAACATTTTGGTAGCAAATTTTATAACTATATAAACCTTTAAAATAGTTTAGTCACAAAAAACTTTTATAAGAAATATTAATTTATCAATTTTAACCAATAATAATTATTTATACAAAAGATCTTAAATTAGAAACTTTTTATGTTAATCAAAGTAATATTAGTTATAACAAATCCTCTTGAAATAACTTACAACCACTAATAATAAGATATGAATTTATATATATATACTTTACAAGATATTTATATATGCTAATAAACAAGGTAGTAATTAATCATTTTTGGAAATATAATATATAATAATAAAATGATAGCAAAAATGAAACTTAATAATTTCTTGTAAAAATTATGCTAACAATATTTATTATAGGCATTTAACATTAATATAAAGTTTTTAAAGAATATTATAACAACTATGAATAATCAAAAGCCCAAAAATCCTGGCCCATACCCAACAGTCCAGTCCAACTTAACAAATAAAACTTAATTCTCAATTAAACTACAGCCCACCTTCGGCTTAGAGACCCAGCTAACTCCCTGGCTCGGCCTGCTTAGGCCCAGCCCACACTCACTGATAACTAATAATTAAAACTTAAATTAATTCTACAACCAAATAGCCCAAACCTCTGGCCCGACTCTCAGCTTTCTGTTAAACTAAAAAAAATAAACTTAACTTTAAAACGGATCAGCCCAAGCCCAATGACCCGTTGGCCTGAAAACCCGGCCCACTAGCTCAACATAAAAATCCCATTTCCTTCTCTCTCCTCAGCTCAGTTACACACAAACCAGAACCTTCCGAAGACTCGAGAGAGCTCCAGCGAGCGTCTCGTCTTCTCCGCTGCTCCGGCGAGAAGAACTCGCCTCCTCCGGCTACTCCGAGCAAACCCTAGCTCGAACACTTCTTCTTCTTCCTCTGGTCTTCTTCCTCTAGTTTAGGAAACCCTAGCTCGAACCCTAAATCCATCTTCTCGTCTGAACCCTAGCCAACTCCTACTCCGGCGAGCAACCAGCTTCTACCTTGTCTTCTTCTTCTTCAACCATCTTCTTCCCAGCCCGACTTCTTCTTCCCTCTGGCTAGGAAAACCCTAGGTCGATACCCTAACCCTAACACTCTTCTCCGTCTTCCTCAGTTCATGGCTAGGAAAACCCTAAGTCTAGGTCTTCTTCCCCAGACTCTACTGTGGTTCACCGAAACCCTAGCTTCCCATGTCTAGGTCAGAAACCCTAGATCCCAAATAAACCCTAATTTCTACAACAGGAAGAGAAAGGGGGTTCGAGAAAGTGATGAACATGCTCACCAGCCTGACGGGGTCGTCGATCCACGGAAGGTGGTGCAGATCTGGTGGCTAGGCGTCGACTTGGCCCCAAGTGGCTGAGGACGGCGGCTCTGGCGAAGATCCAGTCGGCGCTGGCTCGGTGACGACGGCGAGCGAGACTCCTCGGGAACTGAAGGGCGGCACTCCGAAACCCGAAGGGACGGCGGCTCTCTGGAAGGGTCGGCGTGGACCACGAGGCGACTTCTCGTGCTTCGAGAAGAGAGCACGAGAATCGAACGGTGGCGCGGTCTGCGAGGGCGGTGGCTCGCCAGTGGCGATGCGCTGTCTCCAAGGCTCTGGCGGTGGCGGGGTCTGCGAGGTGGCTCACTGCAGTCGAGGCGGTGACAACGATGGCGGCACAGTCCTCGAGGCGACGGTCGGCGAACTCTGGTGACGACGGCGATGGTGCTCGGCTGAGCTCAGCCTTCCACAGTGAAGAGAGAGAGACTGGAGAGAGAGAGAGAGAGGATGACGTGGCTGAGAGAGAAATGTACTGTGGTGATGGTGTGTGTCAGTGCATAGGGAAACGTGTAAATATATAGTAAAATAATGCTGTGTGGAGAGTGGCAAAGATGTAAATTAGTGTAGATCTGAGGTGTAATTAGGATGGCAGTGATGTAATAAGTTCTAGATCTGGGGGTAATTAGGATGTAGCTGCAACTGATTCCAATTCAAAATTCAACAGACTATTCTAACAGTTTTTCAAAATTTCTCAAAACAACTTTCCAAACAATGTTCCCTCCAACATTTCAAAACACGTTTTCAAATAAAATTTCAAAAACAGTATTTTAAAAATAGAATGTCGAAAATCTACTATTCCCTCCATTATTTCAAAAGAACAGATTTAAACAGATATTTAAATGCTAACAGATTTTGAAATTCACAATTACTGATCCAAAAATCTAATTTTCAAATACTCTCTCTCCAGCTAACAGACTTATTAATTATAAAAAATTACCAACTCCTCCAAATAAATCATTAATTAATTCGAAAATGATATTAATCCCATAACATAATTAATAGTCACTAAATAATCCGAAAATAGGAATTGACACTATAACATAATTAGCAGCAGTTACTAATTTAATTATAAAATCAATTTTCTTAATACTCATTATACAATTCCGAAAATAACTAAGAATATTATTTAAAGACAATTACTATATTTAAGAAGTCAATAAATTCAATATTACGAAATTGAATACCTATACATAGATATTTATTTAGCTACAAAATTTGTTTAATTAAAACAATTCTTTTATGTCTTCCCATTAGAAAATTCCTACAATAAACTAAATCAATGATTTCAAAAATAATATCCAAAATACTTTTAAATTCAAGAAAATTAGAAAAATCCTCAAATTTACCAAATACGATTTTTGGAAGTTACAAATCTACCCCCCTTACAAAAATTTCGTCCTCGAAATTTCAAGGGTTTTGCAATGTACAAAAATTCAATCAAAATTTATTAAAGACAACCAGAGAACTAAATGATTTATTATGTAGTAAAATAACAAGGACTAACAAGTAGTCACTAGACAATAGGAAAGACTGTAAATGCAAGAAAACTCAAGAACAAGCCTAAAAATAGGCAATACAAAGAAATACAACTACTACAAGCAAGTAAGAAGATAATGGTCCACTCGGCTGCGCTCCTGCACCTACTACTGATCCTCATAAACTGGATCCTCCTGCTGCTGCTCTGGTGCTGGCCCCTGACGAGTGAAAGCCGCAGGACAATCCCTCACTTGATGAGTGGCAGATCCACAAATCAAGCATTGTCCTAACTTCTGGCGGCATTCCTTGACATGGTGTCCCGGTCGCTTGCAGTATGCGCAAGAAAGGGACACCAGGGTCTGGGTCTGCCTCCGCTGCCTCGGCGATGTCGGTGCTCGAACATGGTGCTGATGCTGAAGTGGCCTCTGCTGAGTGTCGGTCCGCTTCGGTGGACCCTGGGAACTGCTGGCGCCAATATCTCGGTCCCGCTTGAGCTTCGGATCCATTTCCTTCTCCACTCCCTGAACAACTTTAAGAATGCTCGCATATGTAGTGGCCTGACTAATAGCTACTGCATGACGTAGCTCCCTGGTGAGACCTTTCTTGAACATCCAAGCCCTGTCCTTTGGCGAGCTGACTAGGTTCTCTGCGAACCTGCTGAGTCGGGTGAACTCGGATGTATACTGGGCCACTGACATATTCCCTTGCTGCAATGCTTCAAATTGCATCCTAAGCTCGTCCCGCTCCACATCCGGGAAGAACTTTTCCTGGAATAGCAGCTTGAACTCCTTCCAGGAAACTCCGGGCTCTGCTAACTGGGGCTCCTCCCGGTACCAAGCCCTAGCGATGTCGAACAGTCGCATGCTTGCAACTTCGACTTGCAAATCTTCTGGGATCCTCGCCATCTTCAATGACCGTTCAGCATTCTCCAGCCATTCGTCTGCGTAGACTATCCCCTCATCGCCCCAGAAATCCATAGGGCAGAGGAACTGATATTCCTTGGCAGTTCCTGGCTTCGGCGCTGCTGGTGCCGGCGGTGCTGGTGGAGCTGGCTCTCTGGTCCTGAGTGCTTCGACGACGGTCTCTCTGAACTCTGCGGCCTGCTGACTCTGAGTCTCTCTGAACTGTGCAGCTTGTTGATTCTGGGCCTCCATGAATTGCTGGAACATAGCCATCACTTGCGTGCCATCGAATATCATCGTTGGTGGAATCGACGGAGGCGGTGCAAACTGCTCCTGTGCACTGGGTGCAGGCTGCTCACTGGTCCCAGCGCTCGTCGTGGCGACCGTCCTGCAAAAGAAATAAACTGTTGATTGCTATATCCTATAAAAATCACAAACTATCCTAAAAATTATAAGTAAATCAAAATTTTGAAAAATTTTAAACATCAATAACCATAAACCATAAACTATTAATCATAAACCATTTTCATAAACAGTAAACCATTTTCATAAACCATTTTTCATAAATCAAAAACCATAAACCATTTTCCCGCGGTTCCTATGCTGTGATGAGTTTTCCTTAGCTTTCGCTGGTCCCCCAATAACACTTATTTACCTAAGTGTCATTAGGATAGAGACCTGCATGGGCCACCACTAAAAACATGTCACGACCCGCTTCCGAATAATCGGATACGAGTCGGACACGCCCAGCCTTTGTCGTTGGACACGACGAAGTAAGCTGTACAATACTAAGGAAAACTCAAAGTCACAATGTAATGTAAACCAAATCACAGCTTTTATAACGTTCCCAGAAATCACCAATATCCATCAAGTGTTTTTTAAAAATACAAACTCAGCCGGAGACAAATCCGGTCCAATGAAATAATATACAATAAATGAAACTCTAAGATACAATCTCCAGAAAAATAAACTGAAATAAAAACTGCAATATCCAAGCAATCACCAGCTCCATGCAATCTCCCACTCACCTGCAACGATCCTATCAGGAAAAGAGCAAAGTACAACCCTGACTAGACAATATACAATGTAATCTGTGATCCAGAGTACAAGGTGAAACAGGAATACCAGAAAAACTAGAACATGAAATGAAACTGAACTGTGGTACCAGAAATGAAATATAAACTGCAGGTAAAGGATGACAATCAATATGCTAGACAATGAACACGGCTGTCAATGTACAAGGCAATCAATCAATCAATCAATCAATATACAATTGTGACAATTTTGAAATATTAAAACTAATGTGTGACCGGCTTAGGAGCAATCAATCAATCAATGATGCAATGAGTCAATGAGTCAATTCTACAAGGTCCGGCTTCATCGTACGTGACGTGTACGATTAGGCTATCTTCAATACCTATGTTGGGTGTGGTCACACAAAAGCTAATATTTTCTCCAATCCCACAATGAACAATGACGCACAAGCAATGAACAAGAGTACAAGACAATCGTGTGTAATTCGTGTCAGATATGAGAACATGGCACATGAAGGTAAGACAGAAAACAAGGTACAAGTCAAGTCAGTGTACTTGCCTCGGTTTGGTTGCACGAGAGTAGTACTGCATGGTTGTCAATGATTCACCTGTTATATTTTGTACAAGTTATTTAGGATTTTAAATAATGACAAGTTAACTAACTAACTAGATAAATCAACTATTTAACAGTATTTAGAAAATAATATTGTTTGAATCAATAAAAATACTAATAAACTATTTTAGAAATATTAAATATTTTGGTAGCAAATTTTATAACTATATAAACCTTTAAAATAGTTTAGTCACAAAAAACTTTTATAAGAAATATTAATTTATCAATTTTAACCAATAATAATTATTTATACAAAAGATCTTAAATTAGAAACTTTTTATGTTAATCAAAGTAATATTAGTTATAACAAATCCTCTTGAAATAACTTACAACCACTAATAATAAGATATGAATTTATATATATATACTTTACAAGATATTTATATATGCTAATAAACAAGGTAGTAATTAATCATTTTTGGAAATATAATATATAATAATAAAATGATAGCAAAAATGAAACTTAATAATTTCTTGTAAAAATTATGCTAACAATATTTATTATAGGCATTTAACATTAATATAAAGTTTTTAAAGAATATTATAACAACTATGAATAATCAAAAGCCCAAAAATCCTGGCCCATACCCAACAGTCCAGCCCAACTTAACAAATAAAACTTAATTCTCAATTAAACTACAGCCCACCTTCGGCTTAGAGACCCAGCTAACTCCCTGGCTCGGCCTGCTTAGGCCCAGCCCACACTCACTGATAACTAATAATTAAAACTTAAATTAATTCTACAACCAAACAGCCCAAACCTCTGGCCCGACTCTCAGCTTTCTGTTAAACTAAAAAAAATAAACTTAACTTTAAAACGGATCAGCCCAAGCCCAATGACCCGTTGGCCTGAAAACCCGGCCCACTAGCTCAACATAAAAATCCCATTTCCTTCTCTCTCCTCAGCTCAGTTACACACAACCCAGAACCTTCCGAAGACTCGAGAGAGCTCCGGCGAGCGTCTCGTCTTCTCCGCTGCTCCGGCGAGAAGAACTCGCCTCCTCCGGCTACTCCGAGCAAACCCTAGCTCGAACACTTCTTCTTCTTCCTCTGGTCTTCTTCCTCTAGTTTAGGAAACCCTAGCTCGAACCCTAAATCCATCTTCTCGTCTGAACCCTAGCCAACTCCTACTCCGGCGAGCAACCAGCTTCTACCTTGTCTTCTTCTTCTTCAACCATCTTCTTCCCAGCCCGACTTCTTCTTCCCTCTGGCTAGGAAAATCCTAGGTCGATAACCTAACCCTAACACTCTTCTTCGTCTTCCTCAGTTCATGGCTAGGAAAACCCTAAGTCTAGGTCTTCTTCCCCAGACTCTACTGTGGTTCACCGAAACCCTAGCTTCCCATGTCTAGGTCAGAAACCCTAGATCCCAAATAAACCCTAATTTCTACAACAGGAAGAGAAAGGGGGTTCGAGAAAGTGATGAACATGCTCACCAGCCTGACGGGGTCGTCGATCCACGGAAGGCGGTGCAGATCTGGTGGCTAGGCGTCGACTTGGCCCCAAGTGGCTGAGGACGGCGGCTCTGGCGAAGATCCAGTCGGCGCTGGCTCGGTGACGACGGCGAGCGAGACTCCTCGGGAACTGAAGGGCGGCACTCCGAAACCCGAAGGGACGGCGGCTCTCTGGAAGGGTCGGCGTGGACCACGAGGCGACTTCTCGTGCTTCGAGAAGAGAGCACGAGAATCGAACGGTGGCGCGGTCTGCGAGGGCGGTGGCTCGCCAGTGGCGATGCGCTGTCTCCAAGGCTCTGGCGGTGGCGGGGTCTGCGAGGTGGCTCACTGCAGTCGAGGCGGTGACAACGATGGCGGCACAGTCCTCGAGGCGACGGTCGGCGAACTCTGGTGACGACGGCGATGGTGCTCGGCTGAGCTCAGCCTTCCACAGTGAAGAGAGAGAGACTGGAGAGAGAGAGAGAGAGGATGACGTGGCTGAGAGAGAAATGTACTGTGGTGATGGTGTGTGTCAGTGCATAGGGAAACGTGTAAATATATAGTAAAATAATGCTGTGTGGAGAGTGGCAAAGATGTAAATTAGTGTAGATCTGAGGTGTAATTAGGATGGCAGTGATGTAATAAGTTCTAGATCTGGGGGTAATTAGGATGTAGCTGCAACTGATTCCAATTCAAAATTCAACAGACTATTCTAACAGTTTTTCAAAATTTCTCAAAACAACTTTCCAAACAATGTTCCCTCCAACATTTCAAAACACGTTTTCAAATAAAATTTCAAAAACAGTATTTTAAAAATAGAATGTCGAAAATCTACTATTCCCTCCATTATTTCAAAAGAACAGATTTAAACAGATATTTAAATGCTAACAGATTTTGAAATTCACAATTACTGATCCAAAAATCTAATTTTCAAATACTCTCTCTCCAGCTAACAGACTTATTAATTATAAAAATTACCAACTCCTCCAAATAAATCATTAATTAATTCGAAAATGATATTAATCCCATAACATAATTAATAGTCACTAAATAATCTGAAAATAGGAATTGACACTATAACATAATTAGCAGCAGTTACTAATTTAATTATAAAATCAATTTTCTTAATACTCATTATACAATTCCGGAAATAACTAAGAATAATATTTAAAGACAATTACTATATTTAAGAAGTCAATAAATTCAATATTACGAAATTGAATACCTATACATAGATATTTATTTAGCTACAAAATTTGTTTAATTAAAACAATTCTTTTATGTCTTCCCATTAGAAAATTCCTACAATAAACTGAATCAATGATTTCAAAAATAATATCCAAAATACTTTTAAATTCAAGAAAATTAGAAAAATCCTCAAATTTACCAAATACGATTTTTGGAAGTTACAAATCTACCCCCCTTACAAAAATTTCGTCCTCGAAATTTCAAGGGTTTTGCAATGTACAAAAATTCAATCAAAATTTATTAAAGACAACCAGAGAACTAAATGATTTATTATGTAGTAAAATAACAAGGACTAACAAGTAGTCACTAGACAATAGGAAAGACTGTAAATGCAAGAAAACTCAAGAACAAGCCTAAAAATAGGCAATACAAAGAAATACAACTGCTACAAGCAAGTAAGAAGATAATGGTCCACTCGGCTGCGCTCCTGCAGCTACTACTGATCCTCATAAACTGGATCCTCCTGCTGCTGCTCTGGTGCTGGCCCCTGACGAGTGAAAGCCGCAGGACAATCCCTCACTTGATGAGTGGCAGATCCATAAATCAAGCATTGTCCTAACTTCTGGCGGCATTCCTTGACATGGTGTCCCGGTCGCTTGCAGTATGCGCAAGAAAAGGACACCGGGGTCTGGGTCTGCCTCCTCTGCCTAGGCGATGTCGGTGCTCGAACATGGTGTTGATGCTGAAGTGGCCTCTGCTGAGTGTCGGTCCGCTTCGGTGGACCCTGGGAACTGCTGGCGCCAATATCTCGGTCCCGCTTGAGCTTCGGATCCATTTCCTTCTCCACTCCCTGAACAACTTTAAGAATGCTCGCATATGTAGTGGCCTGACTAATAGCTACTGCATGACGTAGCTCCCTGGTGAGACCTTTCTTGAACATCCAAGCCCTGTCCTTTGGCGAGCTGACTAGGTTCTCTGCAAACCTGCTGAGTCGGGTGAACTCGGATGTATACTGGGCCACTGACATATTCCCTTGCTGCAATGCTTCAAATTGCATCCTAAGCTCGTCCCGCTCCACATCCGGGAAGAACTTTTCCTGGAATAGCAGCTTGAACTCCTTCCAGGAAACTCCGGGCTCTGCTAACTGGGGCTCCTCCCGGTACCAAGCCCTAGCGATGTCGAACAGTCGCATGCTTGCAACTTCGACTTGCAAATCTTCTGGGATCCTCGCCATCTTCAATGACCGTTCAGCATTCTCCAGCCATTCGTCTGCGTAGACTATCCCCTCATCGCCCCAGAAATCCATAGGGCAGAGGAACTGATATTCCTTGGCAGTTCCTGGCTTCGGCGCTGCTGGTGCCGGCGGTGCTGGTGGAGCTGGCTCTCTGGTCCTGAGTGCTTCGACGACGGTCTCTCTGAACTCTGCGGCCTGCTGACTCTGAGTCTCTCTGAACTTTGTAGCTTGTTGATTCTGGGCCTCCATGAATTGCTGGAACATAGCCATCACTTGCGTGCCATCGAACATCATCGTTGGTGGAATCGACGGAGGCGGTGCAAACTGCTCCTGTGCACTGGGTGCAGGCTGCTCACTGGTCCCAGCGCTCGTCGTGGCGACCGTCCTGCAAAAGAAATAAACTGTTGATTGCTATATCCTATAAAAATCACAAACTATCCTAAAAATTATAAGTAAATCAAATTTTTGAAAATTTTTAAACATCAATAACCATAAACCATAAACTATTAATCATAAACCATTTTCATAAACAGTAAACCATTTTCATAAACCATTTTTCATAAATCAAAAACCATAAACCATTTTCCCGCGGTTCCTATGTTGTGATGAGTTTTCCTTAGCTTTCGCTGGTCCCCCAATAACACTTATTTACCTAAGTGTCATTAGGATAGAGACCTGCATGGGCCACCACTAAAAACATGTCACGACCCGCTCCCGAATAATCGGAACGAGTCGGACACGCCCAGCCTTCGTCGTTGGACACGACGAAGTAAGCTGTACAATACTAAGGAAAACTCAAAGTCACAATGTAATGTAAACCAAATCACAGCTTTTATAACGTTCCCAGAAATCACCAATATCTATCAAGTGTTTTTTAAAAATACAAACTCAGCCGGAGACAAATCCGGTCCAATGAAATAATATACAATAAATGAAACTCTAAGATACAATCTCCAGAAAAATAAACTGAAATAAAAACTGCAATATCCAAGCAATCACCAGCTCCATGCAATCTCCCACTCACCTGCAACGATCCTATCAGAAAAAGAGCAAAGTACAACCCTGACTAGACAATATACAATGTAATCTGTGATCCAGAGTACAAGGTGAAACAGGAATACCAGAAAAACTAGAACATGAAATGAAACTGAACTGTGGTACCAGAAATGAAATGTAAACTGCAGGTAAAGGATGACAATCAATATGCTAGATAATGAACACGGCTGTCAATGTACAAGGCAATCAATCAATCAATATGCAATTGTGACAATTTTGAAATGTTAAAACTAATGTGTGACCGGCTTAGGAGCAATCAATCAATCAATGATGCAATGAGTCAATGAGTCAATTCTACAAGGTCCGGCTTCATCGTACGTGACGTGTACGATTAGGCTATCTTCAATATCTATGTTGGGTGTGGTCACACAAAAGCTAATATTTCCCCCAATCCCACAATGAACAATGACGCACAAGCAATGAACAAGAGTACAAGACAATCGTGTGTAATTCGTGTCAGATATGAGAACATGGCACATGAAGATAAGACAGAAAACAAGGTACAAGTCAAGTCAGTGTACTTGCCTCGGTTTGGTTGCACGAGAGTAGTACTGCATGGTTGTCAATGATTCACCTGTTATATTTTGTACAAGTTATTTAGGGTTTTAAATAATGACAAGTTAACTAACTAACTAGATAAATCAACTATTTAACAGTATTTAGAAAATAATATTGTTTGAATCAATAAAAATACTAATAAACTATTTTAGAAATATTAAACATTTTGGTAGCAAATTTTATAACTATATAAACCTTTAAAATAGTTTAGTCACAAAAAACTTTTATAAGAAATATTAATTTATCAATTTTAACCAATAATAATTATTTATACAAAAGATCTTAAATTAGAAACTTTTTATGTTAATCAAAGTAATATTAGTTATAACAAATCCTCTTGAAATAACTTACAACCACTAATAATAAGATATGAATTTATATATATATATACTTTACAAGATATTTATATATGCTAATAAACAAGGTAGTAATTAATCATTTTTGGAAATATAATATATAATAATAAAATGATAGCAAAAATGAAACTTAATAATTTCTTGTAAAAATTATGCTAACAATATTTATTATAGGCATTTAACATTAATATAAAGTTTTTAAAGAATATTATAACAACTATGAATAATCAAAAGCCCAAAAATCCTGGCCCATACCCAACAGTCCAGCCCAACTTAACAAATAAAACTTAATTCTCAATTAAACTACAGCCCACCTTCGGCTTAGAGACCCAGCTAACTCCCTGGCTCGGCCTGCTTAGGCCCAGCCCACACTCACTGATAACTAATAATTAAAACTTAAATTAATTCTACAACCAAACAGCCCAAACCTCTGGCCCGACTCTCAGCTTTCTGTTAAACTAAAAAAAGTAAACTTAACTTTAAAACGGATCAGCCCAAGCCCAATGACCCGTTGGCCTGAAAACCCGGCCCACTAGCTCAACATAAAAATCCCATTTCCTTCTCTCTCCTCAGCTCAGTTACACACAACCCAGAACCTTCCGAAGACTCGAGAGAGCTCCGGCGAGCGTCTCGTCTTCTCCGCTGCTCCGGCGAGAAGAACTCGCCTCCTCCGGCTACTCCGAGCAAACCCTAGCTCGAACACTTCTTCTTCTTCTTCCTCTGGTCTTCTTCCTCTAGTTTAGGAAACCCTAGCTCGAACCCTAAATCCATCTTCTCGTCTGAACCTTAGCCAACTCCTACTCCGGCGAGCAACCAGCTTCTACCTTGTCTTCTTCTTCTTCAACCATCTTCTTCCCAGCCCGACTTCTTCTTCCCTCTGGCTAGGAAAATCCTAGGTCGATAACCTAACCCTAACACTCTTCTCCGTCTTCCTCAGTTCATGGCTAGGAAAACCCTAAGTCTAGGTCTTCTTCCCCAGACTCTACTGTGGTTCACCGAAACCCTAGCTTCCCATGTCTAGGTCAGAAACCCTAGATCCCAAATAAACCCTAATTTCTACAACAGGAAGAGAAAGGGGGTTCGAGAAAGTGATGAACATGCTCACCAGCCTGACGGGGTCGTCGATCCACGGAAGGCGGTGCAGATCTGGTGGCTAGGCGTCGACTTGGCCCCAAGTGGCTGAGGACGGCGGCTCTGGCGAAGATCCAGTCGGCGCTGGCTCGGTGACGACGGCGAGCGAGACTCCTCGGGAACTGAAGGGCGGCACTCCGAAACCCGAAGGGACGGCGGCTCTCTGGAAGGGTCGGCGTGGACCACGAGGCGACTTCTCGTGCTTCGAGAAGAGAGCACGAGAATCGAACGGTGGCGCGGTCTGCGAGGGCGGTGGCTCGCCAGTGGCGATGCGCTGTCTCCAAGGCTCTGGCGGTGGCGGGGTCTGCGAGGTGGCTCACTGCAGTCGAGGCGGTGACAACGATGGCGGCACAGTCCTCGAGGCGACGGTCGGCGAACTCTGGTGACGACGGCGATGGTGCTCGGCTGAGCTCAGCCTTCCACAGTGAAGAGAGAGAGACTGGAGAGAGAGAGAGAGAGGATGACGTGGCTGAGAGAGAAATGTACTGTGGTGATGGTGTGTGTCAGTGCATAGGGAAACGTGTAAATATATAGTAAAATAATGCTGTGTGGAGAGTGGCAAAGATGTAAATTAGTGTAGATCTGAGGTGTAATTAGGATGGCAGTGATGTAATAAGTTCTAGATCTGGGGGTAATTAGGATGTAGCTGCAACTGATTCCAATTCAAAATTCAACAGACTATTCTAACAGTTTTTCAAAATTTCTCAAAACAACTTTCCAAACAATGTTCCCTCCAACATTTCAAAACACGTTTTCAAATAAAATTTCAAAAACAGTATTTTAAAAATAGAATGTCGAAAATCTACTATTCCCTCCATTATTTCAAAAGAACAGATTTAAACAGATATTTAAATGCTAACAGATTTTGAAATTCACAATTACTGATCCAAAAATCTAATTTTCAAATACTCTCTCTCCAGCTAACAGACTTATTAATTATAAAAAATTACCAACTCCTCCAAATAAATCATTAATTAATTCGAAAATGATATTAATCCCATAACATAATTAATAGTCACTAAATAATCCGAAAATAGGAATTGACACTATAACATAATTAGCAGCAGTTACTAATTTAATTATAAAATCAATTTTCTTAATACTCATTATACAATTCCGGAAATAACTAAGAATATTATTTAAAGACAATTACTATATTTAAGAAGTCAATAAATTCAATATTACGAAATTGAATACCTATACATAGATATTTATTTAGCTACAAAATTTGTTTAATTAAAACAATTCTTTTATGTCTTCCCATTAGAAAATTCCTACAATAAACTGAATCAATGATTTCAAAAATAATATCCAAAATACTTTTAAATTCAAGAAAATTAGAAAAATCCTCAAATTTACCAAATACGATTTTTGGAAGTTACAGTATACGACACGGAACTTAGAAAGATATCGAGTATAGTTCGATGCCATCGAACAATAAAACCATTCGATAGGAATTGTCTAAGATACGTACACGACATGAGTTAAGGAACGGTCGGATGACCTGCACTCAGGAAGTCTTGAAAACGAGACTTGTTTTGAGTGGTGTATTATGTAATGACCCGCTCCGCCCTAGCGGAACGCCGATTCAAACGGCAAGTACAACGACTCAAACGAGCCGTCGACCCGAAGAGTTGGCATCGACCTGATGAAGAATCGATGCAAGGCTTACATTGGCCCGTCAAGAGGAATCCAGACTTAGACTTTCAAAGACGCGCTCGGAGTATCGCTCGGCCGATGCGAACATCGCTAAGGTAGGTGGCTCCGATGAATCCGTCTTTGCTTAGCCTAGACACATAACAATACGGACACTATTGCTAGAATCACTAGGCGATAACACCGCGCATGCTAATAAATGACTCAACGTACCTAGCTAAGGGAATAATCCCATCTTGTATGTTTGTATAGAATATGGAAAAGAACATAGAAAATATGAGAACTCTCACACCATGCTCCAGCTCGTGCTAAGGCACAAGCTTACGTTCAAGTCCCTTATGCGTTCAACAATGAAATAATGAATGGTTTACAATAATAAAATGGAAGACTATCGACAGTCGTTCCGAGTAGAGTATAGCAACATTGAAAGACTTCGGAACCGATGGGTCGCCAAGGCAACTCCCGCACGGAGAGTTGCATAATGTATGAATATGAAGGAATGAACGAATAAGTGAATGAATGAATCAACGAATGAATGAATAAATGTGTGAATGAATCAATGAACGAACGGGCAAGTAAAAGAAAGAAAAGAAAGAATGAATAAAAGATAAGAAAGAAAGGAATGGTTAGCGATAGGTATGACGGGCACGTGCAACGGGGATCGCTATCCGTACTGCACGAACGCCAACCTGGTCGATAACGCATTATAGCTAAGGGTTAGCCTACGGCTCGGAGACAGCCGTTAAGTTAAAATGACAAATAATACGAAATGGTCGTGGACAATCCCCTCTTATACGGGAGGTGGAAGACATAAGGGATTCCGCGGCATGATCAAAGGGAGGATCGTGGCCGGCCTTGGCAGAATCAAAGGGGCTTACGGGCTGCTTGGGTGCGGGCTTAGCCACCCAGGAGACGTAAGTACGGGGTATTTAAAGAGACTAACGGGGTGTGCCAGCCAGTACCCTACGCTAAGTTGAGAAATACCAAGGGAGAAAGGGTCCAAAATGGCTTGTGGTGCCATCGACCGGTACATATAGATTAAGTGGGCTTTGCTGGTGGCAATCCACGTGCAAGTCCTTGCATGAAACAAAGCAGTCTAAGTTAACTAAATGAAGTGCCTTCTGAACAGGCTTGAAATGTAACACACCAAAGGATAAAGAGTACTTCGTGAAATTGAGTTAGAAAACACGCCTACGTTGTGCTAGGACCAGAGGCAGGGACACGCCTTTGGCATTGAAAGTTTATATGAATTGTTGACTAACTTGGTTTACTTTGGACAGGAAAGGCCGGACGGTAAGTATGGGTAAGTCATGCATGTATTTCCATGCAAACACTTGAATTCGGCAACACGAGATAGGTTATAAAATATGCCATGAAACTGATCCTAAGGCAAGATTAGAAAGACAATGAATGATAGACGGTGCACAAAAGCAAATAGAACGTGTTTGGTAATGATAGCATTGTCGGCGAGCTAGCCTTCCCACCAGTGCATAACAATGTACTGATAACCCCACAGTTTGCTTGCAGGACGCAGGATATGTCGTCGGGTGCGGAGCTTTCCTAGAACGTGCTAAGGTGCGAAGCTAACTCTGGAGCCTTGGAGCGTTGCAAGGAGCTGAAGCACCATATACAGGATATAATGTATCGGAGCATCGCCATGAATCATTCCATCTTGTAAGCCACTTGGCACGTCTTTTATGTTTCAGAGAGAGAGAGCTTGAGCGATTTGTAATCTCGACCTAGTGCCGCTTGTAAACTTCTTGAATGTTAATAAAGAGTTGAAGTCGCTTCAATTTGTGTTCATTTACTTTCCGCTGCAAATGGGGACACTCTGTGCGACTCTGTGGCCTAGCTCAAATCGGCCGTTTCTGGGATTAGCCTTGCACGGGCGCAATCTAGGCCCGTGCGGTATCACGTTTTAGCGAGGACGATCGCTCCTGCGGGAGCGAGACGTGACATTTACTCCTCTTCCAACCCTAGGCAAGTACATCTTGCCAAATCTTGAACATTATTATTTTACCATTTTGTTTGTTCCATTGTCTTTCTTGCTTGATTCTAAGCCTCTTTAGAACTTGGAGATTTTAGTTTTTATGGTTACATTTTTGTAGATTGAAGTTTATAGTTTTTTGGTTTTTCTTGGTTTTGATCTCTTAAACTTTGTTATTTCGAAAACTACTTGTTTCATGTTGTAGAGAATTCAATTTCATTCAGTTTAGACCTTTATTTTCTTCAATTTTGAGTCCTTTAGTCCAAGTTATGGACATTGAAAGTTTTTAAAACTTCATGGCCAAAAGCTTACCGATAGGGATGACACCTCGCACACCTTTTGGTTTGCGCACCTTATACCTCGCGCACCTTTTGGTCCGTGCACCTTGCACCTCGTGCACCTTTTGGCCCGCGCACCTTTTGGTCCGCGCACCTTGCACCTCGCGCACCTTTTGGCCCGCACACCTTGCACCTCGCGCATCTTTTGGTCTGTGCACCTTACACCTTGCGCACCCTTGGGTCCATGCACCTTGCACCTTGCGCACCTTTTGGCCCGCGCACCTTGTACCTTCCGTACCTTTTGGTCTGCGAACCTTGTACCTCGCACACCTTTTGATCTGCGCACCTTGTACCTCGCGCACATTTTGGTCCACGCACCTTACACCTCACGCACCTTTTGGTCCGCGCACCTTGCATCTCGTGCACCTTTTGTCCTGCGCACCTCGCGCACCTTTTGGTCCGCGTACCTTGTATCTCGTACACCTTTTGGTCCGTGCATTTTGCATATCGCGTACCTTTTGGTTCACGCACCTTGTACCTTGCGCACCTTATACCTCGTTCACCTTACACCTCGAGCACATTGCAACTCGCACGCCTTGCACCTTGCACCATGCGCCTTTTGCCCGTGCGCGAATCACTCTAAAAGACTGTTGTTGTCCGTTTAAGCTATTTTGTAGATAGAATCTTGTGAAACTCAAAACATGAAAGTTGTAGGTCTCTGTCTTGGCTTTGAGAATCTTCTTGTTTCACCTTAATTAGAGTTCATATGCGATTGATTATTTCAATCATAGTTTTGATCTTTTGGCATATTTTCTGTACTTGGCCGTTTTTGATATTTTTTTTGACTGTAATAAATTCTTAACATGATTAGATAATCTCGTATTATTAAAGAATAATTGTACACCCTATGTACACTTGACACTAGCACACGTACTCACTTTTATTCCTTCTCACATGCCATGACATGTCTTTTCTTTCGATTCTTTCTTATATGTTATGCTATGTATTGCCATGCCTTCTCGAATCTATTGTACTTTACAGTCTATGCCGTGTGAATTTCTTTGTTGTGGTCTGTAGTGACGCACTCTTGACACATGCCTTTTTACTTTCTAGATAGTGGCCCGTCGTCGCGCACTCATGTTACATGTCTTCTTTACTTACTAGATAGTGATCCGTCGTGGTGCACTCTTGTACATGTCTTTTCTTGCTTACATGATAGTGGCCTGTCATGACGTACTTCCTATTTTCTCTATAGTGGCTCGTCGTAGCGCACCCATAGCTTCCAGCTTATTATATTTTCTTGTTGTGGCTCGTTATAGTGCACTTTCTTGTATTGTCAAGTCTTGCATATCATGTCTAGGATGAATTCTGTGGAATGCCACACGCAGAATCCAACAATAAAATGTTAAGGACTAAACAACTAGCTTGATTATCTAGATCATTGGGAGGAGAAAATTTTCTAGTTACCTGCAAGCCCTTTGTCCCGGCCCCAACCTGAATGGATTTGGAGCTATCTGTCATGATGAGCACACTTCCAGCGCACTGTCGAGTGTTGCACCATGTATATGTCTATAGGGTACATTTGTCTCCTGGACGATGTACCCACTATTATATGTCTTTAGGGTACATTTGTCTCCTGGACGATGTACCCACTATTATATGTCTTTAGGGTACATTTATCTCATGGACGATGTATCCACTATTAGATCTTAGGATACATTTGTCTTCCGGACGATGTATCCACTATTACTTTCTTTTCCTTTTGGCCTGGATAAGTCGAGTAGTCTGCAGGGTAGGTAACTGTATTGGATTTCTCAAGAGTGTATCTTGTTAGTAACTAGGCTTGTGATATCTAGTTAGTTAAAGTATCAAGCCGTACTCATTGCTTGGCCGTGATTGATGGATGGAGTCCAGTCCAGTCTAGTTTTGTCTAGGCAGTGTCTGTATGTTTATTTCAGTACATTATTGTTATGCTTTACTTTTGTCGATAAATGATTAGAGACCAAGTTCTGTTTAGGGGAAGGATTACAACTCCGATCCTTGTTTGGTTTACGGGTTGTAACTTGGGTTCCGGAATGGTTTCTTAGTCATCTTGTCATTTGCCGTCCTATTCAATACTCACACGCTATACATGATCCTTAGGCTGTGCAATGATTAGAGACGAAATTCTGTTCAAGAGAAGGATTACAACCCCAGTCCTTGTCTAGTTTACGGGTTGTAACTTGGGTTCCAAAATAGTTCCTAAGTTATCTTATCATTGTCGTTCTATGTAGTTCTAACATGCCTACATGTCTTACCATGCATGTTTACATAGCCCGGTTACCTTACATGCTCACATGTCCCAGTTGTCTCCCATGCTCACATGTCCAGTTATCTCACATGCTCACATGTTCAGATATCTCACATTCTCTATATGCTCAGTTTATTTCACATGTTCACATGTTTTCGTTTACCTTATATATCCACAGTTTACATTATGTCACGTTATTTATCCTATGCTCCAGGTTGCTTTGCTTATTGTCTTTTCTATTCTCGGGATAAGTGCATTGGTAGTGCACGAGTCTCGATCCATTTTTACTTATTTATGTCTCTATCCATTGCTATGTTACTTATTGCTGGTTTTAGTTCATAGTTTGGCTTCCTTTGTGGTACTTGCTATTGGGGGTCTGACCCCACTGGTTTTGTTTGGCCAGATCTGATAGAGGAGCCTAGAGGATCTTCCGTACCATCTACTCGACGGTGACTACCTGGAGCACCAGAGTACCTTAGTAGATTTTCTATTTTGTTCTCTCATTAGTTATGTACATTATTCTTTTGTGGCGTTTAGCCTTCGAGCACGTGTTTAGCTCGTGTTTTGGATCTTGACATTTAGCCTACGGGCCTAAACATGATTTGCGTATTCTAGACTATAGCTAGAGCTTATCATGTATGACTATTACTCTTTCTAGTTCTTCACTTTGTATTACTAGCTTCATGATCATCCATGTATATAGTTTGGGACGCTTTACTATTTTATGTCTGACGATCATACTTTTTGTACTTTGCATATTTGTTTGTGATTGAGATACATAGGATTGCTTGACCTATGATGGACTGTTGGCTTGTAGTAGTAACCCCCATGTCTTGACAGCTTATACGTTATTTCAGAGTATTGGAGTACTTTGGTATTACATAGCTGGCCTGGTCCGTCCCTACTTACCAGTATTCTGGTTTGGGGCGTGACAGTAATACTCAATTATTCTTTTTCATATCATCTGATATTATAGAGTTACGTGGCTTCTTCATTCCTTTCATTATATCTCGATGATACATTTTTCATCTAGGGCTAACAAAAATACACGATTTTATTGGAATCACAAGTCCATAAAAATTAAGAAAGAAACATGATATACGAGACCTACTTTTTGGACGAACATCCATAAAGTATTCAACAAAACTTTTATTCAGAAATTAACAATTTATTTTTAGTTTGTACCAAAGAAGATCAATTAACTAAAATTGTTACAGTTTAACTATCGAAATATCAAAATGACTATTCTATAAATTTTTTTTTCTATGTTTCAACATTATTTTACCAAGTCAAATCGAGTTATCACCGAGTTAGTCGAGCTGCCACTGAGATCAAATTAAGCCAACTTAAAATTTATAAAATATTAATTCGCACACAATATTATTTGTATACAAAATATTATTTGTATAACTAATTATCAAAATGCTAAGAGAATTGTGAAATAAATATACCAAATACCAATAATGGATTTTGGGCATAAAGATTCGTTATTATTAAAGATTGGTAATTATTATGTCCCATGTAAGAATTTCGTAAGTAAACTTAATTATATCGTTAAAAATTAAGACTTTGCTTAATTTGAACTGTATCAATGATAATTTAGCTTATACCAGGGTGGAAGGAGGATGAACGTGCGAAGATTGTACTGTATTTCATCGAACGAGGAGGAACTTATCAGTGCTTGAAATCGTTCCAAAACTTGTTGGTTTTATGAAAATATAACTTTTTTATGCACAATGGTTTAGGATTGATCGTCGGTGGCTGAACGACGTCGGGGATGTTGAAGAGTGTCTCACCAGGCGAATACTCTGGTGGCGGTTTGGTTCGATGGCACCGATGTTTAGTCGACAACGGTTGGAAAGGATTATCGTTGACGATGAGTTTCGGTGAATCAAGATGCGATGTGAAGCGACCAAGATTAGTCGAATTTCGTGGAGAGTTCAGAACCATCTGAACGGATTTTCTCCTGTTTATAACAAGGTTAATATTTTGATATCTAAACCTAAACAAATTTAGTTAGTTAGTTTTCTTAGATATAAGATAAAAAAACAAAATTATAATTTTAAAATACAAAAATATTGATTTTTCTTTATGCATTGTTGACCTAAAAATTAGTAGGTATTTTGCGGATCAGGAATCCCCAAAAAATATCTTGTAGCGTATATACATTCCCCTCATCTCCTCCCACCACGCTTATCCTCCTCTCCCCGTTGCCTTTGTGTGGCTCTCCCCTCTTTCCCAATCCCAACCCCCTCTCCAAAACCCTAAATCCCCACTTCCTCTCCTCTAGATTGGAATAAAAATCCCACCTTTCCCTCCACAACAGTCCCAACCACCTCCTCCATCCCCAAATCTTCTACATAATGGACCAGGAAGCCCTAGTTTCTCCATCCGCACCAAAGGCCACCATCACCGTCCACCCCTCCTCCGCAGACGACGTCAGAAGCGACGACGCCTCCGCCGTCGGCGGGGAGGAGGACTTCGAGACGGCGTCCGAGTCGGACTCGGAGGCTCCTTTACCGCCGGCCACGGTGCCGGTGGCGAAGGTGACGACAGAAGAGGAGGAGGAGGACGTCGACGATGATATGGTTAGGGCTTCGGACGCCCCGAATGGGAAAGGCGGGGCCTTGGGAGGCGGCGAAGAGGATATTGGAGTTTCTGCTGTGGCCGAGAGTAAAGACGAGGTTTTGGGCGGCGGAGACCCGAGTTTGGAGGATAGGGATGTCGTCACTGATGGCCCGGATGGGAAAGATGAGATTTTGGGAGGTGGGTCTGTCGCCGGAGTCGAGGAGAACGGGGATTCGGGCGGCGGCGAAGAGGACTTGGAGGAGAACAGCGGGGTTTCTCCCGTGGTTGAGAGTAAAGATGAGGTTTTGGGTGGTGAAACCGTACCGCTGGCCGAGGCTGGGACTTCTGTTCCTGGAGCAGAGGCGACAGAGTCGAAAGCTATTGATGCTGTGGCTGATGGCGGAGAAGTGGAGAAAGAGGGTGTTACTGAAGTTTCCGGTTCAGATCAACCATTAGAAGCACCGGCAGCACCAGCGGCTGTTGGGTCTCATGAGAACAACCTTGATGAGGCCGTGGTGGAGACGAAGGATGTGGAGGGAGGTGCCAAAGCTGACGGAGATGAGGCTGCTGCTGACCTTGATGGCGGAGTGGAGGAGCCAAGGGCTGTAGAAACCGAACTCGTAACTGTTGAGCCAGAGAATGTTGGCGGCCGAGAGGTAGAGCAAACAGCCGTAGATAGTGAACTTGCTGCTGTTGAGCCAGAAAACGTTGATGGTGCAGTGGTGGAGCTGAAGGTCGTTGAAAGCGAACTCAGTGTTGTTGATTTGGAGAATGTTGATGGTGCAGTGGTGGAGCAGAAGGCTGTTGAGTCAGAAAACGTTGATGGTGCAGTGGTAGAGCCGAAGGCTGTTGAAAGCGAACTCAGTGCTGTTGATTCGGAGAATGTTGATGGTGCAGTGGTGGAGCAGAAGGCCTTAGAAAGCGAACTCAGCACTGCAGAGCCAGAGAATATTGATGGTGCAGTGGTGGAGCAGAAGGCTGTTGAAAGCAAAATCGATGCTGTTGAGTCTGACAAAATTGATGGTGCAGTGTATGAACCAAAGGACGAAGATGGACAATTTGTTTCCGTTGAGGAGAATGGTGATGGGGCAGAGGAGGAGCCAAAAGCAGCAGGAAGAGAACTTTTTGGTGCAGTCGAGTCCGAGAATGTTGCTGGTTCTGTGGAGGAGCCAATATCCATAGAAAGAGAACTTGGTGCTGTTGAGCCAGAGAGCATGGATGCTGCTGTTGCTGATGCTGCGGACCGAAGCACTGAGATGGTAAAATTTCCTACTTATGTAATTCTACTAATTTCTGAAACCATTGAATCAAATGTTCTTATTTCTGAAACCATTCAATCGAATCCATGATGTATAACTCACGTTAAGGGAGGTGTAGCTAAGACAAACTTTTATCCATGATAGCGAAGTTGACAATGGAATTATTCTTCCTTTATAACTAAAGCTAAGGGGGGTAGCTAAGACGAACTTAATATTATTCGGGATAGTGGGGTTGACAATGGATTTTTTTTATTTTCCTTTTGTAACTAATTTTAAGGGGGTAGCTTTAGACAAACTTGATTTTATGCATGATTGTGAAGTTGATAATGGATGTAATGTTAAGGGGGTAGCTAAGACAAACTTGATTTTATGCATGAGTGTGATGTTGATAATGGATGTTTTCTTTCTGTCACTGATGTTAAGGGGATAGCGAAGACCGACTTGATTTTATGCATGATTGTGAAGTTGATAATGTACGTTTCTTTCTTCTGTAACTACTGTTAAGGGAGTAGTTAAGACGAACTTGATTTTATGCATGAGTGTGAAGTTGGTAATGTACGTTTTTTTGTAACTAATGCTAAGGGGGTTGCTAAGACAAACTTGATTTTATGCATGATTGTGAAGTTGCCCATGTTTTTTTTTCTTCTTTTGAACAGGAAGTGAATGCTGTGCCTAATCCATACCAGGCTCCAACTGATTCAGAAGCAAAATCTGATGACGTCGACTCATTGCATATCCTCTTAGAGGATTGTAATCGTAAGGAGAAGGAAGAAGAACTCTCTGAGACTTTGTCCGTTCCTGGTCTAAACCAATGTCCAAATAATTCAGAAGCAAAACCTGATAGTGTGGAGTCTTTGTCTATCCCTGCGGATGATTCTAAGGGTGAGGAGGCAACAGAAGAAGTTTCAGAAACTTTAACCATGGTGGAGAATGATGGTACTCGAGAAATTTCTGGTGGAAGCCTATCACCCGTCTCGGTTGATCAGAAACTAGAAGGTGATGCTGATGTCTTACAGGCAGTTGATGTTGACGAAAATCAGGGTTCAGATGAGGTGGAAGAAGATGAAGAAGATGATGGTAGTGTCCCCGATCAGCCTCCCAGGGTTGCAATCTTGGATAGCTCTGAAACTGCAAAGCAAATTATAAAAGAAATGGAGGAAGGTTCTTCGGGCACCAGTTCCATTTCAGGCTTCGGGAGCTCCCGTGATTTCCAGCATCAAGTAGATGGTCAGATTGTTTCAGATTCCGATGAGGAGGTGGATACAGATGAGGATGGCGATGACAAAGAGTTGTTTGATCCTGCTGCCTTGGCTGCCCTTCTTAAGGCAGCTGCTGGTGCTTCTTCTGATGGTAATATCACCATCACTTCTCAAGATGGTAGTCGGGTTTTCTCAGTCGACCGCCCTGCTGGGTTGGGAAACTCAGCTCCAGCGCTTAGACCGTCTGCTCCACGGTCAACTCGCCCAAACCTCTTCTCGCCCTCTGAACTGGTAGTAAGCGGAGAGCCCGAGAATGACATGGATGAAGAAGAAAAAAAGTTGCATGAAAAGGTCGACGCAATAAGAGTGAAGTTCCTTCGCCTTGTTATGAGGTTGGGGCATTCCCCTGAAGATACAGTGGCTGCCCAAGTTCTGTACCGTCTGGGTCTTGCAGAAGGGCTTAGAAGAGGGAGACAAATGGCTCGGGCATTCACCATTGAGACTGCAAAGAAGAAGGCATCATTGCTTGAGTTGGAGGGGAAAGACGATTTGGACTTCTCTTGCAACATTCTGGTCCTCGGGAAGACAGGAGTGGGCAAGAGTGCGACTATTAATTCCATCTTTGGCGAAGAGAAGTCGAGTACTAATGCTTTCCTACCAGCGACAACATCTGTGAGGGAGATTTCTGGTGTAGTTGATGGGGTCAAAATTCGGGTATTAGATACTCCTGGCCTCAAGTCTTCAGTGATGGACCAAGCAGCAAACGGGAAGATCCTTTCATCTATAAAGAAGTATATGAAGAAATGCCCTCCTGATATTGTTCTCTATGTGGATCGGCTCGATACTCAGACTCGAGATCAGAATGATTTTCCCCTCTTGAAGTCCATCACAAAAGCTTTAGGGTCGTCTGTTTGGTTCAATGCTATTGTTGCTCTCACCCATGCTGCTTCTGCTCCACCTGAGGGGCCTAATGGTGCTCCTTTAGGCTATGAATCATTCATAAGTCAGAGGTCGAGTGTTGTACAACACTCTATTAGACAGGCAGCTGGAGACATGCGGCTGATGAATCCTGTTGCTCTTGTTGAGAACCATCCTTCTTGTAGAAGGAATAGAGAAGGCCAGAGGGTGCTTCCGAATGGCTTAAGCTGGAGACCTCAAATGCTGCTGTTATGCTACTCTTCAAAGATATTATCGGAAGCAAATTCACTTTTGAAGCTTCATGATCCATCGCCTTCAAAGCTCTTTGGGCGATTTCGTTCCCCGCCACTTCCTTATTTGTTGTCAACACTGCTGCAATCTAGGCCACACCCAAAGCTTTCCACCGACCAGGGTGGTGACAATGGCGATTCTGATATTGATTTAGATGACTTCTCAGACGAAGAAGAGGAAGAAGATGAGTACGATCAGCTTCCACCCTTTAAGCCCCTGAGAAAAGCTCAAATTACCAAGCTCACCAGTGAGCAGAAGAGGGCATATTTTGATGAGTACGATTATCGAGTTAAGCTTCTTCAAAAGAAACAGTGGAAGCAGGAGCTTAGAAGGATGAAAGAGATGAAGAAGAGAGGGAAAAGCGGGCAGGATGAATCTGCCTATGATATGGCAGAGGATTATGATCAAGATGGTACACCGGCAGCCGTACCAGTCCCATTACCTGATATGGTCCTGCCACCTTCATTTGACTGCGACATTCCAACCTACCGTTACCGGTTTTTGGAACCCACTTCACAGCTTCTCACCAGGCCGGTTTTGGACTCGCACGGGTGGGATCATGATTGTGGCTATGACGGTGTTAGCCTCGAAGAAAGCCTCGCAATTGCTGGCAAGTTTCCTGCTGCGGTAGCTGTTCAAATTACCAAGGACAAAAAGGAGTTCAACATCCATTTGGACTCCTCTGTTTCTGCCAAGCACGGAGAGAATGGTTCTACTCTTGCAGGGTTTGACATCCAAACCATCCATGGGAAGCTTGCCTACATTCTCCGGGGCGAGTCTAAGTTCAAGAACTTGAAGAAAAACAGGACAACTGCTGGAGTATCTGTGACTTTCTTAGGTGAGACGGTGGCAACTGGATTGAAGGTCGAGGACCAGCTTTCCATTGGAAAGAGGCTGACTCTTGTCGCAAGCACTGGTGCTATGCGATCCCAAGGTGATGTGGCTTATGGAGCGAACTTGGAAGCACGCCTGAAGGAGAAGGATTTTCCGATCGGCCAAGCCCTTTCCACGTTGGGTTTGTCTTTGATGAAGTGGCGTAGCGACTTGGCTTTGGGGGCGAATCTGCAGACCCAACTGAACGTTGGAAGGAGCTCGAAGGTGGCAGTTCGTGTTGGGCTCAACAACAAGCTCAGTGGTCAGATCACGGTCAGGACAAGCACCTCGGATCAGCTCCAGCTAGCTCTTGTGGGGATTCTTCCGGTGGCTGTCAATATCTTCAGGAGCATTTGGCCTGGTGAGAGTTATTTGGTTTAACTAGATTTTACCCGTGTCTAGTTGGTAGATTACGAGAGGACCAACGGCATTAGAATTTCTTTTGAAGTTGAGAATGGTTTAAGTCTTGTTGCCTTATCCCCTAGTTCAGTGTCGGATACTTATCATTCGAATAATGCTCCTGGCGAGTGGTACTGCTGAAATCGTCTTTCCGTTCTTTAATTTTATTGATTGTCATTGCTATTCCGACACACCATGGTGGAAAACTGAGTATAATTTCGTTCTAGAGGATGCTCTTTCTTCTTCTTCGATGTTTGTGTTTCCTGAGTTTAAATGTAAACCTCTTCGTTTATATAATATACGTTGCTATAGTTTTGTGCTAGATTGTAAACCTCTTCGGCTCTTGTTCTGAGCTTTGGAAGAATGAGAAAGACCTAGTTATTTCTGATGAGCTGCCTCTAGAATCCTGCTTTAGGGGTGTCAAATGTGAACTGATGAGTAGTTATAGTTGTTGTTTCTTTGAGTATTTTTCTTGAGAATGTGTTGGTGGATTCTGGATTTATTCAATTGTTACAGGTGGTCATGTATTTGATCTGCGTGGTTTCTTTTAGAGAAATTTTGACTTACCCCCCACTTGCGATACCCATATTAAGGGTGCACCTCACAGTTTTGCAAAAATGTATATTACCTTCCATTTTTTACGGAAACCGTCAAAAAATTAAATTTTGGACGAAAACGCCCTTGGGTTCTTCCTATTTGTTCTTTCCTCCCTCCTCTTTGGTCAAAAAATTAAATTTTGGCGGCTGCAGCGACGGAGGCGTTGGCAGGGAGGGGGGGAGAGCGGAGGCGGCGAGGGGGGGGGGGGGGGGGAGCGGTGGCCGCGGGGGGAGGGGGAGGAAAGAACAAATAGGGAGAATCCAAGGACATTTTCGTTCAAAATTTAATTTTTTGACGGTTTCCGTCAAAAATGGGGGGTACTATACATTTTTACAAAACTGTGGGGTGCACCCTTAATATGGGTATTGCTAGTAGGAGGTAAGTCAAAAAATTTCTTTCTTTTATTGTTGTTTTTATTGCTTATGGCTCAAATTTTGGTCAATTTGAGTCGAATTATGTTGGGGAATGACCCGGGTGGCTAGAGAATCAGGATTGGGATTTTGTAGAGAGAAACTCCAGGATTCTATGCCCAGTACTTGAGATTTCCTCTGCTAGACCATAATCACAATCAGAGTAGTGATTGTGAGCTTGTGGATTCGTGTAGTTTGGACACTCGAGGTCTCAGCAAGAGTGAGCTTTTGTGGATTCGTGTAGTTTGGACACTCGAGGTCTCAGCAAGATTTGGAATTGGAAACCCAGAAGCCTGAACACGTGAAACTCGTACAACTTGCTCCTCCTCAAAATGTGACTTCAGAAGCCAATGCATGTTGTAAGCTGTCTATTGGTGTTGGGTGGGGTTCTCAACCCGTCGTCGAAGGGGACAAAGGGGGGCTCGATTTGAGTGGATTTCAGGAGGAGCTATTTCAACATTTTCGTAGGGTGGCGGTATACCGCCCGAAATTTTCGGTTTTGCCATTTTTTTTTTTTTTTTTTTGCAGAAAGGTTAGTTTGGCTGCCTCTAGAAACCCATTTTCGGCACATCGCCGTTATACCATGTCGGGGCTGAAGGTTCAAATTTGATGATTTTTTTTTTATACCGTTGGATCCATATTAAGGGTTCAGATTATTTGGAGATTTGAGTGGTTTAAATAGGGTTTTCTAACCCTAATCTACACATAATACAATAAATAGAGTTTTTTCAAGGACAATTCTTCAATCAATGAGGAAGAAGGATTTGGAGAAAGAGATCGCTTCGAGGATCGCTCTTTTGTCTCTGGTAACTTTATTTTTCGTTAGTCTACTTTTTATTGCTATTTGAAGAATTGTGGTAATCCGTGTGGATCAGCACAGAAGTTCGTAGAGAGAGAGAGAGAATCTTTCTTTAATTCATTAGTGAAAGCTTTTTCGGATTGGACTACGATAATTCCGTGATTTTTTTCGTTAGAATCAACCCATGTTTGCGTTGTACTCCGTATTTTGATTTTGGAACGTGTCTGAGTTGTGCCTTATCTTCGGACCTCACAAGTTCTCTCAGTTTGGGGAACGATTTTTCGCGTTCGTTCCCAACACTTTAATCGGCAGTTATTCGACAAATGAAATAAGAAATGTGTGTATTCCTTTCCGTATTCAGGTCCACTTCATCTCAGATATCAGAAAGAATGGATATGGCAAGAGAATGGTCAGATTATACATGAATTTGTTCAAGATTATAAAAGAACTTTACGTGAAGATGAACACCATCAAGCGCAACCTCACAAGACAGCCCACAAGCTAATGTCTGGGTAAATAAGCAGCCAACCCTTTGTTCCGCAACCGTAGTAGTGCGTAATGCACAATAACATTATCAGTTACGAAGAGTCGAGAGCAATAGAGCAAACACGATAACGCAGAATGTAGACGTTTGCTGCGTTTAAGTAGTTTGGGCAGAAAAGCCTAGCAGTTACCTATCATACAAATAGTTTCAGTAAGATAAAGAAAGTTTCTTGATAGAGGTAGATTTCTCTTCTCTAATCTTTTCAACAAGGTGTTCCCTATCCACTGGTTCTCTTGAAAAGTACTAAAATAACTCTTTCAAACTATTCTCCTTCAACTGGGATTTAATTGATAATGTGCTATGTGAATAACTGATTTTACATGTTCTGGAGCATATGACAGATGAACTATGAATACTATGTCCAGTTAAAATTGTTCGGGATGATCCAGTTGGTTGGCCATCGGACGAGTCCAGCTTGAAGTTCCCTTTCCTGTCCCACTTCCAACGTCCATCAAATTCGGAATTCGCCACGAGATCCCTTTTTAGCAAGTCATTTCATACTAATATATCTTTACGGCTCTGTAGAACCTGCAATACAAAGGATCTTGTTATAGTTGACTATCCCATATTCATGGAAAGACAAACCTGAAACTTCTTGAGGAAAAGAAACTCCTGCAAAAAAAGTTTCCAGGAAAGCTTACCAAGTATTATGAGATCGAAAGAATCACATCCCTTCGACCACTCTGATTCCTGCTTTTCGGTCCCATTCCTCGGGAGAGGGAGCATCATCCATTATCTTTTCTTGACCACGCCAAAGAATCTGAACAAGAAGAGAACATATCAAGTAAACTTTTATTCAAAGTTAAAATCAAAGAGAGAGAATCATAACACTGCCATGCAGTCCAAATCTGCTAAACTTCAAGCGACAACTGCTTTTGAAGATGGGCATTATGGACCACACCAACTGAATAGGATAGGAGTACCTTGTCAATGACACCAAACTCCTGAGCTTTCAGAGAGTCCATATAGAATGGCCTACGCATCACCTTTGATACCGTCTCCACAGACTAATAAATAAGCAGCATAATCAGATTTCTGCAGTAACCCGATCTAAAATTTTAAATAGTCGGTCATTCCCCTAATACTCACATTTCCAGTGTGCCTTGCCAGTAGTTTAACAAGTGTGTCCCTGTTATTTATAACCTGTGTAAAGCAGCAAAGCTTAATTAATTTAAAAGGTTAGGTATTTACTTGTACATGGTAACAAAATTACAAATCAAATGCATTAGCAATGATCAACGGCTATGTGTCAGCAGGTAAGTTCATTAAAAAAAATCACAGGAAGGATAATCATGAAAAAGCACCATTGCGTGCAAATAAAAGGTTAAACCACTGGATAATTGTGAAGTATTTTCAGTATGTTCTGGCTGGTGCCCTCATTTGCAAAGCCCCCAATTGGCAGCAGTAATCACCAGATTAATATCATATCTTCTGAAACCTCCAAATAACTTCCAGGTGACAAAATCTATTCCTATTAGCAAAAATTACAATATTTTCTACAAAATCCAAGCATTTAGTCAGTTAAAATGATGTTAACATCATCATCATCATAGTGTTTCTTAGGCTCAGTTGTGGAACACAACTTGACAAAAAGATCAGAAAAAAAATTGACCGAACTTTTATACCTAAAGTCCACCCTTTACAAGTTGATGTCAAATTCATAGTCAAGGTATCGACGAGGAAGAGTTCCTGCTAAACCCGAAGGCCAGTTGGTACGTAGGTAGATCTAGTCCAGCAATCAAGGAACAAAAGACACTATCTGGCCTCAGTATCCAATGGTAGTATTCGAATAAAAAGTCACTAGCTGGTTTTATCTATCTAGAGAACTTTAATATCTATCATATTAAAAATAGTTCTTTCTAATACACTTTAATCAATGCTAATTCAAGGATTGAAAAGATGTGATACTTATATGCAGATATGTAGGGTAGGAAACATGGACAGTCCAAAAATTAGGATTGTATCATGTCGGAACATATTGGACCTATCCTGGAGACTAAAAAATATGTGCCATAATCGTGTCGCCATATTTTTCTGTGTTGTGTAGTATCGGTGTCTACTCAACATACTTGTAGGTCTCCAGACTGCAAAACAGGGTTCAGCTTGCCAGCTCTCTTCCGGCCTTCCTTCTTTTCATCGCCGAAACAAGGCCTCTTCTTCCAGAGAATTCTTATACAAAAGTCACTCCGAAATTATAATTACTTGTCTCCAGACTTTCTTATTTTCTTTCTTGGTCACATGGAACATAAATAATTATTATTTCAGTCCTATGGCAATGTAACAGGAAGAACCTTGATATTAGGATCTCGGAATCACTTTGAGTATGGCGTGTTCAATAAAAGATGAAGATTTTAAAGAAGATGCAAGTAGTATGAGGAGCTGTTTAGGACTCATTGCAAAAAAACTGTTCCAAACAAACTGATTGTTGTCAGGTACAGGCTGCAACACTCATTATAGTAAATAACAGTTAAAAGGATACAAAAGAACGAGACAACAAAACCATACAAAATATCAACCAGGTGTTAGAATCATAGGAGAAACGAGTTTATTTCGTTGACTTTCTTATCAAATAAATGATCTCGAAACCAAGAAATGTTGAATGAGTGGAGGTCTAGTTACTCAGCTGAGAGAAAAGAATGACGGGTGGAAAGGAGAAACAAAAGGATAAGGAGAAGGGCTGCTTGATTAGCTCCCTGGTATGTGAGACAATTTGAGGGTCATTGTTGTTAGTTTTCTTTGAATAAGGTAATGACTAATACTGTGTAGCTGTACAGGTACTAAGGGCCCTCAGTCCCACATCTAACTAGCTTGCACGGTTCAACAGATAACTCTTGTTGACGAGGAACATTTATCTAAAATTGTTTCAAACTATGATGTCAAAGGAAAGAGGAGGAGAGGGTGAGAAATTGACAGCATTATCTGATAAACCAATCTGGATTTATGCCAGAAACACTAAATATTGGGAATATTTTGTGCCAAGCAAATTGATGGGAAATTTTAGGGGAAAAGGGGGGAAAGGGGGGGGGTGTGGAATTTCACATGGTTTTTGTGTTGGAGGAATTAGAGTATCAGTCAATTATCTGGTAGGACATTGAGAAATGATGGCTTGCAACTCCATTGCTCTTGGTTCACGTACGATTCACATACGATTATGTTTAGGAGAGTTGTTTCAATGATTGCTTAAAGTTGGTTCTCGTAATATTTTATTCCCACCTGGACCTGGCAATGGAGTTGCAAACTAGGAGATGGACACTATCATTTCTCTTGAAAGTTTACAAAGAGGAAATTCTGGTGATCATGAGATAATAAGGCAAACCTAAAAAACAGTTACAGTAAGATGAGAGGTCAAACGACAAAAGCACGCAGAGTCCAGCAGGAGTCGATGTCTTCTTACCCTTGTCATGGATAAATTAACCACTTAATAATCAAGGAGAAATTAGAATGAATTTTGTAACTTGCTGAAGATATACTGTATACTACTTTGGATAGAATTAGATTGGATAATACAAGTAGAGCTTTGGGAGAAAGCCCAACACTAGCAAGATAAGGGCCTGAACTTGAGAAATGAAACAGAGTATAAGAATGCAAATTTAAGGGTAGTGATAATTATGTTGTGGCCCAATAAAAAATTTAAGTAGGAACGGTAAGGTAAGAAATGGATATTCTCAAGGTGTGGAACAAGCCAAAACAAGCCATGATGATGGAAAGCAGCTAACATCTTTTCAATGTTGCCGAATCGTATCTCCAGGAGAATTACCATCCGTGTATGGACAACGTAGTGAAGAATGGTTGAGGAGGCCTTGTTAAGTATCGTTGATCAGATCCTTATTAACATGTCAGAAGAAGGGAGGTTCAAAATAACTAGGATAGAGTTCATAAGAACATATTTCAATGAACTTGCAGAAATTGGAAGAAGATATTGATAAGAGTGACTGGAGGAGTATTCATAAGGCCAGGGTGCTGAACCTTCCTTACAAATGAAAAAAAAGGTACATATAAGAACTGACCTCTTGAGAGTCAAAAGAGAAGAGAAAAGGAAACCAAAACATCTTAGTATAGAAGATCTGACCTCTTTAGCTCGAATGAGAACATCACTTGCTGGCATCTGCCCAGATGATGGAACACGAGGCTGTTGAATCATAGCTGTCAAGAATGGAGAACATTTTCAATTGAACATAAAAAGCTACAAGTCTTTATCGTATTGAACTCCCAGATTGCAACATACCTTTGGAATGGGGCATCATAAATCGTCTGCCTTTCTTCCCTGCTGCTAGAAGTAGGCAGGCCTGACCAATTGCAGCACCAACAGCTACAGTTTCAATCTGTGTAAGCAATGACAGTTTTCATCACGATGAAGAATATGCAGCATGAACAAAACCAGTTTAGTATGGATTTTGAGTATAAAAAGAACACTGGTAGACGACGGGAAGGAAAGGAATAGGAAACTGGGAACCCCTTTCGACATGATCCCATATCCATTTCCTTTCCCTCCCCTCAATTGTATTACAACCATGCAAAACCTTAATTAACAACAGAAAGGAGGCTTTACATACGGACTCCTACAAACATCTACTGAAGCTTGATAGTGTTAAGAACAATGTTATTTCTTCTTATTTATTCCGTCAGTGTGATTGATTGCTACTCAGGATGCCTCTAAAGCCGACTAAAGATGACACTATCATTTGTTGTACCACTTTCTTATGCATACAGAGGAGAAGTTTTTTTCCACATATTTTTACGAATATATATCCATATTTCTAAAAAAAACCATCTGTATAATCCCAAATATAGAGTAGGAAAATGGTATAAGCTTCAATTAAAGTTTAACTTCATTCTGCACAATATGGTGTAATCAGATTAGATTGCCAAGGCTCTCCCATACATATCACAACTAATATAACTTAGCAAATCTCTGGATTCTTTTGACATATATGGACTTTGAGTTGAAGAACCAAGGTTAGGAAACTCTTTCAGATTCACTATATTCTGCTCCTTGCTGATGATTTTAGTTTCACTTTAAGGCCAATATTCTAAATAATGGGTGTAGAAGCTGCTACAGAAGCCACTTTAACATTGGGGAAACTACCACTATCCTTTAGGTCTTAGTAGCCAGTCAAGACAGCAAAAGCCTGCAACAGTTGGTAAGATGGGTAAGTACCGTAGCCCATAACAGGCACTGACAGGCCCTGACGGGCACTAGGCTGCTATATCTGAGCCTCCTAAGCCTCTCAAATCAATACTATAATAAAGAGAGAACCTATGTAGCACAGTAAAGAAAGGGCACGGCATTATACGGCCATGGCACAGATTTTGGTGTTTCCTAGTGTATCTAGGAGTGTCTCTGTTACGTGTCTGACACAACGTGACATGAAACTGATTTTGGAACTTTAGCACTTCCTAGGAGAGAACTATAATCCTCTCAATCGATTCTTTCCTTCCACCATTCCTTTGCCCTTATCTTTCCCTGTTTGGTACAAATGTGTTATTAGATTATTCAGTATAAAATTTGTTAGACTTTTTAGAATTGTTAGTGTTACTTCCTTGATAATACTTGGTAATCTATGCTCTGTTCACTTGTTTAGGTATAGTGGTCACTTCGTGCAGCACAGCCGATGTAGTATGCTTTGCACTCACCATCATCAGAACTTGGTTGTTGGTTAAGCACAGCTGATGTAGTATGCTTTGCACTCACCATCATCAGAACTTGGTTGTTGGTTAAGGTACTTTTGTTGGTAACATAAATAAATCTATTGATTTAAGATAATTTAAAAATACGGGTAGGTGAGTCAACTGAAAGAAAAGTTACCTTTTTTATTCTCATGATATTATTGTAAGTTTTTGGTATATATATATATATATATCCACTACTAGTTCCTCTAATGTCATACTTAGCACCCACTTTGATGCTATGCTTCCGTTTTGAAATATTTGGAATCTTGCTATAGGTTGAAAAAGAAACACAGAAAAGATAACATGTAGTAGATCTGTAATAATCATTTCCGTCTAGATTTTTTCTAGTCTAGTAATTTGGCTTGTGCTTGTTGGTTAAAAGAGCTTACGTTGTATGACTAAAAAGGTAGGTCGACCTACACAACAATTGGCCTTCTAGCATCAACATAGAGGACTGGCCTTAAGTTGACATCCGTTCACAAAAACTAAGGCCAGTGATATAAATACCCGACCAGACCAAAGTATATCCAGTTTCATATTTGCACCTAACATGACCCAAAATTCAGTGTTCGATGCGCCAAAGGGGCGCCTAGCGCCTAGGCGGCAAACTTAATTTTTATATATATCAATATAAGTTATTTTCATATATATAAATATAAGCTATTTTAAACACAAGTCATCTTTGCCAATTTGGTTAGGAGTGAGAATATAAGTCTTGACCTCGTGAAAGGTCACAAGTTCGACTCCCCTCAATATTTTTTCATTAACCCTAATCAAAAGGGAGGGGAGAGAGAGAGAGAGAGAGAGAGAGAGAGAGAGAGCAGCCTCCATCCCTCTCCTCCCTCACCTCTCCTCCCCTCTCCTTTTCGTAGCACCACCGCCACCCCCACCAGCAGCACCACCATCACCACCGCCACTGCACCACCACCACCAGCCGCCGTTGTCCAATCGTCCAAGGTTAGTTTTGAATTATTATATTTGTTTTCTGATTTGTTTTTGATTTTTTGATTTTTTGAAATTTCAAAACCGTCTAGGCCGTCCGCCTAGGCCGCAATTTAGAACACTGCCAAAATTTATCCTGGTTTTCTTTTTTACATTTGCGCCCAAATTTTTATGTCATATTGGGCCCGATAATTAGTTACAATTGGTAGGCCTAACTTAAGTAGAAGATGAAGAGATAAGGGATGATGAAGATGATGGAAGATGGAAGCTGGAAGATGAAGAGGATGAAGAGGGAAGGGAAAATGATTGATGGTCTAGACTCTAGAGTTGAAGTTAGGATTAGGGATGTTGACTAGTGGGATAGAAAATGAGATGAGAGAGCATATAACCTATGGCAATCAAGCTAATTTTCCAGTTTCTAGGTAATTAGTGATGGAGAACTAGTCAGATTAGGTCCGCTTTGAGATCGACTCCAACTGTACTTGATTTGGACTGTCAGATTTTATTATATGGGTTGAATTATTCCCAACTGCTGGTTTTACTTTTAGGTCTTTTTAAGATTTAATTTTATTTGTTAACGAGGGATTAGGACCAGTAGTCTTGGACGCCAAGTTTGGAGGCCCATATAAACTCTTGTAATCTTTTATTTTGATTATTGAAGAAAATAACAGATTGGTATTTTTGTGTTTGATCACAAATATTCGTCTCAGTTTCATCTTTCACATATTATTTCCTTATATTGATCTTGACAAACCATTAGCCTATTCCTCCATAAAACCTATCAACCCTAATTAATCCTCATTGTCCAATCTTTCAGTCTTGTAAGAAAGCACGTGGGCCTGGATATTCTGATTGCAGGAGTGTGAGTGACCTCCTCACCAACTTTATCACACACGCACGCAGGTCATCTCCATTATGATCACAGGAACACAATGTTAGACCTACTGTACATATAGTCCCACATCTGTTAGGAGATGTCACTCCTCCTCCGATTGTATTTGTATATATACCCATGGCCTAGAGCCTAATAAGTTCCGTTTAGGCCTACTCCTACTTCTAGCATCTCCTTTGATTAATATTCTAGCACTCCATCTATTGGTCTACGTTGCACATGTCCAAACCACTTGAGACAATATTCTCGCATCTTATCCTCAATTAGTGCCACCTCCAACTAATTTTAAAGACAATCCGTCACAAATTATTTTTCTGTATGTTAAGAGCTAACATGAGTATGCATGAAAGTAAATACACTAAACAACTATAAGTAGAAAGATCTTTCATGTCACTGGAATATTTACATATTTTGCAGTGTCATGAAGGAGCATGGAGAAAAAGAAACATTTGGTGGATAAAATTTTGAGAAAAAACAAGCACCTCATTTTTTAGCTGCATCATAGCATCATATATGGCAAAACCTTCGGATTCCATGCCAACCTGAAACACAAGAGCTTAACCAGTTGTAATTGCATGAAACATGAAATGTTATATTATTGCAATATCCATCTCTCTAAACAAAGATTAATCGCGGTATACATCATGTACTCAAATAAAATCTATTGTTAATATAAAACTTTTCCAGTAACTTTGACAATTCCTTAAAAAAATAGTTTGGACAGGTAAACATTTCCGATCATTCTAAAATGAAGCATATCAAAGGAATATAGTATTGAAGGAATTCTTTTGACAATTTCTCTTCATAACCATATTGTGAGAATGCCAATCTCAAAACAGGTGTGCATGAAGGTTTAGTGAGAAGTCATGGAAGAGGCTACAATCAACAAAGATAACGAAGATACAGCATTTCAGTGATATACAGTACTCACATTTTTTTGGGGGGTGGTGAAGGGGGGGGGGGGGGGGGGGGGGGGGGGGTGCAATGATATACAGTAGTCACATTAGAATGCTAACCCATTCTAATAGCAAAGAGAGACTAGGAAGCAAATTCTTTTACACTGGTGATACAGCAGGTTACCTATACTGCAATAATATGCTTAACATGCATTGGATATCTAACACTAAATCACCAATTGGCACAGTACCTGACCTAATTGAATAGTATGCACTTCTGGTATTAGTTAAATATGAGCATTCATCATATGCTAGATGCATGTTACCAGGTGACATTCAGGACGTTGGTCCATAGTGTGTGTGTGTTTGGCTTTTCAAGTTCAACGGACATCCAGACAAGTTATAGTCATCTAGGTCAACGTTAACATTGACAATGAGAAAATACCAAGGCTTTTAAGTATCGACCGGAACTGATCCCGAACTGCTGAAAGGGATACTCATAGGAACTTAGGAAGGCCTGGAACCGAGTTTTTAACCTTGGAAAATACTCGAGCAACAAACTTAAAAGGTTTTTTTTTATATAGAGTGATCATTTGTGACAAAAAGCCTAATTAAAGCGGTTAGCTTTGAGCACAAGTTATTAAAAAAAGAGGAGAAGTGGTGTGACATCAACGGGAATAACTTGTTTAGTATGAGCCACTTATACTAAGCCATGGAGACCACATACCATATGGGAGGAGGCAAGAAGCATTATAACATGTTTCATCATCCTATTGAATGCTACATGACATTTGGAGAATCACTTATAGTAGTTCGTGATTTCTAACACACCATCCCATGTAAGAGTTATCAACTTCTCACAAATCATCCAAGGGTTTGGTGTTTATCGCCATTAGAAAGTGCAAGCAAGTCGATAATTTATGAATTGGACAGGCAACAAAGAGAGAAACAGCACCCCAGGAACGATAATGTATGCTCGACGAGTCAAATGTAGTCCAGCGATAAAAATGAAGAACAGTTTAAGATGGTGAATGAAAATTATAAAGACGACCACATGATTAGCAAAACATTCTACCAACATCCTAAATATAACATTGTAGCATCTGCCAAGCTGGAAACAATGCTAGAAACTGAGTGAAAGAGAACAAGAACACTATCCAATTGGACAAAGTAACAAGGGAAAACTTAGATAAAAATGCACAATAGAAACAAGCATATTGAGCATGGAATGTTCGCACATAAAACATTGGAGTTGGAAGGTGGGCAGTGGTACCGGACAAGGTAGCCAAAGGTTCAATTACAATTCCTCCTGAAGAAGGCGGCGGGTTTGAGAGATCCCATTAAAGAGCAAGTGGAGTTTTTTAGGGATAGGGTTTAAAGGTCAGTGAGACATCTGCAACCTATGTGGATAACTTCATAACGGATCTTGCAAACAATTGTCTTCATCAGCACCTCTTTCTGATGTTTAGTCTTAATTTCGATTTATTTTCTGTAAAATACAATTTCAGTAAAATAAAAATGAGTCTTTATGTCTCGTTACCGAGGACCTAGTTTCAAAAGAATACGCCATACGCCATCTGGGGGTGCTACCGGGATTAACTAGGAACCCCCAAAGGAACCTTATTCAAAAGGTAGAGATTCAACTTTCAAATGGCCAGTGGAAGAATGCCTTGTGAGACTTGAGGAACAGGACATGTGAGGTTCGGAAGGGAAGTTGGTTCAACTTGAGGCTACTTCTAAACTACAATGCATTAAAAAACAGTTGAAACTCAGTTGTGTAATTTGGATAAGTGTGCCCTTCCCATCCATACTACACAAATGTAATATACGTATGAATACATAATGATACAACAACAAAGTCTTTATCCCAAAATTTTGGGGTCAGCTGATTTCATAACGATTCGACAATGTTCTACGTTAGCTGTCGTCTGCCTAACGCAACCTCTTTTGTCTGGGTTTGGGACCGGCAGATAAAAAAAAAAGGAGACATTAGCACAGCACATGTGGAGTTACCGAATACATAATGATACTATGACCGAATGCATAATGATACTATGAATAACTTAACAACAAGAAAAAGAAAGCCTTCTATCTCAAATTCTATGGCTAGCTACTATGAATAGCAAAATGAGGAAGTCGAGCGTTCCTGTTTATGGCAATCCCAACATTTCTTTGTGAAACCCTGTGTCCCTTCAAGTGGCAGGCCTGGTTAATTATTAGTATAATAAGAAATGAAAGCCATAACATCAGTGAACCATACTTGGTGAATACATTAAGATACTGTGAAATTATATAAAATGAGAAGCGAAGACCATAAAACATAAAAGTCAAGGGGCAGAATTGCTTGAACTTTTTAAATATGCAAAGCATCGTCATAGACTTTGTTATATTTTAAACCCTTTCAAAATGGAAACCAAAACCTAACGTAAGCATGATGAAAGGGAGAAAATGAAGGACAACTCCACATACAGTTTCACCATCATCCCTAGTTGTTCCAGTGGAATTGATATACATATAAATCGGTTGATTTGGATCCATCCATTGCAGGTAAAGCAGCTCTGCAATCACAAGCTCTGTAACAGCTGGTACCAACTGATCAAGGAATAAAGGGTTAGTGTGGTTGAAATCTTTTGAGAATTAGGAGCCATATATAAACTTCACCAGATACAATGAGATGCAAAATTTACATGGAAATAAGAAAAAACAATAATAATATCTATAAATTCTAATCATTAACGGATGATTAATTAGCATGTGGTGTTTCCCCTTCCAAGGTTATATGATATAAAGTTATGTGTTATACTATACGTGAATAATACACAAAAAAGAAGAAGACAACATGCGAATTACTTACCAGAGCTGGCACTGTGCTTGTCAATACCAATTTTCTGAAAGTTTTTAAGTATTACTGGGATTAAAAGTGGTATGTACTGACCAGTATCTAATTAAAAGACCCATGTCTTGCAGTAGATTTGCTTCACTACCTAATTTCACTTGATTCGGAATTGCAGCTTCAAGCTTTAATGATTGTTTTTTGGTGTTTTTTAGTAAAAAGTAAAAACTCCAAGTGCTTTATAGCAGATATTGCCTGTAGAGACCAAGCATTTATATAGAAAATATCTTATAATATATCTATAGTCTATTACAGTACGTTAACATAAATTTGGTGTTAGAAATAAAGGACAAAATATTAATTTATCTTTCCTTCATTTATTGAATAATGTGTCCAAAATGGTAGAAGTAAAGGGCATAATGTAATTAGCCCTTAGTCGCAGCAATATGCCATTATTCTGGCATTTGATGTCAGTTAATACAAGAGAACATGTTTGCATGCTCAAAAAATTAAAAATGTTCAACAATTTTTTCTTTTATGAAAAAACATACAACATGACAAATAAAGTAAAATTATTTGTTAGGTAAAATTAGGTCTCTGAAGTGGTCTTTTGTATCAACTTCATTAAGTTTCAATATTACCAAAATGTTTAAGCAATATTGAATTCACATTTATTCCTTTTCCTACATTTGATCACAGGAAGAGAACTCTTGAATACAACAATTCAGTTCTGGCACTTCCTAAGTGTCATGCAAAAAAGCTCTGCATAAGTCACCCTAATGGAAGGAGGAATGCAGCCCCCTAGTGCAATTGTGTTAAGGGTTCCTACATCTTGATCCTAAAACTTGCATTAGTTGGAGCCTCATTACACCAGGACTCCAGCTTCACTGAAGATGGACACCAGAAGCACAATTCTAAAGACATGGGAAATGTTGCAAATATCCAAATTTCTAGACAGATCATTTTCTTCCAATCAGCTCTACTGAGGAGGATTCTCTCCTTTGTAACATTAGCAAATGACATCCTTCTTTACTCATCCACTTCATGTTTGCCAATGTTTTAAAAACTGGTCCAACTATTGGACTGTCGGACTGATGGTTGGACTGGCCGCTGCAACTATCCACAGGCATTATAAAGATTTCAATTTTCAACTACTTAAAAAAAGGCTTAACAGTTTTTGGTTTCAATCCCTAGTTTCAATAATAGTACTTTCAAAATAATCATAAAGGCATATATACACGAACACAATTATCTTAGTTTTCTTTTCAAAACTGTATTCGTTGAAACTTACGAAGAACATAAAATCTAACTAATACTCAAACAAACTAACGAAGTTTCTATACAGAAATTGAGTCTCCCTGTTTTACTATGACTATGGTTAAAACTTGGTAATGGAATCAATCTTTTCAAATTTCAAGTCTAACATATCCTATGTTGCCCTGGATCCTCCAAAGAAGACCGTATCCACATTTGTATCCGACATGAGACTTCCTCCACAATCATGTTGGATATGCTCCCTACGTCTAAACTCCACAAAGACTCAAAACATGGTTGAAAGTGATGTTGCATGGTCATGATCATGCCAAACTTAATTGAGATATGAAAAGGTAACATTCTTCGTATCAAATCCTTAACTTCTTGGAACCTAGTTATTTACCTAAAACATGCATATATATAAATATTATTAAGATGTAATATATAAAATATGTTTTCATGTGTATATATATATATATACACCGTACTCATGTCCTAAATTTTCTAAAATGATGTACTATAAATCCAAATCATTTCCGTATCCATGTCTATGCAGTATAGGACATCATTTTCTCTAACTAATGGAATATTCAATATGACAATAAAAGTTGTCAAATAAATGAGGAACACAAACCTGAGACCATTGGTTGGCCAGCACAGTGGTGGAGAAGTTGTTGTGGAACCAAAGAGTGTTGTATATCCTTCAGGCAACATAATTTTGCAAAATTCAAATTTGACCTATTTTCGCTCCTTTTCTTCTTGTGGGTTAAACAACACAGTTCAACTGAACCATGACTGAGTTGGCGGGTTCGAACGGTCCAATTTGGTTCTAATTACAGGACAGAACCGAACAAGTTGTTGGTTTATGGTCCAACCGTCCAGTTTGAACCAGTTTTTAAAACACAAGTTTAAACCTAGTTATAGCTCCTCTGACTAGGGTCCTGGTCACTCCTAACTGATGCACATAGCAATCTTTATTGCACATGTCGAAACAATCTCAAATGCTTTTCTCTCGGCTTATGCAAGTCCCCTATGACTTCCCCTGAAACGCACTGATTTCCTATCATATCTTGTATTAATGGCACTCACTCATGAAATAAGAAAATGTTATATTAGTGACAACATTATCAAATATCATACTGTACTTGTTTCAGAAAGTATAGGTTTATCATTTGGACATATGAATAGTTTCCCTATTATCCTCTGAAGTAGGAAATGTTCGCAATATCTGTATCAGACCCTTCCTATGGTATCGGACCCTTCCTATGAGTATCGGTATTGGCGGTAGCGACAGTTTTGGGTGTTTTGGATCGGAGTATTAGGTTTCGTTTCGGAAAGCCCAAAATGATAGAAAGTAGTTTAGAAGGCTACAAAATATTTAATACATTTAAACATAATTTAATATATTATATGTTGTTTCTTGTTAATTTTAAATGGAATAATATTCTACTTGCAAATACTATTGTTTGTTTACTTGCCTTTAGACATAGCCATAATAAATAGTTTTGAATGGAATAATATTAATATGGATGAATGTTGTGACTGTTGTCAGATAAACAACTTCGACAAATGGTAATGGGTTACTGAATTTCATAATTTATTAATGATTGATTTGGGCTATTTTCTTATTTGCCAATTGAATAAAATAAATAGTAATTTATCGATAAGGAATCGTATCGACATACTGTAACATTGTCTATTTTTGGCACAATTGAATCATTATGTTTGACTCTACTTTTCCGTTATTTAGTTTTTCTTTGCCGAATTGACCAGGAAAGAAACCCCAAACTAAGTAGCAGTCGGTAGCGGTAGCCGTAGGAGTAGCGAGTCGCGACATGCCAAGACCGATACATACTGGTCGTATCGGTATTGGCCGCTACCGCAAACTATCGACGCAGGTGAAGTTCTCCAGTAAATAAATATGGGCATAGGTGAAGTTCTCCAGTAACTAAATCTGTTATATGAGAACAAGTTTAATATTTTTGCCATCTATATGTTAAGTTCTTTAAATTTGGCACCCACAGGAGGAAGAGGTTCATATGAACGGACAACAAAGAAAGTAACTGAGAATACATGTGATATCAAAAAAGAACAAGAAGAAAAGCCTGTTTTCTTTGGGTTATCCCTTAAGGTCCAAATCTCATCAAGGCATTTGATAGAGTTCAAACATAACAAATTGAACATAAAAAGAGTTTAAAATAAACTTATGTAAAGGAAAAACATCTATTACAAAATAAGAAGTAAAGTGATCTTATGACATCATCAAATGCAAGCTTAAATCTTTAACAAGCAAAGCCTACATACACTACATAAATAAACTGTACATCATAATTTGTCAAGACTCAGAATTGGTGCAGTTACTATTAGTTGTAGGAGTGAAAAGATGGCAAAGTAACAATAATATTATTATGGCATATATTATATATATCATTTTATACGCTGCTTTCAATAAAGCATTTGCACAAGTGCTAGTCCAAATACTAGGCAGCAGCGTAGCTTGGAACAACTTAGACTAGGCGATGAAATGGTACAAGTGTTTAGGTGACCACCTGTGGATATTGATATAAACTTCAGTAAAAAATTTCCCTCCATCTGCTGGTTACAAAATTAAGCCGATTCATATAACTTATTTGGATTTATCCTCTGAGAACACTTTCAACAGATTGTACATGCAAAAGAGAGATTGGTGGTTTCTCTCTTTATCCACATGAACAAACGTTAGAAGTCGCTGTGCATATCAAACAATATTTTTCTAATGTGTATACATATTCTTTCCTTCTAAAGTGTAAAAAATTTATATTCCATTTTTTAATGAAGAAATAATTACATCTGAAAGGTACCATCTGGCATCTAGTAGAAGCTATACTACTGTGCCCTGTTAAAGAAAAATGAAAGGAGAATGTGTGGGCATTCAAGGCCTCGCAATATCGTCCGAAACTACCGAAGTGACCAATCCGAAGCTGCTGAAACCGACACCAATAGGAAGGTTCCCGAAATCGATACGCAAAATCAAGTGGTATTAAAGATGTGGCCTTATACACAGTACATATATAGTGTTTGGTAGGTATAAGTCGGAAATAACTAGAGCATCGTTAACAATACAAAAGAAATGCACAGATTCTGAAATCAAATTACTGGAGATATAACAGGAAGATCCATATTCAAAATAATACTAACACAGCTGCCAAGGACAGTTTTCATACATTAAGTAAAAGGAAGCTAAAAAATTCCATTACAAGCAATTACTACTTAAAATAATTAGTGGCATTACCACTTACAAGAGGCTGATTGACTAATGAAACAAACTAGGTTGTAAAACTTACAGGCATGCCAATGTACACAATACGTCCATGGAGAAGCAATGATGGCAGATCTGGAGGAGGCTTTCGCGGCCTGTGTTCATTGTAGGACACAGATCGTTCCACCTAGATTAGGCAAAGAATAAGTGAAAAACTAGCAATGTGTAAATAGGCATAAAGCATAGTATGCAATCAAAAGCCATACCACGTGAGAAACGAATTGCTAATATCAACCATAACAATATATGAAGTTCCATATAACACCTAACCCTCTTGGTCCTAATTGGCTATGCTTCCTAGACGATTGTCTACAGTCTCGAAGCCCAACTTCTAGAGTTACAAAAATGTAAATAAGACTCAAATTTAGAAAGATTAGCTTTTTTTTTCATGGCCACTTATCATTGTTAAATCAGAAATGATGTTAACTCCTTTTCTTCCGTATTCTTGATAACATATTTGACTTTTTTTGTTCAATAATCTTTAAACCATCTATCTGGTAGAGAACGTTTTTTATTGAATAATCTTTTTCCTATAATATTAACACATAAAATCACTGGCCATATCATTTAGATGATTGATTGGATAAGATCTTCACAAACAAACACCTTTTACTTAACATTTGACATCCAAAAGATATTGAACTGATGCACCAATCAAGAGGTATATCCCTATTGTAAAATAAGGAAATTACCCCTAGTCGCATGCTTCATACCATCTAAGTGTTCCGAAGATGTCTATCCCCAATGTTCCCATTCCATACCAAGTGGCGTCTTACGTTCCTGTTTTCATTCCTTGTTCCATAATGGTCCACATTCTAGGTAACCTGAATCATATCCTCACAGATAACTACCAACTATGAAAATTCTGACTGATGGCAATATTGAGCTTTATCCTAATAAGCCCTTATTTTCCAACAGTACATAAAAAAAAAAAGCTTGAGGTGCGCATGCAAAAGCTAATATAGCTTGTCACTGCTTTTTATCTATCTATTACAAAAGCAAATAAGGCATCAGTCAACTTTCTGTTTCCAGTGTATATAAGGAAAATGAGTACTGGATGCTACTTTTTAGCATGGTGCCAGAGTAAACATTAACTAGACAGACAACAAAATCTTTAGACTCAACTTTTGGGTTCAGCTCGTGAATACTTTTATTCCATTTTTATTAAAGACTTGATAAAGTTAAGCGCTAGTGCAGGTACTAATGCCACCTTCTTAATCTGGAGCCTACATAATCCTTCTTCACTTAAAGCTCGAGACCTGGTGGTAAAAACATGGCTTTAGCACAATATAGCACTAGATGTGAACCGGCGTTTAATGATATTTCATAGGTACCCTCCTAGTGATGTTTTTATGCATATAAACCCTTGTACCCACCTACAAACTCACAAAATTTTGCTTACAACCCCCTCTAGATGTGCCATTTTCCACAAATCGCTACAGTTCCTGTTCTCTCTTATGCAAGGAAAAGCTCCTTTGATTATGAACCACAGATGCTCGAATATCCAATATGATAAATTACAATAATCTGCAGCTGTCCACCATGGTTGGCGTCCACTTAATTGCCTAATTTACATGCCCCCTTGCGTATGGCGTTTCAGAACATTCAGTAGTCAAAAATGTTGGAACGAAATCAATAATTTACAAGTCGTCTTGTGTTTGAGTCATAGACCTCATAACATTTACTCCTCTTAAAATTATTTTTATTCAACATACTCAAATGCATTGCATAAGAACAATTATCAATTCACAACACAGGACAAAATTCATAACACAGATAATATTGCTGTTTGTCATGTACCGTCCGATCCCATAATTGTTGTTCGAACACAGTAATGATCATCCAAACCATCAATCACTTCCAAGACCCTACATAACACCCTCAAACCTTCCGTAACTCAAATCACATACCTAACCATAAAACATTGTCTTCAAAAACCATCTATTTTATCCTCTAAAGCCCGACTGTGTACTACAGTCAGGCATCCCCTTTCTTCCATCAGAACCACTAAAACAGTCCCCCATATCACTTACCCTTGTCAATTTCAAACACTAGAAAACCTAATTCCCTTCCTCTAAAGCATTGTCTTCAAAACATTGTCTTCAAAAACCATCTATTTTATCCTCTAAAGCCCGAGTTGGGATTATTTTGAAGGGTTTATTCGGTTGCATGAGTGTACTGCATCACACTTAAAATGAAACAACCAACCAATAGATAAATCAAAGTAATAAGTTTTCTTCATCTTCTCTCTCTTCCTGTTCCATATGGAACCATCAGTTATAAATCAAACTTACCCAAATATCTATAGTGCAACAATCTTGTAAAATTTAAGTCTTCAGCTGAAAAACCTAACTATATTTGCCCTGGCTTACTAAACTGACACATAAGAAACTCAATGAGTATAATCAAAATTCCCAAATATGTATAGCGAACATACCAACACTGTTGACACAATATGACAACAACACGACGCACATATTTCAGCATGGCCTGGTGTTTTCCTTATTGATACACGACTGACACGGGATTTTGGTGTTCGTGCTTTCCTAGTACTGACAACCAACAAATTGATGCCATAACCAAGAAACTCAAATGAGTACAATATAGTGAACTCATTTTGTGATAATACAAAGCACCTATGTTCCACGGACACATATACCAGATGACACAATAGGACATAGGAGCATGGCACACATTTCGGTATGTACAACGTGACCACGACTCCAATTTTCGGAGTGTCAGTGCTTCCTAGTACTTCAAACTAATAAATCGATGCCATATCAACAAAACTAAATGAGTACAAGGAAGGCGAACGCATTGAACAAATACCCAAACCCTAATGTTGCAAGAACACAACACGACACCATATGGACACGGGGGCAGCACCAGTTTTCGGAGTGCCCATGCTTCCTAGTACCCAAAGCTAACAACTTTATGCCAAATTCAACATAACCAAACCCATCTAGCAGCAATTTGGAGCAAAATAAAGACAATCCACGAGCCGAAACGCCCCGAAAGGACCGAATCCGAACGAAAGGCCGTTACCTGCGCCGGAGAAGCCATGAGCTTGGGGCTGTCGAAGAGGTCGAGGAACGGGGGGAGATCGGAGTCGCTCCTCGGCCGGGAGGAGATGATGTCGGGGTTGGCGGCGGCGACGGAGGCGAGCTTGGAGAGGAAAGGGTCCTTCGGGTTCATCGGGGGCATCGGAGGGGCCGCCGCCATGGCCGTCGCTCTGCCGATGCGGCAGCTTATTGCTCTCCTTGAAGAGGAGGAGGTAGAGGAAGAAGAAGAAGCGGGGATTTGGATTTGGGGACGGAGAGTGGTGAAGCTTAGACTTCCGCACGCACAAGCCATCTTCTCTCTCTCTCTCTCTCTCTCTCTCTCTTTCTCTCTCTCTCTCTCTCTCTCTCCTTGTTGGGAAGTTTGGAGAGGAAGAAGAGATGTTTCTGATGCGATTGATGATTTGATTCTATCCAAGGAAAACGCGAGTACGATTTGATGTGTTTTCAAAGACGCCCCTTGAGTTTAGGGCCTGTTTGGTTGGATGTAGGTGCTTGAAAGTGTGAAAGTGGGAGTTTCATGGGATTGTAACTCATTTGAGTTACAATACATTCCACCTTCCAAAAAGTGTTTGGTTGGCAAACTTTTTGTCCCCCCGCAAGTTGGCACTTGCAATGTAGTTTGTTTGGATGACCACTTGAAAGTGGCGTTGATGGACTTCGTGTGTTTGGTTAGGACATTGCAAGTGATATAATCACCCTCATGAAGAATGGTAAGGTTACCCACAAAAAAATTATGAAACATGTTCCCAGCAAATTGACATGTTCCCAGCAAATTGATATCTATTAATAAATTTTTCCAGCCAATATAATACATGTTCCAAACAAATATGATACATGTTCCCAGCAAATTGATATCTATTAAATTTTTCCAGCCAATATGATACATTTTCCCAACAAATATGATACATCTTCCCAGCAAATTGACATGTTCCCAGCAAATTGATATCGATTATATGTTCCAAACAAATATGATATATGTTCGCAGCAAGATGACATGTTCCCAGCATATATGATACATGTTCCCAGAAATTAACACATGTTCACAACATATATGACATGTTCCCAGCAAGTATTCATGTTCCCAGCAACTATGATCCATGTTCCCAGCAACTATGATACATGTTTCCAGCAAATATGATACATCTTCCCAGCAAATTGACATGTTCGCAGCAAATATTACATGTTCCCATGACTGGGGAATGTTCCCAGCAATATGACATGTTCCCAGCAATATGATACAACGAAACAAAATCTTGTTCACAAGGACAATATGGGCTCAGAGAATGAAAACTGAAAATAAATAAAACTTGTTCAGGAGAACATTATGGGCTCAGAATGTCGCAAAATGTTCTTCGAAAAATATCATCATATGAAGAACATATCAAGAAAGAAAATTCCTCTGTACAAAATATAGGTCCGGCAAACCAATCAAATAGGATACATGTTCTCTGCAAATATGATACATGTTCCCTGCAAATATGATACAGAAAACCAGCAATATGACATGTTCCCAGCAATATGACATGTTTCCAGCAAATATTACATGTTCCCAGCAATGGGAAATGTTCCCAGGCATATGACATGTTCCCAGCAATATGATACAACGAAACAAAATCTTGTTCACAAGGACAATATGGGCTCAGAGTATGAAAACTGAAAATAAGCAAAACTTGTTCAAGAGAACATTATGGGCTCAGAGTGTTGCATTCTCATATTTGCTGGGAACATGTATCATATGCACATTGAAACACAATTCATCATAGCCCATAATGCATTCTCATCATCGCCCATATATTATAAGAAAATAAGACCAACAATGGAACATCTTCCCAGCAAATATGACATCCTCCCCATTTTTGCTTGAAGTCCATGAAAGTGGAGAAGAGAGACTCTTGAGGAACCTGGAGAAGTGCTCGCTGGGTCCGCTGGGAAGATGTCATATTTGCTGGTTTTCTATATCATATTTGTTGGGAACATGTCATATGTGTAGGGAACATGATATAGAAAACCAGCAAGAATACATTTACTCTGCAAATATGATACATGTTCCCTACAAATATGATATAGAAAACCAGCAAGATGACATGTTCCCAGCAAATATGACATGTTCCCAGCAAATATTTAAATGTTCCCAGCAAATATTACATGTTCCCAGCAATGGAAAATGTTCCCAGCCACATGTAGGACATTATGGACTCAGAGTATGAAATCTGAAAAAAAATTAAAACCTGTTCAGGAGAACATTATGGGCTCAGAATGTAGCAAATTTTTCTTCGAAAATATCATCATACGAAGAACATATCAAAAATGTAAATTCCTGCGTAACATAAAATTGCCACATGTATCATATTTGCTGGGAACATGTCATATTGCTGGGAACATGTACTGTTATTTGTTTCACATTGAAACACAAGTCATCATAGTCCATAATGCATTCTCATCATCGCCCACATATTATATAAGAACTGGAAGGAATAAGAAGATACAAGGAAATAGAAAGTGCCCCCAAATTCAGAAAAAATTGAAGTCACCAAGTTATGCATTGTCATCATAGCCCATATATAAGATTTCAAGAAATCAAAACTCATCACAGCCCATATATATGATTTCAAGAAAGCAAAACTCATCAAAACTGAAATCAGTTAAAAAAACCCAAACACAAGACTAAAAAAAGTGATTGGCTCAAAGGATTCACCATCCCACTCATCATCGCCAATTTAAAAACTTGGCTACCTCCATCCATCACCAAATTGGTGGGGGAGGCCATCAAGTTTTGGTTCTCATCGTGGGGCACCTTCTTCATTTGTGTTGTCGGGACTGAAATGGCATTTTAGACTCAAAGGTTGCACCTTCCTCATCATGGTCTAAAACTAGGCTACAAGTTGGCTACCTCCGTCCATCACCACATTGGTAGGGGAGGCCACCAACTTTAGCTTGTAATTAGGATGCACCTTCGTAGCTCATTCGAAGACAACTCCTGCACCCAAACAGTACATATCCATTGTCATTACATCGTCATTACATTATAGGTGCAGACAAAAAGAACTTGGGTCTACACAAATAAGTTGGTTCTACATAAAATATATGCATACTAAAATCGATACAAGTAATGTTAGAAAACCCAAAGTGACAATAATGGCCGATGGGTGGCCATTGCACACTTCTTCCCCCTTATTTCCACATCGTTCATCCTTGTAATTAGAGTGGAAGTAACCCATTGCCTCCTCATAATCTCGGCACTTGAAATAACAAGCGCCTTTGAACCCATTCACTTGCATGTGACATTCAGGCCAGGTTGTGTACACCCCTGGCTTTCTTCCTTTCAAAACAACGTAGAACGACATGCTACAAAGATATGAAAAGCATAGATGAAGCATTGAATTAACAGAAAACAGCACCATGCTACAAAGATAGAAAATGCAGTCGATTGCTACAAGACTACTTGTCTTGCATGAAATTATGTAGCCATGCCCGATGGAAAATGTACTCTCGGGCAACCCTATAAACATTATTTTTTTCCAATATTTTTCCCAATATTTTTTTTCCATTCCAACATACGATACAAAATTTCATATGTAAAAAAAGTGACAGATCCATAACAAAATTTGACAGATCGACCCATTATGTAGTGATTTTTCCCCAATTTTTTCCCGTTTTTTACATATGAAATTTTGTCGAATAATGAAAAATTCGACAGATGTATAACAAATGACAGATTTATACAGGAAAAGAAATCGACAGATATTGGGGAGGAAAATCACATATGAAATTTGCCATATGAAATATTACAAATAATTGATTTATTTCCCAAATTTTTTGGGAAAAAATGACAGATCTATAAGCAAATATTAGAATCTAGTGATTTTTTCCCCAATATCCAATTATTTGCCATATGAAATTTTGTCGAACAATGACAAATTTGACAGATCTATAAAAAAATGACGGATTTATACTAGAGAAAACAAAATCGACAGATATTGGGGAGGAAAATCACTAGATCCATAAGAAAATATACAAGAAATGGAAGATCTTTGCCAAAAATTGTAGATCGGAAAAAATTGGGATGAAATGAGCAGAAAATTACTAGATCCAGAAAAAAATTTACTAGATTAGGGAGGAAAATCACTAGAGAGGGAGGAAAACCACTAGATACGGCAACGGACGGCGGAAGAGCGCACCCAGCGAGCACTTCTCCGGTTTCTCAAGAGTCTCCCTCCTCCACTTTCATGGACTTCAAGCAAAAATGGAGCGGAACTCAAACAAGAGTTTTCGGAGGAGACAGGGACTGCGGAGCAGTCCCATCAACCACTTTAAGTCCATTTACTCAGCCGAACCAAACAATGAAACTTCCTTCACATCCGGTGAAACCCCACAAAAGTCCCCACTTTCACCTCAGTTGGACCCAACCAAACAGGCCCTTACAGAGAATTGCAAAACATGTTTTTTCAAGGAAATTAAAAAGGGCACCACATAAAGTCATATCGTCACAATTTTTTAAAATTATTATTTTTAATATTCAAAATATTGGAAGACTGTCAGAAATTATAACTGTCCTACGACATAAAGTTATCAGATTATGACCGTCCTTTGTCGTTTCCAATCCGATTGTGCCGATTTCTAAAACTTCTATATCCTAAAAAAGGGTATTCAAAATCACCCGTAATAGTGTTCAAAAGAAATAAATCTCAAACTTATATTAATTAAAATCAAAAAATAAAAAATCCTAAAAATTGTTGTATTCAATTTTATTTGAAAATATATAGAAAATATACATATTGAAATAAAGAGAGGAAGAAGAAGAGGTAGATTTATCTTGGTAGGGTTGCAAGAGGAAGAGGAAGAAGAAGTTGTATGAGAGGAAGATGAAGAGGAGACTTGGTATTTAGAATGGTGATACCCCCTAACAAATGATATATGATGTCTCCTAACACTTTACAACTTAGTGATATCCCATATCATGTGATAGTCCCTATCGCTTTTGGTGGTGCCCTTAGTAATTTTCTTTTGCAATGGTTTATTTTCGTTGCAGTGATTTAAATTTGATGAACTGATAGGATCGATTCATTGTCAACCATACCTTGAAACAGGTCGTTTCTGAGCATGTGCAAGATGTGCAATCGTACAATGCTCCAAAAATCGAAAGGTCCCAAAATCTTTAACTTTGTGTATATTACTAATATGAAATCTTATTTTTAGATTTAGACCTCCCTAATTTTTAGAAACTGTAGTAACATACTAACATGTCCTTAAGAATGTCAAAAAAGAACTTTTTTTAGAATAATTAAAAAAAAGGTTATTTTTAGTATTTGTATCTAACCCTTACAATGTTAAAAATGGCCATGCAACTTGGACTTGAATGACTTTGGATCATGCCTCTATACTTGCATTCAAATGCATAAATCGACTGTCAACTGTTGGTTGCGTTGCCAAGGTGGTTGTGCAATGTGAAGGGAATCCTCTACTATTTTGAATTGTTGTCTATCTTTCAAGTTTCATAAGTCACCTATCTACAAATTGAACCTTAATTCCAATGCTTGCATCCTTGTTCCTATTATATCATGTGCAATATAGGAAAGTTCTACTTGACATATATGTTAAGATTTGGCTCATATTAGTAATTCTAATAATAATATGATTGGAGCAAAGTTCTACTCCTACCTAGTCAATAAGTATCTTTATATCATGCCTACTTAGGATTATATTTTTATGTATAGGCACATGACATGCCATATAAAGGGCCTAGGGTTTCTTGTGCGAGAGATTAATTGTGCTCAAAAGAAAGGTATTGGGTAGCCACCAATAAGTTGAGATGTCATGTTTAAAATAAAATAAAAAATCATTACCCAAAATTTGTTATTGTTAATGTTAATGTTAATGCTAGTTTTAATTTAATGTTAATATTAATTTTAACATAAAATCAAGGTTAATGTTAATTAATGTTAATATTAATATTTATGTTAATTTGATATCAATATTAATATTAGTTTTAATGTTAATGCTAATGCTAATTTTAATGTTAATGTTAATATTAATTTTAATTTTAATGTTAAAGTTAATATTAATATTAATGTTAATTTTAATATTAATGTTTATGTTAATTTGATACTAATATTAATTTTAATATTAATTTTAATTTTAATATTTAATTTTGCCATGCTAGCTGTTCTGTCATCAGCCGTGTCATATATCACATAATGGAATATGGTATCACCCAATTTTTTGGAAGCCAAATAACATTTTTGAATTTTAAGTATGGATATTTCAATATTTGAGCTATCATTTATTAGGTTGTACATATGAGATGTGTTAGCTCAAATGGTTAGTATGGTTGAAACTTTTTTAGTCAGTAAGGTTCAAATCTCACAAGAATTACTTGTTTTGTCACAATTTCTTTGTGAAATTCATGTAGAGATAGAGCGTGGGCGAAGGACACAAAGTAGCAATTTGATAGCATACTTTGCATTTCGCGTCGGGTGCGCTTTTGCTCGTTTGGTGCAGAGTTGGTGCATGACTAACAAAGCTACATTAGCACTGTGTCGATTGTATGGTTGTAGTGGTCTAGTACACGAAGATACGGAGCAGCGAGGCTACATCAGAGCTACGTAGCAGCAAGGGTGCAGTTGTGCGATACATCGAAGATATGTAGCAGCATGGCTGCATAGCTGAGATGCAGTGGTGTAGTAGGGATGCAGATCAGTAGTTCAGCGGGGCTACTCAAGTAGCGCCCCTGCGCTATTACTTTGTGTTTGTGCCGCTGTTTTGCTAGCCTCGTTGCTTTTTACTGTAATTCTATATAGAAACTCTACCAACTATGATAGAAATTTTCATAAAGTACAATAACAAAGGACAAGTAGGATAGACACCAATTTTAGAAATCCCCATTGGAGATGGCCTTAGCAATTTAAATCATAGTTAGAATATTATAAACCAAATAAATAAATATATAATGATTAAAAAATTATAAATAATTGGATAAGAATAAATATAATTAGTAATAAATGGATATTGATGAATATAATTATAGATAACTATATAATTATAAACACATATGAATGTGAACTATATTGGCTTTCATACTTATCTAAAGAATCAAATCTATCTTCATCTTAATACATCTAGCATTAAGCAAATATTTAAGTTAAACAAATTTTAAAGAGATAACAAAAGAATATAATTTAATATCATATGTAAGTTTAAATATTATATAACTTATCTCTCTGGTCTCATTTTTCTTGAGAATTTCAACAGCCTGCTAGAGACTTATAATAAGGAGTTCATTTTTTCGACCAAATTTTGAGGCAAAGTGTTGTAGAAAACTTTATTAGGATGTATATTAATTGTTTTAGATTTTTATTTCCTTTTACAATAATATTTGCTATTTTATTTGACCACCTTCTAGGTCGTTGCTATACAACTTGCACATTTTATTCTGTGATTTCTCCCCCAAACTGTAAGTCTAAATCTAGATATGTAAACTGTTCCAAAAATTAATATGCCCTAGTTTCACCCAAAAAATTTCAGAAAATAATCTAATATTTTGATAGATGAAAACTATTGAATACCTATAGGGAAAAAAGTCTGAAATAGGAGTTTCTATCTAATGCCGTATTCTAGATGAAAAATATTAAGAATAAATAAGTTCTGTGTGTAGAGTCTTTGATAGAATTTTTCTATATCTATGTGACAAATAAAAATGGGTCCCATAATATATATTTTTATAATTTCTATATGAATAAATATAGTTGACGTCATGGAAGTGTTTTCAAAATGACACGTTGGATATGAATAAATAGAGACCAACCATTTGAAAGATATTTTTTCTACTGGAAATTGCTGAGAAACCCAATTTCGGGGTGGGCTTTTATGAAATGCCCACCCGCTGGATAAGTTTTATGAAATACCCAGAATTAAGTATTTTTACGTTAAATATTCCAAGATTCCCTTTTAGATGCCACCCGCTAGAAACTGCTATTTTTATAATACCGAAACTACCCCTCCGCGCGAATTGGTCATCTATATGTATTTGAATTCAAAAAACTCAGATCTGGATTGCGATTTTCGTCTTCTTCTTCTTCACGGGAAATCTGAATTCCATTCCTCTCATATTCAGCAGAGATCGCAAAAATCGTTCGTAGTTCGGTGTGTTTTTCTTCAGTCGAACTCAGATCATCGCTCGTCATCATCATCACCATCATCATCATCTTCATCGTGGAGACATTTGAACTCAGATCTTCAATTGTGGAGAGAAGATCTTTCTTCTTCTTTTCCATAAGAATTATCATCGCTTTGAAAGAAGAACGAAACTCTTTATTCCTGAAAAAACTAAATTACACGTTTTAACACTGGAAATGACCATTCTCCGTCTTAATTAGGACGGAGAATGGCATTCTCCGTCTTAATTAGGACGGAGAATGCCATTCTCCGTTTTATTTAAGACGGAGAATGCCATTCTCCGTCCTAATTAACACGGAGAATGACATTCTCCGTTTCCGTCTTAATTAGGACCGAGAATGTCATTCTCCGTCTTAATTAGGACGGAGAATGGCATTCTCCGTTTTATTTAAGACGGAGAATGGCATTCTCCGTCCTAATTAACACGGAGAATGGCATTCTCCGTGTTTCTAACACGGAGAATGGTCATTCTCCTGCGTTTTAACACTAGAATGACCATTCTCCGTGATAAATTACACGGAGAATGACATTCTCCGTCCTAATTAAGACGGAGAATGGTCATTCTCCGTTTAATTTAGCACGGAGAATGATTATTCTCCGTTTAATTTAGCACGGAGAATGGCCATTCTCCGTCTTAATTAGGACGGAGAATGCCATTCTCCGTTTTATTTAACACGGAGAATGACATTCTCCGTTTCATTTAACACGGATAATGGCATTCTCCGTGTTTCTAACACGGAGAATGGTCATTCTCCTGCGTTTTAACACTGGAATGACCATTCTCCGTGTAAATTAAGACGGAGAATGTCATTCTCCGTCCTAATTAAGACGGAGAATGGTCATTCTCCGTGTAAATTAAGACGGAGAATGCCATTCTCCTGCATTTTATGGTTAGCTGAAACTTTGGAGGGCCATAACTTTTGACTGGGAGGTCGAAACGAGGTCCCGTTTGTCGCAAAATGAGCGTATCGTCGAGGAGACTGAAAGTAACAGCTTCACCGTTAGACGGCCTTCCGAAATTTTAGATTCGCAAAAAAATGATGTTTGGACCTCCGTTTTAGCACTTTTGTCGTTCGTCCCGGTCTTTCCGAAAATTTTCGACGAGTTTTTGAAGATTTTTGAGGAGAAAACCTAGATTCGAAAGTGAGCAGCGTATGGAAGAAGATGGAGTATTGAAACGTTTTTTTTAAGAGCAGTTTTGTGGGTGTTTCCAATAAATTAAAAGGAAGGACAAAAGGGTCATTTGGAACCCGCTTTGGATAAGTTTCTTTAATTCTGGGCACGCGATGAAAGTTTTTTTAGCGGTGGGTTTTACATAAAATTTTTTTAGTTTTTGGACATTTCATAAATCTTCCCTTTTTTCTATAGCTGGATTTCTGTATGGAAGAAAAAAAAAATGCCAATTAGATATAGAAACCTTCTTAAAAGGACTTGGACACATAAGATAGAAATCTAAATATAAAGATAACCATTGGAGAAAGCCTCCAGCCACGTTTGGTTCGTGGAATCAGGACTTTGGAAAAGAAAAATCATTCATTTTTTCTGAATTTGGATGATAAAGAAAAAGTATTAGGAATGAAAATTCTTTCCAAAGAAAAATAGAAAAAAAAGAATTGTCCTTCCCACACATCCCGTATTTAATTTCCTCCCAATTTTTTGCATTTATTATAAAATTTTTGGACTAAACTATCTATGCTCAAAGATATATGTATTCTAACTATATTCCTCGCATTTCCAAATTTCGAATTCTTTTCGGATAAAAATTACAATTTCCAAAAAAAAAAAAAAAAATACAAAAATAATTTCCTTTTGTAAGAGTCTTCTTTAGGGACTAAAAATGTTTGACTAAGTGCATGCTCTAGCCTTTGTTTTCCAAATCATTTGCTCAGTCAACATTAACTAAGTAATAACTTCTTGTGTTAATTAGACCATCTCCAATGGTGATTTCTAAAATTGAGTTCTTATCCTACTTGACATTGTACTTTAAGAAGATTTTTATCCTTGTTGGAAGAATTTCTAGATAGAAATTGTAGATATACAAAAATGCTCTCCAATGGTTCTCCATTTCTATCATATGTGTCACATAGTAAAAGGACGAATTTAATAGTGTGGGGCCCAATAATAATTGTCATGAGAGATAGAAATTTTTTTTATGAGAGTTTCTAAATGTAGAAACCCTCCTTGCATCCCACATGTCAGTGAGCTAAGGAGGAGGATGATCATGGAAAGTGTGTTACTTGGGCCTCGGGAAGTTATTGAATAATTTTGTAAGTGGAGGCTAGGAGAGGATACAAGCTTGAATTCGAGTCATTAATGCACACGAGTAACTTGGTATCTGACATTATCATAAAACCTACGAGTAAAATTGATATAGATTATAGAGCTTAATGCACACGAGTAACTTGTAGGGGTGAGCATTATTCGGTTCAAAACCGAAAACCGAACCGAACTGAATTCAGTTCGGTTTTAAAAAAATCGGTTCGGTTTCGGTTTTGAAAATACTAAATTTTCTTATTCGGTTTCGGTTTTGGGTTTCGGTCCAAAACCGAAAACCGAATAAGAAAATTTAGTTTATATATATATATATATATATATATATATATATATATATATATATATATATATATAGTTATTATTTATATTAACAAAAAAAACACAAATAAATCCAAAAATCGAATAAACCGAAAACCGAACCGATTTAATTCGGTTCGGTTCGGTTTCGGTTTTGCTTATTCGGTTTCGGTCTAATTCGATTTTCGGTTATTCGGTTCGGTTGGAACCGAATAAACCGAATACTGACCCCTAGTAACTTGGTATCTGACATTATCATAAAATAAAAGTAGAAGTAAAATTGTAGAAGAGAAGGTAGAGTAATTAAGGGATCTCATCTGATAGAGTAGAATGCACAATTAGGATGCAACAACATTTGTGACAAATTTTTGTTGCACTACAACTATCGCTACTTAGATGTCATCATAAATCCCACAAGCTAAAAAATAAAAAAAAAGGGAGAATGTAGAGTAATTAAGAGAGACATAACCATCTCATCTGATAAGTGGAATGGGCACACAAGTAAGATTGCAATAACATTTGCAACAAGTTTTGTTGCACTACGGTTATCGTTGTTTTATGTTATGATAAAGTCCATAAAGCTTTGCAGAAGAAAATATATGCAAACATAAGTATGATGCAACAATATTTGCGATAAATTTGTTACGCTGCAATTATATAAGTGGAATAGACACACAAGCAGGATACAACAACATTTGCGACAAGTTTTGTTATATGGCAGCTATCGCTACTTGACGCTATCATAAAGCCCATAAACTAAAACGTAAGTAGAGAATGCAAAGCAATTAAAGGATCTACAAGGGCGATGATGAGCCTAGCCTATACGATGTGGGGCATCAACAACATTTGCAATTAGTCTTGTTGTACTACAGTGATCGCCAAGGCCGGCCCGGGGTTAAGTCAGACAAGACTATCCAGGTTCAGCGTGAACTCAATAGAGGTCAGGGTCGCGGATGACCCTTCAGGATCAGCATACAATAAATGTAAGGGACAACCAAAACTAGCTTTAGATATGACAACCCAACCCTCTAGCCCAGCCATGGTATCGCTACTTGACGTTATCATAAAACTCGAAAGTAAAATTGAAGAAGAGAATGTAGAGTAATTAAGGGATCTATACTATCTCATTTGGTGAGTAGAATGAACACACAATAGGGAAGCAACAACATTTGTAACAAATTTTTGTTGCATATATACAACGACATTTGCATCATTACCTATGCTGCACCTTAGTTGCACCAGACAACATAAAGGTTATGTGGTTGCAAGTAAAGTTTATACAACGTGCAAACTACTTTTGATAAATTTTACCGAATAAAAGCAGTACAAGAAAAAGATGCTTTATTGATACTAAATTTACTAAATAGAACTTTATAAACACCTTTTCTTTCTGTCTTATATTTCAGAGTAATTGAGAGGGAAATGAATTGAAAGTTTGAACTTGGAATGCCAATGTAACAAGACAATCAAGTTTTTTTTTTTGAACAGGACAAGACAATCAAGTTAAACGTCTACAAATTGTATCGACTAACTCTTCGTGTAGTCCGGGTAGTTGAAGGTTCGCACAATAATTACAAGAGCTTAAACTGCATAGCCAAAAGATAAACTTATATGTCGGCCAACTAGACGTTAAGTTTTAAACTCCATTCTAAGTATAGAAGGATTAGATGATGATGATAACGGACCACTTTATGTTATTTTTGTTTATAAGGCCGATTATTAATAATTATTTATATCCTGGACTACTAGCACCAAGAATGGTCAAAGTTATTTGCATGATAGGAAGACATATCATTGGTAATACTTCCTCACAAAGGGGAAAAAAAAGAGTGATGATGAACATATTAGCATAAAGGAAATATTACCGGTAACAATTAGGTGACCAAATAAACCCGAAGCTCGCTTAGAAATCACACAAGAAGAAGAAGAAGAAGAAGAAGAAGAAGAAGAAACATCCCTAATGTGGCTCCTTAGTTATAATTCTAAGAACTAGAAATCATTCAACTAATTCGAAAGGATTTAACGAGCATGCTAAGGTCACATTGAAAGGAAAGTCATTCATTTTTTGTATTTTGATGCCAAAGGAAATGAACATGAAAGAAAAATAGTTCCCAAATTAAAAAAAAAAAAAATAGGAGAGAAATGACCACCTACCTATTCACTTTCCCTCACAATTTTTTACATTTATTACAAAAATTTATAGGACTAAACGATCTCCACTTAAAAATGTATTCTGGCTATATTCCACGCATTTCCAATTACCTGGGATTTTTTTTTTGATGGAAACCGTAATTTCTCATGTCCATGAAAAGAGCAAAAAATTAATTTTCTTTACTTAACGCGAACCAAACGAGACCTAAGAGAGGACGACAATTGCTAAATTGTACTTACAACTATCAAGAAAATCATCCATGAATATAACAACAATTTCTAACATTCTACAAGCAAGAAGAAAAACTAGTATCATAATCTAGCATAATTAGCGACAGACAGAGAGACGAAGAATCTATGAACACAAAGAAAGCCATATAGATAGATTGATTGATAATTTCCAGAAAGAAAAGCGAGAAATAATTAAGATGAGGTTTGTATATTTAGACAAAACCCATGTTCTTTGTTAAAAGCAAGTAGTAGGTAACAACAAAAAAGTATACATAAATAAATTAGGCTAAATTACCCTAGTGCTACTAACTATAGCGGTCGGACATTTTCAGCACCTTAAATTTTTATTGCTCAATTTTAACACCTAAACTTTATAAATTGTTCTTTTGAACAAAACAGTATTGTTATTCATTTTATGACAAAAGCCAACACAACACTGAACAACAAACATAACTATTAAGGATCCAAAAAAAAATTGACGAAAACTTTTCTAAAAGAAAATTTTATGAAGTTTGGGTGTCAAAATCGAACAGTAAAAAATTAAGATGCCAAAAACGTTCAAACGATATAGTTACGGTGCCACTAGGATAATTTAGGCAACAGATTAAGAGAAATCCGAAACCGAAACCGAAACCGAACCGGCGGTGGCTGCTAACTCCTGCACTGGGTGATGGCGCTGCAGCCGCGGGTGTAGGGGTTGGCGGAGGCGCCCGGGCGGCAGTTGTAGTACGAGGCCCCCCGCTTCGCGCACGGGACGGAGTCCCTCTTGAGCGCGTCGTAGCTGATGTAGTTGGTCGCCGCGAGGATGCGCCGGCTCCACTCCGAGTCCAGCCCGAACTCCTCCGCCTCCGTCGACCAGCCGGACGTCTCCATCCGGCTGGCCGATGCCGACGAGAGGAGGGTGGAGGCCATGGCCAGGAGGAACAGCAGGAGGAGGAGGAGGAGGAGGAGGAGCCTTGTTGTCATTGCTGCCATTCTTCCCCCTTTTCTCTCTCTCTCTCTCTCTCTCTCTCTCTCTCTCTCACTCTGTTTATGAAATGAATATATTTTCAAACGGGGGATGGGTGAAAGGAAACAGGTCCTGACCTTGTCAGAATTTGCAGTGCTGCCATCTGTCTGTATCGCAGCTGCAGTTGTTTTGTAATTGTTTGCACACAATAACCATGTAGCATCATAAAACAAAGGATTTTTTTTTAGACTTTAGGTCTCAAAGCTGAAAATTTTGTATTTGAACCTCAATAATCGTTCTATTCAGACAAGGGTTAACTTGACTGAATTGTACTGTTGTAGGAATCCTTGGATCTACCCCATGCTAGATGTCCATAATTTCATCCCTCGACTCCTTTATCATCTTTGTACATAAAAGACGAGTCAACAGTTGGTCCAAGATCCAAATGCTAATTAGGTCGATTATAAAAATTCAATTACAAAATTTGTAACTTATTTGATACCTAAAGTCTAAAAAAATTTAAAACAAACTTATGCTTTGCATTTCTTAGAAATAGCTTTAAAGGGGTATTTCTTACTCGACAATAAAGAAAACACATTTCTTTTCACTAAAAAAATATATATCAGCATGTGTGGAAGACTTTAATTGTAATACTAGTAGTTTTTATTATTTCTTTTGTTGAAAGTTGTGCTGTAAATAATATGTGGTTTGTGGGTTTGTGGGTTTGTGGGTTATGGAGGAAACTAGGAGGAAGAAAAAGAAGAAGTTGCAGGAAGTGGACGACGTCAAAACTGTATTTATACTCCCAAATAATAACATATACGGAGACATGTACTTCTACTACACCGTATTTCTTCGTGTGAAGAATATTTGACTAGCCAAGTGCATCAAATCAACAGTCAACAACACATTCAAAAAAAAAAAAGAGAAAAGGAACAGGTGGTATATTTTTCATGTGCCTCATTTTCACATCGATGCTATTGTTCAGAATCCCTCAGGGACTCTCCAACATCTCCAACATGTAGGGATGAATACAAATTAAGCTTTTGGTTTTCCTTCTTCACATACATCCAATAAGCAAATCAAGATTATAAAAATATAGATCCATGTAATTTACAAAGCACAAGAGAATAGGACACAAATAAACAAAGCCGGCCAATGAATACAATTCTTCCCTTCTAGCATGGAAACCCAACATAAGATCCAATTTCTCACATATAAAACCTCAGTTGTTGCTGTCACTTTTTGGATGAGTTAACTATGAGAATAATGACAGAGTTGATTAAGGACATTTTATGCTAACTATTCCCATGTTTTATACTTATTACACTAACTACAACTACTTTGAAACCAATTACACGGACCACTCCTATATTTTATATTTTTATAAAGGAGGGAGGTAGTCCGTGTAATTAGTTTCAAAATATGGGTAGCTCTTATAATACACATGAAACATTGGGTGGGTGAGTGGGTGGGTTGGGTGGGGGGGGGGGGGGGGGGGGGGGGGGGGGGGGGAGGTTTAGTGTATTTATTTCTTGATAAAACAATGACTTTAGCCTAGGTATTTTATGCAAATATTTCACATTCTGAAACTAGGACAATTGGAACTCTATTGCTACCAACCGATGAATAACTAAATTTTCCAAACGATAAATAAATACTCTCTTCTAATACTCCAATCCTACATGGGACAGGACCAGTGACAACAAAGTTGCATCTAAAGTTGCAAACTAGGAGATGCACACAACTGGAAATCTGTGGTTTCTATGGGAAACCCCCTTTGTCATCATCCAAAAGGCAAATATTTCTGGGCTTCTTGTACATATCAACTGCAATCCCAAAGACATTCCCCAGAATCTATTTTTCCTCCTCTGCCCAATTTTGCCCAAGTCCAGAAACTGCTCCAGTGTTTGGTAGTCCTACTTCACTTGAGAGACCAAAGCCTGACCCCTACAAACCTACCTCTCCCCAAAAAGAACCTTGGGAAACAGAGCAGTCAGATTTTTAACAAATGGCACAAGGGAGACAGCTGCTGTGTTTGTCAACTTCTATGCTGCATCTATATAAAAATCCGTAAACAAAGATCAACAATCGTATATGTGCATTGTATAACAATTCACATCACATCCAAATCTGGATACCCTTTGCACGCGGCGTGGGTATCGAGAAGATGGTGGGGTGGTGAGACCAATGTCTTCAGTTTTCCCCGGAACAGGAAGGGTTCACAGGAATACAGGATACAAGCTGGAAGATTATCGGTCAAATGAAAAAAATAATAATAATAATAACAGCCATGGTGTCCATCTGCAGCTTACCAATCCAGATGCAGGAGAAGAATGGATATGCATCTGAACTCGGATTCAAGCTTCGATCAACCCAGTGGACCTGGTGAGAGCACTCCTGAAAAAGTCAAGAAAGGTCTCTAGTATTAGCAGCAGGATACCATCAAAAAAGAAAATGAGTCATGAAATCATATCTTTGGCAGCTATAGTAATGTTGACGCGATAACATTATAGACTCTCGAGAAAGATGGAAGTATCAAAGTCTACGATGATTAGGTTGTAGATAAAAGCATGAAGATCTGCTGTGATGAAGTATCAAGATATAGGTGATTAGGTACCAAATTAATACATTTGGTACCAAAATATTCTAAAAGGGCAACCACCAACCATGATAAAATAATTGTTGAACAGCAATTCCCATTTAAAGCAGGTTTAAGTACGGCAGCTTGAAGACCTGCCAAAACTTAAGTTAACAGTCTTCAGGGAGCAGCCCTGGAAACTCTAGCTGCTATAGGCCCTCTCACATCACAAAGGATTTTGCTTAATCTATATGGACCAACCAAACTCCATTGCGAGGCTGCAGCTTGGATTCATCAACTAGAGTACATCCATATGGATCCACTTGGAGTAGTCCACATCCAAGGCCACTTCTCTGGACATCATCATTACCAATTGTAATAGACTGTTCTTCTACTCTAAAAGAGGGGGGAAAAAAGGAGTGACCCATAACCTAACATGATGGACCAAAACTCCATCTTATCTTGGAGATGGAGTATGATGATTATAATTTCCAGTGGCAGCCCCCAGTTGCTACAAGGCAATGTGTTCATGTACTTGTTCATCTACTTCTTGTTAATCCAGGTTCAATGGACACCCCATCTTGGAGATTGATTACCAACATATCATTCTCTGTCAAGGCACTCGACAAGTCATTCTCCATCATGAACATTTTTTATTTATTTATTTAGTATTTATCTATTTATTTTATTTTTTTGAGTTTTGGTCTAAGGACCATCTCACTCTACCTTCTTCTTTTTTTGAGTTTAATGGTCTCACCAAAAACAAGGTGGTAAAAGGTCAAAAGACAAACCTTTGAGATGTTTCCAGTTTTTGCAAGGACAACTGAGCTGGTTATGAGTAATTTACCCGACAAAAATTACATGCATATTTAAATGATCATCATTAACGGTTACATATTAAAACAAACTTTTATTTTCAACAGATGACAGGAAAACTATAACCTGCAAGGCAGAGAGTCTCTATTGTCAATCATCATACTGAGGCGTCGACTGAACGTACAGGTCTCCCTCATCCTCTTCATCATCATCATCTGCACCTACCCAATTACTTGGATGATGCTGTGAATAAGGATTGGCATTCATTTCTGTTCTATCTACATAGGAAAGAAGTAAAAATTAGTCCATTGCAGGGAATTGATCTTTTAATGATTAGGGAACAGATCAACCTTGAGCTACGTCCATCTGATCAATTTCCATAGGCAGTCGTCTGCAATGCTTAGTCAAGGTGACATTTGTCAAATAATATTCTGACAGTGAGATTACAACGCACTAACCAATGCCATCAGCATAAACGTAAGTTCCCAAGACTTCATTTTGAAGGTAATTTTTGCACTATATTTCCATGAAAGAACATAGAAAATTTGAAGGAATAGCAATGTACCAAAGTCCACTACCTCGTAGACTTAACTATCGCCGCCACATCTAATGTACTACAGCAGTAACTGTTGACCAAATTCATATATAATACCGACATCCTCTTAACATATTTAAATATCAGCAGGTTGGCCTGTGTTGTATCTATAGCTTACCATAAGATGTATTTAGCCAAAATAAGAAAACGGTTTCATACCTTTAACTATCAGAATATGGGAGTCAGTCATCTCTTAATGAGTCTGAAATAGCAAAAACCATTCCTTTCTCGATGTAGCTTACATCACTAATCTGCTATGATTATCTATGTCCCATATAGAATTCAGCAATTTAGACATAATTGACAGCCAAAACTTCTATCCAATCCCTAAAGTACATGTTTGGACATCGCTAACAATGCATCTATATTACTTCTATCCATAGGCAAATGGGTTGGATGCAGTGGACAAGGGTGGTTGCTTGCGGCGTTGTCCATAACTGATTCGCATTAATACCCCCTTCGTGCAAATACAACTTACCAAAGGTGGACTAAGGCATTCCCAGGAAGTGACGTGTCAAGCAAGGGTTTGAAAACTTTGAGATGGCATGGGGTAAGGAACTAGTCCATGGGAGTAGGTACATTTGGAAGTAAACAAAACAAAAAACAAAAAAAACACTTGTGAAAAGAGGATGTTAAGGACTCGTCACACCCTACAAGAACTTCTGCGACGATTATTGACAAGGCAGGTCAAGCTGCATATCTTCTTAAACTTCATGACTGAACAAGGCAAGTCAAGTTACCACCTAACTCTATCCAGTTTATGGCAAGGTCCTCCCTCGGTTCATAGCTGAGTCAGCCAGGTAGTAAATAAGTGGCACAAATGTGCTCTACCATTAATTATTGAACGGTAGCCGGTCCAACAAATGATTATTCAAAATCAAGATGAGCATGCCATAAAAAAAGTTTATTTTTGCTAGTTGAAAATAAGGGAATAAGGAAGAATTCACTTTCAAGAGTATCCTCGTAGCACGAGATGAAATATAGATATGACACATCAGGATACGTATCAGCAATTTTCTCCACTGTGGGCGGCACCTTTGATACATTCACCGTATCAGGTCTTTCCATGACATTATGCACACTAGAATTAGGAATGTCTTGCATATGAGCCTGCCTATCTCTGGTATCCTCTGGGATTCTAGTTGCACTTCCTGTTTGGAAGGACAGTTGCATGTCAATTACTAGATGGTACTACAGATTCTGTAGTTAAGTCAGTTACTCCCTCTGTCACCGGCACCCCCTTTTGTGATGCGGTACATACCTGAAAGGTCAGACCAGATCTTGGTGTGATCAGAGGGATTCTCCAAACCTGTAGCATGCATGGCGGTCGTAGCTCGTGATTGAGAACCATTTCCTACATCATGGGCATGTGGCACTGAAGCAGTTGGTGGTTGCATTGTGGCATTTCCTTCAGTAAGCTGCGACACAAGCATTGTAGCAAGGACCAATGTTGCGTCAAAGTCCGAGTTCGATGAATCATCAAAGCCAAATCTCGGAGCCATTAAGATAGGCCTGTCCATCGAGAATTAGTGTTATGCAAGAATCATTAGGTCAAAACATAAACAAACAGTACTTAGAAACAAAGGTACAATACAACTATTAAAGCTTACTCGCCAGCTTTCTCAAAAATAGGTGTATGTCAACTTCACATCCTTCACAAAATGAAAGAAATGCCTAGTTTCAAAAGCAGAAGAAAAAAATTAGTTAGCATAACAGAAGGAAATATCAAATTGTTTTCTGAAATGTAGTGTATATTAAAGCAGCAATAGTAACATTTGCTGGAAAACGAAATGTTAGTTGGGAAAAACCCTAGCTGGTATTAAAAATTAACTATTGAATTTAAGAGATAAATGCACAAGTTTGCAAAAGAGTCACCAAGTCAATCCACGCGTGCAGAATAATCTAAAACTTGTTCCAAGGATGAAGATTCCATTCAATGTTCAGAATCATTTCTGATTTTAGTAAGCATGTTAGAAGACCTAAACATCATAGTCCGGAAAATTCTTGGAACGTGGAAGTTGCAGATCTTGAAGTCAGTTTTCTGAATTGGGGTTGCACGTTCAAAACAGATCTCTGTGGCAGAAGATATGGCCGATATACTACAACTACAAAGTACATATCTGAACATGCATAGATAGGTGCCGCACTAATAGAAAACTAGGGATTTGGGTAATTAGGTTTGGGTTTAGGTTATGCAAAGGAGAAGAAAGATGGGTTCAGTTGTTGGGTTTTGATGTAGAATTATAAATGAATAAGATGAAAACATATAAAAAAAAAAATCTCACCTCTTCACTCAAAAATCATATCTTCCGTTGCTTATATATGTTGGGAAAAACAAGGCCTTCACCGGATTGTTGAGATGAGAATAAACTAAAAATGGAAGAGAAGATAAAATAAGAAAGATTGTGCACACACTAGATTTACCGAGGTTCAGCTCAATTTGAGCCTACATCCTCCGTCCGTCCCTTATTCGCCGTTTTCACTATAATCAAATGAAAGATTACAAAGGGCCTTCTCAAGTTGGTACAACTTAACTTGAGAATCACTTTCTCTCACAAACTGACTTGAGGTGGATTACTAGTGTGAGGATTACAAGTTGTGTGTGGTTGTGTTGTTGTTTCAACCTTCACCATCTCTCTCGTATTTATAGAGAGGATATGCATCTTGGGTACACTACATTCGTTACATGGAGAAGACCAGAAGGTAGCCCTTCCATGTCCCAAGGTTCGTTCTTCCTTCTCCAAGGTTCATTCTTCCTTCTTTCAAGGTTCGTTCCTCCTTCTCCAAGGTTTGTTGCATGGAGAAAGGTAATGCATCAATGTTGCATGCATGCAGTCATCATGGGAATGGACCATGTTCCCATCAATCTCTCCCTCCATCCTCATGAGGAGAAAGTTTTCAAATAAAACTCATATCTGTCATCCTTCAGCAGAAGTCATGTTTCTCTTTTGGTAGAAACTTCGTCATCATATCAGGCTGATTTTGGCTTGTAGCAATCTTCTTAATCTACATAAGGAGATTCTCCAAAGCATCTCGGATCCAGTGATGAAGTACGTCGATGTGCTTTGTCCTTTAGTGAAAATAGCATTTTTTACTTAAGTCAATGGTGTTCTGACTGTCACAATATAGAGCATACTTCTCTTGTTTGAGAGATAACTCCTTTAAAAACTTCTTCATCCACAAGAGCTCCTTGCTAGCTTCTGTAACGATTATAAGTCAGCTTATTTGTTGATAGAGCAATACACTTTTGCAGCTTTGAATGCCATGATACGGCCCTGCAAAGGTAAATAATTATTCCGACGTGGACTTTCTTTTGTCCAAGTCACATGTTATGTCAGAATCAGTGTAACCTTCCAAGATATGTTTGCCTTCTCCAAAACATAAAGAATATTTGGAGGTTCCTCTAAGATATCTTAGGATCCACTTTACTGCTTTCTAATGTTCTTTACCCGGATTGGTAAGAAAGCGACTTATCACTCCAAGTGCATGTGCTATATCAGGTCTTGTACAAACCATGGAGTACATCAAGCTTTCGACGGCCGAGGCAAATGTAATGTTCATCTCCTCCTCCTTCTCATTTGAAGGGCTTTATTGTATACTTAGCTTAAAATGAGCTGGTAACGGTGTGTTAATCGGCTTGAAGTTCGACATATTAAACTTCTCCAGAACACGTTAAATGTATCTCTCTTGTGATAGCCACAATTTTCTCACATTTCTGTCTTGAGAAATCTTCATCCCCAATATATGTTGTACAGCTCCTAGGTCCTTCATTTCAAAGGACTTACTCAATTCATTCTTCAACCTGTCAATATTGGATACATCTTTTCCAACAACAAGCATATTATCAACATACAAAGAGAGAATACTGAAATCATCATCAGAAAACTTCTGGACACAAACACAATTATCTGTAGATGTTCTTTTGTACGCATGGTCAAGCATAAAAGAATCAAACCTTTTATACCACTGTTGCGGTGCCTGGTTGAGCCCGTACAAGCTCTTCTTTAATTTGCAAATTAAGTGTTCTTTGCCTTTTACCTTAAAACCCTCTGGTTGCTCCATATAGATTTCCTCCGCCAAATCACCATGGAGGAATGTTGTCTTCATATCTAACTGCTCAACTTCAAGATCTTGAGAAGCAACAAGACCAAGAATAACCCGAATAGAAGGCATCTTCACAACTGGGAAAAATATTTCTTCATAATCAATACCTTGCTTCTGACTGAAGACTTTCACCATGAGGCGAGCTTTGTACTTGACTTGGCCATTTCCTTCATTCTTAATTTTAAACACTCATTTGTTCTTCAAGGCTTTTATGTACTTAGGTATCTTCACCAGTTCATAAGTATGGTTCTTATGTAAAGAATATATCTCCTCTTGCATAGCTTTCTTCCACTTGGCACGATCTTCATGAACTTGTGCTTCATGAAAACTTTTCAGTTCACCTGCATCTTTCACCATAGTATACTCTAAAGCAGGATATCTAGTTGAGAGTTGTCGATCTCTCCGACCGTCTCAACTGAGGTGTTTGTGGCGATCCATATGTGGTGGCTCTGCATGTTCATGCTCCCCCTGCTCAAAACCTGGGAACCTGAAATTTCTTCTTCTTCTTCATATACATCTTGCAAATCATTATTTTCTAACATAGGAGAAGAAAAAACAACAGGTGTGGAGATTGGATGTGGGACGATGTGAATATTTTGTAGTTCATCTTCTTTTTTAAAATCAGCAAGTATTTTATCTTCACAAAATACAACATCCCTGCTTCTCGCAATTTTCTTATTTGTAGGATCCACAACCTATATCCAAATTCATCATTTCTATATCCTAAGAAGGTACATGGATTATCATCAAGTTTTGTTTTGTTCTCCTTAGGTATATGCACAAATGACTTACACCTGAACACCCTCAAGTGAAAATAGGAAATAGCCTTTTTACTCCAAACCCTTTCAGAAATGTCTCTATCCAAAGGAACTAAGAAGGACACGTTTATCAAGTAGCAGACAGTTCGTACTGTTTCTCTCCAAAATATTTGTAGTAATTTAGCTAAGGATAACATGCTCTTTATTCTTTCCACAATTGTGCGGTTCATTCTTTCTGTAACCCCATTGTGTTATAGTGTGTGTGGGAGAGACTTTTGGTGTCTATGTCATATTTAGAGCTATAATCTCCAAACATCCTTGAAGTATACTCACCACCATTATTCGTGTGAATACACTTCAAGAGCTTTCCAGTTTCTCTTTTAATTTTGGTATGAAAGTCTTTAAAAACTTCAAAGATTTGATCTTTGGCTTTTAGACCATACACTCACACCTTTCTAGATGCATTATCTATGGAGGTCGTAGGAGGCACCACTGAAGGTTTTAATATTTATAGGTCCGCATACATTCGAATAGACTAAGTTCAATATGCTGGTTTCCTTTTTGTTATATTTTTTAACAAAAGCTACCCGGTGTTGTTTTGCAATCAAACAATAATCACAGTGAAATAAAATTATACCTTGCATGGATGGAAGTAGTTCTCGCCGTGCAAGAGTTTGTAGCCTTTTTCGCTTATGTGGCCAACCCGCTTGTGCCACAAATCCATAGAGGTACCTTCCACTGTTCCAAGTTTATCATTCTCCAAGTATAACTGAGTCTTGTAGAGAGTGCAACACTTCTTTCCTCTCGTCAGTACAAGTAATCCTTTGGTAAGCTTCCAACATCCATTACCAAAGATGCTTGTGAATCCTTCTTCTTCAAGCTTGCCGGTGGAGAGAAGATTGAGACGAAGATCGGACACAAATCTAACATCTTTTAGCATCATCTTTGTTCCAAGGTTAGTGGTAACATAAATATTTCCGATGCCAAGAATTTGAGAAAAGTTTTTGTTACCCATTTTTACCGTTCCAAGATTACCTTCACGAAGTGGAGTAGTCCTTCCGAGGAGTAACATGGTAGGAGCCACCAGAATCAATTACTCATTTCGAGTCTTGGCAAGTGAGATTTGCACATTCTTCTTCACATGCCGAGAAAAGCACAATTTCATTGTTACTGACAACGGCTACACTTTCACTCTTTTCTTGCTTTTTATTGGTCCTCTCTTCCTTTTGTTCTCGCTTGAATTTGCGGCATTTCCGTTTTATGTGTCCACTCTTACCATAGTGATAGCAACTGATGTCCTTTCTATCCTTTGATTTTTCTCTTGACTTGTCTCGGTTCTGAGGCTATCGGCTTTTGCTTCTCCCTCTATTCTCGGTAACAAGAGCATGAGAATGAGAGGATCTATGTTGTATTAAGCGTGAGGCGAGGCGAGGCGACGAGGCTGTCGCCTCGCTTAATGGCGCTTAAGCGGCGCTTAGTTAGCGCCTCACCTTTTTTTTTGCTCCTACATGTAAAATACTCTATATAGTATATATACATAAATTTCAATATTTTTTCGTACAATCCTACTAGTATATGCATGAATAACAATACCAATTATCAATCAAGCAAAGCAACAATATAAATACTAGAATCAAAATGCAAACTACAAGCCACACATTCATACTACTAGTCATCAAAATACCATCAAATATAAAAGTTGTCTTTAAAGCACCTACTTAAACTTTTCCAACTATCCAACTATATAAATAACAAAAGATTCGGTTTAGTTTATCAAAAAAGATTTAAAAAAATTCAAAAAAAAAATTCAAATTTTTTTTTTTTCAAAAATCGTTAAGCGAGGCGCCTAAGGCGAGGCGAGGCGCTACTAAGCGACGCCTAAGCGCGCTTAAGCGCTGATCGCTTTTCTGGGGCGAAAATTCATTAAGCGAGGCGCCCTAATTCTAAATCTCGCTTAAGCGCCGCTTAAGCGCGCTTTTCACAACATAGGAGAGGATCTGGATGACTTTCTTCGGATTTCTTCATTCAAAAGACTGGTTGTCACTTGGTTCATGGATACAATTCCGTCATGTGCGGAGTTGATAAGAGACACCACCAGAGTCTCCCAACTATATGGTAACAAGCTAAGCAAAAGAAGGGCTTGAAGCTCGTCGTCCAACACCATATTCATGGATGCAAGCTGATTCACAATACTTTAAATTTTATTTAGATGTTCAGATACGGAGACACCTTCCTTAAACTTGAAATTGACAAGCTTCCGAATCAGAAAAGTTTTGTTGTCGGCGGTCTTCCTCTCGTAGAGATCTTAAAGTTTCTTCCACAAGCTGTTCACCGAAGTCTCATATGACACATGGTGGAATACAGTGTCATCCACCCATTGTCGAATGGTGCCTACAGTCTTCCGGTCGAGCTTCTTTCATTCTTCTGCCGTCATGGATACTGGCTTGGAGGATTCACCTTCAACGGTGCGTAGAGACCATTGCAATAAAGAAGGTCCATCATCTTCGCCTTCCATATCATCCAATTGCGGCCATTTAAGCAGATCATTCGAATACCGCTAATAGGAGTCTCCATCTCAACACAAGAAGATTAGCAACCTGTACTCTGATACCATTGTTGGAAAAACAAGACCTTTTTCGTCTTTGTGACAAGATGAGAATTAACTAAAAAAGGAAGATAAGAGAAAATAAGAAAGATTACAGACACACAAGATTTATCGAGGTTCAGCTCAATTTGACCCTACATCCTCCACCCGCATCTTCTTCGTCGTTTTCACTATAATCAAATGAAAGATTACAAAGGGTCTTCTCTCAAGTTGGTACAACTTAACTTGACGATCACTTTCTCTCACAAACTCACTTGAGGTGGATTACCAGTGTGAGGATTACAAGTTGTGTGTGGTTGTGTTGTTGTTTCAACCTTCACTATCTCCCTCCTATTAATAGAGAGGATATGCATCTTGGACACACCACATTAGTTGCATGGAGAAGACCAAAAGGTGGCCCTTCCATCTTCCAAGGTTCGTTCTTCCTTCTCCAAGTTCATTCTTCCTTCTTTCAAGGTTCGTTTCTCCTTCTCCAAGGTTCGTTGCATGGAGAAAAATAATGCATCAATGTTGCATGCATGCAGTCATCATGGGGATGGACCCATTTCCATCAATATAAGCCTCATAAATCATGGACACCAAGAAAACAATCCGACCAAATATAATCAATCCTAATCCTAATAAATGACATGCCAAATCCAAACAACTTATACCCATAAAGAAATAACCAAACATACCAAATAAGTGCACCAGAATAAACACCCAAAGTTTAAATACTAAACCAACTGAACTCGAGCCAAACCCGTGTGATGATCTGGTTCTCCATCACCTACCTTTCCTAGTTTCACTCCTCCCCATGGGACCTTTACTTAAAGCTGGTTCTTACAAGTATTGTTAATAGACTGCTTCCTCCTTGTAATCCTTCCAAAATCGTCATAATACCTAGTTTGTTCAGCAAGAAACACCATTGAAAGGTACACTTTACAGAGTTTCTGTAGGAAACTTTTGAAAATAAGCGGCATCCAAACTACTATTCTCTGATTAATCTTGATATGGAGAAATGACAACTTCCATCAGCAAAGGAGGAAGAAATTTGATGACATGTAATATAAGGGTGGCAATCAAGTATTTTTGTATCACGTGTCTTGCTCCAGTTAACATGCATCATGTTTCGAGGTCATTAATTTTTTTTGATGCACTTGTATAGCAATGCATATGGCTCGGGAGTCGGGAGCATTCCCCTCAAACACAATAATGGTCTGAAGCGGCGAAAAGCTTCTGACCTCACTACTACTCTTCTTGCGTACATCTTTCTAACTGAAACGAAATAACATCACCTTCAGTTCCTTCACACCAAAGGTGACATCCACAGGATTCCCAACATGTGTATACTGCAGGAACTCGTCAGCAGGGTCAATCCAAAGCTGGGTATGCAAAGCAGAATCACTATTATCTGCAAAGACAAACACCAAACAGCTTAGGAATACAAGAAACACATAATCCGGATTTAAAAAAAAAAAACCCAGTATTCAAGTGAAACCTTTGGCTGGATCAATATAACTTCTCAATTCGACCGCCTTTCCTCCTATTTCAGTCCCGGCATCAGATGGCATGGCTGATGGCTCAGTGGCAATGATAGTGATCTCATGAAGCGATGATTGGAAATTCGATAGCAGTCTAGTTAAATCTCTTGGCCTCACAACAAAACTACTCGGAAACCTTCTCCGGTCCAGAGACAAGTTTTGGATGTCAGGTTCCGCATTACAATTGATCCAATAAGTCTTTTTTACACCTGAAGAGAAACAGATTTAAATATATACATTCAAGATGTATATTATTACAATTGATCCAGTAAGTCTTTTATAGCATAGGGCTGGTAATCAGCCACACACCCAGGACAGGCCCGACTGAGGAGGCTCTACCAGTTTAGAGCAAAATGTGAAATTTGTATATGTATATACTATATAGCAAGGTTTGAACTCTGAAACTTTCGCGATAATGAGAACCAAAAAAATACTTACTTAGAAACTGCTTAGATCCACTTGTCTAGTAAAAGATTCAAAATTCAACGATGACACTATATCTTTAACAAGTCAACACATGGCACAATAAAAACTAGCAGTTGTGGGCCGGAGGGCCTTGTATTTTCTTCCAGTTTTAGCATTGGGGGTCGAGAATTTTTCAAAACCAGCTAGAAAGTGTCAGGGATAACAAGTGAGGCCTATATGGGGGGTTTGTTCAGCCCATTACAAGCCTTATCTATAGCCTATATTCACCAATCCACTTTTGAAATGTTCATGTATAGCTTTAAAATCGGTAAGCAATTACCAGACCTTAATGATGAACTTTTACTCTAGTAGATGTAGCTGTTACAATAAAGCAAGTTGTATTGTGCTTCAAACTAGCCCAAGTTGCAAACTGAAACCTATCAACTTCGTACCTGCAATCTATCTTGAGCTAGTTCGATGACAAAGCCATGATTTTGTTTAGGAGACGTAGATATCTCACAAAATATAATTTTAGTATCTGATACCTGAAAAAGTGTTTCTAATACTACCATACTTCTCCTCCAAAAAGTTTACAGCCATGATTCAATACAAAAATACTTAATCATCCATAAAATACCATAGGATAGCTGGAACATGATTTGGAGTCCTTTGGGCATGTATGGTAAAAACAAATGTAGAACCTTGTTCATTTCCATCCTTCAATGTATTAGGGAGAAGATGTTAATAATGCCTCGTGAGATTCATGCATACACAGGACAAAAATTGTTTTGAAAATTGAAGTATACCTTGGCATTCAAATTTCGCTATGATGCTATTATTGACATCAGCATTATGATCGGAATAGTTTGGCTCAAAAGTGAAATAGCTCGACTCAAATCTATCTGATGTGAATCGACCAGATCGATTCACAAATAATTTATAGAAAAATAGAACTAAAAGGAAAATAACGATCTTTATTAGAGAAAAGAACAAACTCCCAACTTTGATGGACGGACAAAGTCTAAACCCTTCTGAATGACGCTTGAGAGTTTCTTCTCAACACAAGCATGAAAACTAATGACGGCTAGCCCTAGCTATAAATAGAAAGGAGAAACAAAACCCTAAGAGGGTTATTGTGGTGAAAGACCACAATACCCCTTTATGCCTAAATAACTGAAAGGCCTAAAAAGTGGGCCCGCATCAATACCGCCCCCTAAAAGAGCCACCTTGTCCTCAAGGTGGAAATCTGGGAACTGCGTATGTTGCTATAGCGGCCTCTTCCTCCGTCGGATCCTCCGCCTCCTCCTCTTCCTCCGTGGTGGTCGTCGTGGGGGTAGATCCCCTCTCTGGAAGTTGGCGGGATCCGCCGTTTCTCCAAAGAAATTGCTGCCTCCGGCGTGCCTTGCTCCTCCTGGCGGTTCCGCTCCTCCCGTCCAAGCCGAAACTCCCGCCAAGCCCCTTCCCGGACCCGCGAACCGATCTCCGTAGTTCGCTGTCATCGTCCGACCCCCGTAGGGGGGCCCAAGCCATAGGGCTTCTCCCGAATGTGGAGCCGATCCGCCGGGACCGTACGGATCGCCGGCGTCCGGCCACGGCCGCTCGCCGGCGGCTCCTCTTGCACCGACCGGCCAGGGGTGGCGGTCGGCGGCCGGCCAGCGACCGCCCCCAACGGCAGCGGCCCCGCCCGGGCTCGCGCGGTCGGCGGCGAAGCCCCCGCGACCTTCGGCCGCCGTCCGGTGCTGCTCGCCGGCCGCCAGGGGCCCGCCCGGCGGTGCGGTGGTGACGGCGGGTGCGGGCCATCGCCCGTCGGCCGGTCCTCCGTGATCTTCGGTCGTTTCTCCCTCCGTTTGAACAAACCCTAGTTGGTCGCCTAGGGTTTGGGTTGTCGCCGCCTCCGCTTCGCCGCCATTGATCTTGTTCGAGATGTTTTGCAAAAGCATCATGATCGTCGACGTCTCCTTCCGCATATCACGCATCTCCGTGCGGATCTCTAGGTTCGTGGACGCTTGATCCTTCGCGAGGACCTCCATGGATTTCTTCAAGCAGATAGTACCTGACTAAAATAGGCTATGGGTCTCCCCTCCTGCATGAGTACCGCCCCGAGGCCATATCCCGAGGCGTCCGTCTCCACCACAAACGCTCTGCTGAAGTCGGGTAATGCTAGCACGGGTGCTGTCGTCATGGCGACCTTCAACGCCTCAAAGGCCTTAGTGGCCTCTTCTCCCCACTGGAAGCCCTCCTTCTTCAGCTGCTCCGTAAGGGCCCGAGCGATAGTGCCGTACCCTTTGACGAACTTCCTGTAGTAGCCCGTCAACCCCAGGAAGCCGCGTAAGGCCCGTAGTGTAGTGGGCACGGGCCAATCTAACATGGCCGCAATCTTCGTCCTGTCCGCTGCTACCCCCTCCGCCGACACCACGTGCCCCAGATACTCCACCTGCGCCAAACCGAAGCTGCACTTCTTTCGGTTGGCGTATAGCTGATGCGTAAGCAACTCCCGGAACACTATCCCCAAGTGGTCAGTGTGCTCCCCCATGCTTCGGCTGTAGATGAGGATGTCGTCGAAGAATACTAAGATGAACCTGCGAAGATAGGGTTGGAATACCTTATTCATCAATGCCTGGAAGGTCGAAGGAGCGTTGGTCAGTCCAAAAGGCATAACCAGAAACTCATAATGTCCCTCGTGAGTCCGGAACGCCGTCTTCGACACATCTTCCGGCCGCATCCGGATCTGGTGGTACCCTGCACGAAGGTCGATCTTCGAAAAGACAACCGCCCCATGCAGTTCGTCTAGCAGCTCGTCGATTACCGGGATAGGGAACTTGTCCGCGACTGTCTCCTTATTCAACGCCCGGTAGTCGACGCAAAATCTCCAGCTCCCGTCCTTCTTCTTCACCAACAGTACTGGTGATGAAAAAGGACTCACACTAGGCTGGATCACCCCCGCCTGCAGCATCTCCCGAACCATCCGCTCTATCTCGTCCTTCTGCAGATGCGGATACCTGTAGGGACGCACGCTCACCGGTGCCCCCTCCCCTCGGAGTACGATCGAGTGCTCGTGTCCTCTGATCGGAGGTAGCCCTTGCGGGCTCTGGAAGACCTCGGGGTACTGCTCCAGCACCGCTTCTACCTCCCTTGGTGTCTCCCCGTGAGTCGCCTCCTCGCCCGAGAACCCCTGGAGCTCGACCAAGTACCCCTCTCCTCCTGTCCGCAACGCCCGAGTAATGGCGCTGAAAGCCACCATAGAAAAACAGAGAGTCGGATCCCCGTTCAGCACCACCGCCGCGTCGCCCTCCCGAAACTCCATCCGCAGACGCTTCCAGTCCACCTTCATCTCCCCGAGGGTCTTCAGCCACTGGACTCCCAATATGATGTCTACATTGCCCAACTCCAATGGTAGGAAGTCCTCCGTCAGCTGAAAGCCCTGCAGTGAGAGCGACACCCCCTTGCAGAGGCCCTTGCTCTCCTCCACCTTCCCGGTGCCCAGCAACACCGTGAACTTCTCCACCGTACTCAACTCTAAACCGAGCCGATCGACCAGTCGTCGCGAGATGAAGTTGTGGGTGGCCCCACTGTCGATCAGCACTGTCACCGTCTGCTCTCCCAACTTCCCTGCTAACTTCATGGTATGGTTCGGAGTAAACCCTACCACGGAGTTGAGGGTCACCTCAGCCACAACCATATGCACATGCTCCTGCTCCTCTCCCGCCTCTGGCGCGACAGCGGCCTCTACCTCCTCGGCATCCTCCTCCTCGTCCGGTAGAATCACGATTTGCAGCAACTTGCTCGCACATCGATGACCGGGGGTGAATCTCTCGTCGCATCGGAAACATAGGCCAGCCGCCCTTCTCGCCCTCATGTCGGCCTCGGAGAGGCGTCTCCCTGGTACTGCGGCTCCTCCTGTTCCGCCCGTGGGTCTAGGCGGTACCGGTGGCGGGGCTGGTGCTGGTGCCCCCCGCCGCTGGTCGAGGAAGAACTGTCCCTGCCTGGCTGCGCTGCCCCGTCGTCCCCCAAGCGCCCTTGAGGCGCTTCTCCTCTGCCAACTTCTCCTCGGCCTTGTGGGCTAGGCGGAGGAGATCTTCCAAGCATCGCGGACTCTGCAGCCTGAGCTCCGCTCGTATGGAGGGTTTCAAACCCTTCATAAACATTCCGATCTGCAACTCGTCCGACACCCCCCGAACGCGTCCAGATAATAGCTCGAACTTCGCGACGAAGTCTCGAACTGTCCCCTCCTGGCGTAGCGACGACCACTGCTCGTAGAAATCACCCGAAGCTGTCTCCTGGAAGCGGTCTAAAATGTAGCCCGTCAGCTCCGCCCAGCTGGTGAACGGGGTCCTCGCCATTCTCCACCGATACCATGCCAGGGCCTGGCCCTCAAAATAAATCCCAATGCACCTGAGGACCTCTGCTTCGGTCAGCTCCATGATCTCGAAATAGCGCTCCGCTCGAAAGATCCACTCGTCCGGGTTCTCGCCCTCGAACGTGGGCAGCTTCAGTTTCTTCAGCCGGCGATCCGCGCCAAGGTCACCGTGCTGCATATCCTCTCGGCCTCGTCCTCCTTCCCAGCGGTGTGTATCTCTCCGCTGGGTCTCGTATGGGCCCCTGTCACCCTCCTCATACCGCTCGTCAGCCCAGATCTGCTCACCCCACTCCTCCACCGGGCCCCTGTAGTCACCGACTGCCCTCGCCCGTGGTGGTCGTCGTGGGGGAAAGTCCCCTCTCTGGAAGTTGGCGGAATCCGCCATTCCCCCAAAAAAATTGCTGCCTCCGGCGTACCTCGCTCCTCCTGGGGGCTCCGCTCCTCCCGTCCACGCCGGGACTCCCGCCAAGCCCCTCCCCGGGCCCGCGAACCTATCTCCGTGGTTCGTCATCATCGTCCGACCCCCGAAGGAGGCCCCAAACCCTAGGGTTTCTCCCGCGCGCGGAGCCGATCCGCCGGGACCGTACGGGTCGCCGGCGCCCGGCCACGGTCGCTCGCCGGGGGCTCCCGCGGCCCCGACCGGCCAGGGGTGGCGGTCGGCGGCCGGCCAGCGCCCGCCTCCCACGCCCGCGGCCCCGCCCGGGCTGGTGCGGTCGGCGGCGTGGCTCCCGCGCCCGTCTGCCGCCGTCCGGCGCTGCTCCTCGGCCGCCCGCGCCCCGTCCGGCGGCGCTGTGGTGGCGGCGGGTGCGGGCCACCGCCCGTCGGCCGGCCCGCCGCGATCCTCGGTCGTCTCCCCCTCCGTTTGCACAAACCCTAGTTGGTCGCCTAGGGTTTGGGTCGGCGCCGCCTCCGCTTCGCCGCCATTGATCTTTTTTGAAATATTTTGTAAAAGCATCATGATTGTCGTCGACTCCTTCCGCATATCCCGCATCTCCGTGCGGATCTCTAGATTCGTGGACGCTTGATCCTTCGCGGCGACCTCCATCGATTTCTTCAAACCCTCGATCTCGGCGGTAAAGTCCTCCCGAAGACCTCGGATCTTCTCGTCGATCGTGTTTCTCGTCCCATCGGCCATGGCTCGTAGAAAGCTCTGATACCAATTGATGTGAATCGACTCAATCGGTTCACCAATCCCAACAATTAATTAAGAGGAATAGAAATAGAATGATCTTTTATATAGAAAAAGAACAAAACTTCCAACTTTGATTGAACGGAACAAAGTAATAAAATCCTTCTTGATGACACTGGAGAGAGTTTTCTCAATCCAAGCATGAAAACTAAAGACGGCTAGCCCTAGCTATAAATAGAAAAGGGAAACAAAACCCTAAAGGGATTATTGTGGTGAAAGACCACAATACCCTTTATAACTAAATAACAGAAAAGGCCCCTTTATGACTAAATACAGAAAAAGGCCTAAACAGTGGGCCTGGGCCTAAACTCCACGTCTCCGACGACGGGCATATGTGATGATGGGTGGGCCCACATCAATACCCCCCCCTAACAGAGCCACCTTGTCCTCAAGGTGGAAATCTGGAAACTGCGTCTGGAAGCTCGCAGAATCCTCCCAGGTCGCGTCACAGTCTGGCAGGCCGACCCAATGAATCAGGACCTCCTTCGTCTGGCCGGGTCCTCGTCGGATAGCTCGTACTGCCAAGGGCTCTAACTGTACCTCCATGTCCTCCGTGAGCGTCGGAGGAAGGGTGGGGGATGCTGCCTGATCCCCAATCGCCTTCCTCAACTGAGATACGTGGAAGACAGGATGAATCGATGATGTGTCTGGTAGCCCCAAACGATAAGCCACCTGCCCCACCCGAGCCACCACTGGATAAGGACCAAAGTATCGAGCCGCCAACTTCTCATTCGGCCTCCTCGCCATCGAGCGCTGTCGATAGGGACGTAGTTTGAGATAAACCATGTCCCCTACCTGAAAGCTGACGTCCCGACGATGCATGTCTGCCTGTGCCCGCATCACCTGCTGTGCCCGCAACAGATGCTTCCGCAGCTCCTCCAAGACCCCGTCCCGGGTCAACATATACTCCTCCACCTGCCCTACTGGTGTCTGGGCGTCTCCGAATCGTACCAAGGGGGGCGGGTCGCGACCATACAACACCCGGAACGGCGTCGTCCCCGCCCGTGAGTGGTACGAAGTATTATACCAGTATTCCGCCCAAGCCAGCCAACTGTGCCACTGTCGGGGAGAATCAGAGGCGAAGCACCGCAAGTAGGTCTCGACGCTGCGGTTAACGACCTCCGTCTGGCCGTCAGTCTGGGGATGATATGCGGTACTCCTCTTCAGGACCGTACCGTGAACCCGAAATAACTCCCGCCAGAAAATACTCATGAATACCTTGTCCCGGTCCGAGATAATGGATGCGGGTACCCCATGGAGCCTGATCACCTCCCGAAGAAACGCCGTCGCTACAGTAACGGCCGTGTAAGGATGCTTCAGGGGAATGCAGTGAGCATACTTACTTAGCCTGTCCACCACCACCATGATCACCGTGTACCCCTCGGAACGTGGTAGTCCGTCGATGAAGTCCATGGTAACATCCTCCCAAACCCGCTCCGGCAAGGCCAGTGGCTGCAATAATCCTGCTGGGGCCATAGCCATATACTTGTGACGTTGGCAGACGTCACAAGCGGCTACCAATCGTGCGACGGCCCGTCGCATCCCGGGCCAAAACACCTCTCTGGCCATCCGCTGATAAGTCTGCTGAACCCCCGAATGGCCTCCTGTCGCAGAACTATGGAACTCCTGGAATAAAACGGGAATAAAGGCCGAAGTCTTCGGCAGCACCATCCTCCCCTGGTAGAGCAAACGACGACCCGCTAACGTGTAGCCTGCTGGAGCGCCATCGCCGCCCTCTATCTGCTGCCGTATCTGCTGCAGCTCTCTGTCCTGCTCTGCCTCCTGCAACATCGGCTCCCAATCTCGCCATATAGGACGTGATAGGGCGCCCAGGTCGATCACCTCCTCCCGTCGAGATAGAGCATCCGCCGCATCAATATTGACGGCACCAATTGATGTGAATCGACCAGATCGATTCACAAATAATTTATAGAAAAATAGAACTAAAAGGAAAATAACGATCTTTATTAGAGAAAAGAACAAACTCCCAACTTTGATGGACGGACAAAGTCTAAACCCTTCTGAATGACGCTTGAGAGTTTCTTCTCAACACAAGCATGAAAACTAATGACGGCTAGCCCTAGCTATAAATAGAAAGGAGAAATAAAACCCTAAGAGGGTTATTGTGGTGAAAGACCACAATACCCCTTTATGCCTAAATAACTGAAAGGCCTAAAAAGTGGGCCCGCATCACTATCTCAATGAAAAATCCATTGTTATGGATGTATAACATCACATCCACAAATTCCCTAGTTGTTCATAGGAAATGTTACATAAAATATAAACCTTGTAATGCTATGTGTGATAAGAGGGTGGAGAGAGTACCATTGTGATCTTAACAAGCATTCTAATTTTAGGCACAATCAAATTGTTACTTTAAACTAGGGGTGTTAATGAACCAACCTATTCGCAAGCTGGCTTGAGCTCGATGAAGAGCACGTGAGCCGAGTTTTCTTAGCTCGAGAGCATGAGGTCGAGCCGAAGAATAGGCTTGTTAGATAAAAGATCCCAAACATGAGCTTAGATGTATTTGGCTCGTAAGCTTGCAAGCTGACTCATTTTTATTTATATATTTATATAAAAGAAATATCTTACACTAATAGACTTTTCCAATTTGGTATAAAGATTATTCAAACATTTTCAGTTTGATAGTATGTTTAGTGAGCTATACTTTTAGTTTGGAACAAAGCCATGAGCTCATAAACAAGCTCCATTTAAACTTAAGCTTGTCTATAATTCAAGATTATCAAGATTCCGAGTTTAAACAAATGGCTTGCATGTCAAGCTTGTGCTAGTGGATACTTTTAGAGAGTCGAGCTTGAGCTTAATTTTAGGCTCGTTTAAAAGCTCGAGATTAGCTCAATCTCTATCCAACCCCCCCCCCCCCCTTCTCTCTCTCTCTCTCTCTCTCTCTCTCTCCCCAGAACAGACAAAAGTTGCGATTTTGACAAATAGTTGGAATTTATACGAACAAAATCGCAACTTTTCGCAGTAGTTCCTTACGCATCAAACGCAAAAGTATGAAGTTTTGAAGGTATCTAAACGCAAAATCAGCAAGAAACTAAGCAAACCGAAGAAACCCTAACATTACTGTTGTGGCATTGGAGGGTCTACTGGAGCTTGGTGGCGTCGGGGGAGGGGAGGAGCGCGGAGAGCCGGTCGACGCTCGTCGCCGGCGTGCGGAGGACCGAGCAGACCGACTTGAGGAGAACGCTGCAGACGACCGGCGAGGCGGAGGAGGAGAAGGAGGAGGAGGGGGCCTAGAGGAGGCGGAAGGAGTCGAGGAAGTCGGGCTTGAACACGACGAACTGGTACCTATGCAGTTTCACTTTTGAGTCAAACTATTCGCTCATGATGTTGATGTAGATAATGACACCATAGTGAAATTTGAATGCCGAGATATACCTATGCAGTTAAAGCGGTGACTAGTCAGCATACGTTGTAGGCTGAATTTTCACAAAAATCGGGTCAAGCGATCAACCCTTAGAAAGCGTTGATTTGTACCCGATTAATGCCGCTTTGTAGACAAGATGTTGATGACCCATTTGTGGGTGTTGAGTCAGATATTGATATTGAGGGCGTGCATTAGTACCTCGTTCCAGGGCCGTCCCTGGCCCAGGGCGGCCAGGGCGACCGCCCAGGGCCCCATAAAATTGGGGGCCCAAAAAAATTAATTTAAATGTATATATATATTAGTAATCTTATATTGACAATAGAACTAATATATAATATGATCTTTTATTATCATAAAGCATTTGTGGTGTAGTGGTAATTTGTTATACTTGTACACAAGAGATCCTAGGTTCTAGCCTTGGCTGTATCATTTTTTAGTTCAATTTTTTTATATTATATATGGGCCCCATTTTAAAAATTTGCCTAGGGCCCCCAATAACTCAGGGCCGGCCCTGCCTCGTTCATGAGTTTTAGTTATGATACATTTATGTTCTTTCCTTTTATTATCATAGGCATGGTTTGATGTTGGTATGTAAAAAAATTTATTCTTTTTCACTAGTATGATTATGGACATAATAAGGTATTTCATGGAAAAAAAATTATTGACATGATTTGGTATTAGCTTGTTTTATTGGTATTATTGAATATTATTATGTAAAAGTAGTACTAATATTAAAAATAACAGGATCCGCTTTTTTGCTTTTTGATGATTAGTTCTGACTAGTCAAAAAGCGGTACTTGGTCGCTTTGCTACCACTTCAACTGCATAGCGAGATACTTAAAATTTCAAAACTATAGCCAACAATTAGATCGTCCTGCCAAAGGCCAACAAGCCCTAAATGTGAGAAAAGAGGGTGGAGAGAACATAGTTGCAGTATCGACTGATAATGATCCAATATAGTTGATACCGATACAATTTGGCATGTCCCGATCCGATACCGATACTGACATCGGAGATCACTTTCCAAATCAATTCGGCAAAAAAAATGAACGTAAAAGACTAACCAGCAAGGATGTATAAGTATAGCAAGGTTGTAAAAGCATGTAAATAAAGAAAACTTATCTATCACAGGTAAACCAATCAACAAAAATAACTATTATTCCATTCAATTTCAAAACTACTATGAAACAACACAGAAAAATACTCGTAATTCTGCCTAAATGTCTAAAATATTTTCGCTAAATTTATTAATAATTAATTACTTTCGATACCAAAAAATCTGAAACCATCGATACTCCTGATTCTGATACTCATATGAAGGGTCTGATACCGATACTGCGAACCTTGGGAAAGAGTACCCGTGTGACCTTAACAAGCATTCTAATTTTAGGCACAATCAAATTGTTACTTTAAACTAGGGGTGAAAATGAACCAAACTATTCGCGAGCTGGCTTGAGCTCGATGAAAAGCACGTGAGCCGAGTTTTAGCTTGAGAGCATGAGGTCGAGCCGAGCCGAAGAATAGGCTCGTTAGATAAAAGATCTCATACATGAGCTTAGATGTATTTGGCTCATAAGCTTGAGCTTAATTTTACGCTCGAGCTTAGCTCAATCTCTATCCAACCCCACCCCCCAACCCCTCCTCTCTCTCTCTCTCTCTCTCTCTCTCTCTCTCCAGAACAGACCAAAGTTGCGATTTTGACAAATAGTTGGAATTTATACGAACAAAGCCGCAACTTTTCGCAGTAGTTCCTTACGCATCAACGCAAAAGTATGAAGTTTGGAAGGTATCTAAACGCAAAACCAGCAAGAAACTATAAAGCAACACCAGAACCGAAGAAACCCTAACATTACCGTTGTGGCATTGGAGGGTCCACTGGAGCTTGGTGGCGTCGGGGGAGGGGAGGAGCGCGGAAAGCCGGTCGACGCTCGTCGCCGGCGTGCGGAGGACCGAGCAGACCGACTTGAGGAGCACGCTGCAGACGACCGGCGAGTAGGAGGAGGAGGAGGGGGCCTGGAGGAGGCGGAAGGAGTCGAGGAAGTCGGGCTTGAACGCGACGGACTGGTACGCGGACCGGGAGGAGTTGAGGGTGTGGAGCACCAGCTCCGCCGGAGAGGCGCGGAGGACGAGGTCGGTGCCGATGCGGGCGAGGGAGGTGACGGAGCGGTGGAACGTCTTCAGCGCGTTCCCGCTCAAAGAGAGCTCCATTGGGGACTCTCAATTGATTTCGGTCTTTGGTTCTTGGAGGGTTTGCTTTGGTTTTTGCCGGGTTTTGGGATTGTTGCTTTTTTTCCCCGAAAAGCACCATACCGCTTTTAAAAGCAGCTTTCAATTTTATCTCAAAACTTGTGCTAAAATTGAACTAGCTTGTAAAAAAAATAATCGTGATAAGTTGCTTACCAAATACTTTCCCAACGATCTTATGGAAAAGAAAAAGAAAAAAAAAGCAAATGGCAAACCAATAAAATACTTTCAGCATAAAGAGAAAATTGGATCATAATTAAGCTGAATATCCTTTGAATTTTTTTTTCAATGTCCGACATAACACACGGAACTTTGTGCATGTTACGTTGTATATTATTTGGGCCAACTGTCCTCCAATTTATACACATCCACACACCTCTTCCGCTGTTCGATTTCGAGACTATCCACCTAGCCAAGAAGATTATACCTCTCCTCACTGACCACAAGAGCCAAATAAGTTCGATAAATATCCTTTGAATATGAACCTCAATATTCCAAGAAAGCCAAAACCAACAAGAAGCTGCTTTAACGATTTTTTTTTTTTTTATTAGTAGCAACAATCTCAAATATGTGCTATTTTTTTAAAAGCCTCAGCAATTCAAAAATCAGGTGTTAAATTAGATAGAATTTAAAACCCTCACTAGCTAACCAAGTGAGCCAATTATTGAAAACTAAGGAGAGACCTACGGTCTCCATGGAAGCAACAATGGTAAGCAATCCAAAAACTACTTCTTTTGCAACAACCCCGAATTAGTGCAGCTTCTTGAAAACCAACATCAATCAAAATCCATTCCACATGCTTTCAAAAAGTTTTTCAAAAAGTTTTTCAAATTTAGATAAGATGCAGCCACCAAATAGCTCTTATTCTAACTCTTCGAAAAAATAACCAGAATAAGCAATCCTAATTGCTTTTGATCGTATATTTAGTGTGTTATAAATTACATGAGCATAGTATTTTGTTCAATATATATATATATATATATATATATATATATATATATATATATATATATATATATATATATAACCAGAATAAGCAATCTGCACCCCCACCAACCTCTAAACACACCCCAATATTATAAAAATTAAAAAAAAAAAATCCTATTCTACTGTTCAATTGCTGAGCACACCCCAGATAACCACATGCTCGACCTGTGACTGCCGGACACAGCTCAACTGTTCGACATACACCAGTCAAACATATCCATATTGTTCGACCAACAACAGCTGAACTGTACAGTAGTGTGTCCGACTGAGATTGGTATACGACAAGAACAGGTCGAACCAAAACAAAGGTGTTCGACTGAAATGGATCGAACGTTTTGTTGTGTGTCCGACCGACCAGGGTCGAACAGAACCGTAAAATTCTCAAAAAAAATCGATCTCCTCCTCCGACCTCGCCGCTGCTCCCCCCCCCCCCCCCCCCCCCCCCCCCCCCCCCCCCCCCCCAACAAATCCGACCCCGCCGCCCGTGCTGCCGCTGGTTGTTGCTACGTGAAGGTGGTGGGGAGGGGGGCGGCGCCGTGGGGGACGGGGCACGGGCGGGGGAGGGGAGGGAAGCATCAGGGGGGTGGGGGGAGGGGAGAATAAGAATTTGACATTTAAAAAAAAAAAAAAAAAAGTGGGATGTGCTCATCAGGTGGGGAATGCAGATAGCCACACCCATATATATATATATATATATATATATATATAGGCAAATGACCTCTAGCCTAGTGGTTAAGAGAGATGCATGCGGCCAAAGAGGTCGGGAATTCGAGCCCCAGTGAAGACGAGTTCGCCACAATTACCCATTGCTTCAAATATATATATATATATATATATATATATATATATATATATATATAAACTTTCTAAGTATATATGATAAGAAACATTAAAAATAAAAAGGATAAATTCACAATTTCTAATATAGGTCCACAGGGATCCGTAAGAACCTAAACTTTAAGAAGTTAATCAGGTCGGGCGGCCAGAAACTTGCGCTGGGTCCAACTCGATCGAATCAGGCTTGGTCGGTCTGGTCAACGGGCTAGTTTGATCGACCCACCACAACCAGCGAGTCGGTTTGGGTTCTCCTCCCTCCAACTCGGCCCGACATGGCTCCCCTACTGCGTCTGAACCCCAACCCAGGTTTCACCTGGCAAAAGCAGTGGACCCGGTCAGGCCCGGACCCAAGCCCTATCGACCACCCTAACCCCACCCTGTGCGCAGGCCCACCCCCTTTATTATAATTATGAGAAATATCATAATCATCATGACGAAGAAAATACATTTTACTATAGATAAACTGATTAACATTATAACACATTACAATAAAATTACAATAGAGAGGAGTAACAATAGAGAATCATATGGGACAGTGATCAGTCTTGTTGTTCTGTAAAATTCAAAATGTATGTCGATATTTTTCTTGAAATATGTAACAAAAACTCAGTTGAAAGGAGGAGACTACTGATGTTTCGTCTCTTTCTATGTTGGCAAAGTGCCACACCCCAACCTCACAGTTCCTAAAATCTCATGTAACAAAATGCACATCATTATGTTTCACGTATCAGACACCAACACACTAGGACGCACCAAAATCAATTCTATATCGTGTCAATGTGTCCATATGCAATTATTGATGGAAAGTGCAACATATTGATGGAAAGAGCCTGGCCTGGACTGGACCAGGAAGGGGAACATCTTGGAATTTGAGATCAGTGAATGTTGCATTCACCCATGGAGCCTTCTTCAAGCAGGAGGCCGGCATAGGCTGCAGCGGCCACCGTTACAGGCCACAAGAGGCCTTCCCTGTGGGAAAGCCGGACGACATAACATCGCCCTACAAGAGATGCCGGCAATCTGCGCTGGCCTTTCAGATTTTTCTACTAGTAATATTTGTCATACAGTTCACACACCATGCTGGCTCGATGAATGAAATCAAATACTTATTATAATGAATGAAAATTGAACAAGTCTCTTCATCTCCTGAAGCTCGTCACACAAATTTGTACTAAACTAAGTAAGCGATCACAAAATAGAATTTATCACAGAAATTACATAACTCAGCATCTAATCCCGAATCGGTATGAGAATCACCTATGCCTGTAAGTTAAGCGGGGAAAGTACAGCCAAAGTTTGAGGGGAGAAAAAAATCAGAAGCTCACTCAATCCCGCTGAAGGAAGGCAAGATAGCGACAAGAGGGTCTCCATAGCCAACAGCTTCTGTAAGGCGAATATTACAAGAGAATAGTTATTAGAGTCGAACTTGAGAAGAATACCAAGAGAGCAGATTCTGGCAGTTCAGTAACAGAAAATAGCCTACTCAGGACACTCCAAAAATCGGTGTTTGTGTCCGTGTTGTGTCATAAAAATCTTACACAACAGTCACTGCAAAATAAAGTATGACATGCCAAAATAGGAGCAGTGTACGATTCGCTTTACCCATATTCGTGTCTGTGAAACATAGCTCGGAGACATCATAGAGAACGAACAGTGAACACAACATTTCAATATTGTCAATCTGTATAGAAATTCAAAATCCTACATCCAGGACACATATCAGCGACAAATAATATTTCTTTTGGAAAATGCTAAGTCTACAACTAAATGCTTACAACCTCTCTTCCACCCCTTACACATGGGTCCCACCAGGTCCCACCTCCCCTCTCACCACCCCGCTACATGGGCTCCACCCGACCCCACCACTCCCCCCCCCCCTAATCTAAGCCCGACACGTGGCGGACACATGGCGGTTGTAAGGGAATTGTAAGCATTTGGTTGTAGGCATAGCAAAGCTCGTTTCTTTTAGTGTGGTATCTACCAGAAATCATCATTACCCAACCCATCTCGCATCAGAATGGATTGGCTATGGAGTACAAGAAAGCTCCAAAGTCCAAACAAAATGATCTTATTATTATAAGACGTTGAATAGGCAGATCTAACACATTGGTCATGCAGAAGATACTTGGTTCTTATTCATCTAGAACCTTTATAGTTTTGCTTTTACTTTTAATCCTGTATTGGAAAAACAAAAGGGAAGCACATTCTTGGCTATAAATGTGTAACTCTTCACCATGGTATCACAACACGATTCTTTGGATCTAGCTCTCCTCTTTCCAAAAGAAAAATCGTTACCCCCCTCCCCCCCCCAACCCTAACCGCCATCTCCTCCCTCTTGAAAGCCTAGCCAATAGCGCCATCATCCTCTCCAATGGAACCCTACACTTCTTTCCAAAAAATCTGACGTAGCTTCCAACCGGAAGCCCCAATTCTAGCGGCCAAGCCCCATTCTCCATTAATTTGATCTCTACCCCATGAATATGAAACTCTAGCTGCCACGAATATGACATAGACTCTAATGAATTAAGTGAATATGCTACTAGGGAGCACCCTCCAAGTTCTCCTAGACTAGAAAGAGTCTAGAGGAAGAAGTAACACATACAATTTGAACCGAATTCAACTCTATAATATTAAGCTAACTAAATTTTAGGGGTCGGCTGTTTAAATCCTTTTCTTCCCTTCAGCACTATTAATTAATGTCCATGTCCTCTGTAACACTAACAAAAACCATACGCATTTTTAGGATATATACTAGCTATAATAAGTAAGATGTCATAGCAATAAACACTTCTTGGGTATCTTTTGAAGATTTTCAAAACAAAAGGACAGAAGAGGGTGGGAGAGGGGGGGGGGGGGGGGGGGGGGGGGGGGGTTGGGGGTTGGGGGTTGCAAACCGTCCAAAGCAAAATGCAACTAGAATTAGACCAACTGAAAAACAGAGTTCAAGTGTGGCACATCTAAGAATACCCACCGTTCTAGATGAGAGAATAGCAAAGTAATTTAATACCACACAACAGGCTTCTACTAACCACATCACAACTTCAGCATCCTACAATCACTTGTTTAGAATTACCACCCTGCCACTGCCTACCCAGAAACACCACCACCACCCATATGATAGGCAGAGGCCATAGAAATTCAAGAGTCGGATAAGAAGGTTGAGAGAAGTGCGAGTCATAGATGATAGGTGAAATGGGAAAGATGGCAGTAGGTCGGGAAATTGTGTGGAATTGGTGGTGGTGAGGTGCCTAGGAAACAACAGGCAACGTAACTACTTGGAAAGTTCATGTGATTCATGCAACAGAGGAAGTTATAACCAGATGCTAATGACAACAATATTCTATAATGAGTTGGATGCTTGAATACTACCTCCTTCCCTGAAGAGGAACTTTAGGACTTCCCCAGCCAGCTGAGACTGCATATAAGTAGGCTAGGTTGAGAAGTGCATGACTTCTAATAAATAGATAAGAAATTGTTGGGAGGGGGGAGAATCTCACTCTAACAGGCAGCTCACTACCAAATTGATCAATGTAGCCAATGGTCTGTCCTGCTTTGATCATATCACCCTGGATAATTTTTAAAAGAGATTTAGAGTCAGATCTTCCAAGATATTTTTGATTCATTCTGTATTCCACCCATCAGGACACAAATGCAATTAGGATTTCTGAATATTTGCTCACCTCTTTACAGCTCGGAGGTTGTTTTTTGCCCTTCACCGTTCTTCCGATTCTGAATGTACCAACCTAAACAATGACGTCAAAAACCTCTTAATAATGGTATTGTTTTAAGAATATTGAAGAGGTAAGATAGATTCCCAGTTCATACTGTAGGAGATGGCACTAGAACATATGATTTTGATCCAGAAGCCTCCAAAGCTGCGAGCTTTGACGCCTTTGAAGGCCAAGCATTTGCAAACGGACTGCTGGGTGCTATGGAGGATTTCTGTTGCACAACTGCCTGAGCAACAGAAGCTGATTCAGTCATTGGTTCACTTGGAATGGGCGGTGCAATTGTGGGTGACTCAATAGCAGGTGCACCAGAAATTGGAGCTTTAGCTGTTCCTATATCTCTTTTCAAATGCATTTCAAAATCCCCAACCTGAAGTATACTTGAAAGGATCAGTAGTTGCATGTATTTGAGATAAATTGACAAAGTTCCACTACTGCTACTATTGTACTTCAGAGAACTGAGATTATATGATCAATCAATAATTTGTTGGCTAATAACCAAATAAAAGTAAAGCAATATATGAAAAATTACCAAACTCAAGGTCTTTAAGACAATAATAACTATATAAAAAGTAACTGCATGATCTTCAATCAGCAGACAAACTGTACCTATTCATGTAAACAAGGAGCTTGGAAGTGATGGAAGACCATGATTTCTAGTCTGACGATTTGATTTGAGTCGAAACATTGAGTCCTTATTTATTTAGGATTTTTTAGGCTGATTTTATGGATCATTTATGGTTATTTGAGTTGTAATAGGATTCAGACCCATATTTATGGGCAAATATTTGGTCAAGTAGGATTAGGCTTTACTTATTTGCCTGTAAATATTCAACGTACAACAGGTTTTTCATAGAGAGTAGAGAATAATAAAGTTTGATTTTGTGAGTTTCTGGTTCTTGATCTAAAATCCTAAACTGAAATCTCAAGTTCTTCTCAATCCTATAATTTATTTATACATTCTTGTCTACAATTTTGTGTTTTGATCGTCGTTCTTCGCATGATCTTCGAATGTGCAAAGTTGCAAAGTTCTTCAGTTTGGTAACTTCGTTCTAGAACCATTATTATTTTCCATTGTTTATTTATAGCATACTTGTTAGGGTTTGTTGGTGAGTATATTGATAAAGTTATCATTTATGATTAAAGCTTCCGTGCAAAAGTATAATTACTTGTGAGTCCAAAATCCAGTTAGGTCCAGCCTTTTCCCTTAGGGCCTGCTTGGCACCAGGAAAGTAAGAAGGAAAGTAGGAAACTACACCTACTTTCCATCCTTAGTGTTGTTTGGCAACCAGAAAGTCATTTTAAAAAAAGTGCACGCCATGCTAGCATAGTAGCATACATGGAAACTAGTATCCTAAGTAGCTTCCTCTCCAAACCATGGAAAGTCACAGAAACTCTTGCAGACTCTGTAATATTATTATTTTATTTGAATCTTGGTTTTTCCATGCCACACCATCCTAATGGTCTTGAATTTTGTCCTTTTTATATTATTTTAATTGTGATATTCTATACTTTCCTGGTTCAAGCAAAAATAACCTCTTTTTTCTGGGGAAATACTGCCACTAGTTTCCAAAAACTCTACGGAAGCTAAGGGCCTGTTTGGTTCTGAATTTTAATGGAGCATTTTGCGTTTAAACTCAAAATGATATGTAAACTGCGTTTGGCAGTTAACGCTGGAGCTTTGGTTCCCAAAATTTTTTGGCAAAACCAACACTCCGAATGATGTTTTCAGAGAGTAAAGAAAAGTTGTTTTGAGAACAACTTTTTACAGTCTTAGGCGGGCCCCACCATCCTCCCCCCAAAACCCACGCACAGCTCAGCTCCCACGATTCTCTCTCCTCTCTCTCCCCCTGCCTCTCCCTCTCCTCTCCCTCTCCCTCTTCCCTGGCACACTCCGGCCATGTCCTCCGCCTCCCACTCACACCTATAGCCTCCATCTCCTCCCTTCCTCCTCCTCCTCCGACCATGATCCTACGCGCGACCCCTCCCCTCCTCCTCCGCCTCCTCCTCCTCCTCCTCCTCCTCCGACGTCGACTCCGACCACAACCCCTCCGCACGTCGAGCATGACCCCTCCCCTCCCCTCCTCCTCCTCCGCTCAAATCTGGCCTCGACCACAACAGCAGACTCAACCATCACCTCACCATCTCCCTCTCTAAGATGGTCGGACTCGACCACGACGACGAGCTCGACACGAACGACTCAGATCGTACACGAACTCGACGACGAACCCGATCCATATCGGACACGAACTCGACGACGACGAGGACGAACTTGACCCAAATCGGACACGAACCCTCTGGGGAAGAAGATAGGGTTAGGGTTTTCTCTAGGGTTAGGGTTTCATTTGTGTCGGACACGAATTGGATTGATGACAGATTTTTGGGACACAGAACTTACACAACTTAAACAATATTTTACCAAACAAAATATTCAATTTTTGTTTCTTAAAATTATTTTCCAAATGAAAATAACCAAACGCAAACTCAGAATCTCTCTACTCAGAAAGCAACTTTATAACTTATTTCCAGAAAACTGTTTTCAGAACAAAATTTCAGAAAACGTATCCAAACGGACCCTAAGTTTTCAACTTTCTTCTACTTTCCGTCCAAACAGACCCATCTTGTCCTGCATTAGGAAGCCTTGGTGATGTCCCCAGCTGAACAGCTCCCTGGTTAAGCTAATGACAACTGGTGGAAACTGAAAAGAAAATGGTCTACTTATGCAGTGACACATTACCAACAATAGAAAAGACAATTTCCTCAGATTAGCATACCTCCGTAGGTGAGCAACTCGACAAGACAGTAGGTATTACAATGATCATATAAAAATCAAAGTTGTAACTTTGAGAAAGCACCAAAGAAGTAAAGCACATTTGGAACCTACACATGAGTCTTTTTCTAAACGGCCCTAACTATAATCTCAATTAACGTCAAATTAAAATTCAAAGCACAAGTCATACCAGATCATGAATTCAAAGTGGGATAGCTTCCAATTGAAATGATATGCTGAATGATAAGGTAGGATGTGTTTCCCCTTTTTCAATAAACAACTATAGATACTTAACAACCTCAAAATCTCCAATTATCCTAAACAACCTGTTATATAGAATTATAGATTGGTACATCGAATTCATTTAAAAGAGAACATGTTACCCTTCAAAAAATATTTAGAGAATCTGATGTTGTATGTTATAACTCATAGGCTATAATTAGTGGGCAAAGACATGGTGTCTCACTTACACGGTTTTCACACTTTTGACACAAACAAAAGGTGTCTAGAAGGTAACTCACTGAAATCCAGACATGTAGACACAACTATATATGTGTTTTTTGTAAGTAAATGTATATTTTACATGAATACTTATATGGGATTGACTTAGTGCTTGCACATTAAGAAAATAAATAGAAAATTGGAAAATACATTGAAACCTTGTAGAATTAGATAATTTGAGGCACAATACTTCTCGTCTAGTGATTATTTTATAATTAATAAAAATAGACAGATTTATGTGTATAAACAAGTGTTAGACACACTTGCTGGACATGGCAAATTTTGTTGGGATAAGTGTCAAACATACAATAACATACGTCATTAGCAGTCAAAATTGGACAAATCAGTAATATACCACCTTACAAGAAACATAATTTCGAAGGGAGGAAAATTTTGCACTTCGAGTCACTTCAGCAGTCAGATATCATCATCAAGAACATGCAGCGACATGTGGTCTAAATTTTACAGGTTTATAGCAATATGTAATAAGAGAAAACAATAAAGAAGCTATAACTATGTCATGAAGACAGAAGTTCCTTGAAATTTCACCCGGCTATGTATTACCTTCAATTTTACTTCTGCGATATCAGTCTGATCACACACATCCAGGATCAATGCCTGCAGAAATAAAAGAATCATTGTAGTCATGCTTCATGCCCAAGCTAGCCAACGTATGACATAAATCATCTGACTGATCCTTATATTATGCTGCGTAAGTATGGATCCTTTAGAGAGTATTGTTATCATTTTTTAGAGCCTTCAATTCATAAACCATATTTTAAGACAACATGATTGAATAGACTTCACCAGGGTAGTCCTATGCTTAATATGTCATGGTGTAATGAAAAATATAAGTGCAAACTTGTATCTTTGTTCTGATACCTGTATTTCTCTATTTCAGAGCCCTTCTCAATCACAGAAATCAGCATACAATATTCAAAATCAAGATTCAACAATTAAGCTATATCAAGTTACAATAGGGTGCACTCCTATATCATGGTCTTTTAAGAAATTCATGAAAGAAGCATAATTTGAACCTCAAACCCAGTGGGAAAAGTTGATTTCTGAACATGTTTATTCTCCACTGGCCCTTTTGAAGTCATCTCTGCAGTAATTGCTGCAAGCACAGTGACTTAATTTAGCACCTCGTTAATGTAAAGACAAAATGCATAATCTAAAACACGGGATGCATCTCGAAATTGGTGAAGTAGTTCAAAGAATCGATGATTGCTTGACTATCATACGTACTGCTGCAGAAGGTAAATGATGAATAACCTAGCATCCCTGGGAGCATAGAATCAAAACTATAGCAATATACTCAATTGGTGATTCATTTAATTTGTTATTAATATATGCTCAAGAATTTACATTAGCATTCTATAATTGGTTGGCATCATTCCACTGTTTTTAACAAGCACCAGGAAATTACTACATAAATAATGCTAGGTTCACAAAAAAAGGTCTAATAGACACTAAGTCACCTATGTCAATAACTTCTCATGCAATCATTTTTCTCTCTACAGGTCACCAATTTCATATAGATCTAGTCTCCATACAGTTACATTGACTCAAACTTGCTCATATTCCCAATCAGCATCTGCTTGGGCCAAAACGAGAAAAATCACAATGAAACAGTGATGGAGGACCAAATCATCACATTGGGTTTGATTTGAGAATTTGGGCTAATTCAGGCATTGGGCCTTTAATTGGGTGCATTTTAATAATTTATGCACATGGGTGTACATGGTCGATTCATAAGATTAGTTATGTTTACTGGTTCTTATTAGGATTAATTAAACTTAGAAACATGCTAGTTGACTTTTAGGATTAGTATTTTTTGGAGGCAGAAGGATCGTAACAGTAATAAAGAGATGTAAAGCCTTGTTTTAATTGAATGGGGTTTGAGAAATTTATTTATAGTTTGTGGATTGATAACTATTCATAGACAAATTTATCTTCTTCGTCTATTTGATAATTTATTAATTTGATACCGTTTTAGTTGTTTTGGCAATAGAAAACACACTTCAAATCCTTCAAAACACCATCCAAATACCTCCAAACAACTCTAGACCTCGTCTACCCATCAAATTTCAAACATAAACCTATATTTAATCCGAAAATCCGACTCTATTTAGGCCGTACAAACCCAATATCTGCAGATTCTGCACTACGCAGTTGTATGGAAACAGCCATATCTGCTGCTACATACATTTTGCTCTCGCGGTCCCAACTTGACTTCAAGATCTACAACTTGCATGGTATGAGGAATTTCTAGGAAGGTATTTGAATCAGATGTTAAAGTAGATCACAAATTTTGGACAGATTCTGGATCACGACTTTTGGTAAACTCGAAACCTACTTTGATTTCAACTGTACATTATTTACTTGTTAGGGTTATTTATTAGTGGATTAATGATAATTATTCTTCTACTATTAAGCTTCCACAAAAGCCTCATATTATTTGTTAAGATTCGACCCATTAATTTTCCTTGTAGGTCTTGTCCTGCATCAGAGAGACCCTTGTACAAAAGTTATATTTGATAGGACAGTATTCTACTATCTTTAACAAGAGTCAGGAAAATACTAGACAAATAATGCTAGGTTCAGAGAAAAAAGTTATAGCAACCTATTTCAACATCTTTTTCTCGTGCAATCATTCTTCTCACTTCCGGTCACCAATTTCTAATTATAAACCCAGTCTCCAGACAGTTACACTGTGATTCAAACTTGTTCCTAATCACAATCAGTTTTGCTTGGGTCAAAATGATCATAATCACAACCAGTAAAGAGAGCCACATACAGAAAGAATTGATAGGACATATATGGTGTATTTTTTCTTCATAACCATCAGATCTACAAATTGAGAGAAAGGCCAGAAGGAATTGGTGATGGACAGGATGGTGCTATTAAGGGTCCATTGTTCCTTACATAAAAAGGCTCTAGGCAACAAAAACCTGAGCCTTTGTCCCAAATTTCACAGATCAGCTACATTGATCCTTTCGGCTCATTTAAGGATCAGCAAGTGTTATATCCTTCTTTGCCTCTACACAAGCTAGGACTACCCCGTCCAAGCAGCTCCTTTATCTCATATCCTACTTCTTCTAAACTGATGCACCTATTGATCTCCACATGTGAGCAAGCCAGAAGCGCATATCAATCACCTCACAATGCTCTTGGCAGAATATACTAGCATTAACAGCTTTGATTACCAGAACTCTCTCAATCATCGTCACCCTGGAAGTAGCCCAGTTGAGGGTGAACTACGTAATCCCCAGTGTACTTTTATTTTTCCAGCATCCTTGATTCCTTTGTAATACATTTTACATATAAAAAGATTTCAAATACAGAATATTACTTCAAATTTAATTCCAACTTGTTCGAATTTAATCTTCGATTTATTTATTGTAGATATACTTACAAAGTTGGTCCAACTTATTGGTTGCTACTAACCCTTCCTTGGCTGCAAGAGCACTAAGTGCTGCCCGGCTGCCTTCTACATGGCATCGATGCTTTAAGTACAAGACTCCAGTAATTCCAATAGGCTCTTTGCAAATACCAAGCCTTTCATGTATATTTAATGTCAGTTTTCACAAACCCGATTGGTTCCATAGTCGAGTTTTGCGGCTTGAAAACAAACCAACATGGGAACCTCAAAACAACGTAAATTTTCTTGCATGGAGTACAATCTATCCAATTTTGTACTAGATAAGTTGACCTTAAAATCCTTGTATAAAGCATAAACTGTAGAGCAGCAGGAAAACAAAAACTTTCACATAATAACTTTTCAAGCTACTATTAATCTGAAATTATGTGTTAAAGAATAAGTTCCAAAGTGCAAGTCAATAGCATCTCAATTTCAAAGAAAACGATGCCAAATAAGATACTTGAGCACGAACCATCGGATGTGACAGCTGATGTAGTCTCTGACGCCTTAGTAAATGGTACAAAAAATCCTCTGTGGCCAGTTGAAGAGGATGCAAGTCTCCTTCCTGTCACTGATCCCTGAGAAAATGAAGCTATTCTAAGATGAGCCGGGGAAACAGGGGCTGCAACTGGCTTCTCAAGGAAGAACAAAGATGGCTGTGCACCTAAACAAGCAGCAAAAATGCAATGAAGTAAGCGGCCAATACATCTCTTTGTTCTCATTGGAGACAATGAAACTTTATTATAAACACAAAGTTGGGTTGTAGATAGCATTTGGCAGTCTATACCATAGCTTGTTCATACCTTCTTATGTAATGCAATCAATAAGTATAGAAATGCCCATAAAGCCAGAACTTGAAAGCACATGAGATGGCATTTTCAATATCTAAAAGTCCATAACTTTCAGCAAGGAGGAAATAACGATGTAAGGTATGAAATGTTATCAAATTTGCTAGCTAGTAAAGTACAAATTTATTTTTTTCGTTAAGTTGACAAAACAGATATTATACCCCCAAACAAGTGTATCCTATCTTTTCATGCGATTTGGATAGACTTTTATTACAGAACTGTCATGCAACAAGACACGTCAGTTACAACCTTACATAGTTTGGTTTGAGTATGGAAGATAGTCTGGTTTGCAGTGTTCTAAAAATCGGCCTAGGCGCCCGCCTAGGCGCTAGGCGCCCGCCCACCGCACCGAAAACCCCCTAGGCAGTGGGCTAGGCAGCTAGGCAGGCCTAGGCGGGCCCTAGGCGCCCCTAGGCGGTGGGTTTTTTGAATTTTTTGATTTTTTTTTTTTTTTTGATTTTGTTTATTCTTAGTTGTATTTTGGATATTTGTTTGGGTTTTAAGATAGTATTTGGATTTTAGAACATTGAAATTTCAAATTTCAAATTTCAAAATTTAAAAAAAAAAAAAAATTCTAGGCGGCCGCCTAGGCGATCTAGGCGCTAGGCGGACCTCCGCCGCACCGAGTCCGCCTAGCGATTTTTACAACATTGCTGGTTTGACCTGATGATTGGCAATGTAATTTATATAGATCCCTGTTGCAGTAATAAGCAAGGGCCAATTTCCTTGTTTGCTCCTAGCTTGGAATAATGTTCCAAATCAGTGTCATATTGGTGTCCAGGACCAGACCTAGTTGGTGTCAAGGTGCGCATGGCCCCACCACAACCTTACAAAATAATAATCGGAGTGGGGTTCAGTAGTGGGCCCACCTTCTCTTATATTGCATTCCCCTCTCATTTTAGAAATAGGTTATAATTCAATTATAATCTAAGGCATAATCTAATATAATTGATAGTTTTAAGTTAAACTTTAAACTTGACTCATAATGAAGATCTAATCAAATCAAAATTTAAAATCGAAACTGATCTAAACTGATCAAATAAAGAACAAAATATGGTATGATCTAATTGGCCTCCTTTCTCTTCTGTTTGTGTTTTGTCGCCAACAGTTTGTGCCATGCTCGAGTTTCCATGTCGGTATAGCGTCTTGTCATGTTCGTTTCCATGCAACATTGGCACCTAGTCCAGAAATATCTCGACATATTTGAATCCAGATGCCTTTACACTCATGGGTTTGCATTTAAAACCTCGACTGCAACAACTAGACATCACGTTGTTTTTAATATGGTAATAGGAAAGATGGTGGTGGGCTCCTAAATTTGTACAGAATTGGAAGTAAACCAGCATATGTCCCAACTGGAGACTTACTGCTATCAATAGATGGAATCTTGTCCTCTAGACCGGAATTCTAAGGCCTGGTTTGCCACTGTTGCTGATTTTCAAAAGCAGAAGCAGCTTGCGAAAGTATACTCTTGTGTTCTTTCAAAAATTGCCCATAAAAATGAACTAGCTTATCCAAAAGGATTAGCAGAAACATGCAAAATAAGCAGTACCAAACCCAGCCTAAGGCTTTGGGATTGTTGTTGCTTGCCCAAAATTAAACTAGCTTTTCAAAAAAAAAAAAAATGATAAGACGTGTCACCAAATAGCTTTGGGACAGCTTTTGAGAAAAATAAGCAGAATCAACAATGATAAGCAATCTCAAACCCAGTAAGCTGGAAGTCTCTTGTGATTGTTTTCTCTAAAATTAGGCCAACTATAAGCTTCTACAACGGTCTTTGTTTTTTGTTTTTTTGGCAATTCCCACATCGGATTTACGCAAAAGTAAACGAAGATCACTTCTTTTTCCCTTCAACTACTTAAATTACGTACTAGCAATCATCGATTCTTACTTCCCTCCATATCTAGTGCATGCTCACTCACCTTCTCCGACATAGAGTCGACAACAACCATCAACAACACTGACAAATCAAAGATTAAACTGTCTCTTACTGCAACATATATTAAACCAATAAAACTTTGAATCCGAGTCAAAAGTAGGGTTCTTTTTCATCTAAATAAGCTCAATTCTAGCATCAAATCTTAATTCTTACCTAAAAACTAGGGTTTCAAGTAACTAAAGAAGAAACTGAGTAAGAATGTGGAGTAAAGGAGCAAACTTTCATTGAGATCCAGCAAGAACAGTACCATGAAAAGAGCGGAGAATCGCGGCGGACTCCATCGGAGGAGAAGAGAATGGATCCGTGAGGAGAGAGAGAGAGAGAGATTGGAAAGAGAGTATATAAATATAAAAAGAGGGGTTTGGTTTGGGTTTGGTTGGAAGTGGAGGACTTTGAAGTGTCCGCTAAAGGACTTAAATTTCTCCCCCTCCCCACTTTGGTTTCCTCCTCCGTTATTTAAATTGAGAAATTTTGACCATTTATTATCCATATTAAGGATGTATTCTACATTTTTGAAAAAATATAAGGATCTTCCACTTTGGACGAAAATCGTCCATAACGGACAGTCAACAGTTTTGATCCAAAAAATTTGACGAAAATATTCATTTTCTAATTTCTTCTTCCTCTTCCTTCAACCTCCCTCCTTCCCTGCCGTCACTGCCCCCCCCCCCCCCCCCCATCCCACGGTCGTTGCCCCCCTCCCTCCGTAACTACTGCCCCCCCATCCCCGGCCGCTGCCCCCCTCTCCCGCAACAACAACAGCAGCCGCTGCTGCCGCACACCGTTTCCCCCCATCGCTCGCCCCCGTACGCTGCTACGCGGGGAGGGGGAGAGTGGAGGCGGTGGAGGGGAGGGGGAGGGGAGGCGGTGGCGAGGAAGGGGAGGGGGAGGCGATGGCAGGGAGGGGGGAGGCGGTGGCGTGGAGGGGGAGCGAGGGCGAGTAGCGGTGCCGGCGGCAGCCTGTCCGGGGAGGAGGAGGGGAGGATTGAGGGAAGAGAAAGAAGAAATTATATAGGAGGGGTATTTTCGTCAAAAATTTTGGGTCAAAGATGTTGACCGTCCGTTCTGGATGGTTTCCGTCCAAAGTGGAAGGACTCTTATTTACAAAATTGTGGGATGCACCCTTAATATGGATAATTCAAATGGAAGGTAACTCAAAATTTCTCATTTAAATTTTGTTTTTTTTTCTCCCTTGGAAATATGTGCCCAAAAAGTCAAGCCAACACCTCTCCTGCTAATTAGTTTAGTGTTAGGGAATCTAATTTTGGATCTGGATACTCTTTGTAAGCAGGTTTTGATGTCATTTATGGATCCTTTATTTTATTTTTTTTAAAAACTGTATAAACAAGGTTTGATGTTATTTTTGGGTCAGTGTATTTACTTTTTATATATATATATATATATATATATATATATATATATATATATATATATATATATATGTGTGTGTCGTTCTACCATACATCTCCTGGAAAAGGATGTATCGATACATCCGAAATTTGGACCGTTGGATGTTGATCCAATGGTTCGGATTGAATAATAGTGTAGAAACATCATTTAATGCTGATTTAGACTTTTGACCTGTTGGTAACTTGCTTTAGCAGGTCATTCTTCACTTTAATTTTTTCAATGAACACCCTAAATTAACTCATATTTACTCTCTCAAAAGTCCATCCAATTTAATATTTCGTAAATTTTTTTTTGGTTACAGGCCGTCGTGGTGGTGGTGTTGGTGGTTGTGGTGGAAAGAGAAACGTAGATGAAGAAGGAAATAAGAATCGGTCCGGATCGCGTCGAACGTCGTCGAGCCCTCCTAGAACAACGAGGAGTACCAGCTGCGTCGAGAAGAATCGGTCCGGTTCGCGTCGGACGTCGTCGAAACCTCCTCGAACAAGAAGAAGTACCAGCGGCGCCGCTCTAATTTTACTGTCCATGCCATTGTCAAAAATCTTATTTTTCATCTAATAATTTAATATTTTGTTAATAAAGCTACATGTCATGGTGGTGGTGGTGAACTGAGAAAACCTGCTTCTGAGGTCGGACGGATCATCTGCTCACATATTTAAAAAAAAAATCTGTATTGATCGGACGAAATATTTTTTACTTTTCTAATGATAATATTTTCGAAGAGAATATTTTTTTTTGGACGGTGAATGGCCATTCTCTTTGCTTTTAACACGGAGAATGGCCATTCTCTTTGCTTTTAACACGGCGAATGGACGGAGAATGGCCATTCTCTTTGCTTTTAACACGGCGAATGGACGGAGAATGGCCGTTCTCTTTGCTTTTAACACGGAGAATGGTCATTCTCAAGGAGAATGGTCATTCTCCGTTCTTTGAAAACGGATAATGGACACTCTATGTGCTTTTAACAAAGTGTGGTACATTTAGGACTGAAAATGTTCAAGTATCTGATATTTTTTTCACCAAATATTTACAGTATTTTTAATATCATTTACCATAGTATATTCATTTAATATTAAATCATTTTCAAGAAAATCCGAATATTATTTTATCAGGCTTCCACTGTATGGCTGCACAAAATTTCTTGCGAGTGTTTGAATATAATTAACCTACTATCAAAGAGAATTTTTCTTACATTATATTATGCATTACACTGGCATCGACTTCATACTGATGGCATCGATGTACCGATGGCAATAACAAAGGATGAACAGGCAGGATTACAATTATGCTTCAGCAATAACAAGGGATGAACAGGCAGGATTACAATTTTGCTTCAGCAATAACAAGGGATGAACAGGCACTGGCATCGAATTCATACTGATGGCATCGATGTAATAATTTTTTACAGAAAGCAAAACACATTACAATCAAATAAAGTTTTAGTGATCCCAGGAATGCATCCGTAATGAGGCCACCTGTAAACCCTAGGAATGCACCCAGGACTCATGAAATCTGTGATGGGCATCTGCAAATCAAAGGAATACACCAAAATATCAATATCATCTATGAAGGCCAACTGCCAATCAAATAAACGCTTCAACCAAAAAATCATAATCAAATTAAGTATACTTCATTCCAAGTCCAATAAACTGCATAATTCACGTTACAGTAATCTACCCAATCCACGTTAATAATTCAACATAGAACCTGCATAATTCACAATACAATAATCCAAATAAATATTAGACCTACTCTAAATTCAAGACCATATTAAATTTTCAAAACAAATTACGAACTATGCACTTAGTACAAGCGAAAAGTTTAGTCTTACAATATTTCAAACACAAAATTTAGTTTGACCGCCATGACCAACAAATATTCAGAACCATATTACAAGTCAAATATTACTTCCAAATTGAAATAAAAGATTCAAAACTCAAAAGATGAATCTTCATAGCCATCTCCATCTTCTTCTTCTTGTTTTTTTTTTCTTCTTCTTCTTCTTCTTCTTTCTCAAAATATCCTTCACCTACACCTTGAGGGACGGATTAAGAAAAATTATAGTCAGTATGGACTCACTGTATATGTAGAAATGACATCCAGAAACATAAATAGAAGTATCAAAGTGATGGCTAGCATTAAAGTGTCAATATGCACAGTGTGTATTTTTACATAAGAGTTTGGGCTAGCCTCATTTACCTTCTTCACGAGGGAAGAAAAATCTTATTCTTGGTCAGCAAATTCAACCTCTATCTGGTTAATCTTATCCAGAATCAATTTTTGGTTATCGGATATAGTCTTCATCTCTTTGAAGACATTCTCAAAGTTTGTAGCAACAAAATTGTATAGATCATCAACCCTGTCCTTAGTGTTTTTGATTCCATAAGTTGATGGTTTTCCAGATGTTGATGGTTTGCTTGCAGCTGCTGCCCGTTTTCCAAACATTCGAGTGAAGGTTAGTTTTCTCATGGGGCCTTTGTTTTTAATATAAACATCCCCTGCTAAGCTTGGGACAGAATGTTTATTAGCCATCGAGCATACAAATCCTCCGAAAGGGAGAGCTGTCCTTGCAGTTGGTTTTTCCACGAGATGCATCATTCTACTGAACATGTAGGAACCTATATCCATCCTTTTTTTCTTCCCCATATAATAAAGAAATTTTACTCTCTCGGGATGGATGGAAAACTCATGTCCAGTAGGGTTGAGTGTTTGAGATACATAGGCATGCAACAATTTATACAAAGTTTTTAATTGATCTTTGTATACATTTTGAGGGGTCTTGGCACCCATTGAAACACCTGTAATCTCATGAATTGCATCCGTCATGGAAATATTATCAATATCTTTCATATCAAACTCAGGAACTAGATCAAATCCATAAAATTCGTTGATGACAGCAGCATTTATCCTAATCAGTTTCCCTCTCAGAAACACCAGTTGTTGATCCTCTTCTTTTTCTTTAATTTCAGCCGGAAGATTTGAGTAAAATTCTCTTACTATTGTTTGAGAGATTTTCTCACGACAGGATTTGTTCAGTTTTTCCAATTGATAGAATTTCAATATATCCAGGAAAGCTTCATCTTCGACATCATCCATCTTAATTGATCTTTCAGGCATAACAGCCTTTTTCTTGAAATATTTAATGTAAATCTTCTTAGATTTAGAGTCTTTAAATTTTTTTACCTCCTCTCCAGCCTGGAACTTATTTGATGATTGCTCTTCCTCTGCATTTTCCTCTTCTGATGAGGATTCAAAATCCTCAGAGTACGCTGATGACTCTGTATCCGTTGCCACCTTAGCCTTCGCTTAAGTACGCCTTCGATCTTCATAAGTTGAGTCTTCCGACGGCTCTGTATCGAAGATAAATTTTTCGGTCTTTGTCGAGCAATGAGTTTTTTTAGCCTTTTTTGCACGTGGCTTGGCTGCCGCCTCCGCTTTCATCGTCGCTGCCGCCGCTGCTTCCGCCGCTGCCCTTTCGGCCTCTGCCCTAGCGACCATAATCTTGGTTTTCGTCGCCCTTGCTAGTTCTGTCCTTCGGGCCTGTATCGCATCCCTTTGTGGATTCTTTCCCTTCGGCGACGGTCGTTGTTTCTTCGGCGGCATTTTGATTAGAAAAGGGTTTGGGAGAGGGTTTGGGAGAAGGAAGAGGATTTGAGAGAAGAAGAGGGAAAATTCGACCGTCTTATATGACCTTGGAAAGTGGAAAAAATTAGAATAGTTTTGAGTCTTAAATTAAATTTATTACTATTATTACTAGTATAAGACGGTCGAATTTATTACTATTAAATTTAAAAAACTACTTTCTAAAATTAAATTTATTACTATTATTACTAGTATATATCCATGTGAAATCACTACATAAACCTTTGGAATTTTGAGACCCTAATTTTAAAAACTACTTTCCAAAATTAAATTTATTACTATTATTACTAGTATATATCCACGTGTTCCGTATAAATTATTGAAAAATTTGGCAGAAAAAACGTGGTGGAAACATGTTTATTTAAAAAAAAATTGACAACATATTTAAGAATGTGAAGCTTAATCTCAATATTTCCATTTTTCGAATATTTGATTAAATTTTTGAAAATAAGAAGACTATGTACTTGAAAAGAGTAAAATTGAAACACTCAAAGTTGTCCTCTATTTTACTTTGTAATCAATATATTTAAGATGGATTTGACGGCAAGATTGACGCTGGCCGCATAATCAATTCTATGACGTAACAAGTCATTGATGGGGATATCGTCGCTGATATATGGATTTGACGTAACAAGATTTGTTAATTGAAAAATATATAAAGAGCAATGCTATAGTTAGCAAATGGGTGCAAGTTGTAAGAATGTTGTAAAAGTTTGATTGTAGCCGAAACCAAATTGAGTTCAAAATACTATATTTTATTAAATTCCAGCTTCGTCGTCGGAACATTCTCCGACGAAGTATACAAGAGGAGGACAAAAAACTGTAAAAAACGAAAAAAAAAGAAAAAAATAGAAAAATAAGAGGTCTACCCCTCACTGGCCTCGCGGAGGATCTCCGCAAAGTCCTGCAGGGTGCGCACACCCGCCCTATGGCACAGGTGGCGAAACGCTTCCCTCTTCTCCAGAGAATCCCGTTCCTCCGGAGTGATCGACAACAGGTCAAAGTTGGACGCCGGATGAAGAGGTCGAGCGATGACCTCCAGTGACAACCCGCAGGAGGTCAGGAAGTCCGCAGCCGCTGCCAGCCAGTCATGGGCCGGAGGCGACGCAGAGGGTGCTCCATGCGGAGAGGCTCGGCGACGACTGGAAGAAGACTCTGGCAATGGTTTCCAACCAGATGATCTTTTTGGAGCCATGTTAAATGTGCAACCTACTCAGATGAATGGGGACCCCTATGTATATATATACACGTTCCTAACCGACTCTTCTTATTCCTTATTGGAAGTTGGGGATATTCAATTTCTTATTCCTTATTGGAAGTTGGGGATATAATGCTACAGTTACAACCAAATGCTTACAACACTCTTACAACCTTCATCCATTGCTGACATATGGGCCATGGCCCACATGTCAGCAATGGGTGAAGGTTGTAAGAGTGTTGTAAGCATTTGGTAGTAGACTTAGCATTATTGATGTCTTATTCCAAGCTTAGTTGGTTGTGCTGTTTGGCTTTTACATGGAAGGCCTAGGTTCGAGTCTGGTGTTTGAGTTCTGTAGAATTTTTCTATTGTTAACATTTTTTGGATGCTATTATATGCTTTTAACTTAGTATGGAAAATTTTTTGGGACTGTTAATGGCCATTCTTCGTTCCTCTAACACGGAGAATGGTACATTTAGGACGAAGAATGGTACATTTAGGACGACGAATGGTACATTTAGGACGGAGAATAGTAAATGTAGGACGGAGAATGATACATGTAGGACAGAAAATGGTACATATAGGACGGAGAATGGTACATTTAGGACGGAGAATGGTACATTTAGGACGGAGGTAGGACGAAGAATGATACATGTAGGACGGAGAATGGTACATATAAGACGGAGAATGGTACATTTAGGACGGAGAATGGTACATTTGAGACTGTTCTGTAGGGTTATGAATTTTAAATAGTTTGGCTGTTTAGTTTTGTTTTGAATCTATATAAGTTGATTTTGAAGGCTGGTGAAGATGAATTAGTTTGGCTGTTTGGCCGTATAAATAGATTTTAAAGGGTTGTGAAAAAGAAACCAATGTTTTCGTATCGATCACCATTAATTATGGTAAATTGGCACTGATACCACTAATATGAGTGGAATTTGCACCGCCAGAATTTATTTTGAATAAGGTAAAATCTGTGTTGGGAAATGTCGAAATCTCTTGGATATGATTACACTGAGATGTTGTATTAATGGTAAAATCTGTGTTGGAAAATGTCGAAATCTCAGAAGTGAGCCGTCTTAGGCGTCATTATATCACAATCCATTTTATTTATAAAAAAATTAATCATGTAAAAAATTATTGACAAAAGTAAATTTTTATCAAAATAGAGAATCAAACTCATAAAAAATATCTTGTATGTAGACTAGTGAAAAATATAAAGAAATGCATGTATGCTGTAGTGCCCCGCTCCGTGAAGACACTAGATAAATAGAGAGATCGGATTGCTGGCTCTGCAACAGAAGACGATTAATCTGGGTGAGTGGACGAAGTCTCATTTGCTGATTCGCTTACGCCTAATAAGAATCTGAGTTTTTGATTGAATGCTATTGATAATAACAAGATAGTAAATCATTGAGTATGCTTTAAGAGAATCCATATGTTGCCATGCTAAGAACAAGAAAAGAGATAACATGTATGCTAAGAAGATTTGTTACCTGCTAATAAGAAATGGATTGATGCCTGTATGCTAAAGTAGAGATGATGCCTTTAATCGTAGAACTATTGCCATGCTTTATGAGAACAGAAAAGAGAATGCTCAATTGTCCATAACAGTCGGCTATCAAGAGTAGAGTTCTTGCTTGTTGCTACTTGCTTAAATAAAGGATTGTTCATTGTTCCTTGATTGTTGCTATGAAATGACAGAGATGTATAGAGATGGCACATTATGCAAAAGAGATGATACGGCTTGTCCGTATAGAGAAAAGAGTAGAGCTACTGGCTCGATTACATGAAAAAGAAGAGATAAATATGTTTGCAAGTTGCTTGATTGATGCATGTTTATTTATATGATAGTTGCATTTGCATTGGTCTAGACGGCTTGTGCACAAGTGGTAGTCTCTCGACGATTCTGGGGGCACCCGGAGTCGATCGGCCTAGGAGAGAACATGACACCTGGGGCTAGAAGTCCCCGCAGTTAAGAGGGGGTGTCAGTCTATTAGTAGTTGGGCAAGAAGTTCCGACTGCTAATATGGGTATTGCCCATGGACCACAAGAGTTATTGTCATGCTGCATATTGATAAGAGTTAAAAGAATGTTTTGCTAAGAGCTGGTTTTATCGTATTTATGCTAATCCTTGTCTTGTGCAGGAATGGACGGTCGGCTATGGTAAGAATCACTGAAAAGTGATACATATGTGTTGCTTAAGTTTTCCGATATGAATTGCTTGCAGAGATTAATCTGTTACAAAGAAGTGCTATGTTCCCACTAAAGAAAAGATATGATACCATGCTTAATATTGCCCCTGACAGTTGCTCGAACGAAAGAAATAATATGCTCATGGAACACGCTGCGCACTGCACAAATGAATAATTATCGTGCTTGAATTGAATAGTCCCTTGTATGCTTGAAATGAAATAAAACAAATGTGGGCTTTTCAAAGATGTGTTTTCAAAAGAATGTAAACTGACTCTGTATGCATGGAATGAACATAGGTAAAAGTAGCAAGATCACATTATAAGAAACGTTTTCTCACTAATTGAACAGTGATCGTTTCAGACAAATGTAGCTCTTTGTTCACAATCACCAGTATGCTGATATACTGACCCACCATCAGTCTGCATGCAGGTGCACTATGCATCGAGAAGGATAGTCCGAAGCGATAGCCCGAGCCTCATCCTCAGGAGCCAGAAATCAGAAGAGATGCCAAGAGATGACATCTGTTGCAAGAGTTTGGTTTTGTATATAAAAGGGATGTAATGTATGGGAACGAGATCATTGTAATCTGTATAGTTCTGAGAGAATGTAATATTGTATCAGAGAGAATCGAGAGCTTGTAATCTGTTCAAATGAAATCAATAAAGAGAATTGTTTCTTGTTACCATTGTGTTCAATGCTTGTATTCTGAAATATGTCCGCTGCTGTTTTAATTATCTGCGATACGTTCCACTGCGTATTGTCAACCTTGTCTATCTTGTCTTGCTTCAGGTCCTGGCCTTGTGCAAGCGTAACTTAGGCTTTCACGGCATCACGCCTTAGCGAGGACGAACAGTCCCAAAAGAGTCCAAAGCGAGGACGAAAGGACTCTACGGGATCGGGGCGTGACACATGCATGCATGCTAATATTTTTACCATTCACCCCAGGAATGATTGATGATATCTAAATAATTATACATCTCGTATCCAGGTTCCCCTGGACTGGGATTACATCATCAAAGGATTTTTTAAACGTCTGTATTAAATAACAAATTTTCCAGAGTTCGTCGTCGAAGTGTACGTTGAAGCACCCACGTATGTCGAGCACGCGAAGACCCTTGCAGTTGCATATGATAGATCGCAGCGTGTCTCCATTGAACATGCCGAATCCCATATGTAGGTGCTCGAGATGCGACATCGAATCAGCCACGGCCTTTCCCTCCGTCTTGTTTTTCGTGTCCAGTACGAATCTGTTCCTGAGCATGAAATCTGGAGGGAGCATGTTCCTACTCAGCTTGACCAGACGGTGGCAATACTTTTCGGCAAAAAATATTCCAGTCGATGTGATATAGAGGCAGTAGCTAATGTCGAGTTCTTCCAGCATCGGAAGAAACTCCAAGTGTCTCACTAAAGTTTTATCACTCACGTCGTACTTCGGAATGCGCAACACCCTTAGAAATTTTCCACTGTATTATAAAAATGGGAAAACATCAATAGAAATTAACAAAAGTATACGTAAAATTTTGTAATAGAAAAAATAAAGTATTAGAATAAGACCAAATAAAATTTTACACTGGCCTTAAATATGCAAAACAGAAGGCTGCTTCGTCGAGCTTGTACGCGAAGAAGGATCCTAGATATCCCCCACTGCGAGCCACGGGCTTCATTACGGTCAAACTAATCTCAGCGGTTTGTTGGGTCCTCCGCCACCACTGTACCAAGTCGACGTTAGACCAATATTCTAAGGGACCGTTGAGCGCCTTCCACCACGAACGGCAAACTGGGGCCACGTTGCACATTACCTCGTTCTCCGGCATCCCCGACAGTACCAGTATCATCGAGAGAATCTCGGTAGGGATGACAGCCCATCCGCTGCAGTTGATCTTGCTCTTGCTCCTCTCCATTACGACTGTTCTTCTTCTTCTCTCCTTTGTTTCTCTCTAGTCGGATAGGTTCTCTTCTTTGGAAAAGGCTATTTAACCCCTCGTTTAGGGGGGTGTAACCCGCTCGTGGAGGGGTGTGACCGAACAAGGCACGAATTTATTGGAAAATAACGATAATGCCACTGTAATAATATTAGCAATTAGTCGTGTGGGCTCCCAACATATTTGGGTGATGCCATCTTCCATTATGTGGTATCTGACATGGCAGATGACATAACAGTTGACATGAGAAATTTATCCATTATGTGGCATCTGACATGGCAGATGACATAACAGTTGACATGAGAAATTTTAACCCCAAAAATTAATTACCCAAATTTTTTTAATGTTAATGTTAATGTTAATGTTAATGTCAATATTAATATTAATATTAATGTTAATGTTAATGCTAATGCTAATGCTAATGTTAATGTTAATGTTAATATTAATATTAATGTTAATATTAATATTAATGTTAATATTAATTAATGTTAATTTAATATTAAATTATTTATTTACTATTAATGTTAATTTTAATATTAATTTTATTGTTAAATTTTGCCATGTCAGCTGTCATGTTAGCAACCATGTCATATGCCACATAATGGAAGATGGTATCACCCAAATTTTTTGGGAGCAAATAGCATTTTCGTAATATTAGTTTTAATTATATTGTAAATTTTAAATTAACAGAAAAGCCAATATAGATTTAATATTAATGCTACTGTTAAATTTTTCCGATCATACCTCGATACTTACGATTGTCGACCGAGTTACCGTCTTCATCATTATCAAGTTTTCACCCGAATCATCGTCCTCGCTGGGGCGTGATGCCGCACGAGCCTGGAGTTGCGCTCGTGCAAGACAAGATAACAGATTCACAATAGTGTTTATAGCTCAAATTGATAACATAAGCAGCGGAAGAAAAACGTAGTATACAACAAGAATCCCTTTTATTGATAATGAACTGAAGGTTACAATGGCTCTGAATAGCCCAACTTAACATGCCAATTGGCTACAACGCTCATGATCTCTCTAGCTCACAAAGGAGTACATTGTTCCATACATTATGCCTCTTTATAGCCAACAAGTAGTCTTCGGCTGAACATCTCCATGTCGCAAGTCCGAACTCCAATGCGGTAGCTCCTCTTGAACGCTAAGGACTCCATGCCTCGGCACGTCCAAGCCGAGCTCCGCCTCGAGCCGAACATATCCTGAACTTGTCCACTACCGTATCCCTGCGGCAGATACAGTTAGACATAATCTTAACATAAACATAGTGATCGTGCTCATCTATGTCCCATTTCGCCTAGCCTGCACGGTTAGAACTTTACATAAGAAATTATATCATTTCACTCAACCAACCAACCGTAAACTTAAACATATGCATAAGGGTGGCAGGCCCTGCGCCTGCACCCAGCGCTAATCTCAGCCCATCGGCCCTATCTATATGAAGGTCACGGTGTTTCGCACCGTAATGCATCTTTGGCATCCTTATGTGTAAGACTATGATCGCTTCGATACGGGTTACTAGCCCAATATCCGAAGGATCCCAAACTTACTGATATCATAGCTTATCACAACACTGGACGGTCGCAACCTGTCCTAATGATGTGCACCATAAATACCATACATAATTCTCTCATTTGAACTACTCGGTTGAATTAAGATGATGTGCACCATAAATACCATACATAAATACCAACACTGGACGGTCGCAACAATATCATAGCTTATTGAGTATATTATATTGTCATTGCTTGTCCTCCATTCGGAGTTGACCGTTCTCGACAGGTTTTGATATTATAACTGTTGTTAGATAGTAGAACTAGACGGCGTTCTACGTCATTTCTGCGGTGTAGGCTGGAACGCTGTCACACACTCATGCCCTTACTCCGGGTGCGGGTCGTGACAGGGTACGCGAGAAAGGAACAATGTCGCTACCGATTCGGTTGGGACCGATAGGTCAGAATCGGCCTGGTCGATCGAACAGGAACGGTTGAATTAAGATCCATTCCACGTTATGGAATGGCTTCTCTGGAACCAAGTCCCATATTCAGCGGGTTGCAGGTGATCGCGTAGGCGACGTCAGCGCAGCCAACCAGTCACTCGCTTGAAGCAAGTCTAAGGCGTGTGGCTGACCTCCTTTGCCTCGTCCCTCTTCGACGTCACTGGCATCACAAGCCATTCTGGACGTATAGCTTTGTTAATCGGGGTCCTTTCAACGCAAGTAGCTAGCTCCGATGTAATTCTCCGCTTAACCTGTGCTGAAATCTTATGCACGACTATACCCTGTTTTCTCCTAGGCCGAAACGGTCCCGTGGCCCCGGGTTGCTGATCGAGGAAACTACCGCCTTGTCGACAAGTTGTCTATAACCGTGCGAAGACATATTTTCCTTTTAGTTATTAAGACATAGCCTACATTATCTTTGAAAACTCAATCCCTTTCCCGTGTTTGTGCCCTTGCATTTATCCTTTCATTTGCAACAACATTATCGATTTACCTAGGAAGGGGGTCGAGAAGAGGAGGGTCAGCCACTCACCTTGAGTTTACTTCAGGCGAGAGAATGGATCTTAATTCAACCATTCCCGTTCGATCGAGTCAATCGATCCCGACCTATCGGTCTCGACCGAATCGATAGCGATAGTGTTCCTTTCTCGCGCACCTCGTGGACGGAGTACGGGGAACGATGTAGGGACGGGGCACTACAGCTATAGACTAAGATGTCGTCTATGAACACTATCACGAACTGATCCAAATAGTGCATGAAGATACAATTCATGGGGTCCATGAATACGGCTGGCACACTGGTCGCTCCAAATGGCATAACAAGGAAATCCCAATGTCCATACCTCGATCTGAATGATGTCTTCAGGATGACTTGCTCTCTGACTCTGATCTGATGGTACCCTCATGACCGTAAGTCAATATTCGAGAATACAGCCGCTCCCTTGCGCTGATCAAATAAGTCATCAATGTACGATAATCAATACATAATCTTGACGTACCATCCTTCTTCTTCACAAGAAGCATCGGTGCTCCCCAAGGCGATCCACTAGCACGAATGAATCCTTTGGTTCTGATTTCTTCAATCATCTTGTACAAGATTTCCAAGTTTGAAGGTGCCATCCTGTAGACTCTCTCCGATCCTGGTGCCGTCCCTGGAATCAAGTCGATGGTGAAAACTCTGCCTCACCGAAAAATGAAAACTCTGCCTCACCGGGAATACCAAAAATAATCCCGCCAATATGGCAGTCTATTTTTGTGTATTGCTCCTTCAACCAATCCATTCCTAGGCCAAGGGACCGATTCGGCCCGCCGCAAAAGGGTCGTCGTCTAACCCAGCTATAGTCCGTGATGGCTTGACATTGCCAGTGGCCTTCACACCCTTTCACTGCTTAACAAATGCACGTGACACGGGACGGTGCTTGCTATACTTCGATAGCCCAACAAAACTCTTTTCTAATGTGTTCGTGCAACGACTTGACAAGCAAGGGCTACGTCAAGCCTTGCATCGAGGGAACGTGCTGTGCACGCGTTCGACTTGAACAATCAAGTTCTTTGGGTGCATAGACTTAAGCAATAAGCAGTGAAATACGACTTAAACTACGGGACAAGCGAATGTTAATATTAATTGTAGTTCCAATTATATTTTAAATAAAAAAGAATGCAATTTTAACTTTAACTAGTTTGAAGTAAATGTTAAATCAAAAGCTATTTTAAATTTTAGTATTAATATTAGTTTCAATAATATTGTAAATTTTAAATTAACAGGAATGCCACGGTATTAGAAACCTAGCTAGCTGATGTCACGTTGCTCGGGGCTCGGTTAGTGTTCGTCTAAACTCGTACGTGCGAACTAGTTATTAGTAATGATAACCAAAAATTGAATTTTAAGTTTAAAATCTAGTCGAGCTCGATCCTTCCTCTTTATCCCATCTCCCACACTCTCTCTTTCTCCCCCTCTCTCTCTCTCGGGTTCTCTCTCACAGGTTGTGTTCCTTACACAACAGATCTCGTAGCATTAAATGTTCTGCATGCATTATCCTACATAATTTAATAATAAACACTGATACCATATCATTAGAAGAGTAAAAGTTGTCTTGGAAGTTGTAAAAAATTACTTTGTATTGTCTTCTCAATACTTTTTTGCATTGGAGATGACTTTTTAAACTTATTGTCATTTGTGAATATAGCCGCCTATGCAAGATATTGTCTTCTGCCTCATGCCACATAGGATACACAACACATAACAAGACAATAGGGTTTCGTAACATTAAATGCTGCTGCATACATTATCCTACAGAAGAGGGCCACGTGGAGAATGCTGTTGCATGCTTTCTCATGCGTTATTAGCTACACAATTTAATAATACATATACCCAGAAGACGAGAAAGTTGTGTTGTTGGAAGTTGTTTCCTTAAAATTATGCTTGCTCCTAGAATCAGTCAAGATTTTTCATGAGCCATCAAAAGAGGGCCACGTGGCGGAGTTACAAGGAAGACAAAAAGGTTGTGTTGTTGCCTTGCTGGAAGTTGTTTCTTCCTGAATAATGCTTTTTGTACCTCCAAATTGTACTTTCAAACTGTCCATCCTTACGTGGCAGCTGACGTGATATGTTGATCTGGCAGCTGACGTGGCAAATTTTTTTTAAAAATAAAACTAAAAATAAAAATTAACATTAAAGTTAATGTTAATATTAACATTAATATTAATATTATCGTTAACATTAACAATAATATTAATATTAATATTAACATTAACATTAATATTAACATAAATTAATATTAATATTAAATTAACATTAATATTAACGTTAAATTATTATGGAGAAAATTGGGTAGTTAACTTTTTGGATTAAAATTTGCCATGTCATCAGTCATGTCAGATGACACACACTATTATTTAACATGCCACATCAGATGGGAGGGCTATATATTAGAGGGATAATTTGGAGGTACGAATATAGCATTACTCTTTCTTCTTGTATTGTTTCTTGTCCTTCGTTTCTTCTGCTGGTTTCTAACACACTCTATTTTTTTCAATGTCGACGTCACATGGAGAAACTGATCGTCGTGTGGAAGATTTAGTCGATGAAGAAAGCTTTCTTTCAAGAGGACTGTCAGATGATTTGGATGATGAGCAAAGTTTGGAAGATGTTAACTTAGGAGACAGTAAAGAACAAGATGAAGAAAACAATAGAAGAATGCATCATAACGACGACGACGACATCAACGCAAACAACGAAATATTATTTCGCATCACCCTTTCTAATGGATTTAAGAAATGCATTATATTTTTATATTTATTTCTCATGTTTATTTTGTTTTATTCTGTTCTTAGGGACGACGGTGAATCTCCATTGGATTTCGATGCAGCGACGATGAAAAAATATTGCAGTCTGCCAACATTAACAAAGATCCAAAATATCTCTTAGAAGAAGATATTGTTGGCCTACAGTTCAACTCTATTGAAGAAGCAGAGACATTCTACCGGATATATTCAAAAGCATATGGTTTCAGTATTAGGAAGAACGAGGTAAAGAAAAACAAATCTGGGATGGTGATGGTTCGTAGTTGGTGTTGTTCGAATGCGGGATTCAGACACAAGAAATACAAGGAAGCTCCTAACAGGGTTCGTGAGCCAAGAAGTGAAAGCAGAAGTGGTTGTAAAGCAATTTTTCGTATTGGGTACACCGATAAAACAAAGATGTGGTTCGTCAAAAAAATTCATGTACATCACAACCATATCCTGGCGAATGATTATGAAACATTTTTTTTGAGATCCCATCGTATGATATCACCCGCAGAGTTGGAAGAAATTAAGCTTATGAAGCAATCAGGGATGGGGACTGGACAGATATAGAATTTAATTATCCAGAAGAAAGGTGGCTGGGATAAGGTTGGATGGACGAGAAAGGATTTATACAACGCTCTAGCTCAAGATAGTAGAGCACTAGACGATGTTGATGCTACGACAACACTTACATTTCTTCAATCTAAGGAGGGCAGTGACCCAGATTTCTTCTACGCGTACAAAGTAGACGAAGATTCCAGATTGACCCATCTCTTTTGGGCTGACGGTGCATGTCGATTCGATTATGAATTATTTGGAGATTCACTAGCATTCGATTCTACATATAAAATAAATAGAAGTCAAATGCCATTGGTGGTTCTAGTGGGTACAAACAATCATGCGATGACTTGTGTGTTTGGGTTTGCAATGATCCATAATGAGACTGCAGAGACATATTCTTGGGTTCTAGAAAAATCCTAGAGTGTATGAATGGCAAATTACCAGTGACAGTTCTCACGGATGGTTGCAGATCCATGAATAAAACAATTGAGGATTTAATGCCCAGCGTAGTTCATCGAACGTGTTCATGGCATATCCTAAACAATGCTGCCAAACATGTACACCGAGAGGGTTTTCACAATAAACTGAGTCTTCTGATTAAAAGGTACATCGCACACTTGCTACTTTACTTTGAAGTATGTTGTTGTTACAATATCACAACTTTAGTTACTGTCCATGTTTTCTAAATAGGTACTATTCAGTCAAAGAATTTGAAAATCGTTGGCAGCAGATGCTAACAGATTATAATGTAGAGAACAATGAGTAGACCACTGCATTGTACAGAACGAGGGAGCGATGGACGGACACATTCCTATGTGGAAATTATTTTGGCGGTTCTACTGCAACAAATAGATGTGAATCTATGAACGCATTTCTGAAAAGGTTTTTGAATGAGAAGCTGCCACTATGGAAGGCCCTTCAAAATTGTGACTACGGTTTGGCGGCCTTACGTTACGGCCAGATGAGTAAGCATGTCACTGATAAACTCTCAACACCAGTTGTGAATCAAACTAGCATGGCCGTAATAGAAGGTAAATTTGTCGCAATTTACACTAAAACGGTGTTTATAGAGGTAAGGAAGGAAATCACACGTTCTGATGCATATACTGTTCTCCATCATCACATCATAAGAGAGGCAGAAGTTTGCACTGTCCAAAAGTATATGTCGCCAAACAGTATCAACCGGAAGGTTACATTTGATCCGGCTGACAACATCATAAATTGTGAATGCTTGTGGATGGAGACCAAGGGGATTCCTTGTAGGCATATTTTTTCAGCAATGAAGAGATTATAAATTGGAGATATTCCAAAGAACTTGATAAAATCTCGTTGGCTCAAGGATTGCAAAGAGAGTTATCTCTCCGGACCTGGCTCAGAAAGAAGATTCATCCACCCAGACAGTATTGAGAGCAGAAGGTATGGTGGTATTAATGAACAAGTTAATCTGTTTACATACTATTGTAAAAAATTAAGCAAAATTCAAGAGAGGGGAGCGGAGTTGATGTCGTCTGTTCTGATGGAGTTGAAAGAAATGGTGACCGATATTGGTGAAGAAGAACAAATGGTAGCTGATGCAGTTCATGGAGTACATGAAGCTTTAAAAGAGCCAAATCCGGTAGCAATAAAAGGAAGGCCTTCTTAAGGGAAATTAAGCCAGCCTACAGAAAGTCAGCCTATCCCGAAGCCTAGAATTTGTAGAGTTTGTAAAAAATCGGGTCACAATTTTCGTAATTGTAAAGTACGAAAGCGAAATAGTGACAAAGAGCAAATGGAATAAAATAAAACGTCGTTGACTTAAGACAATGTCTTTCTTATGTGGCAAGATGTCATTCACACGAGACAATTAGATAAAAAATATGTTCTCCAATGCAAAAGTTTGAGAAGACAATTAGATAAAAATGGAGAATATCAAATTCCAAGTTCAAAATGGAGAATATCAAAAATGGAGAAAATATGTTCTCCGTGCAGTTCAAAACGGAGAATATCATTCTCCGTTTCAAATGACATGGTGAATATCATTCTCCGTTTCAAATTAAAACGAAGAATGAACATTCTAATGTGTTTTTAACACTGGGAATCTTATTCTCCGTTTTAAATTAAACGGAGAATGCCGTTCTCCGTTCCAAATTAAAGGGCGAATAGAATCCTCAATCGTTTTAATACTGGGAACGACATTCTCCGTGCAGTTCAAAATGGAGAATATAATTCTCCGTTACAAATGAAACGGAGAATATCATTCTTTGTTTCAATTTAAAACGGAGAATGAACATTCAAATGTGTTTTTAACACTGGAAATGCTATTCTCCGTGTAATTCAAAACGGAGAATGCTATTCTCCGTTTAATAAAATACGGAGAATGTTATTGTGGTGTCGTGGTTACAATGCTAGACTTGTATTTAAGAGGTCATTGGTTCAAATCTTGACTATAACAAATTTTTTTTTTATTTATACTTTTTTTGTAAGTTATGTATGGGGCCCATTTAAAAGGGAAAAAACTTTGATACAGTAGGGGGTATCAAAGTTTTGATACCCCCTATGTATGACATGTGGGCCCTTCCTGCTTTATAAAATGTGTACACATATATATACACATAAATTTTGAGAGGGCCCACATGTCATATATAGGGGGTATCAAAACTTTGATACCCCCTACTGTATCAAAGTTTCTCTCATTTAAAAGTTAAGTAAAATTGAGAAAAAAACTTTGATACAGTAGGGGATATCAAAGTTTTGATACCCCCTATGTATGACATGTGTGCCCCTCCTGCTTTGTAAAACATATAAACATATATAAACACACATAAATTTTGAGATGGCCCACATGTCATACATAGGGGATATCAAAACTTTGATACCCCCTACTGTATCAAAGTTTCTCTCATTGAAACCCTCATCAAAGTTGGCAGAATTCGAAGGTGCAGATTCATTGGTATTAATGGCAGTAGTTGGGAGAGTTTGTTCTAGTCTTACTTAGCTTTACTTGAGAAGGGGCAGATGCATTGGTATTGATGGAAATTAATTGAATTGAATTCGAAGTGGCTGCCACTTGGCGCATGAGTCCGAGTTGTTCCATGCCTATAAATGGCAGTAGTGTAGGGAGAGTTTGTTCTCGTCTCACTTAGCTTTTCTTGTGGAGATGGACTCTACCGATCCCCCGCCTTGGTAAGACGCTTTCCTCTTGGTTGTCGATCTCCTCGTTCGAAGAAGCTTTGGTGGTGAAGTCCTTCAGAAGACTGAGATGTGCCTAGGTTTGGATTTATTGCCAACCCACGCTCTGTCGAAGCGCCCGTACGTTGATTCGCACGGACTATGCACGGTGTTCCTTTGCCGCAAGGAGTTCCTTTGTTCGACGTATTCCATTGGTCCGACGATGCACGGTGGTGAAGTCCTTCAGAAGACTGAGATGTGCCTGGGTTTGGATTTATTATCATTCCACGCTCTGTCGAAGCGCCCGCACGTTGATTCGCTCGGACTATGTACGGTGTTCCTTTGCCGCAAGGAGTTCCTTTGTTCGACGTGTTTCATTGGTCCGACGATACACGACAAAGTGATTTGCCTCAAGGAATTCCTTTTCCTCAGGACGTTCCATTGCTCGAAAGAATGCAATATGAAGTGAATTCCTTTGCAGGTCCTTTGCTTCAAGGAAAGAGTCTTGCCAAGGTGGGAGATCGGTAGAGTGCATCTCCATGATGAAGAAGGATGCCTTTGCACGGTGCTCTGCCTCAAGGAATTCCTTTGCCTCAGTGAGTTCCTTTGCTCGGACGATGTACGATGAAGTGATTTGCCTCAAGGTGACATCCAACGGTTTCTATGTTCTGATGATGCACGATGAAGTGATTTGGCTCAAAAAATTCCTTTGTCTTAAGAAGTTCCATTGCTCTGACGATGCACGATGAACTGAATTCACTTCATTATGCATCGTCAGAGTAATGGAACTCCTTGAGGCAAAGGAATTCCTTGAGGCAAAGGAATTCCTTGAGGCAAATCACTTCATCGTATTTCGTCAGAGCATAGGAACCTTTGGATGACTCCTTGAGATAAATCACTTCATCGTGCATCGTCAGAGCAAGAGCAAAATGAATTCCTTGAGGCACAGGAACAGAAGCAAAGGAATTCCTTGAGAGCAAAGGACCTTGCAAAGGAATTCCTTGAGGCAGAGCACCTTGCAAAGGTATCATTCTTCATCCTGGAGATGCACTATACCGATCCCCCACCTTGGCAAGACTCTTTCCTATTGGTTACTGGAAGAGCCGCAGGGTTTGGGTTGATTGCCAACCCACACTCTGTCGAAGCGCTCGCACTTTGATTTGCTCTGACTATGCACGGAGTTCCTTTGTTCATGGAGTTCCATTGCTCTGACTATGCACGGAGTTCCTTTGTTCAGGGAGTTCCATTGCTCTGACGATGCACGATAAAGTGATTTGCCTCAAGGAATTCCTTTGCCTCAAGGAGTTCCATTGCTCTGCGATGCCCACACGCAGCTCACATTTAACTTTTTTCTTGATAGTAGGATTTTATGTAGTAGTTCAGACTTTCATATATAAATAAAAGTCAAACTTTTCGTAGTTTTCACAATGTAAATGTAACTCAAAAATAATTTTATTATAAAAGACAGAGCAGAGCAGACATTATAAAAGACAAAAGTTCTCTTGAAAGCAAATTCTTAGCCCATACCAACCTCATCATTGTAGTCTTCTTAGCCCATACCAACCTCGTCATATTCTCATCAAGCTCATCTTCATTCTTCTTTTCAAACTAAACAGAGAATAACATTCTCCGTTTCAAAAGACACGGAGAACGTCATTCTCCGTTTAAAAAAACGGAGAATGAACATTTTAATGTGTTTTACCACTGGAAATGTTATTCTCCGTTTCAAGACAGACGGAGAATGTTATTATCTGTTCCGAAATAAACGGTGAATAGAATCCTCAAACGATTTAATTTAAACGGAAAAGTTATTCTCCGTTTCAAGATAAACGGAGAATATAATCCTCAAACTTTTCGTGGTTTTGACAATGTAAATGTAATTCAAAAATAATTTTATTATAAAAGCAGAGCTTATAAAAGATAGAAGTTTCTTGTCCAATTACATAATTACATTGTTGTTTTACAATGTCATTGCTTGGTTCGTGTTACATATTTGCTTGAAAGCAACTTCTTAGTCCATACCAACCTCATCATTGTAATCTTCTGGTGAGTTTTATCGTCATTTTCTCCCAGTATTTCGAAAGGAGTAGTCGTCAACATATTCATATAATAGGCCGTGTACAAGAGGCAGTTGGGTGCCCGTTGTTGCGAGCAATTTGGAGAACAATTCAGCACTTTGCTCTCATACTCCATCTTCGTCGGGCATCTCTCCCTCATCCTATCAACTTTTCTCCTGACGATAGGCTCTAAGGTGTTCTTCATTAATTCTGCATCCACCTTGCACTTTTCATACGTGTTTTGCCTCAAGGAGTTGTAGTGTGTCCAGTCGTAGGAGATAAAGTTGAATGTGAGCAGAGTATAGTGTTTGATGGATGAATTAAAGAGTGGAATGAATAGCAACTCTATGTCGTCCTCCAAACCCATGACGAAGTCTACTACATCTGTTTGGATGTCTTGAAGGGCGCCGGCTTTTGCGTCTGGTTCATTGGCACGTTCAACGATGGTCTGTTTCCCAAAAACAAAACACAATATCATAAGTAACTTTTTTCTGTCATTTTTTATCGGTGTACACATGAATATAGATTTTTCTGTTTGAATTCTTACCAATGTGCGGGCCATCATGAATACAGACCACTTATGTGATTGGGGCGTCGACTTTTGCTTCTGGATCAATGGCACGTCCTTTGAACTAGACGAGGGACACCTTCTTTTAATGCCTTGAATTGCTCTCAGCTTTCTTATTATTAGGTTCAGTATGTCGGCCTCTATGTCTTCATAGTTGAGTATGTCTTGCAGGTCTATTGCCGACAGCTCGACTGTGACTCCATTTTCACCCTCTTCCGACGAAAATGAGTATACAATATCACTGCATATAAATTTAGTTTAGATTAAATTAATAAAGATAGATTCTCATTACATAATTGTGAAAAAATTCTAGAAAAAAAGGGTTCTGATACATACTCTGGACACTTCTTTTTGGGAATTACGATGTCGATGTATTGCTTCTTCAGCTCTTCATCCGCATCTTTCCAAAGTAAGAGTTCATCACATTCCCTTAGTATGACACGGTTCTTCTTTAATTTAGCCATTTTGGCGTCTCCTCGGGATTTCGGAGCGGCATTAATCTTCCGCTTTTTATTAGCCTCTCCAACTGTATTCTTTTCCAAGGGAGTAACATCTTCAACGGCTAATGGCGCTGATGGTTTTCTGAACCTCTTTCCCCTCCATCCTCCTCTTCTTTTGGCTTCTTTTGGAGCAGCAAGTTCAGCAGCTGCTTCAATCTCTTGACGCTACAATGCTACAACCATGGCTTCGAGATTAACGATTTTCTCATCCTTTTTAGTGGCTTCAATATTGAACGATTCAACTTTATTTTGAAGCTCCATTTTCTCCTCAACGAGCCTTTTATTTGTTTCTCTGAGTTGCTCGGTTGTTCGCTCTGAAATAAAATAAACAACAATGAAATGTATGATGTGAATCTAACACGGAGAATGACATTCTCCGTGTAATATAATACGGAGAATAGAAATTTGAAATATAAAAGATTTTACCTTGTGCATGTACCTCTGCAATAAGAACAGAATTCTGCTTTCTCAAATCCTCCAGTTCATGCACAGAGTCCTCCATCACAACGTTGACTGCACGTTGTTGCGCTTCTTCTACCTTGAGCTCTTTCAGCTTTTCTTTGAGTATGGTATTCTCAAGGTTGGCTGCACGTAACTGTGCTCCTTGTGCCTCCATCTCTTTTAACTTTTCTTTGAGTTCTTCATTCTGCACAAGAATATCAGAATGATGTTTTCTCAAATCCTCCAGTTCATGCACAGAGCCCTCCATCACAACGTTGACTGCACGTTGTTGCGCTTCTTCTGCCTCGAGCTCTTTCAGCTTTTCTTTGAGTATGGCATTCTCAAGGTTGGCTGCACGTAACTGCGCTCCTTGTGCCTCCATCTCTTTTAACTTTTTTTTGAGTTCTTCATTCTGTGCAAGAATATCAGAATGATGTCTTCTCAAATCCTCTAATTCCTTTGCTGAGTCGTCCATCACAGTGCCCATTTTATGATGCTGTGGTATCCGTTGTTCATCAAAATTATCCCCACCTGCTTCTTGGTGTTCTTCCTCTCCTTCTTTTTCAACTTCTTCTATAGGTGGCTCATCTTCTTTTTGCCATTCTTCTTCCCCAACAGGTATAACCAGATCTTCCAATATCATCTTCGATCTCATTTTGTTGTGATATTCGGCCTTGAGGAAGTTTGAGATTTCATACCCATTCCATGTAAAAAATCTTGGGTAATCAGGAATTGGGGCGAACTTCCTTTCCACAAATTTACTATGTTCTGCAAACCAATAGAGGAAGTATATTGTGCAACCTTCCAATTTATGGAAAGCCATTGAGTAATCCCCCTGTTCAGTTTTACTTCTACTTCTCTTTATGCTATCCATTACATATGTCAGGATTAACCTTGGCCAGCATATACTGTTGATGACGTCCACACTGTCTATGTCACCCCCAATTTCCTTAATAGGGCTAATATGGTCATTTGTATTATTTCATTATTTTTAATATTATTTAAAATATTATTTTTAGTGTTTTTATATTTTTATTGAAATAAGTATTTTACTGATAATATTTTTATTTATAAAAAGTTTAATATATTTAATATATATATAAAATAAATATTTGGTTTTGTTATAAATAAATTCTGATTTTTATTTATATATATATTTAGTTATTATTCCATTCATGGGATATATATATAAATATATATATATTAATGGATAAATATTATGAATTTATTTTATATAAATAAATATATACGTATATATGTATAATATACGTATGAATGTATGTATATATGTATGGGTTAAAGAAAGAAAGAAAGAATAGAAAAGAAAAGAAAAGAAAAAAAAAGAATTCAAACAAAAACCAAACAAAAGCACTAACCCACTCATGCGCCCCCCCACAAGTATAAAGCAAACAGCAGCAGTAGCTGCGTTAAACCCGAGCGGCCTTTTCCCCGTTTCCTTATGTAGACCGAGCGGACCCCGAACCCTTTTATATATTTATAGAGAGAGAGAGAGGAAAATTTTCACAAAACCCAAACCCTAGCCGTCACCCCCAACCCAGCGTACGCCCCAACGTCACCGTCGACCCACCCGCGGTCATCCATCGCCGGGAAACGCGCAACGAGCATCCCACCCGCGCGCGGAAACTGTCAGCGAAGGGCCAACTTCGGAAATAGATTTCTCCTTCCTCGCTCCGTCGTTTTGCGAACCACTTGGTCAGGTATGATCCCAATATATACCCCTTTAATTTTCTTCAAATAGTTCGTGCCGATTCGTACCATGTGCGACGAAAAACGAGTTCCAAAATTGAGAAAAAAACTCGATTTTTTGGGTTTAGAAACTGTCCCGAAATCCCAACTTTGTGGCCGATTTGCGACCAGTGTGTTGTGAGTTTTCAAAATCGATTTGAAGAGACTTGTAGACAACCTATAGGGCTTTAAAACTTTTTGTAGAACTAAATTTTATGCACTGTACAGAAAGTTATTGATTTGTGAAGTTGGAGAAAAAACTGATTTTCAAAAGTGGATTTTTAGAAAAATTGTCTCGATACGCCGTCCGTCCCGTCAATCCGGGCGACGTGGTCACGAACCGAAAGCATCAAAAGGTGCGTATCGACTTCGTGGTCGTGTGGGCTTTGACGGAATTAAAATTGGTCGCGTGTGCACGACGAAATTGATGCGTATCCGTCAAAAATTCACCGTATAGACCTTTTGCATATTTGTCAATTACTTTGTGCACACTCATCAAATCGTGACGAAACTTGTGCCATTGTAATCAAAATATTTTTCTGGTCCTGTATGCCAAGTTTGGTTCGATTCTGAGACCGTTGATCGGGACGCCATTTTGGCGGGCCCACAATCCCACTCAACGGGTGGTTTTGTACACAGCCCACCGGAATCCAAAATTGGATATACCGTTGGGTTCTTCTCGTCAAATCGGACCGTAGACATATAGTTTGATGACTTTAGAGACCGTAGATTTTGGCAAATTTTTCGGTGCAAAGTGGGTCCAACGGCGGACACCATTTTGATTTGAAATTACCGTTTTGTTCCTGTGTCCAGAATTGGACTTATGGATAGGCGTTTCTAACTAATTTGACCATTCTAAGAACGTTGGTAATGTCTATTTCAGCATTAGGAGACAATTGTGCGAGTTGACCGCTCGTGGCTCATTGAGTGGGTTGTAGTTTCGATTTTCTCAGCTCAGGACAGCAGGCGAGTACATTCTCTGATAGTTTTTATTGTCTTGATATCTACTATATCCGATTCAGTTGTAGTGTTATACTTGATTCTCGACACGAGGATACACGGACTAGTATATGTGAATCTCGTCATGAGATGTCATTCCTGGTTTACCTGGTATATGAGTACATTGTTCGATATTGTTTCCTGTACTTGTATAGACACCGATTTGGGAGTGGGCTGGCCCCCTGCTCTTCGAATCCCATGTCATGACCTGTCATGTCTGGATTCATTATACTACTCGGGGATGGAGGAGTTATTAGAGGTTATGTGATCATTACCCTTACTTGTTTATTACTTGCGCATAGCTCCACCCTCACCACACGTAGGGTGTAGCCTGACCTTATACTACTTGTACATAGCTTTCCATTTTGGTCGGCCTGATCCCTACATTATTATACTACCTGTGTATAGCCGGTCAAATGGAACAGCCTGATCTTGACCCAAGCCGATCACATAACGCTCTAATATCTCATGGCACTTTATTTTTATGTTTACATCATACCTCAGTTTACTTTCCATTATTTATATTCCAATTTTATCTTATATCTCACACATGACATGATATCCAGTTCTTTTGTACCATTTTACTTTCAGTCTTGATATTCTATCTTGTATTTCATTATGATTGTCTCTTATAGTATTTGTCAATTCACATGGAATTGCTGTTGGCATTTGTACTTGCTCATATCCTGACAGGATAACCCCCATTGTTTTTCAGAGAATTTAGATGCAGATTGCCCGACCTACTACGGGTTTGGCATAGATGGAGCCTACGACCAGGACCAGCCTGTGGACCCGGTGTTCGTAGAGGACGCACCGCCAGTAGTGACCTAGTTCACCTAGATTTTGTCTTGATTACATTCCAGTTTGATACTTTGAGACTTGTAGTTTTTATTTTGGGATATTGTTTTATGTCTTAGTCTCTGAACTTGTGATTATGGCTCGGCACTATTTCAGACTATTTATCTCATCTTTATCTTTATCATCGTGTTTATCTTCCTTAGAATCATGTGATTGAGTTGTGAATATATTCCTCCGTACGGAGATGACAGGTTATATTATTGTGTCTTAGATTCTATATATTCTAGATGACCTTTACAGCGTTCTACCGCCGATGCTGCGGCGTAGACTGGACGTACCCACGTACTCGTGCCCTAAACAGGGTGCGGGTCGTGACACGTTTTTATGGTGGCCCATGCAGGTCAGAATCGCAACTAGTACGATTTCGTAATGGTGCTCGACTTAGAGTGCTAAGTACGAGCCTGCTGTTAGGATATAGGTTTTAGGTTATGATAGGAGTTACTCAATCACATATTAGGAAAACTCCAATCTTTTGATTACCATGACAAACTCTTCTTGTATTTCGAAATAAATTGTCCTTCCTTGACGATATCTTATCATGTGACATATTGATCTCTTTGCTTAGGACTTTTGAGAGATTCCTGAGACGACCCTTAAGAATCTTGGTTGAACGTCAATTTGAAATCCGTTCCTCTTGTTTATGTTCACCCTTGCTCATTGTTATTGAATTTGATTTTAAAGGATCATCGTTGATTTTGATTTTCATATCGAAATAAATTTTATGGCCTAAGTTACAGTATCTTCTGATAACATGTTGACGGGAATAACCGGGAAGGTAAAACGTCTACTTAGTTATGAAACCTGGAGTTTATCGCAGCTATATTAGCCGGCGTGGCGGAAACATAGAGACCTGAATTCGGATGTACATATCTTGGTCATGAGATTTGAGATTTCTCGCAGCTATACTAGTCGGCGTGGCGAGGATTCCAGACGATATAATTATAGAGGTGCATACCTAGTTATGGAATCTACCGTTTATTGTAGTCTTGCTTACTGGCGTGGCGATGATTCTGAGTATCATAATTTAGGACAGACGTGTATGATTATCAGATTGTATCTTGAGAAGGGTCCTAATATGTCATCTCTATCATTTCACTTATTTTTATTATAGATTTTGTTCCAGCCTCAATTAGCTTAGGAGTAAGGATACTTTCGGTTCTTTAGTCCAGGTCCTTCTAGATTCTTATTTCATTATAGGTTCTTCGTAGTATGATGGCTTGGTGATTTGCAATTGGTCTGTGTCCTTAAGTAATTGTGTTAATAGTTTAGAGTATGGTTAGAAAGTACTGTATATGATTGTTGATAATTAAATATAGATGAGAACCTTAGAGTGATTAATGAGTGTTAAGGTAGGAGTTGCACCAGGTGCCAGAATAGGAGGAGTACCCTAGTAGCAATAGCCAGAGTATTTCAAGTGTTATAGAGGTTTAGGCACCAACATTTTAAGTGACTAGTTAGAGGAGGGACATGAGTAACCTAGTATAGAAGTATCATCCAAGTATCATATATATGAGTTAGTGCCTTGTGTAGACGGCGTCAAGACTTGGGTAGACACTTTGGAGAGAGTATCCTAGATAGACGAATGTTCTTCCGTGACTGATTTTCGGAGCGTCAGAGATGTCAATCTCTGGAAATTTTCTTCATGAGTTTGTAGTAGACAAGATTATCTTCATTTTGATATATCATGTCCCACTCAAACTCGTTCTCTTGTACTATCTTTGTATCGCACAACTTTGAGATCAATTTAGGCCATTGACCATTTCCACTTTTATTTATGATTATCATATGCACACTGTCATGACTTTTAATGTAGGAGCACAAGACTAGTTGTTTTTTCAAAACCAACCTCATATGCATGATCTAGACAAGACACCTTACGTCCATGACCTTCGTGTCCCACTCAGGCACACCCTCTTGTGCTTCATTTTATCAAACGACTTTCCTGACACAAGGCCCAATCTTGATTCACCCTACGAAGTCACTTTTATTTCCGACTTGAATTGGGGGCACCATTTCGACCCAAACTTGTTGACCCAAAATATGGACACGAACCACATTAAGCCTACTATCTGAGCCCCGCATGCTACTTATTTACCCGCATTCATTTGAGGGAGACAATAGAAGATAGTATCCCATAAATGTAGTATAGTATCCTGGATAGAGGTTGCCAGTAAGTTGAGATCTTTACGGATCACAAGAGCTTGAAGTACGTGTTCACCTAGAAGGAATTGAATATGAGGCAGAGGAGGTGGCTTGAACTGATGAAGGACTTCGATACCTCTTTACAGTACCATCCAGGGAAGGCCAACGTAGTTGCAGATGCCTTAAGCAGGTATCCAGTCGCTATGTATTTGACGGCAGATCGTCATCTATTGGCCGATCTGGATAGTTTGGGTATCGAGGTTATCGTCCCGGGGATGGAGGTTCAGATGTAGGGTTTACAGATTTAGTCTGCGTTGATGGACAGAGTCAGATTAACACAGTTTGATGACGTGACCTTGAGGAGCATCAGGGAGCAGGTGCAGGCCGGATTGCTAGACGATTTCTCTATAGCCAAAGATGGGACGCTGAGGTACGGTTCTAGATTGTACATTCCGAGTGGAGAGCTTCGGGAGGAGATTCTGCAGGAAGCGCATCGTTCTCAGTACTCTATACATCCTAGAGCTAACAAGATGTACAAAGACCTGACACTACAACAAAAAACCCTTTTAATGACGGCTAAAAAACGTCATTAATGACGAACTATGACGCTTTTTTTTTCCCACAACAACCGTCATGAAAACGGGTGTTATAAATGTTTTTTAAAAGCGTCATAAAATAACCGTCATGAATAGTTTCTATAAAAGCGTTATGAATAGTTAATATATAGTGCATAATTCAGAACAATTTTAAAACGTCATGAATAGATAATATGTATAGGCTCAATGCAGCACATTTATAACACTTTATACTATTCAAATTAGCACATTTATAATGCTCTATACTGCACAGTATATATTACATTCCAAAAACTTAACATTATATATCACCATCTTTATTACATTTCTCAAAATAGAGTACATATCAACATCTTCATTACATTCTCAAAATAGAATATCCAAATACATATGTATATTTACAACTACCAAAATTGTCCACATCAAAACTTGGCCACATAACCAATAATCATGAAAGATCAACGATAGCCGGAACACCAGTGAAATCCTGAGAAAAAGAGAAGACAACCAAATCAGTCCATATAATTGTTAGGCCTAAAAATCAAATCTAATCATGAAATATCAAAAGAAAGGAGTAAAACAACATATATGAATATATTAATGTGATATGATTAACAACCATAGCTTTGCTTCTGTACTGGAAATTGTTTGGAGGACCAACTTGGATGAATGGACAGTGAGCATGTCAAGAGCAAGCTAAGCACAAATGTTGAACTGGACATAAGCTGTTAGTAAATGGCTTTACATAAGAATTTGTGGAGTTACTATAAATACAAGCTGGCCCCACAATTGGAGCTTGCCCAGTGTCTTTCGGGACCTCCAATTTTTGTTCCTACTAGCAGTAGACATTATCACCTCACTTGCTATCAGTGATGTTGGTTTTAAGAACCTTCCAACTCCCCAACATAAATCATAAGACTGGCAATTTCGATATCAAGATAAAGTTGTGTCCTAATTATATTAACAAGTATAAACAGGAAAAACAGTTATGAAAGAGTATTTAATGTATCAATAATACACAGCCATGGCGAATCAGTAAGTTCACATGCATATGGGGTATGACATGTGCAGCTTCATAATGCGAACAAGTACAAGTTTGATGGAACTAATGGTTAAATGATATTGGAAAGTGTGAAAGATATCCTATTCTTACAAACCAATACATGCATTCTTCATTCTCCATCGAGTAAAAGGGGCTCATATTTCTTTGTTATCCAGACAATCAAAAGAAAACATTTAATGGAAAGATTGTATGCCGCTTTAAATATAATTATTACCTCTTTGTTATACAAGCAATACAAAGAGGGAGACAGTAATTTTGGATTGCTTATGGTGTCTCTCTCTCTCTCATAATGAAATTCAAGGCTCGTGTGCAATTTCATATTACTTGAGTATACTCACACAAAGAGGTTACAAAAGCAGAGCATGTTCAGTAACCTCTCTGTGTATGAAACAACACCGACTATTCAAAGTATCTTATAATGTGAATGTCCAACACCACAAGGGGGATGTAGCCTTCGTAAGTGTGAACCTGACTTAGAAATCAACTTACTGAGAGCCAGAATCATCCCAAAGAATCTTGAAAAAAGCATTATAGACAGTATACAATGGTTCAGACTTCAGATGAAACTAAGACAAGATTTTCAAGATGTCTTACTTTAGCAGAGGATTTGCTAGAAGATGTCTTGCTTTCTGATTGCCGACGTCTTTCTTTGCTTAAATGCTTCACCAACCTTTTATTCTCCTCGTCCAACAATCTGTTTTCTTCAAACAGTACCTTAACCTTAAGAGGATAGACAAGAAGTAGGATTAGATTGTTTTGAGCAGTAAGATAATAGAAAAAGAGAATAGCAGTATCTAGCTTCTTACCTCTTCTTCAGCTCTAAGAAGGTTGATCCTTAGATTCTCTTTGTCCTTCTTCAAGGACTCGATTTCGGCAGCCAGTTCAGAGATCTAGAGTTTCAGCAAAAATCCGACACAGTAAGAAAATTCATGAATGGACATGCACAAAGAGGAGTGTCTTTCAATTGATATCTACAAGAGCTCAAAGAATGTCAACAGTCATAAAAGTAAGCAAAAACAGAGGCAACGACAAGAACAATCTTTTGCACAGCCATGACTTACTTAGCCTGCACTCCTACCGAACATCACAAAGAGAAAGAGAGATTGGGGGGTCCAAAACTCAGTGTTGATCCTTTGGATGACAGCAAGTGCATGTGATGGGTAGGATTGCGACCGCACGCCCGGACCGGGTTCTTTTTCCTCCTCCTCCTCCTCTTGTGAGGGGACCAGCGGCTGTCGGTCGTTGAGAAGCCGATAGAGCGATGGGGATGAGGAATTCCTTCCATGTGGTGGTCCAAACATCCAAGAGGAGTTGGGCTCCATAACTGTCCCCATAATAGGTGCAGGCCATACAACCAAATCCCACTGTTTCATTAATGCCATGACATCAATATCCGAGTCACAGTAATAGTGCATAATCTCATTCTCACTTATAACCCAGAATTACAATTACAGTAGATTATATGGCAGTGGTCACAGAATTTAGACCTTTGCAGACTTGCAGTGGAAAAAAGAAATCATACATACATGCTGACAACAAAGAGAAATTGCAATACAACAAACAAAACGAATATGAGAAATAAGAGTGCCCGAACCTGAAGGGCCATCTCATAGCTCATATGATAATGACTTTTGAGAAGGAGTACTGCATACATACCTGCAGATACATCTAGGAGGTATGTAAATCGATAACAAATAAGAGTAACTTTATATAGGAAAAGGGATATTTAGACTTTGGTCTCGAATAAGTTGTTAAATTCACATATGGGTAAAGAGTCACTCTAGTACACAAAAGAAATGAAATTATAGTAGGTATGGACATCTACCATTGAGGTAGATACATGGATTCTTACAACAACAAGATCCAAATACCAATTAGGTCGATTATGGAGAACCAATTTTAAATTTCACAACTTATTCGAGACCAAAAGTCTAAAAAAATATATAGAAAACTACTTTGATTTGCAGGGAGTTTCAAGAGTCAAACAAAAATAAACAGTAAAATATTCTTCAATGTTCTGAATAAGTTTTCATCTTGGCTTTTCTATTGTGTCTGTTTCGGACAAAAGACCTCCAAGTTAGTAGTATCGTTATTTCACAAATTATTGTATTTAGTGTGGAAAAAAAACAGATGAGAGTTCTTTTTTCTTCATTTTCCTCCAATAAAAATGCTAGGTTTCAAGGCTGGTTATTGGCAGAAGGAGACACATTTCATGCATGCATTACCTACTACTGTAAATTATGCCATATCTATCAAATTGACCGTAACTTCCAAAGTATGCCATATCTATCAAATTTCCAAATTGCTAACTCCTTCAAGTCTGTCCTGCAATGTAGACAAGGCCAAACCAAACAGCTAATTTAATTCATAATTCATATGAAATTGTTAAAACTTAAATAAGCATCGGATATATTATAAACTTAATTATTCAACATAGACATTTATTTTTGTTTTATTTTTTCACACACATACACTCTAAAAACTACTCACTGGAGCAATGTTGTGTTGGCGACATTTACTTCTAATTGATTATCAAACATATCACTTCTAAGCATCTAACCTTTCAATAAGAAGTTCTTTAATTTTTTCTCATAAATTGAGTTTATTTGAGTTGGAAAGACAGAATCTATATTTACCTGCAAATACTTCATATATAGTAACTTGTTAAAAATTTGATATGTAAGATTTTTGACCCAACACTAAACAACACCAAACTGCTTAAAGAGATTAATGAATTAGTTTAGAACAATCAACATCATATATATGATCTTGAGCCATGGATTTTTTGCTAAACATTTCTAAATAAGCATATTTGGATCACCATCCAAGCTAAACTAGGTAGCTTTGTAATACAAAGTAAGGGTCTACTCTACTGCATGTAAATATATCCAGTTATTGTGCATGCTGATGAACTAATTTCAGGTTCATAATGAAGTTTGGTCTAGTTCCAGCTGCTTACTCCAAGACCATATGAACCGTAAGCCAAAATTGTCACAGTTATGCTTGAAATCTGAATTAAATGATACTTGCATAAAAATGCAAAACTGGACTCTCCAAAATTTAGTACATAAAAGCAACTTTTCCAACACCAACTATCAGAAAAGCAACAGAAGCATAATACCATCACCTTCATAACAGCATCATCATCTAGGTCTTCGAGGTCGTTAGGGGTCTTGTGGTCGATCCATTCCTTGGAGTTAGGGCGGAGGTCGGGGTCATCCAAAGGGACGAAGGCCGAGGGATTGAAGGCGACGAGTTGATCGAGTCCCCACCTTCTCGGTTCACACGACACCTGACATGGCCGAACTTTAGGGGGAATAGTAGCAAAAACCCTAAAAATTGGAATAAAGAGAGAGAGAGAGTTTACCAAGCGGTGCGACTCATCGTCGAGCCAGAGAGGAGCCACAGAGCTCGAGATGAGAGAGAGGGGAGGGGAAATGGTTTGCGAAATGAAAAAATTAGTGGTGCAGCGACCGGAAGGAGTCGAAGTAGTGGTGCAGCGACCGGAAGGTCGGCAGGATGGTTGCTCCCGGCTCGTCGGCGTCGAGGAGGAGGCGTTTGTTGAGCAGGTCGTGGTGCGAACCCTAATTCTGAGCATGGAAGCGGAGGAAGAGGAAGAGGAGGAGGAGAGGAGAAATGGAAGGAAAAGAACTCTTAACATTAATAAGTTTGTAAAATATTACAAGTTTGCCACCGCTCTAAAATATTAATAACGCTTTGTTTTATAAACGTTATAAAAAGCCCAGAATTAGCCCAAACCGTCATAGAAAAAAGGTATTTTTCAACTTAATAACGCTTATGTATCAGCCGTCATTAAAACTCCTTGTCGAGCGTCATTAAAAGGGTTTTTTGTTGTAGTGTGAGGGAGCACGTGTGGTGGTATGGCATGAAGCGAGAGGTAGCTCAGTTTGTATCTCGATGCTTAGTGTGCCAACAGGTGAAAGCCGAGAGACAGAGGCCAGGTGGTCTGCTTCAGCCACTACCCATTCCAGAGTGGAAGTGGGAGCACATTACTATGGACTTTGTATCTGGACTTCCACGATCTCCAGGAGGAAAAGACGCGATTTGGGTCATCGTTGATAGATAGACCAAATCGGCCCATTTTTGCCTTTTAATGTGGGACTGTCTACGGAGAAGCTTGCAGAGATGTATGTACGACAGATAGTCAGATTGCACGGAGTTCCGGTGAGCATAGTCTCGGATCGGGATAGTCGTTTCACTTCCCACTTCTGGAGGAGTTTGCATCCTAGCTTGGGCACCCAGCTCAAGTTAAGTACCGCGTATCACCCCCAGACAAACGGGCAGTTGGAGAGGACTATCCAGACACTCGAGGATATGCTTCGTACTTGTGTATTAGATTTCGGGGGATCTTGGGAGGACCATCTTCACCTGGTAGAGTTTGCTTACAACAATATCTATCAGGCCAGTATAGAGATGTCACCACTTGAGGCTCTATACAGACGGAGATGTCGCACTCCTTTGTCATGGGACGATGTCGGTGGGAGAGTTTTGCTTGGCCATAGATAGTGGTGGATGCAGCAGAGAAGGTTAAGTTGATCAGGGATAGACTTCAGGTGGCTCAGGATAGACAGCGGCATTGGGCCGATAGCCACCGGAGACCGTTAGATTTCAAGGTTAGTATCAGTTTTTTTTTTCTGTTTGTGCTTGTTTGTGATTGTTTGCTTTAGGGTCTTGTATTGAGTCTTGTCTTGTGTCTAGGTTGGCGATATGGTGTTCCTGAGGATTTCTCCGACACGGGACACGATTTGTTTTGGCCGAGACGGGAAGCTTAGTCCGCGCTTCATCGAACCTTTCACTATTCTTGAAAAGGTCGGTGCAGTGGCCTATCGACTAGACTCGCCGCCTACGCTAGAGGGAGTCTATAACATGTTCCATGTGTCGCAGTTGAGGCGGTACATGGCAGACCCTAGTCATGTATTGGATCACTCCGAGTTAGAGGTGGGGCTTACTCTTCGCTATCCAGAGCAGCATGTGGAGATTCTGGATCGTCGTGAGAAGGTGCTCCGAAACCAAGTTATTTCTTTGGTTCGTGTCGCATGGAGGCATCACTCTCCAGGTGAGTCTACCTGGGAGAGAGAGGACGAGATGCGGGAGCGTTACCCTTATCTCTTCGAGCCTTGAGGTATTTTTCTTTGTTCTTGCGACTGTTATTGTGCTAGCTTGCTCTAATTTCGAGGACGAATTTTTTTTTTGGAGGGTAGATTTGTCACCCCCAATTTCCTTAATAGGGCTAATATGGTCATTTGTATTATTTCATTATTTTTAATATTATTTAAAATATTATTTTTAGTGTTTTTATATTTTTATTGAAATACGTATTTTTCTGATAGTGTTTTTATTTATAAAGAGTTTAATATATTTAATATATATATAAAATAAATATTTGGTTTTGCTATAAATAAATTCTGATTTTTATTTATATATATATATTTAGTTATTATTCCATTCATGGGATATATATATATATATATATATATATATATATATATATATAAATATATATATATATATTAATGGATAAATATTATGAATTTATTTTATATAAATAAATATATACGTATATGTGTATAATATACGTATGAATGTATGAATGTATGTATGTATGTATGTATGTATGTATGTATGTATGTATGTATGTATGTGTGTGTGTATATATAATATATATATATATATATATATATATATATATATATATATATATATATATATATATATATATATATATATATATATATATATATATATATATATATATATATATATAATGGGTTAAAGAAAGAAAGAAAGAATAGAAAAGAAAAGAAAAGAAAAAAAAAGAATTCAAACAAAAACCAAACAAAAGCACTAACCCACTCATGCGCCCCCCCCCCTCCCACAAGTATAAAGCAAACAGCAGCAGTAGCTGCGTTAAACCCGAGCGGCCTTTTACCCGTTTCCTTATGTAGACCGAGCGGACCCCGAACCCTTTTATATATTTATAGAGAGAGAGAGAGAGGAAAATTTTCACAAAACCCAAACCCTAGCCGTCACCTCCAACCCAGCGTACGCCCCAACGTCACCGTCGACCCACCCGCGGTCATCCATCGTCGGAAAACGCGCAACGAGCATCCCACCCGCGCGCGAAAACTGTCAGCGAAGGGCCAACTTCGGAAATAGATTTCTCCTTCCTCGCTCCGTCGTTTTGCGAACCACTTGGTTAGGTATGATCCCAACATATACCCCTTTAATTTTCTTCAAATAGTTCGTGCCGATTCGCACCATGTGCGACAAAAAACGAGTTCTAAAATTGAGAAAAAAAACTCGATTTTCTGGGTTTAGAAACTGTCCCGAAATCCCAACTTTGTGGCCGATTTGCGACCAGTGTGTTGTGAGTTTTCAAAATCGGTTTGAAGAGACTTGTAGACAACCTATAGGGCTTTAAAACTTTTTTTGTAGAACTAAATTTTATGCACTGTACAGAAAGTTATTGATTTGTGAAGTTGGAAAAAAACTGATTTTTTAAAGTGGATTTTTAGAAAAATTGTCTCGATACGCCGTCCGTCCCGTCAATCCGGGCGACGTGGTCACGAACCGAAAGCATCATAAGGTGCGTATCGACTTCGTGGTCGTGTGGACTTTGACGGAATTCAAATTGGTCGCGTGTGTGCGACGAAATTGATGCGTATCCATCAAAAATTCACCGTATCGACCTTTTGCATATTTGTCAATTACTTTGTGCACACTCATCAAATCGGACGAAACATGCGCCATTGGACTCAAAATATTTTTCTGGTCCTGTATGCCAAGTTTGGTTCGATTCTGAGACCGTTGATCGGGACGCCATTTTAGCGGGCCCACAATCCCACTCAACGGGTGATTTTGTGCACAGCCCACCAGAATCCAAAATGGACATACCGTTAGGTTTGTCTCGTCAAATCGGACATGTAGACATATAGTTTGATGACTTTAGAGATCGTAGATTTTGACACATTTTTCGGTGCAAAGTGGGTCCAACGGCGGACACCATTTTGATCTGAAATTACCGTTTTGTTCCTGTGTCCAGAATTGGACTTATGGATAGGAGTTTCTAACTAATTTGACCATTCTGAGAACGTTGGTAATATCTTTTTCAGCATTAGGAGACAGTTGTGCGAGTTGACCGTTCGTGGCTCATTGAGTGGGTTGTAGTTACGATTTTCTCAACTCAGGACAGCAGGCGAGTACGTTCTCTGATAGTTTTCATTGTCTTGATATCTACTATATCCGATTCAGTTGTAGTGTTATACTTGATTCTCGATACGAGGATACACGGACTAGTATACGTGAATCTCGTCATGAGATGTCATTCCTGGTTTACCTGGTATATGAGTACATTGTTCGATATTGTTTCCTGTACTTGTATAGACACCGATTTGGGAGTGGGCTGGCCCCCTGCTCTTCGAATCCTGTGTCATGACCTGTCATGTATGGATTTATTATACTACTCGGAGATGGGGGAGTTATTAGAGATTATGTGATCATTACCCTTACTTGTTTATTACTTGCGCATAGCTCCACCCTCACCACACGTAGGGTGTAGCCTGACCTTATACTACTTGTGCATAGCTTTCCATTTTGGTCGGCCTGATCCCTACATTATTATACTACCTGTGCATAGCCGGTCAAATGGAACAGCCTGATCTTGACCCAAGCCGATCACATAACGCTCTAATATCTCATGGCACTTTATTTTTATGTTTACATCATACCTCAGTTTACTTTCCATTGTTTATATTCCAGTTTTATCTTATATCTCACACATGACATGATATCCAGTTCTCTTGTACCGTTTTACTTTCAGTCTTGATATTCCATCTTGTATTTTATTATGATTGTCTCTTATAGTATTTGTCAATTCACATGGAACTACTGTTGGCGTTTGTACTTGCTCATATCCTGACAGGATAACCCCCGTTGTTTTTCAGAGGATTTAGATGCAGATTGTCCGACCTACTACGGGTTTGGCATAGATGGAGCCTACGACCAGGACCAGCCTGTGGACCCGGTGTTCGTAGAGGACGCACCGCCAGTAGTGACCTAGTTCACCTAGATTTTGTCTTGATTACATTCCAGTTTGATACTTTGAGACTTGTAGTTTTTATTTTAGGATATTGTTTTATGTCTTGGTCTCTGAACTTGTGATTATGGCTCGGCACTATTTCAGACTATTTATCTCATCTTTATCTTTATCATCGTGTTTATCTTCCTTAGAATTATGTGATTGAGTTGTGAATATATTCCTCCGTGCGGAGATGACAGGTTATATTATTGTGTCTTAGATTATATATATTCTAGATGACCTTTACAGCATTCTACCGCCGATACTGCGGCGTAGGATGGACGTACCCACGTACTCGTGCCCCTAAACAGGGTGCGGGTCGTGACAGTCTACCAAGGCCAAGAATCTGTACGGCAAATTTGAACCGTCAAACTTTGTGAAGAATACTGTTTGGCACAAGTGGAAGATTATTAGCTTGGCCAAATCATCTGGATTAATAGCGTTATCTCCGCCACGAAGCCGTCGTAACAATTCAAAGAACTTGTCTTTCACTTCCTTATTCGTGACTTCTGAGTGTTTGCCCTTAGTATTGGCCAGCAATCTTGTGAAGTGATCTCTACACAGGCTCAATGATGCTGGTGGTGTGGGCTGCTGTTGTTTTTCCTTTATCAATCTTCTGTAAGAAACATCATCATCGCTTTCTTCATTCAGCGGTAGACCGAATATGACTGCCATATCGTCGACGCTTGGCACGATTTTAACAGTGGTGCTCAATTCAAAGCACCCGACGCCATCTTCTTCTTCTGTATAACTTGTAATTAAATTCTCAAGCCCTTCCGTTACCTTGGCCACTTCGGAGACGTGGACTCTGTTTTGGTAGAAAATCTCGACAAAATTTCAGAAACCAGTATTCTTCAAGGAACCAATAACTGGCTCAGGTAAACGGCCAACATCTTGATTGACCTCCTTCATAAGATTTAGCATTGGCTTGAAGGTAGAATGGAAAAGTCTTGAATCCTTATTCCTGACAGATTTTTTTTTCTACAAAACAAAAAAAACAAAAAATTAGGTCGGACAATGGCCATTCTTATGGGTTTTAACACTGGGAACGACATTCTCCGTGTAAACTAACATGGAGAATGTCATTCTCCGTTTCAAATGACACGGAGAGTGTCATTCTCCGTTTAAAATAAAACGGAGAATGAACATTCTAATGTGTTTTAACACTGGGAATGTTATTCTCCGTTTCAAGTTAGACGGAGAATGCCATTCTCCGTTCCAAATTAAACGGCGAATAGAATTTAACATTCAAATGCGTTTTATGACGGAGAATGTCATTTTTCTTGTAATATATACAGAATTTGCGAACATAAAATCAAAGTTATACCTTCTGTTTGCACTTCTTCTTACACTTCTTTTTTGTTTAGCAACTTTTTCCTTTTTCTTTTGCTGAACTTTCTTAGAATAGCGTTTCAGTTGTTCTCCGTCTATCGCTTTTGGATTTTCTGTAACTGGTGCATCTTCTCTAATTGGTGATGCTGCCGGTGATGATTCTGCCGCTGATGCCGACATGGTGTGAAGATTGCGAATGGAAGGAAGGTTTGAAGATTTTGGAGGAGAATGACCTAGGTTTGAGTACAGAGTGGAGTATGGAAGAAGAGGAAGAATCGAAACAGTTTTTTTTTTTGTAATAAAAGGGTTCGGGGGTGTTTTGAATTAATTAGAAGGGCAAAAATGTCATTCGATGGAAGGGCAAAAGACTCCTTTCTGCTTAATTATATTAATTTGAAAGGCAAAAATGATTCTGTTTAATCAAAAAGAATCGAAGCTGTTTGGCAAAAATGTCATTACAACTCAACAAAACAAATGAACATAATACATTAGGGGTTTCCATACATTAGATATAAAAGAAGAAGAAAAAAAATCATCGTCTTCCATATTCAATCATTTTAGGTTGGACTTCTTTTAGCTCTTCATTGTGCTCTGAAGTTGTAATCCATTCAGCAGCTTTGCGTCTTTCAATTCCCGCAACAAACTGCATATAACAAACATAACATCAAAAATATTGCTCTAAAAAGTGTAAGTTTTTGACGACATATTTTCAGACTTACATTGCGAGAATGGTAGTCTAGACTACATAGGTCTTTCATGAATGCAATTACAAAAATCCCACAATCAACAGAATTGCCTTGGCGGGGAACATAAGAAGGACGTTTTATTGCAAAAGTAGAAAAGCTGAACCTAGCATCTCTCAACTTCAAAATCTCTTCTTCGAGAAAGAGATCCAAATTTGAAAGCTACAATTACCAGAATACAATATGTATTAGTATACCGCGTATCTTGTACCCAATTCATAAAAATTGATGAATATGAGCTTACTATTTCTTTTATGACTGTTTTGTTTTGAATCAGATCATCTTTAGATGCAAGTGAGTCCCAAATTTCAACAGTCCTTTTTTTAACCAGAACTCTTGCAAGAGTATAGTGTCCGTCCAAATGAATGGGTATGTATATCTGAATCAGGATTAATTAGGTACAATAAATTAGTAAATTTTCAAAAAATTAGGATTAATATTTAAACAGAAATATATTAAAACCTCGTTACAAGTGCTTAAAGATCCTATGTAATCCTGAAAATATTTGTACTCTTCCATATTTGATGAAGCTTTTTGTCGGATGGAGGTAACGTTTCTTTCTACATACACATCAACTAATACATTACGAAGGACAAACAAACGAGAAAATTGTTAATGCATATGCATTGAAGAATAAAATGCTCACTCACCGATATCTTTATTGGTAAAAACCATACATTAGCTTTATTGGAGGTTCTTTTTCGTTCCTCCGCGGTGAGAAGAGCAGAGACAATGCCTACAATCTGAATAAATCATTAAAAATGTAAGCGATGGAATCGAAGTAAACATAGATGACATCTAAGAAGAAATATACTCTCTATACATACCCTATTGCTAATTTTCGTTAAAGGAGCTAAGGTCTTCATCTCAAACCGAGACACATAGTTTTTGTTGCAAGATGATATTATTTCTCTAAGAAAAGAAACGAATAAATTAGGAGAAAAAAACTGTTGGAATTAAATCAAAACTCATATTACTTACTCGTCAGGTCTATCATCGGCAAAAATATAGTCGTAATAACTCGAAGAACCACTAGTACAATTGCTAGGCTTCGAGGTTGAACCCCTTATTAAATTTTTCGATGGTGTGACCGAATATAAATTTCCACGCATTCTTTTAGAAGAACTGCTAAAGTCAGTTTCTTTTGTAGGGGACAATGCGAGCATTCGATCCAATGCTTTACTACGAGACTGTAGCTCTACGTCCTCCTCATCGGAAGAAGATTCAACGGAAACCACCTTCACATTATTAAATGCTCCAGATGAAGATGCCTTTTTCAAAGCTGAAGATTCTTCAATCTTCTCAAAACGTCGAGATAAATTCATTTGTTCAATTTCTAATAAACAAAGCTTAGAATTGATCTTTACAACATCAGCTGAAATCGTCGACAGATGTTCTTCAATCTTGCGCAACATACGCGGAATGAAGGTTTTCTTTGGAGCTGGCAACGAATCTTCTACGTCTTCTACATTTCCCACCACACGAGTAGACATCTTGAGAACAAGAAAACTATTGTATTTCAGAAAACTATTCTATGTACTTCAGAATGAATAATAGTACTATGAAACAAGAAAACTATTGTATATATAGCAAGAGAGAAGTACAAAAAGTGAGGAAGATGGAAAGACAAATAAATTTCGAGACAAGCAAACAATCTACTAGCCGTTTGATTGAGGAGGGCTCGAGGAAGAATCTACTAGCTGTTTGATTGAGGAGGGCTCGAAGAAGATTCTACTAGCCGTTTGAAAAATACAAAAGGTTATCATGATCAACTTCAATTAAGGAACTCTATAAGAGGTTTAATTCCACATGATTGAAGAACTCGACGAAGTCCGCCGCAAACCGAAATTTCTTCTTCTTTTCTTCTTCATCTCCATTTCTCCTTCCACCACCACCACCATGGCCTGTAGCTTTATAACAAAAATATTAAATTGTTAGATGAAACAAAAAAACTAATTACGGAAAGATTACTAAACCAAAATCAAACATAACACAAATTCATAGAAAACATGAGATTAAAGATGAAATTGTCACAGAGGCAACACCACAATTTTACAACAACTAAGCAGACTCTGCTAAGCAATAACTAGAATTAGGGATTGTATCCTCCTTGGATTTAATTTACATAAAGAAGAGATTTGAGAGAACGAGCTTTTGTCGGCTTCCTAAATGTACCATTCTCCGTCCTAAATGTACCATTCTCCATCCTAAATGTACCATTCTCCGTCCATTCGCCGTATTAAAAGCAAAGAGAATGGCCATTCTCCGTGTTAAAAGCAAAGAGAATGACCATTCTCCGTCCATTCGCCGTATTCACCATCCATTCGCCGTATTAAAAGCAAAGAGAATGGCCATTCGCCGTATTCTTCATCCTAAATGTACCATTCTTCGTCCTAAATGTACCATTCTTCGTCTATTCGTCGTATTAAAAGCAAAGAGAATGGCCATTCTCCGTGTTAAAAGCAAAGAAAATGGCCATTCTCCGTCCAAAAAAATATTCTCTTCGAAAATATTATCATTAGAAAAGTAAAAAAATAATCCTCCCGACCTCAGAAGCAGGTTTCCTCAGTTCACCACCACCACCATGACATGTAGCTTTATTAACAAAATATTAAATTGTTAAATGAAAAATAAAATTTCTGACAATGGCGTGGGCAGTAAAATTAGAGCGGCGCCGCTGGTACTTCTCCTTGTTCGAGGAGGTCTCGACGACGTCCGACGCAAAGCGGACCGATTCTTCTCGGCACAGCTGGTACTCCTCGTTGTTCTAGGAGGGCTCGACGATGTTCGACGCGATCCGAACCGATTCTTATTTCCTTCTTCATCTCTGTTTCTCTTTCCACCACCACCACCACCACCACTACCATGGCCTGTAACCAAAAAAAAAATTAAGGTTCAGATTAAATTGGATGGACTTTTGAGAGAGTAAATATGAGTTAATTTAGGGTGTTCATTGAAAAAATTAAAGTGAAGAATGACCTGCTAAAGCAAGTTACCAACAAGTCAAAAGTCTAAATCAGCATTAAATGATGTATCATGCATTATTTAATCTAAATTTAATCTGGACCGTTGGATGAACATCCAACGGTCCATATTTTGGATGTATCGATACATCCCAAAAGGGTGGATGTATTATAGAATTTTCCATATATATATATATATATATATATATATATATATATATATATATAGCAAATGACCTCTAGCCTAACAGGGGGGCCAATGGAGGAGTACCACGTAGGCGGACGGGCTGGTCCGCCTGTGGGCAAGAAAGCATTTTCGATTTATAAGACGCCGATCAGAAAATTTTTTATAGCCACTGCGTCAAAGAACAGTTTGAGCGGAGAGGAGGACGAAGAGGATCCCCAAATCCTTCCAAAATGGTTCATTTCGATTTTGAATTCGATTCTTTCACTCTTTTTTTAATCTCTTTTGATTGCTAAAAGGCAATTTTTAAACCTATTTCTCTCTCGATTTCTATGTCTAATTAGAGTTTCAGACACTAGATCCGGTTTGAATTTGGAAAACCTTAATTTTGATGAGCACATTTGACGTCATGTATGGTTACAAATTCTATATGACACTCACTGGACACGGTGACACGGACACGACGTCGTTTTTGCACGTATTGATTGTGTAACTTGGATTGTTCATGTCGTATGTTCTATGGCATCCGAAACGGGCACAAAAACTACATTGGAGTTTCCATTTTTACTTCCTACGATAATGGTTCGGACACTATGATTGGCTCGGAGACAAAATACCCCCTAATTTCTTGTACGGACAAGAATTCAAACACGATATACTATTGACACGGCGACACGGACGCGGAGCTGTTTTGGTTTCTACTATTGTATTTTTGAGGTTCAGTGGTGCGGTCTAGCTTTTGACTCTAGTTGGCACTAAGATGATATATAAAACTTTTGGATATGACCCATTGATCTAAAGGAGCTTGTTTTGAGATTTGTCTTTAAGACACAAGGCCCTAAATTTAACCCTTCATCTGTATCAATTCTAATTTGTACGAACACCAATTGGACATGTTGATACCGACACGGCACCATTTGGTAGATTGTAGTTTATTGTATACTGTCTGTATCGTGCCCAGTTTGTGTCTGGCATCGACACAACAACTATTTTGGAGTTTTCATGCACCCTAGTTTTAGACATTGTTTGTTGTTGAAGCAATATATAAATTTTTTGCGATATGACCTATTAATTGAAATGTCTTGTTAATTTAATTTACATATTGTGAGAAACCAATATGATACATATTTCAATGACGTGATGGTTATCTTTTGATATTTGGCCGACGGTCTCAAAATACAGCCTTTCGTGTACATACACAAAAGTTGATATAATTACGTGGCTTAAGAGCAGTTAAGTGATATATGACATTGTATTGCTGACTGTAATCGATAGTGTTATATATATATATATATATATATATATATATATATATGTATATATATATATACATATATATATATATATATATATATATATAATCCATTTTTTTCTTTTAAAAAAACAAAACAAATAAACTAAACCTTTTCTCACCCACACACCCGATCAAATTCCTATCTTTTCTCCACGTTCACCAACTGAACCATCTCTTCTCCCCACCTCTCCTTATATTCCTCTTCACCACTTCTTCTTTCTTTACACTCATCCTCACCAGCACCATTCATTTTTTTTCCTCTCCACAACACACACAAACACCAGCACACCTCTCCCTTTCCCCTCCGATCCGTCCCCACCTCCCGGACCACCGCCGCCTCCCGTTGACCCCGCGCCGACCGGCCAATGCATCCCCGGCCTTCCCGCGCACCACAACGCGCACAAGCGCTGCCGCAGCGCATCCCGTGCTCCCAGCGCACGTTGGTGCTCACCGTCGGTGCAGCAGCCGCCCGGCCGTGCCGTCCAGGCCCGCGCCCCTTGCGCCAGCAGCCACACGTCCCGCCTCCCGCGTGTTAGCGCGTTCCCATGCCGTGCCCGTGTTCCGCGTACCCGTACGCACTTCTTCCGCGTGCGTGCGCTCTCCGCGTGCATTCGAGTCCGAGGCCTCCCCTCGGTTCTCCGTCATCAACCAACCGCTACGTCCCTAACCCCTTTTTTGTATATTTATAATACCAAAATATATCCATGTTCCGACCGCAATTGACAGAATAAAGCTCTGTCAATTCTAGGATAGATAGTAGCAAGTTCCACCTCCTTTATTAGTTGTTGAAGAGGACCAAAGCACTTGATCAATGGACCATAGAGAAAGAAATAGGAAGAAACAACATTATTCACGTAAGCACAGTGAATTTGTGCCCATCAACACAACGAAAAGATCCATGCATGCCTGCAGCTCTTCTTTGCTTTGATGTTGGGTACTGTGAAATAACGTGTAGGCAACTCTAGAGGGGGATGAATAGAGTTTGTGTCGATAATCACCAAATAAAAAGTTAACTCTATATCACCTCCACAAACAACTATCAAGATAGTAAATAAATCAGAAAGAAATATGAAAGTAAATAAAGATCAAGAAGAGCATACGCAAACACAACAGTTTTAACCTGGTTTCCCTCGTGGAGGACTAGTCCAGGCCTGAGAACTCTAGCTCTGGATTGAAATCCACTATTTGTGAAATAATGTACAACCACATGCATTTACTCAGAAGAGCACGCCAACTTCTTACAGACTCGCAGTGGCGAAACTTGGAATTGTCCAAGTGACTTTTCTTTTCAACTCTTGCACAAAAACTTCTAGCTGAATCGCACTTGAGCACCTTGGGGCTTAGGAAGTTTTGTGGCTAGTAGATTGGAAGAATAAGGCTTAGGTAGTATAAGGCTTAGATGATTGAGAGTGAGAGATAGAAAGGTGATGAAGAGATGAATAAAAATGGTTGAAATTATGCCATATATATACTAGTCTGGAAGGCAGAATTCGGCCAGAATTCTGTCCTCAAAATTCAAAAATATGGCCGTTGTACCAGCTAGCAATTGGTAACCCTAAAAATCAGTTCCTGAAAATCAGGGGACAGAGTTCGGCCCGAACTCTGTGTGGGGGCAGAATTCGGCCCGAACTCTGCCTCATAGGTGGCAGAATGTTCAAAAGGCCTTTGGGCTTTGGTGGAGCTTGGGCTTGGTTCAGGAATTGGTCTGTTTCTATGGTAAAGCTTGGAGATATATGTCTAGGGGTTGAGATGACTCAGTCCGACTCAACGTACACATTTTCCTAGACTCAATAAATTGAAGATTACAGACTTAGAACAAATAGGAAAACCAAGAGCCCTTTGATGACGCCTTTCTTCTGATACTTGAGTAGATCTGAACCCCCGATGCGAGGCCCCGGATAGGTCGCTAGGCGGTTCGGAGAAATCTCTTTGTATGATGCCGTCTTTGGTCCATCATTAATTTTTCATTGCCTATGTCCTGGTTTGATCATGTTTGATCATGCTTACTGTATGTCTACAAATACATGTTAGGCCAGCAAAATATGTTACAGTACGATACAAGCATAGCAATATAATATAGGACAATTAGGACAATGCTAAGTTTAAGTAGCAACATGATAGTGAGTATATGAATATTAGTGACATCATTATGTTAAACTTAACTGATTAGCCATATTCAAAAACACGATGTAATCATTGGGCCAACATACTGTTCACGAGAAATTGTGTAAGAGGAAGGGATAAGTAAATAACAACAATAGTGAATCATGACACTATACACCGGCTCTAGATAACTACTAAAAATCAAGTATACGTTTAGAAGGCTCTTCCCAGAAAGAAGAATCAACAGTGCTTAGTATCTAAATTTTATGAGCTAGATGTATGGGATGGATAGCATATATATAAGGTATCATTTGCAAATTATTCTGTGTTGCAACTCATGTCCTGCTCTTTCTATTCTTTGTGAAATAGCATTAACTTTCTTCTTATCTATTCACATGGAAAGAAAAGAAATCAAGTAGTACTTAATAGTTTTCTCTTGTTGTACGTGCCCCTCCATTCTTATTGTCCCTCTCTGGGTCTTTCTTTAATGTATCATACTAAAAGTGTGGTTATTTGCAAATATACCCTCCTCTTTGGGTCAATTATAAGTAGCAAGTAGCCATAGCTACGAATACCTAGGAGGACTAATCATTACTTGTACAATTGGCATATAACCCTCTCTCTATTCTTCTTAATTACTAACTTCACAAGGGCTTAATAGAATATTGGAAGCATTATAGCTCTCTCCCCTTCACGTGAGTGGAAGAGTTGAGACACCATTTTAAGTATTACAAATAAACCCTCCAAACATGGTCACTTTGCATTTACCATAGCCCTCTTCTTTGGTAAGTTAGATGCTGGATCTTGTGACCTTAGCAGATTATTGTATATTAGTTAATATAGGTTCACTTAATATGCTTAGGCTTATACCTTAGAATAGGTAACTAGGTGATTACTTCATTTAAATATATTCTTTTGATTTTGTATAGGCTTGGATTGATATTGGATTCTGGGTTCAACAAATTTTGGACGAAAATCAAGGCAAGTGCATACTTATCTAAACTCGTGTTTTAATTTAATAATTAATTTTATTGCATGATAGAGTACTGTATCGACACCTGACTCACGGGATCCCTCTCGGATCATACCGACTGTTTTACTGAATCATTGACTTGACTGCTTACTGAATCATTGACTTGGGGATTGGGGGAGTAACATTTACACCTGTGGTCAAAGCCCCCTTACTGAATCACTGTGGATAGCGGAAGCCCAACCCACTTGGGCCGAAGCCGGACCGTGTTCATTAGAATACTTACTGCCTCCAACCTTATCCGGCCACAGGTTGTTACGTGCTCTAAACACTACTGTAGCTAGATTGCATCATTCCATTTTTCAGAGTTTTTACTACATAACTGTTTTATTATTATTATTTAGAAAATCATATTTCTATTATAAACTGCTTCTTGTCTCGTCTTTTAATTATTGAATGAAATGCTGAAATGGATTTGTGTGTCTTGCTCACTCCTGACTGGAGACAACATTTTTAGGTGACTGCGATGATGATGAGCTGGCTTACACTTCCTATTATGGGTCCGACTTGGGTTCTGAGGACTTAGCTGAACCAGGGCAGAGGAACCAGGAGTCCTAGTTGCATCTTTTTCTGATTAGTTCACTTTTCCTAAAGTTGTAATAAACAAACCTTTGTGATGTTGAATACTTTTGCTTGTCTTCATTTTTAATTCGACTTTAGTTGTACTTCAGAATATTTAATAAAATATTTTATTTTTTGTTTAGACATTTGTACTGCTTGTGTTCACTGCTTGATACAACTTACTGCCGCCGTCTCACAATGGTGCAGGCTGGACATGATCCGACTAGATCTATTATATTGGGATCGAGTCATGATATATTTTTAGTGGTGGCCCATGCAGGTCAGTTCTGTAAATTGGTCTGGTCAACTTAATCTAGACCAACATGCAGTTCTGTAACTTGACCTAGGTAAGATGAGACTTTAGGAAAACAGACTATAGAAACAACTAGAATACTTAGTTGATTTTCATCCTATTACATCATAGGACCGAAATTACATATAGTAATATCTATTTTTGCTTGCTTATAGATTTATTAGGCTCTCTTGCTTATGTGTGTACCCAAACCTTTCAGAAGATGGCGAAAGAAAAGACGACTCGCTCAGGGTCTGCGGACGAAGAGGTCTCTTCCTCCGGGAACACACCTATCCAGGCTCAATCAAACCCCTCTCCAGTGCAGCCCAGTACCCGTCTTCGTGCTGCACGGACTCCCCGTGCTGCATATACCTCTACCGTACATGCAGCTGCACCGATTCTCCCGAGACCTACGCTCTTGATTGCTGACGCGAATCCTCCAGCTGCTCTACCAATACCAGTGGACCCGCCAAGCTCGTAGGCCTGCTACGAGGAGTACTTGAGGCCCAGAGGGCTCAAGCAGAAGTGAATCGCGAGCATACCACGATCCTGAGGGAGGGCCTGGAGAATGCCCACAATGTCGCCATGGCAACACTCGACTCATCACAGAGAGAACCATGGCCTGTCAAGGTAAGAAAAGTGGAATTGATAATCTTTTATATTTCATTGGAGAAATATAATTCTGACTGGCAGCTTATTATTCAGAAGAAAGTTGGGGACATTGAAAGCTTCAAGAAGATTGATCCGTGGCCTTTCAAGGGAACTGAAGGCCTTATATACGCGAACGAATGGCTGGATGACATGGAGCGCATCCTCAGCGTTGCTCGAATCCCAGCCGACCTTATGGTAGAGGCTGTAGCTCTACAGCTTCAGGATCTAGCCAGTATATGGTACCGAAATGAGCCCATATTTCAGACTGGAGGAATCACTTGGCGTTCCTTCAAGAAGCATTTTAAGAGAAAGTTCTTCCCGGAAGCCGCCCTACAAGCTAGGGGGCAGTTCTATGACCTGAAGCAAGGGGATCATACCATTGAGGAGTACGCAACCGAGTTCAACCGGCTCGACAGATTTGTACCTCGCCTGGTAGCAGACCCGGTAGAGTGTGCCCAGAAGTTTCGGTATAGATTGCGAGAGAAGATCCGCACTCTAGTTGCCTCCAATGGAGCTAAGACCTATGACAAGATGCTGAAGGTGGCCCAAGATGTGGAGGCCAGTTCGTCTACTCGAACCAAGAGGGAGCACCCAGGATCCAGCAGCAATCATCGGGGCAACTTCAAGAGGCCCAACAACAACAATAGACCCTCTCATTATCAGCAGCCAGCAACACCCAACAGGCACCCCAGTACCAGCAACATAAGACAATCATCTGCGCCTATTGTAAGAGGCCTGGTCACACCGTAGACATTTACAGAAAGAAGCTGGGACACAGCCTTGCTTGTAGGTCTGCCACCTACCAAGTAAAGGACTGTCTAACCTCATTCATCAGGACTGGAGCTGGACTGCAGAGAGGTCCATTACCCACCCAGCAACAGCGCTTCAACCAGCAGAGGGCCGGGCAAGTGTTTGCCTTGGCCATTGAGGAGCCTGAGGAAGAACCAGAACCAGAAGGAGATGTCATCGCAGGTGCTATTTGATTACACTCACACCCGACTTTATGTCTATTTGATTCTGGAGCATCGTACAGCTTTATATCTTCAGATTTTGTCGCTGCCTATCATATAGACGTAGGGTGTAGTAAGATAATTTGTAGAGTTATGACTGGAGGGGGAACTATCCCTATCACTGAGACTTGTACCTGCCATATCACTATTTCCGGTCATACCTTCTTAGCACCTCTTCTTGTTACGTCTCTCCCTAACTATGACATAGTATTGGAAATAGATTGGCTGAGCAAGCAACACGTCCTGATAGACTGTCATCGGGGTTGTGTTATCTTTAGTACACCTGGAGGACCTGAATTTGAAGTAGCTCGAGCACCAGAGATTTTGGAGTGTGTCTCCTACACATCCATCACAGAAGATTCCAGACCCCTTCATCCCCTAATAGTAGAATTCTTATATGTCTTTCCCGACAATCTACCTGGATTACCCCCTGATCGAGACGTGGAGTTCACTATCGATCTTGTATCTGGCTCATCCCCTATTTCACAGAGAAGCTACAGAGTCAACCCCAAGGAGGCTAAGGAGATGAAGGACCAGATAGACGAGCTGAAGGCCCAAGGATTTATCAGAGATGGAGCTTCGCCCTGGGGATCACCAGTTTTGTTTGTGCCCAAGAAGGATGGGTCTGTGCAGATGTGTATAGATTATCGGGCATTGAACAACATCACAATCAAGAACAAGTACTCTCTGTCCAGGATCGATGATCTTTTCGATCAGCTGAACGGAGCGAAGGTTTTTTCGAAGATCGACCTCAGGTCAGGATATCACCAGGTCAAGGTTCGAGAGGCGGACATTTCGAAGACGACATTCAACACCAAGTATGGACAATATGAATTCTTGGTCATGCCCTTCGGTCTTACTAATGCCCCAGCTGTGTTTATGAATCTCATGAACAAGGTCTTCCATGAGTACTTGGATCAGTTTGTTGTCGTCTTCATTGATGACATTCTAATCTATTTAAAGACCCAAGAAGAGCATGAGAAGCATCTGCGGATTGTCTTGGAGACTCTGAGGAAGGGTAAGCTATATGGTAAGCTTTCCAAGTGTGAATTTTTCTTAGATAAAGTAGATTTTCTTGGGCATGTTATCACAGAAGAAGGGGTATCTGTGGACCCCAAGAAGATAGCAGCAGTGGAATCTTGGACAACCCCCAGCTCAGTGGAAGAGATCCAAAGTTTCTTGGGCTTAGCAGGATATTACTAGAAGTTTGTGAAGGATTTCACAAGGATTGCGGAGCCAATGACGAAGCTCACCAGGAAGAACGAAGAGTTTGTTTGGACTGAAGCATGTCAGGCGTCATTCGAGGAACTGAAAAGAAGGTTGACAACTGCACATATCTTGACGCTACCATCCGGATCAGGTGGTTTCTCCATTTACAGTGATGCTTCGGGCAAAGGATTGGGCTGCGTGCTACAACAACATGGAAAGGTAATTGCCTATGTTTTCTGGCAATTGTGCAATAATGAGAAAAATTATTCGACACATGACTTGGAGCTAGCAGCAGTCATCTTTGCCTTGAAATAGTGGAAGCATTATCTCTATGGCGAGAAGGTGAACATATACACAGACCACAAGAGTCTCAAATATGTCTTCACGCAGAAGGAGCTCAACATGCGCCAGAGGCGATGGCTGGAGCTCATGAAGGATTTTGATATCAATCTACAGTACCACCCGGGTAAGGCTAATGTCGTCGCTGATGCACTTAGCAGGTACCCGACGGCTATGTTCTTGACAAAGAACCGTCACTTGCTGGAAGACATGGAGAAGCTAGGTTTGGAGATCGTGCTACCAGAGGAAATTATGCTGAAGCTTGGTAAAGAAACAGTTGTACCAGACGTGGACTCGCCTATGATGCAGCTTCAAGTGCAGTCCAGTCTGATCAGCAGAGTCAAGGAGACATAATTCCAAGATGAGATACTATACAAGTTAAGAGATCGAGTGCTAGCTAGAACACTCGAAGGATTTTCCATAGCTGGAGATGGAGCATTGAGGCATGGCACGAGACTTTGCGTACCTACTGGCGAACTAAGGAATGAGTTGATGAAGGAGGTGCACTAGTCACAGCATTCTATACATCCAGGAGCTAACAAGATGTACAAGGACATGAGGACCTCTGTATGGTGGCTTGGAATGAAGCAAGACGTGGCAGAGTTCGTCTCCAGATGTTTGATCTGCCAGCAAGTAAAGGCATACCGCCAGAGACCAATAGGTTTGTTGCAACCGCTTCCCATTTCAGAGTGAAAATGGGAGCATATTACTATAGACTTTGTAACAGGATTACCCAGATCCCAAGGAGGGAAGGATGCTATATGGGTGATAGTCGACAGACTGACCAAGTCTGCCTATTTTATTCCTTTCAAGGTTGGTTTATCCACGGAAAGCTTAGCAGCTCTTTACATGCGGAACATTTACAGGTTGCATGGAGTTCCAGTTAGCATCGTATCCGACAGGGATACCCGGTTCACCTTCCACTACTGGAAGAGTCTGCAGGAGAGTTTAGGCACGTAGCTGAAGTTTAGTATGGCGTACCACCCGCAGACCGATGGCCAGTCCGAGCGGACTATTCAGACGCTTGAGGACATGTTGAGATCATACGTCTTACAGTTTGGTGGATCTTGGGAAGATCACCTACACCTGGTAGAGTTCTCCTCCGATAATAGCTACCAGGCCAGCATTCAGATGACACCTTTTGAGGCTTTATATGGTCGATGTTGCCGCACTCCACTAGCATGGGACGATGTTGGAGATCGAGTCCTGTTGGGACCAGAGATGGTTACAGATGTAGCCGAGAAGATAAAGATGATTAGAGAGACACTAAGCATTGCACAGGACCGTCAGAAACATTGGGCGGACAGCAGGCATCGAACCTTGGAATTTGAGGTCGGAGATCAGGTATTTGTCAAAATATCACCTACCAGGGGCACAATCAGATTCGACCAAGATGGGAAGCTGAGTCCGCGCAACATCGGTCCATTTGAGGTTTTGAGCAGAATCGAAGAGGTAGCATACAAGGTCGATCTACCTTCCAGCCTTGAAGGCATGCACAACGTCTTCCATGTATCGCTGCTGAGGCGTTACGTACCGGACCCGAGCTATGTTGTTGTTCATTCAGAGTTAGAGATTGGACCCAGCCTTACAGTGCCAGAGCAGCCGGTGGAGATAATCGACCGCATGGAGAAGAGATTGCGACGTGCAGTAATCCCTCTCATGAAGATAGCTTGGCGCCATTACTCTCCAAGCGAAGCTACCTGGGAGCGAGAGGACGAGATGAGGGAGAAGTATCCTCATCTTTTCTAGGTATGTTCTAACCCTCTTCTTTTCATTACTGGTAGAAATTTTGAGGACAAAATTTTCTAAGGAGGGAAGCTTATAAAACCCTTTTCTTTTTCTTTAAAAAAAATAAACAAACTAAACCTTTTCTCACCCACACACCCGGTCAAATTCTTATCTTTCCTCCACGTTCACCAACTGAACCATCTCTTCTCTCTACCTCTCCTTATATTCCTCTTCACCACTTCTTCTTTCTTTACACTCATCCTCACCAGCACCATTCATTTTTTTCCCTCTCCACAACACACACAAACACCAGCACACCTCTCCTTTTCCCCTCCGATCTGTTCCTACCTCCCGGACCACCGCCGCCTCCCGTCGATCCCGCGCCGACCGGCCAATGCACCCCCGGCCTTTCCGTGCACCACAGCGTGCACCAGCGCTGCCGCAACGCATCCCGCGCTCCTCGTGCACGTCGGTGCTCGCCGTCAGCGCAGCAGCCGCTCGGCCGCACCGTCCAGGCCCGCGTCCCTTTCGCCAGCAGCCGCACGTCCTGCCTCCCGCGTGTTAGCGCGTTCCCACGCCGTGCCCGTGTTCCGCGTACCCGTACGCACTTCTCCCACGTGCGTCCGCTCTCCGCGTGAGTTCGAATCCGAGGCCTCCCCTCGGTACTCCGTCATCAACCAACCGGTACGTCCCTAACCCCTTTTCTGTATATTTACAATACCAAAACATATCCATGTTCCGACCGAAATTGACAGAATAAAGCTCTGTCAATTCCGGGATAGATAGTAGCAAGTTCCACCTCCTTTATTAGTTGTTGAAGAGGTCCAAAACGCTTGATCAATGGACCATAGAAAAAGAAATAGGAAGAAACAACATTATTCACGTAAGCACAGTGAATTTGTTCCCATCAACACAACCAAAAGATCCATGCATGCCTGCAGCTCTTCTTTGCTTTGATGTTGGGTACTGTTCACGAGAAATTATGTAAGAGGAAGGGATAAATAAATAGCAACAATAGTGAATCATGACACTATACACCGGCTCTAGATAACTACTAAAAATCAAGTATACGTTTAGAAGGCTCTTCCCAGTAAGAAGAATCAACAGTGCTTAGTATCTAAATTTTATGAGCTAGATGTAGGGGATGGATAGCATATATATAAGATGTCCTTGCAAATTATTCTATGTTGCAACTCATGTCCAGTTCTTTCTATTCTTTGTGAAATAGCATTGACTTTCTTCTTATCTATTCACATGGGAGGAAAAGAAATCAAGTAGTACTTAATAGTTTTCTCTTGTTGTACGTGCCCCTCCATTCTTATTGTCCCTCTCTGGCTCTTTCTTTAATGTATCATACTAAAAGTGTGGTTATTTGCAAATATACCCTCCTCTTTGGGTCAATTATAAGTAGCAAGTAGCCATAGCTACGAATACCTAGGAGGACTAATCATTACTTGTACAATTGGCATATAACCCCCTCTCTATTCTTCTTAATTACGAACTTCACAAGGGCTTAATAGAATATTGGAAGCATTATAGCTCTCTCCCCTTCACGTGAGTGGAAGAGTTGAGACACCATTTTAAGTATTACAAATAAACCCTCCAAACAAGGTCACTTTGCATTTACCGTAGCCCTCTTCTTTGGTAAGTTAGATGTTGGATCTTGTGACCTTAGCAGATTATTGTATATTAGTTAATATAGGTTCACTTAATATGCTTAGGCTTATACCTTAGAATAGGTAACTAGGTGATTACTTCATTTAAATATATTCTTTTGATTTTGTATAGGCTTGGATTGATATTGGATTTCTGGGTTCAACAAATTTTGGACGAAAATCAAGGCAAGTGCATACTTATCTAAACTCGTGTTTTAATTTAATAATTAATTTCATTGCATGATAGAGTACTGTATCGACACCTGACTCACGGGATCTCTCTCGGATCATACCGACTGTTTTACTGAATCATTGACTTGACTGCTTACTGAATCATTGACTCGGGGATTGGGGGAGTAATGTTAACACCTGTTAGTCCCGAGGCGTAGATATAGATGGAAAACAGGAGTTCATCAAGCCAACACAATAGGTGCCACAAATAAGGAGTTTAGCAAGTCTACATAGTAGGTGCCACAAATGAGGAGTTTAGCAAGCCTACACAGTAGGTGCCACAAATGAGGAGTTTAGCAAGTCTACACAATAGGTGCCACAAATGAGGAGTTTAGCAAGCCTACACAGTAGGTGCCACAAATGAGATAGATCTCAAGAACAAAGTTAGGCCTCCCTACTCAGTAGGTGCCTTAAAACCTGAAGAACGAGTTACAAAGAAACAGAAAAAGAAGAAGAGGAGGATTAAATCTGCTGGAGTGTAAAAATACCGTTGCTCAAAGCAAGATTTGCCTCTATACGATTCGCTTCCAGAAACCAGCAAGTTCAAGAGAACTTCTGGAACGCTCGTCAGTCAATATTTGTGACTTGAACGGGCTTTCTGAACTTTACGGACTCCCTTAACTCTCTTCTTTGGTGCACCTTGGAAAGGAGACAAGGGGGCACTATTTATAGAGTGGAGTGAGACCTCACCATCTCTCATATCTGATGTGAGACTAAAACACCAATTCTCTAAAATAGATTTTGATGTTTTACATCATCCCACAATCAACGTAGTCGAGTGCTAGCCTGTGACGCCCCAGAACCAGAATACTGGAGAGCGGGGGCGTACATAGCCAGCTACGTATATTGAAATAGAATCCACCTCGCTATACGGTCACGGCTGTCTAGATATATGAGGGTTTACTATAAGCCAACAGTCTCCTATGGTCATGAACAAGCCAATTGTCTCAATCTCAAGCAAGCAATAATAGTTACAAAATGTCAGAGCATCGAATATATAATAGCAAGGCGTCCCATACATTATATATTGGATGATCAAGAAGCTAGTCGTACAAAATGTTAAGACTAGCAAGAGTTCAGTCATACATGACCAACCCTAGGATTTGTTAATCATGTTACAGCTCGTAGGCAGACAGTAAGTAAATATGCATCGAGCTAACAGGTGCTCGTCGGCTAAACGCCTCAAAAGAATAATTTTATAATGTAGTGAGCGAATCAAAAGAAAAACCCACTCATAGCCCGGGTTCCGTCTAGTTATCACCATTGGGCTGGAAGTTCGGTAGATCTTCGGGAGCTGCTCCAAAATCTGGCCACACAAACCAGCTGGGTCAAATCCCAGAAAGAGCAAGTGCCACAAAAGAGGCCACGAAATAAGAACGAAAACTAGCATATCAGATCATAAGGAAAAATAGAAGGAAATACCATTAATAAAGAGTACAACAGGACAATAAACGACTAGGGACGTGGAACCATTCTGAGAGCCAGGTTACAACCCTTAACCAAACAAGGACCGGGGTTGTATCCCTCGCCTGAATAGCACCTTGTCTCTACCCATTTATTGTTAAAATAAGTAAACAAACATGCTCAGGAGAAACCAGGTACTGGGACTAGACAAGACTTAGACAGGGCTGGACACCATTCATTCACAAGCGGCCAAGCAAGTACTACGGCTTACTACTTAACTAACTAGGGTTATCATATGCCTAATTACTAACAAGGTGCAAATAAGAAATTTCCAGTCCCAATCCCTGCAGACTATCCAGTTATCCTTCCGCGGGTTGAGAGTATGGTTGGGTACATTACCCAGGAGACAATGTACCCTTAGGTGACTTAGAGGGTGCAACACATGACAGTGTGCTGGAAATATGCCCTACTCGTCGGCAGGCTACAAGTCCATTTAAAGCGCCCAGATAACGAGATCGCCTGTGACTGGGAATTCTCCATGAACTACATTTTGATCTAGTAGTTAGCCTAATTCATATTCAATACGAATCCCTAACCGTGGTAACCAGGGAGTCACGTCCTAGGCATGATGCAAGACAAGACAAGACAAGTGGATTGCACGAATCAACAAGAATGAACACCCACGGAGTCAGAGTTGATTATATGAGTCAAGTTAGCCATCGCAACAGCATCAAGTCAAGTCAAGTTACAAGTCAGGAGTGCACCACCACGGGCCACTATCAAGTTATCCAGTACAAGATTAATTATGAATCACAGGTTACAAGTTAAGAGCGCACCCTCATCGGGTCACTACTAAGAAGATCAGAAAGTACTAGGATCATAAATCACAGAAATCACGAAAAATTGTACGAGTCATAAGCAAAACACCGAAAACCATGCTAGTTCGTGTTGGGTCAAGACAGTCGTGTTGTGTGAAACAAGATCTCAGAGCTCCAATCCACAAAAGAGATGCCAATCCCAAGGAAAATAAAACCAAACCACCGTGGACAAATAGGTTACGCAGGAGTTCCTGGGGTCGGGTTGCGCTAGGGTCTGATTGCGCTAGGGGAATGAACTGCGCAGGGGAATGAACTGCACTGGGGTCGGGTTGCGCTGGGGTCGGGTTGCGCTAGGGTCGGATTGCGCTGGAGTCGGATTGTGCTAGGGTCGGATTGCGCTGGGTCGAATTGCGCTAGGGTCAAGGGCGCTGGAAAGTGAGCGCGGTTCGCCAAAGGGCGCCGAGCGCGGGTCAGCCCAGCGCTAAAGAGCGCTGGCCGAGGAAAGGTTGGCGCGGTTCAGCCCAGCGCTAAAGAGCGCTGGCCGAGTCTTCTTCTCCAGCAGGCCGAGAGAGAAAACCCAAGAACACCAAAATTCCAAACTTCATAACTTGGCCAAATCAAAACAAAATTTAGATTTTCAAAGCTCTAACTTGTGTAAAATTGAATTCTCTTCCACATGGAAGCCTCAAAACAAGCAAAAATCTAAGTTTAATAGATCAAAACCAAGAAAATCCGAAAATAGTTAAAACTTAGATCTAGAAAAATGGAGACTCCAAATCATAAAATGCCAAGTTCTAATGTGATTCACCATGGCCCAATCTAACTAATGGACAAATAAAATAGGGTTCCTATTTGGTGGCAAGGTGCACTTGCCTATGGAGGTTAGGTGTTGTGTGGAGGAAGGAAGAAGAAGATGGAGAAAATTAATGGAAGAGTAATGAGGAGAGAGAAAGTTAGGTAGGGTTTTAATGAGGGAGGGTGTGTTGTGTTGAGGGTGGAGGTTAACTAAGGTAGTCCAAAGCAACCCAAACCAAATCCTCTCTACAAAGAATAAAATCACGCCAGGTCCAAAAACTTAATTTACGAGAAAAACCAAAATCCGCAAGTCGAGCCAAAATACAATTACAGGCCAAAATCCGAGAAAATAAAATACAGGTCCGAAATACATATAAGCCTAATCGAAATATGTATTCCGAAATATGGGCATTACAGCTCTACCCACCTTAAAAGAATTTCGTCCTCGAAATTTAAATCAAGATGCTTAGAGATGTAAGAGCCAGCTATACTATTCCACAAATAAGCTACGCTAAGCAAACAATCAAACAATCATATATGCAAGCAAGGGATGGAAAGCATAAGACACAAGGAAGACATTATACCTTACGAGTCAAACAAGTCGGGATATCGCGATCGGATGTCGTCCTCACGCTCCCACGTTGACTCACCTAGAGAGTGATGACCCCAAGCAACACGGACTAAGCTAATAGTCTTGTTCTTGAGTATCTTTTCTCTCCGGTCTAATATAGATACGGGTCCGGGATGTACCGTCGTAATTGGGACACATGGAATACATCATGCACCTCACTTAGCGACGGCGGAAGAGCGAAATGATAGGATACATCTCTTACTCGTTCCAGGATATCGAACGGCTCTATATACCTAGGACTAAGCTTTTTCCGTACGCCAAAGCGAATGACACCGCGGTTAGGCGAGATCCTAAGGAATACATGGTCGCCGATAGCAAACTCTAAGGGACGTCGATGAGCATCAGCCCAATGGCACTGGCGATCTTGGGCCACTCGAAGGCAATCTCTGACTCTCCTGACCACTTCAACTGTCTGGCAATTATTTCTGGACCAAGCATCTGCCTCTCTCTAACATCATCCCAGGCTAACGGGGATCTGCACTTCCTACCATACATTGCCTCGAACGAAGCCATCTGAATACTGGCCTGGAAACTGTTGTTGTACGAGAATTCCACCAGGTGCAGGTGATCCTCCCATGAACCACCGAAGTCAAGGGTACAAGATCTCAACATATCTTCAATAGTCTGGATTGTGCGTTCCGGCTGGCCATCTGTCTGCGAGTGATAGGCTGAGCTAAACTGAAGGTGAGTTCCGAAACTCTCTTGCAGGCTATGCCAAAAGTGTGATGTGAATCTTGAATCCCTATCCGAGGTGATACTGACCGACACCCCATGAAGCTTGACAATCTGTCACGCCCCAGAACCAGAATACTGGAGAGCGGAGGCAGACATAGCCAGCTACGTATATTGAAATAGAATACATCTCAACTATACGGTCACGGCTGTCTAGATATGAGGGTTTACTACAAGCTAACAGTCTCTTTGGTCATGAACAAGCCTAGTGTCTCAATCACAGCAAGTAAGTAAGTCGCAAGATGTATGATCACTAAATATACAATGATAAGGCGTCCCAAATATTACATATTCAGCTGATCATGAAGCTAGTCATTACAAAATGTTAGGACTAGCAAGAGTTTAGTCATACATGATCAACCCTAGGATTTGTTAATCATGTTTACAGCCCGTAGGCAGACAGTAAGTAAAGTGCATCGAGCTAACAGGTGCTCGTCGGCTAAACGCCTCAAAAGAATAGTTTTACAATAAAGTGGGCAAAACAAAAAGGAAAACCCACTCTTGGCCCGGGTTCCGTCTAGTGTTCACCATTGGGCTGGAAGCTTGGTAGATCCTCGGGAGCTGCTCCGAAATCTGGCCACATAAAACCAGCTGGGTCAAACCCCAGAAAGAGAAAGTGCTACAAGGGGGCCACGAAATAAGAACAAAAGCCAACAATCAGCACAAGAAAAGATAATATTAAAACTTGAATTAAGAAAACATGTCAGGATGATATACGACGAGATAACCATGGAACTATTCCGATAGCCAGGTTACAACCCGTAAACTAAACAAGGACCGGGGTTGTAACCCTTCATCTGAACAGAGCTTGGTTTTCTACCATTTATCGGCAAGATAAGTAATGCAAGAAATCAAGACAGGAAGCAATCTTGTACGGGATCAAGACATGGCTAGACTGGTTATACTTCATTCAATCAATCACGGCCAAGCAGTTACTACGGCTTACTACTTTAACTAACTATGGTTATCACAGGCCTAATTACTAACAAGATGCAGTGAGATTGTTCCACAGCCACAAGCCTTGCAGACCATCCAGGCTACCCAGGACGAAAGATTAGGGTTAAATTCAGGTGGGTACATCGCCCGGGAGACAAATGTACCCTTAGGTGACTTAGAGGGTGCAACACTCGACGGTGCGCTGGAAATGTGCCCTACTCGATGGCAGGCTACAGATCCCAAGAGCGCCCAGGTAACGGAATTGCCTGTAGTTGTGTCATCTCTTCATGACTACTGTGTTATTCTAGTTATTAACCTTAATCCATTTTAATAGGTGCTCCTGACCGTGGTACTCAGGAGTCCCATCCTAGACATGATGCAAGACAGGACAAGTGGATTAACAAGCAAGCAAGAAAGAACCACCCACGGTGTCAAGGCAGGTCAAGTTAAGTTATCAAGATAAATCATGCCAGGGTACTTGTCAGGTGTGCGCCACGACGGGCCACTATCATGTCAGATTGGTCATGTCAGGAGTGCACCACTACGGGTCACTGTCGTGTCATGCAAGTTCCTTGCTATACCAAGCCATGTACAATAGTCATTCCAAACATATTAAGTAAAATCAAGTTCATGACGAAAGGCGTAAGGATATAAAATGGGCGTAAAATAAATAAAATATCAATATACAGGACTATAGAAAAGCCAAGCTTAAAGAAATAAGACCAAAACTCCAAGAGCCTGCGGGTTAAGCAAGGGGTCAGGGGAGCAGCGTACGAAAGTCACGCACGCTGAGAGAGCAGCGTAGGTGAAAGTCACGCACGCTACAGGGAGCAGTGTACGTGAAAGTCACGCATGCTACAGGGAGCAGCTGCGTGAAAAGTCACGCACGCTCAAGGAAGCAGCATACGTGAAAAGTCACGCACGCTCAATGTAATACCTGTGGTTCGTATTATGTATTCTTGGAATACGTGTACGTATTTTATTCTTGTATTGCATGATTTCCTTCTTGGCTTAGTTTATTTCTGGTTTGGGTTGGTTGGTTCGGCTTGGCTTGGTTTTGATTGGGTTCATGATGAACCCAAGGTGAACCCCCTACCTACCACCACCTTTGATATTTATTGCCCTTTCTTCTTTCTCTCTCTTCATTACTCATCTTCTTCTTCCTCATTTACTTCCCTACCTACCAGAGAGAGAAGAGAGAGGTCTAGGTAAATGCAACTTGCTTCATGAAGGAACTCTAATTTTATTGCTTCATTCTCTTCCTTACAGCATTTTGACTAACTTTAGAACTTGGCATTTTCACTTTCCATGGCTAGATTCTTGTAGATCTATATTTACTTTATTTTCGGATTTTTTGGGTTTTGATCTACTTAATCTTGTTATTTCTGTGTTTTGATGGTTCCATGCTGCAGAGTAGCTCGTTCTACCCCATTTTGACCTAAGGAAGTTCGGATTTAGGCTCCGGATGATGGAGTTGTGGGGCTTGAGAACTTGGCTCTCATGGTGTTCTTCCTCTCAGAAATTTGGAGAAGATGAACAGTGCTTGACTTGACCGCATGAATATTCATGCGGCAAGTGTTCTATCCAGCCGCATGACTGAAAGTTCTTGAGCCGCATGAGAGTCGGACTCACTTAGCCGCATGACTCGCCCTAATTCCCAGCCGCATAAGTTCTGAATTTCCTTAGCCGCATGGGCTCATTCCCCATCGGCCGCATATGTGCCCATCTTCTTGAGCCGCATGAGCGTGCAGTTCCGGCCGCATGAGCCTGTATTGACCTAGCCGCATGAGCACTCTTCCCTTCTGAGCCGCATAGACTCCAATGCTCCTGGCCGCATAGGCTCGGTTTCCCTTCAGTCGCATGCGCCCCTTGCCCTTGCAGTCGCACATGCGCCCACCACATCGAGCCGCATGGAACTCCACTTGCCCGGTCGTATATACCTGAGTGTTAACCAGCCGCATGAGTCCCAGTCCTTCTTGGCCGCATGGACTTCCAGCAACCCTGAGCTGCATGCGCCTTGGGCTTTCTTCTAGCCGCATTAAGCCGCGCGCCTGCTCCATGTTGAACCCAAACCCTTGGCCGCATGGAACCACTGATTCAGCCGCATGGGCTGTTCTCTTCTAGTCGCATGAGCCTACCCTTTCCTGACCGCATATGCTTTAGCCGCATGGCTCTTCTATAGCCCTGGATATTGATATTTTATTAGATATATTTTACGTCCATTTTATATCCTTACGCCTTTTGTCCTGACTTGAAGATCATGAATTCATTTGATATGTTTGGAATTGATAATGGAGCACGACCTGACAGTGACCCGTAGTGGTGCACTCCTGATATAGTAACCTGGCATGACCTGATAGTGGCCCGTCGTGGCGCACTCCTGACTAGTACACTTGACATGATAACCTGACATGATTATCTCGAATAGCTGTTGCGACGGCTACCTGACATGACATGACTTGTATAAGTAACTTGGACACCGTGGGCGATTGTGCTTGTACAAATAATCCAGTCCTGTCTTGCATCATGTCTAGGAGGGGACTCCTGAGTACCACGGTCAGGAGTACCTACTAAAATGGACTAAGGCTAATAACTAGATTAATACAGTAGTCATGAAGAGATCTCCCAGCTACAGGCAATCCCGTTACCTGGGCGCGCTTGGGATCTGTAGCCTGCCGTCGAGTAGGGCACATTTCCCGCACACTGTCATGTGTTGCACCCTTCAAGCTACCTAAGGGTACACGCATTTCCTGGACGGTGTACCCACCCGAATTCAACCCCTAATTTCGACCTGGATAACCTGGATGGTCTGCAGGGCTTGTGGCTGTGGAGTAATCTCATTGCATCTTGCTAGTAACTAGGATTGTGATAACCCTAGTTAGTTAATGTAGAAAGTCGTAGGCAATGATTGGCCGTGATTGATTGGATGGAGTCTAGTCCAGTATAGTATTGTCTAGAAGTGATTGATTGCAAGATTCTACCAGAATGATTGAATGATTGTCACTCCAGATTGTCACCATAATGATTGTCACTCCAGATTATCACCATAATGATTGTCACTCCAGATTGTCACCATAATGATTGTCACTCCAGATTGTCACCATAATGATTGTCACTCCAGATTGTCACCGTAATGATTGTCACTCCAGATTGTCACTATAACGATTGTACTCTATTTTTACTCTAGCATATTGCACTATTCATTATCCCTTTTATCATTGTACACTCTCGTTCCACCTTAATGATCGTCACCTTTAGCAATAAATGATCAGAGACTAAGTTTCTCTTCAGGCGAAGGGTTACAATCTCGGTCCTTGTTTGGTTTAAGGATTGTAACCTGGCTTCCGGAATAGTACCTTCGTCTCTCTTCGTTTATTGCCCAGTTATATTCTACTTAGCATGATTCCCCAGTTATCTTATGTCAATGATGTTTCTCTTATTTATTTTCTCTGATTTGGGACAAGTGCATTGGTAGTGCACAAATCTCAATCCGTGTTACTTATTGTTTTCTTACATGTTGGATGCTAATGGTTTGCTGGTTTTAGTTCCTAAGTGAAGCCTCCTTTGTGGCACTTGCTCTTTCTGGGGTCTGACCCAGCTGGTTTTGTATGGCCAGATACCGGAGCAGTAGTAAGGGATCCACCTGCCTTCCAGCCCGATGGTGACCACCAGGCGTAACCAGGGCATCGAGTGGGTTTATTTTTGAATCTCCCACTTTATTGTACAAATATTCTTTTGAGACGTTTAGCCGACGAGCACCTGTTTAGCTCGATTGTATTTACTTACTGTCTGCCTACGGGCTGTAACATGATTGACAGATCCTAGGGTTGATCATGTATGACTAAACTCTTGCTAGTCCTCATATTTTGTAACGACTAGCTTCATGATCAGCTGAATATGTAATATTTGGGACGCCTTATTATTGTATATTTAATGATCATACATCTTGTAACATTTACTTACTTGCTTGTTATTGAGACACTAGGCTTGTTCATGACCATAAGAGACTGTTGGCTTGTAGTAAACCCTCATGTATCTAGACAGCCGTGACCGTATAGCGAGATGGAATCCATTTCAATATACGTAGCTGGCTATGTCTGCCCCCGCTCTCCAGTATTCTGGTTCTGGGACGTGACATGGTTTAAGTGGTGGCCCATGCAGGTCTTGTAAATCAAGATATGTGAGGGTTTACCGAATAGATGTCTCAATCAGTATTCGTCCTTGATCTCTACTCGTATCTTCTGAATCCCTGGATTCTTGTCCTGATCATATGCTTGTATCGTTGATCTGTCCTGGTCCTTCCTTATTGTTCCCTATGTCGTCTTCTTCAGCGGCATTATTCCTGGACCTGCCGGCCAGCAAGGCGGAGCACCTCCCACGGACCAGCAGCAACCCGGAGATCAAGTCCAGCACTCCGGAGTAGCCTCCAGAGTCGAGCCTATTAGAGAGCCACCAGTCCAGCCAGTCCAGCCTGTCGAGCCTGATGATGGCACATTAGTAGGACTCGTCAGGACCTTGATAGCTTCTCAAGATCGTCGTGGAGATGCCTTGCAACAGGCAGTGACGGATGCTTTGACCAGAGGAGGTCATCAGGGTAACAGCGCGGCCAACAGCTTCAAGCGCTTGAACCCTCCGTTCTTCGACAGTAGTAAAGATGCTATTGTGGCAGATGCATGGCTTCAGGACACAGAGGTGGTTCTAGAAGCAGCCAGGACTCCAGAGAACGAGAAGGTGGCAGTTGTGCGCCTGCAGTTGTTAGATCTTGCCCGCAGCTGGTGGGCGGCTCAGGCTATTGGATTAGAAGCACCCATTGCTTGGGCAGTATTCAGAGAGAGATTCCAGACCAAGTATTTCGATGCCGTAGCTCGGTATGATCTGCAGACCAGGTTCACCAATCTGAGGCAAGGAGGCAGGACGGTCGACGGATATGCGACCGAGTTTTCCAGACTCAGTCGGTTTGCTCCCACCTTGGTGGCAACCGAGTATGATAGAGCCCAACGGTTCCAGCAGGGGCTTCACCTGGAGATCTTGTTGGCAGTCGAGCAGTTTGAGCATCAGACTTTTGATGCAGTCTTGAGAGCAGCCCGGAGGCATGAGTATACCTCCCAGAGGATAGTGGACCGGACCGGAGGACGGAAGCGGTCCCACAGTCAAATGAATCAGTCTTCAGCACCGGCCCCGGCAGCTAGGGCTTTGACTATTGGAACTCCGAGGCGAGCGGCCTCAGTGACGTCGGTTCAGCACTCAACCCCGACGCACCCTCAGCAGAAATAGAAGCAAGCACAGTCTTCCGCCGTAGGCTGTTCTTATTATGGGAAGCCTGGACACGTGGTAGCAGAATGTCGCAAGGCGTTGGGATTGTGTTTATTGTGTGGAGCACCGGACCATAGGGTGGGGTCCTGTCCATTCAGGGTTGATTCAGCATCGACAGTATCTAGTCCCTCGGTTAGGGGACCAGCACCAGCACCAGTTCCAGTTCACCAGAAACAGCAGTTCCCGTTCCCGAGGCCATTGCCGACTCAGGCCCAGACTTTCCAGCAACAGAATCCGTGGCAGTTTGCCCTAGCCCAGGCTCAGGTTCAGAATCGACCGAGAGGTATATGTGTCCTCTCATCTTGCTTTTCTACCGTCATTATGCGGGGTGCATGACGTATTTCATGTATCCTAATTACAACGGTACATCCCGAGCCCGAGCCATTTCCTAGATCATTCGAAAAGGTTGGTACCAATAGCCTTTAACCTTTTCGTATAAGGAAAGGCCCGTGTCCCTGTTTGACCAAAGAGAGAGACCTCAAGCGCAAGATTATCAGTTTAGTTCGTGTTGCTTGAGTTCATCGCTCTTTGGGGGAGTCAACGTGGGAGTGTGAGGATGATATCCGATCATACAATCATACAATCATACAATGCAAGCAAGGAAGGAAAAATGTAAGGCATAAGAAAGACATTATACCTCACGAGTCAAACAGGTAGGGATATCGCGATCGGATGTCGTCCTCACGCTCCCACGTTGACTAACCTAGAGAGTGATGACCCCAAGCAACACGGACTAATTTAATAGTCTTGTTCTTGAGTATCTTTTCCCTCCGGTCCAAAATAGATACGGGCCTCTCCTCATACGAAAGGTTGGTACCAACAACCAATTCCGAATGGTCTAGGATGTGGCTCGGGTCCGGAATATACCGTCGTAATTAGGATACATGGAATACATCATGTACCTCACTTAGCGACGGCGGAAGAGCGAGACGATAGGATACATCTCCTACTCGCTCTAGAATATCGAACGACCCTATATACCTAGGACTAAGCTTTCCCCGCACGCCAAAGCGAATGACGCCGCGGTTAGGCGAGATCCTAAGGAATACATGGTCGCCGACAGCAAATTCTAAGGGACGCGATGAGCATCGGCCCAATGGCGCTGGCGGTCCTGGGCAACTCGGAGGTGATCTCTGACCTTCCTGACCACTTCAACCATCTGGGAAATTAATTCGGGTCCGAGCATCTGCCTCTCCTCGACATTGTCCCATGCTAGCGAGGATCTGCACTTCCTGTCATAGAGAGCCTCGAAGGGTGCCATCTGGATACTGGCCTGATAACTGTTGTTGTACGAAAATTCCACCAGGTGCAGATGATTCTTCCATGAACCACCGAAGTCAAGGGTACAGGATCTCAACATATCTTCAAGGGTCTGGATTGTGCGCTCTGACTGACCATCCATCTGTGGGTGATAAGCTGAGCTGAATTGAAGACGAGTCCCCAAACGCTTCTGCAAGCTGCGCCAAAAGTGTGATGTGAATCTTGAATCCCTGTCCGAGGTGATGCTGACTGGCACACCGTGAAGCCTGACGATCTGCCTGAGATACATCTCTGCTAACTGCGTCGTCGACTGTCCAACTCTGAATGGGAGAAAGTGTGCCACCTTGGTAAGCCTGTCCATAATTACCCAAATAGCGTCTCTGCCGGCCGAAGATCTGGGCAATCCGGTCACGAAATCCATGGTTATATGTTACCATTTCAATTCTGGGATCGGTAAGGGTTGAAGGAGTCCAGCGGGCCTCTGATGTTCAGCTTTAACCTGTTGGCAAACCAAACATCGAGAGACAAACCGGGCTATCTCCCTCTTCATGCCATTCCACCAGAAATGCTGACGGATATCACGGTACATCTTCGTACCACCCGGATAAATAGAATATTGAGAACTGTGGGCTTCTGCTATGACTTCCTGTCTGATATCTCCACTGGGTACACAAAGACGAGTGCCGTGCCGAAGTGTACTGTCTTACCGTCTTCATGAATACATAACTCTGGCCTTCTTCCTGCTTCACACTCTGCTCTGAGTCACTGGATCTTGGAATCTGTTGACTGCGCCCCCCGGATTCTCTCAACTATGCTGGACTGAACCTGTAGACTGGCCATCAAAGCCATGCTGGTTGGAAGAACCACTTCAATGCCCATCTTCTGAAGATCTGCCAATAATTCTGGTTGCACCGTCAGGAAATAAACTCCGGCTCTCCGGCTCAACGCATCTGCTACAACGTTGGCCTTCCCTGGATGATACTGCAAATCCACATCGTAGTCCACCAGTAGCTCGAGCCATCTTCTCTGCCGCATATTAAGATCCTTCTGGGTGAAAACATACTTCAGGTTCTTATGATCAGTAAAGATCTCCACTCTATCCCCGTACAAGTAGTGTCTCCACAACTTCAAAGCAAATACTACCGCCGCCAATTCCAAGTCGTGGGTCGGATAATTCTTCTCATGATCATGAAGCTGCCGTGACGCATAAGATATTACCTTTCCATGCTGCATCAAGACACACCCCAATCCTCTGCCTGAAGCGTCACAATAAACTGTGAATCCTCCGGTCCCATCTGGAAGGGTGAGAATGGGAGCCGTTATCAAACCTCGCTTCAACTTTTCAAATGATTCCTGACACTCTGTTGTCCAAACAAACGGCACATCCTTGCGGGTCAACTGGGTCATCGGTGCTGAAATCCTTGCGAAATCTGAAACAAACCGTCGGTAGTAGCCGGCCAATCCAAGGTAGCTGCGAACCTCTGCCACTGAGCTGGGTACCGGCCATGACTCGATAGCCACAATCTTCTGGGGATCCACTTCCACTCCTCCTCGGGTAATGATGTGACCCAAGTACGAAATGCGATCGAGCCAGAACTCGTATTTACTGAACTTGGCGTACAACTGATGCTTCCTAAGCGTCTGGAGGACGACTCTGAGATGCTGCTCATGCTCTGCTTCACTCTTGCTGTAGACCAAGATATCATCTAGGAACATGATCACGAACTGATCCAAGTAAGGCATAAAAATGCGATTCATGAGGTCCATGAATACGGCCGGCGCATTGGTCGCTCCAAAGGGCATAACAAGGAACTCCCAATGTCCATACCTCGATCTGAATGCTGTCTTCGGGATGTCCTGCTCTCTGACTCTGATCTGGTGGTATCCCGACCGCAAGTCGATCTTCGAGAACACTGAAGCCCCTCTGATCTGATCAGACAAGTCATCTATCCTCGGAAGAGGGTATCTGTTCTTGATTGTCACCGAATTCAAGGTACGATAATCAACACATAGCCTGGACGTACCATCCTTCTTTTTCATAAGAAGCATCGGGGCTTCCCAAGGCGATCCACTTGCACGGATGAATCCCTTGGTCCTCAGTTCTTCAATCATCTTGTACAAAACTTCCAACTCTGAAGGCGCCATCCTGTAGACTCGCTCTGATACTGGTGCTGTCCCGGGAACCAAGTCTATAGTGAATTCAATCTTCCGTTCTGGCGGCATCCTTGGAAGTTCCTCTGGGAAGACATCTGGAAACTCTTCAACTATCCGGGGCAACTGCACTGCTGCTACTGCCATCCGCAATACTGGAGGAGAAGGCTCCACGGCGCCTCTGGAAAACAAAAACTCTGGCTCGCCGGGGATACTAAAGACAACTCTGCCATTATGGCAGTCTATCCTAGCATACTGGTTCCTCAACCAATCCATGCCTAGGACTACATCATAGTCTGCCATAAAAAACTCTATGAATCTAGCGGGGAACTCCCTACCGCTAACTACGATCCGACACGAGGAAAACACTCGATCTACTCCCACAAGACCATTACCAGTAAGTATATTGAGCCTCACTGATAATGACTCAGGCTCCAATCCTATCCGTGTCGCGAATCGTGCAGACATGAATGAATACGATGCACCAGAATCAAATAATACCGAAGCTGGAAAGGAGTTGACAAGAATAGTACCTGCCACAACCTCACCTGGTGCAACTTCTTCTTCTATAGCCATCATCATGGCCTGACCTTGTCCTCTGGCTGCTGGTCCCCTCTGCTGGAAACCTCTCTGCCTATTCTGGGTCTGAGCTTGGGCTTGTGCATACTGCTGGGGGTGTTGCTGCTGGAATGCCTGAGACTGAGGCGGCAAGGGCCTCGAAGACTGATACTGCTGCTGCTGAACTGGTGCTGGGGCCGGTCCTCTCACCGAAGAGCTAGAAGGGTTGGATGCAGATGAACCACCTCTATTCGGGCTAGCCCCAACCCTATGATCTGCTGCTCCACAAGCCAGGCACAATCCCTGTGCCCTGCGACAGTCTGCCACCACATGCCCTGGCTTTCCGCAATGAGAACATCCCATCACGGAAGTCTGCTTCTGCTTCTGCTGCTGCGGGTACGTCAGGGTCGAATGCTGAACCGACGTTACTGAGGCCGCCCGCCTCGGAGTTCCAATGGTCAATCCCTTAGCTGCCGGGGCTGGAGCTGATGATTGGTACATCTGACTGTGGGACCGCTTCCTACTTTCGGTCCTATCCACGAACCTCTGGGAGGTATACTCATGCCTCCTAGCTGCTCTCAAGACTGCATCGAATGTCTGGTGCTCGAACTGCTCAACCGCCAACAAGATCTCCAAATGCAGTCCCTGCTGGAACCGCTGGGCCCTATCAAACTCGGTTGCCACCAAGGTGGGGGCAAACCTACTGAGTCTAGAAAACTCCGATGCATAACTGTCGACCGTTCTGCCTCCTTGCTTCAAGTTGGTAAATCTGGTCTGCAGGTCGTACCGAGCCACAGCATCTAAGTACTTCGTCTGGAATCTCTCCCTAAACACTGCCCAAGTAATGGGTGCCACTAATCCCATGGCCTGCGTCGCCCACCAACTGCGAGCCAAGTCCAACAACTGTAAGCGTACCACCGCCACCTTCTCATTCTCAGGTGTCCTAGCCGCTTCCAGAACCACCTCGGTATCCTGAAGCCATGCATCCGCGGCAATCGCATCCTCGGTGCCGTCGAAGAAAGGAGGGTTCAAGCGCTTGAAACTGTTGGCCGCCTGGTTCCCTGGATGTCCGCCTCGGGTCAAAGCATCTTGAACTGTCTGGTGCAGGGCGTTGCTTCGACGATCCTGGGAAGCTATCAAGGTTCTGATGAGGCCTACTAAGGTACCATCATCTGGCTCTGCGGGCTGGACGGGCCGAACTGGTGACTCTCCTCCAGTAGGCACAACTCTGGAGGGTACACCGGAATGCTGGGCTTGATCTCCGGGTTGCTGCTGGTCCACGGGAGGTGCTCCACCTCGCTGATCGGCAGGGTCAGGTACAGTGCCGCTGAGGAAGACGACACAGGAAAACAATAAGGAAGGACCAGGACAGATCAACGATACAAGCATGCAATCAGGGTAAGAATTTCAGGAATTTGAAAATACGGGCGGAGATCAAGGACGAATACTGATTGAGACATCTATTCGGTAAACCCTCACATTTCTTGATTTACAAGACCTGCATGGGCCACCACTTAAACCATGTCACGCCCCAGAACCAGAATACTGGAGAGCGAGGGCAGACATAGCCAGCTACGTATATTGAAATAGAATACATCTCAACTATACGGTCACGATTGTCTAGATATGAGGGTTTACTACAAGCCAACAGTCTCTTATGGTCATGAACAAGCCTAGTGTCTCAATCACAGCAAGTAAGTCGTAAGATGTATGATCACTAAATATACAATGATAAGGCGTCCCAAATATTACATATTCAGCTGATCATGAAGCTAGTCGTTACAAAATGTTAGGACTAGCAAGAGTTTAGTCATACATGATCAACCCTAGAATTTGTTAATCATGTTTACAGCCCGTAGGCAGACAGTAAGTAAAGTGCATCGAGCTAACAGGTGCTCGTCGGCTAAACGCCTCCAAAGAATAGTTTTACAATAAAGTGGGCAAAACAAAAAGGAAAACCCACTCTTGGCCCGGGTTCCGTCTAGTGTTCACCATTGGGCTGGAAGCTTGGTAGATCCTCGGGAGCTGCTCCGAAATCTGGCCACACAAAACCAGCTGGATCAAACCCCAGTAAGAGCAACTGCCACAAGGGGGCCACGAAATAAGAACAAAAGCCAGCAATCAGCACAAGAAAAGATAATATTAAAACTTGAATTAAGAAAACATGTCAGGATGATATACGACGAGATAACCATGGAACTATTCCGATAGCCAGGTTACAACCCGTAAACCAAACAAGGACCGGGGTTGTAACCCTTCATCTGAACAGAGCTTGGTTTCCCACCATTTATCGGCAAGATAAGTAATGCAAGAAATCAAGACAGGAAGCAATCTTGTACGGGATCAAGACATGGCTAGACTGGTTATACTTCATTCAATCAATCACGGCCAAGCAGTTACTACGGCTTACTACTTTAACTAACTATGGTTATCACAGGCCTAATTACTAACAAGATGCAGTGAGATTGTTCCACAGCCACAAGCCTTGCAGACCATCCAGGCTACCCAGGACGAAAGATTAGGGTTGAATTCAGGTGGGTACATCGCCCGGAAGACAAATGTACCCTTAGGTGACTTAGAGGGTGCAACACTCGACGGTGCGCTGGAAATGTGCCCTACTCGACGACAGGCTACAGATCCCAAGAGCGCCCAGGTAACGGGATTGCCTGTAGCTGTGTCATCTCTTCATGACTACTGTGTTATTCTAGTTATTAACCTTAATCCATTTTAATAGGTGCTCCTGACCGTGGTACTCAGGAGTCCCATCCTAGACATGATGCAAGACAGGACAAGTGGATTAACAAGCAAGCAAGAAAGAACCACCCACGGTGTCAAGGCAGGTCAAGTTAAGTTATCAAGATAAATCATGCCAGGGTACTTGTCAGGAGTGCGCCACGACGGGCCACTATCATGTCAGGTTGGTCATGTCAGGAGTGCACCACTATGGGTCACTGTCGTGTCATGCAAGTTCCTTGTCATACCAAGCCATGTACAATAGTCATTCCAAACATATTAAGTAAAATCAAGTTCATGACAAAAGGCGTAAGGATATAAAATGGGCGTAAAATAAATAAAATATCAATATACAGGACTATAGAAAAGCCAAGCTTAAAGAAATAAGACCAAAACTCCAAGAGCCTGCGGGTTAAGCAAGGGGTCAGGGGAGCAGCGTACGAAAGTCACGCACGCTGAGAGAGCAGCGTAGGTGAAAGTCACGTACGCTACAGGGAGCAGTGTACGTGAAAGTCACGCACGCTACAGGGAGCAGCTGCGTAAAAAGTCACGCATGCTCAAGGAAGCAGCATACGTGAAAAGTCACGCACGCTCAAGGGAGGCAGTGTACGTGAAAGTCACGCACGCTACAGGGAGCAGCTGCGTGAAAAGTCACGCACGCTCAAGGGAGCAGCATACGTGAAAAGTCACGCACGCTCAAGGGAGGCAGTGTACGTGAAAGTCACACACGCTACAGGGAGCAGCTGCGTGAAAAGTCACGCACGCTCAAGGGAGCAGCTGCGTGAAAAGTCACGCACGCTGAAGGGAGCAGCTGCGTGAAAAGTCACGCACGCTACAGGGAGCAACTGCGTGAAAGTCACGTACGCTCAAGGGAGCAGCTGCATGAAAAGTCACACACGCTACAGGGAGCAACTGCGTGAAAAGTCACGCACGCTCAAGGAAGCAGCATACGTGAAAAGTCACGCACGCTCAAGGGAGCAGCTGCGTGAAAAGTCACGCACGCTCAAGGAGACACGCTTCCAACAGGAAGCGTACTCAAGCCTGCGTACGCAGCGCTAAAGAGCGCGCGTAGCTCAGTGTGCATGAGTTAAACAGCTCTGCACACTGCTCACAGTCTCCTCCAAACAGCAAGAACACCATGGATGAACCCAAAGCTTCCAAGCATCATAACTTGGCCATCCGAACTCCAAATTCAGATTTCCAAAGTTCCAATTTGGGTGAAATTAAACTCTCTTCCACATAAAAACATCAGAACCCACAAAACTCCAACCGAAATAGATCAAAACTTGCATAAATCCGAAAATAGGAATAACTAGATCTAGAACAATGGAGGCTCCAAATCACTAAATGCCAAGAACTAATGTTGATCACCATGTCCTAAACTAGCAAATGGATAAAGAAAAGAGGGTTCTCATGTAGTGGCAAGATGCACTTGCCTAAGGGTTGGGGAGTTGTGTGGAGGAAGAAGAAGAAGAAGAAATTAATGGTGGTTATGAAGAGAGAGAAGAGGTTGGTGGAGTTATAAAGAGGGTGTTGTGGTGTGTTTGAGGGTGGAGCTTAGGGCTAAGGTGTTCCAACACATAAACCAAACCAAACCGATTCCAAACCAATAAAACCGAGCCAAGCCAAAAACCCAAATATGAGAAATATCGAAATTCCACAAGCTGAGAAAAATAAAAATACATGCCAAAATCCAGATACGAGTATAAATACGAAATACGGGAAATGAGGGTGACACAATCTGCCTGAGATACATTTCTGCTAGCTGAGCCGTAGACTGCCCAACTCTGAACGGGAGAAAGTGAGCCACTTTCGTGAGCCTGTCAACTATAACCCAAATGGCATCTCGACCAGCTGGAGATCTGGGCAATCCAGTCACAAAATCTATGGTCACATGCTCCCACTTCTATTCTGGAATCGACAAGGGCTGAAGAAGTCCAGCGGGACTCTGATGTTCAGCTTTAACCTGCTGGCAAACCAAACACCGAGAGACAAACCGGGCTATCTCCCTCTTCATGCCATTCTACCAAAAATGCTGATGAATATCTCTATACATATTCGTGCCACCGGGATGGATAGAATATTGTGAACTGTGAGCTTCTGCCATGATCTCCTGTCTGATATCTCCACTGGGTACACAAAGACGAGTGCCGTGTCGAAGTGTACCATCTTCTTGAATGCACAACTCTGGCCTTCTTCCTGTCTTACACTCTGCTCTGAGTCACTGAAGCTTGGAATCTGCTGACTGCGCTCTCCGGATCCTCTCAACTATGCTGGACTGAACCTGTAGACTGGCCATCAACGCCACGTTGGTAGGAAAAACCACTTCAATTCCCATCTTCTGAAGATCTGCCAATAACTCTGGTTGCACCATTAAGAAGTAAACTCTGGCTCTTCCGCTCAACGCATCTGCTACAACGTTGGCCTTCCCTGGATGATACTGTAAATCCACATTATAGTCCACTAGTAGCTCGAGCCATCTTCTCTGCCGCATGTTAAGGTCCTTCTGGATGAAAACATACTTCAGGCTCTTGTGATTGTAGAAGCATGGAAAAGAATAAAAAAAGATCCATGCGGCCAGGAAGCCCCATGCGGCTTAAAGAGCTCATGCGGCTCAAGGATCCATGCGGCTCAAGCGTCTATGCGGCTCGAATAAGTTCCATGCGGCTCAAAGAGAAGCCACGTGGCCTACGAACAGCTCTTCCCTTTGTCCTTTACTGCATTAAATGCCTTGACGGCTGACAGCTCTGACACATGACAGCCCTGAAATAAAGATACAATTATGACTCCGTCATAATGGCAAATTTCTAGGGAAACGAAAGAAATCTCTGACATGATCCCCCAAGATCCAGAAACTGTCATGCGGCCTTGACACGTGGACAGTCGCATGCGGCTCGAGCAGAGACCACCCCATGCGGTTCAGGCCGAAGCTGTCCCATGCAGCTCAGGCCGAAGCTGTCTTATACGGCTCAAGCAGAGGCTACACTCGTGTGGCTCAGATCATCACCATGCGGTTCAAATGTTCAGGGGGCCACTCTCAAGCATCCTTGACACGTGGCCAGCCTTATGCGGCTCAATGAGGAGCAACCTTCCTGTGGCTCAGATTTCTGCAGTTGCTCGCGGTTAGGACACGTGGCATGATAGCGGGACATGTGGCATCAGATCGATCGAAATCCCTCAACAAATCCTAATAAAATATTAGGATCAAATCAGATCATTTGCAATCAAGCAAATTAATGACACGTGTCGAGAAATTCGAGGTTGGCATGACAAATCAGGAGGATTTATGTCAATCATCATTAATTATCCACAAAAGATTTGATGCAATCACATTTATTGCTCAAATCTCGTATATTCAAGATGAACGGCCCAGATCCAGTGATCCTTAGCCGTCGACTCTTAAGAATGGGCAATCATTGCAAACCCTAATGATGCTCCCACTCTTATAAATAGCAAGGTGCCATTCCCTTACGAAGGAGGAGACTCTCGGATAAAAAAAAGAGAGAGAGACATAGAGAGCCAGAGAGCTAGAGAGAGAATATACAGAGATCAAAAGGAGAGCATTTCTTCATCAACGCCAAGCAGTTCTTCTACAGAGCCAAAGCTGCACCCGATCGTCCAAGGAGTAAGACAGAGCGGCCGTCGCTTTCTCGGGCCTCTATCGTCACCCCCTAGAATCTAAAATAAACAATTGTACTTAGATTGCTGTACCTAGGTTTTCGTCCCTAGGCTTTCTTTGTACAAGCGAGTTTGTATTGTAAAGTAAAAGTCCAATCCTCCGATAATTGTTCTGCTCTTTTATATTTCATGGCAAACACGATGGCGACTCTGCTGGAGAAGAACTTCTCCACGGCTGAGGAGTTGGTGACGCAATCGGATGCAGCCAAACTTGGCTCCACACAACAGAAGATGGTCGTCCGCTTCGACCAACAGGCGTTTGAAGAAATACTCTCTGAAGGAAGTGCTAGCCCGGTCCAGATGCGAACCCGCACAAAGAAAGCTCGCTGCGAGTGGAGGCCAAAATCATTTGCTCCTTCCCAAGCTCTGGACGGAGTACTCTCTGCTGCACAAGACGGCGAAGGCGACTCTCGTGCGGCCCCACTTCGAGCCATAGAGGACTCTGCTGTCCCCAAGTTCGGCAGAGAAAAGCACTACGATGCTGGACTTACAGGGACAAAGAGTGATTCTATGTGCTCCAGGAAAAAACCAAACAAGGGCACTAGCCGCAAGACGAAGACTCATGCGGCCAAGATTGCCAGCCGCATGAATGATGACCATGCGGCTGAGACTACTAGCCAAACGCACAATACTCATGTGGCCAGGATTTCCAGCCATATGGAGAAGACCTATGCGGCTGAGGCTTTCAGCCGCATGAAGAAAGCCCATGCGGCTGCAACTGCCAGCCGCATGGAGACTATTGATGCCAGCCGTATGCCGCCTGCTCCACGCGGCTCTGTCTTCGACCGCCTGTCCTATGGTCATGATCTCTTGTGTTCCCAAGAAGACATGTCTGACTCTCTCCAGTACCCCTTAGACTCTTCCTACTATGTGCCCTCATGCACTAGAGTGAATAAGTCTAGGGCAGCACGAGCTTGGCACGCTCGGTCCGCTGATCCAACCTCTGACCATCCGAACGTCCTACATACTGTCATACGGGCCTCTGATGGAAAGTTGTACAGAACCACTCGAGTCTAGCCCCCGACGATAAACGGACAGAGAGGTTCGTAAAAGTCTTCCAAAATCCAGAGAGCGAACATGGTCGATCCAGACCCATCTGACATGCGTGAGGCCATCCTCCATAAACGCAAGGAAAGAAAAGGTGCATCAGGGTGTAAAGAGTCCTCCCACGGACGTCACTGCACCCAAGTCATCGTCAACTGCTGTTGCAACAACGCGACGGTACAAGAAGACCGGCAGTCCGTCTTCCAAAGACAGCAACAAACATGTTCAGAAGATGAGGGACCTCCCGTCGTCTCCTGCAACTCTACTCAGAAAATCCCTGTCGATGGGAGAGAAAAGAAGACCAATACTCCCAGCCCGAAGATTTCAGCTACTATGACTAAGAGACTATCATCTAAACGGGTGCCCACCACCGGAGCTTTCCAAGGTACCCGTTAAAAGACAAAATCTGCTACAGTGGAAGATTCATCTTCCACAACACTAGGGGGTTGCTGGGACTGGGGGTAGCACTCCTCAGAACATCCACGATAATCCGATATTCCAAGGAGATGAACCAGAGGAAACAACTCTCCCATCAGATACAGCAAGGGCCGACATCCCCGAGGACGTCCACGACTCCCAAGATAAAGCAAACTCTGAAGCTGGGGGTACTATCCCTTCTGAGTCCGAACCAAAGAAGAACATTCCCACATTACCCCGATGACTTCTCACTGCAGGGGTATGATTCGGAGGGCTCGTCCTCCACCGTTCCTTCCATCTCTCCTCATGTAAAGACGGTATTCATGACGGACAGTAACCAAGGTGGTTCCAGGGATCGCCAACGCATCCACACTCTGGAGGCCATACTGCATGCCTTGGTCAAGTCTGTGGACGAGATCAAAACGGCCCTACCAACTCTGCAAGGAGGAAGGCCTGGCCAAACAAACGCGGGTCCTGCGGTCAATACGGACTCGAATTCAGCGGTACCGAATCCGGACAACAATCCTCCTGAAGTAACGGTCCCCACCGCTGTGGATGAGACCCGAGAAGCGAGAAGGGAGGTCCAGGAGCTCCGAGCCATGTTTCACGCTCGAGAAAACTCTCAAGACCTCAGAATACGGCAACCATACCCTGCAGCATGGAGGGATGTCCCCTTCTCACCAAGATATAAGCCGTTCAATATCAATCCTTATGATGGCAAGACCTCCGTAAGTCGGTATATCACTTACTTCGAGGTCACCACCGACCATTTGCCCCATGACAATGCCATCCTTACACGATTATTCATCGGGGCATTGGAAGGAGTCGCCTTCGACTGGTATCGTAACCTGCCAGACAACTGCATCCACTCCTTCGCCGGCTTCAAGCGCATATTCTTGGAGAGATTCTATGAAGTAGGGCAGGACATCACAATGTCCACCCTCATGGACGTCGTCCAAGGGGAGAAAGAGCTGACAAGGAACTATATCGAGCGGTTTTGCCAAACCGCAATGAAGTTGCCGTCTGAAAATCTGGATTCCTCCTTGATTAAAATTTGCCAAAAGAGATTGCTCCCAACAATCAGTCTCTGGATGGGCGAAAGTTAATTTAAGGACTGGAAGACATTCATCATCAGTGCCACTAGTGCCGAAGAACGGTTGAAGAAGGCTCGCCAATTGGGATTGCACATCTCGGACGGAGAGAACAAGGGCAAGCGTCCTAATACCAACAACGACAATGGGGGTAGCCCCTCCAACAATCGGGACAGCAGGGGTAAGCAGGCTATGGTGGCCGACACAGCCCAGAAACCTGAGTCAAAATCGGAAGACAAACAATGGCCGCAAATCACTTACTCCTTCGAAGACGGTCACGTTAAGCCCATCTTGGACATGATCATACAAGGAGATAGAATTCAGCTTCCTCCACCAAGACGGGAACCTCGGCCGGCAGAAATGGAGAACCCAAAGTACTGCCATTACTACCGTTACGTCCACCATGCTACACACGACTGCTACCAGCTAAAACGGTACATCCAAAATCTCATCAATTTGAACGCTCTGGCCATCGATTTCAAAGAGGTAACCGTGGCAGCCAATATGGTATTGGTACAATTTAGCAGCTTCCCTCCAACAGAAACTCAAGACGGTGTGGTAGCCATCCCTCTGGCAACAATGGAGATCACTAATCTTCTACCTCCTCGAGATCAGGTAGCTGGTCTAGTGCCCCTCACCACATCACGGGGGGAGGTCATGTGGGTCCATCCGGACCTGGTACTCGAGGTGACTCAATCTACACCCCCTTCTATTCGCAAGAAGAAGAGTAGAAAAGTCAGATCCTGCCGCACAATCTCGGCAGATACCGAAGAAGTCACAGCTGTCGTCACTCGGTCCGGGGCACAATCCCAACCTGTGGCTGATAACTCGGCTGAAGATCATCCGCCCGCTACAATTGACGCTCCGGGACCTTCTCAGCCTCCGACGACCGACAAGCCTAGGTCGAAGGAGACTCGCTTTGACAAATCCCTCCGAAAAGAGGCACCACAGGGGCTGGAGAGGCCCTACAACTTCGACATCTTGGCGCAATTGGCCAACACACCGGCCAAGTTATCATTATACGAGCTTCTGAGACTCTCGAAGGATGTTCGTGCGGCTTTGAGCGATGCACTCCAGAATGCCGATACGTACCTGGCTCAGGTTAACCTCACGGAAGAGAACCCGCCTGCAGATCTCCAAGACAGCGCTTGCACGGGAGCGATGCCCAATATTGTCTTCACCCCGCAGGATATGCTCATCAAAACCAACCTGCACGATCGCCCGTTATACTACACTGGATACATCGGCGACGTAAAGGTGGATCGGATGTACATTGATCCTGGTTCTTCCATAAGCATCATCCCGAAGGGTCTGTTACATCATCTCCGCATTCCTATGCATCGCCTGACGCCTACAAGCACCGCCATCAGCGGTTTCAATTCGGACAGGAGCTACCCAATTGGGGAGATTCATCTGAAGTATCAAATTGCCGATCTCCAGTCGGAAGTCACCTGTTACGTCATAGATGCAGACACTTCTTACAACATCCTCCTGGGGCACCCTTGGATACACGATTATATGATCGTGCCTTCCACACTGTACCAATGCTTCAAGTATGTCGACAAATACGGCTTCATGAGGACAGAATTTGCTGACATCGATCCCTTCAAAGGGGTCGAATCCTACTACTCAGACTCCTGCCTGTACGAAAAATCGAAGAGGCACCTTGGTGAAGGAGATGTGCAAGCTCGTACCGAGACAGCCACAGGATCAGAAGAACCCCTAACGATCTACCTTCAAGCTCGCAAACCTGGCAAGTCTGCACCCCTTACAGCCACTCTGCGTTAGGACGCAATCAGCCTTTCGGCACAAGAAGAGCAAATGATAATCCGACTGCCAAGGTCTGGCCGAGTGCCAAGACCCACAACGGAGCCACTGACAATTAGACTACCAAGAGTCGGCCAGCCACAAATGGAGAAGCTCAATCCCTCCGATAAGCCAATGACGATACGCCTTCCCAGGAAGAATCGTCTCCTCGATACAAAGTCTGGGGCTTCTAGCGAGCCAACGACTCCCCGTTCAGCATCGGGCACCAAACTGGGGGTCGCTAGTTTGCCAACAACTCCACGCTCGGCTCCACCTGCTGAACCCCTGACGATCAAGCTGCCCAGGTCTTCCTCTCAGTCTTCATTTATACAGGGGGTGGCCGAAGAAGAACCGGAGCTAGCCAAGTATGTGGCTGCTCACACTGATGTTCCCTCCGTAGATGATATAATCCTGCTAGAAAAGATACCTTACTTCATCAATAAAGGACTATCTTTGAATTACCTCGAGCTTGATAAGCTTTGTACAATGTATGCTATGGAACACGGTATAGGCACTCACCTACATACACAGGTGACAAATATGTACACCGCAAACTAGCTTACTCCAGTGGAAGACGCTTACCGCATAATCGAGGGAGGGGATCATCCAATCATCTTCGGCCGAAAGGACGACCCACAACCCTTCACCATAGAAGAGGTCGATCTTGAATCAAATGCCGGAAGACTGCCTCTGTATCTTTATAGCCCCCAATCCAAATACCTCATGCAAAAACAGGGGTATAATCTGGAGACTACGCCAGACTTGAACTACGGCACTGGGCGACGATTACCTTTAAAGCCACCAGTCCCGGCTGGCAAACCACGGGACTACAACAGCAAGACCCGATGTGGATTAGGGTATGTTACGCCCACAACGACCCCTGAAAGTTCGGATGAAGAATGTGACTGGCATTCACATTCAACCAGATCACCAACTTTTGACTCGGGTACCAGCATTGGAGACGTATTCAGACAAGTCCTGTCAGTCAACATGGCATTCGCCGACACTTACGAAGAAGATAAAGATATTCCAGAAATCCTCGAGTTAGAACCGTGGGCCCAATAGTTGGATGCACAATGGGAAAAGTGGTTCGAATAGAGAGAACCGCCTACTGAAGATGAAGTTATACAGGTCGACCTCGGCAGCGAATCGTCTCCAAAACCAATCTTCGTCAATAAAAGCCTAACAGACGAAGAGCGAGAATCGCTGCTGGAACTTATCAAAGAATATATTGATGTGTTCGTCTGGAGCTATGAAGACATGTAGGGGTTAAATCCCGATATTACTCTTCACAAACTCAATATTTGGCCAGATGCAAAGCCAGTCAAACAACAACAACGACGTTTCTGCCCAGGTATCATGGATGCGATCGAAGCCGAAGTCAACAAACTAATAGCCAGCGGCTTCATTCATGAGGAACAACATCTGGATTGGGTCGCCAACATAGTACCAGTCCTCAAGAAGAATGGAAAGATTCGAATCTGCATCGACTTCCGCAATCTGAACGAGGCATGTCCCAAAGATAAATTCTCCTTCCCATCACAAACATCATGATTGACAACACCTGCGGCTTCGAACGTATATCATTCATGGATGGCTTCTCGGGGTACAACCAAATCAAGATGTCACCTGACGACGAAGAGCATACATCATTCCGAACACCGATTGGCACATACTGCTACACAGTCATGCCTTTCAGTTTGAAGAATGCCGGCACCACATATCAAAGAGCCATGAGTATCATCTTCAGAGACCACTTACGCAAGACGGTGGAGTGCTATGTTGATGACATCGCCGTCAAGAGTCGCTGTAAGGGAGACCATCTGCAGGATCTGAGGACGGTATTCGACCTGATGCGAGCGCACAATTTGAAAATGAACCCTAGGAAGTCCTTCCTAGGCGTATCCAGCGGGAAGTTCTTGGGTTTCATCATCACCGCCCAGGGTATCCATGTAGACCCTGAGAAGACAAAGGCAATTATGGAGATGGGTCCCCCGAGAAATCTTCGCGAACTCGGAGGCCTTCAAGAAAGGCTAGCTTACATCAGGAGGTTCATTTCTAACCTCTCCGGACGATGTCGACCATTCACCCATCTCATGAAGAAAGGCGTCTCATTCGTATGGGACGAAGAATGTCAGCGTGCCTTCGACAGCATCAAAGAATATTTGTCGAACCCTCCAGTCCTGGTGGCCCCGGTCGCTGGAAAACCATTCTTGCTCTACGTACGCACAATGGAGCATTCTCTTGGCACCCTGCTAGCACAAAACAACGATACAGGCCATGAACAAGCGATATATTACCTCAGTCGAATGATGATTGGGCCAGAGCACCGATACACCGTCATGGAAAAGGAATGCCTCGTCCTGGTGTTCGCCATTCAGAAGACGCGGCACTATATCACTGGATAAACCATACATGTCATCTCATGAGTTAACCCTCTCAGGGTCCTCATGACCAAACCAGGGGAACTCAGCTCTCGCCTCGCTACATGGGCAATATTGCTGTCCCCCTATCATATGATCTTCGTCCCATAAAAGGCTGTTAAAGGTCAAGCCCTGGCAGACTTTTTGGCAGCCCACCCAGGCTCAGAGTCGTCCAGAATATATGAAGAAATCTCAGATGAGGTCGTCGACTCGCATGCAACCTCCCACGATGATATATGGCGAATGTTCTTCGACGGCACCTCAAGGACCGGACCTAAGGGCAACATCGTCGTCGGAGTCGGGATGGTGCTGGTTTTTCCTTTCGGATTGGTGATCAACCGTGCTTACTCTCACAGAGCCCTGCTCTAACAATGTGGCCGAGTACAACGCTTTGGTAATTGGCCTCCAACTTGCAAGAGAGCTGGGGGTAGAATACCTTGAAGCATACGGCGATTCACAGTTAATCGTCAATCAGATCCGGGGTTCATGAGAAGTCCGCCATGAAGACATGATCCCCTATCATCAAATAGCGATCAACATTATTTCGTCATTTGAGGGATTCTTCATCGAATATGTTTCCAGACTCCAAAACATCGAAGCCGATGCCTTAGCAGGCCTGGCCGCTTCCCTAGCAGTGCCAAATCATGCTAGCCAACCAGTGGATGTGATAGGCCATGAACTGGTCTGTCCCAAGAACAATGTCCAATTCATGGCGAGTTATTCCGCCCAGACGATTGGCGAAGTCCCGGATTGGAGACAACCATTCATTGACTTCGTAGTCTACGACATCCTGCCCGAGAACCCAAAGGAAGCCACTTCCATCAAATGGCGTTCTCTTCGATTCTTCTACGATACAGAGACAAAAATGCTGTATCGCCAATCCTACGATGGATTATTGCTTCGATGTCTGTCAAACGCAGAAACCAAAGAAGCCGTACGCGAAGCTCACGACGGTGTCTGCGGGGCCCATCAGCCTGGCCCTAAATTGTAAGACCGTCTTTGCCGAATGGGCTACTACTGGCCCACGATGGTAGCAGATGCAATAGATTATGCAAGAAAGTGCAAAGCTTGCCAAGTCCATACGGACTTCATCCGCCAACCATCCGAGTTTCTACATCCGACAGTGACGTCCTGGCCATTTGAAGCATGGAGAATAGATATCATCGGTCCGATTACTCCACCTTCCTTCCGAGGATATCGCTTCATACTCGCAATCACAGATTACTTCTCCAAATGGGCAGAAGCTGTCCCGTTTGCAGAAGTAAAGACTTCAAACGTGATGAGCTTCCTCAAGCATCACGTCATCTACCGCTTTGGACTATTCCGAAGGATCATCCACGATAATGGTTCGCAGTTTGCAAGCCACGCCTTCTATCGGTTCTGCGACAAGCACCGCATCCAGAATATTACTTCAACGCCATACAATCCAGCAGCGAATGGGTTGGCAGAAGCATTTAACAAAACAATCATCAAACTTCTCAAAAAAGTTCGTATCGTCCAACAAACGCGACTGGAACGAAAAGCTTGGTGAATGCCTACGGGCGTACCGTACCACAGTCCGAACGGCCACAGGGAACACACTATTCTCCATGGTGTACGGAAGTGAGGCAGTTCTCCCATTGGAGACTCAAATACCCTCACTCCGCGTCGCCCTTACTTACCAATTGACGACGGACGATAACTACCGTCGTCGGCTATAAGAGTTGGAGGCCTTATATGAAAAGCGCCTCTTGGCTCAGCAACGAATCGAGCTATACCAAGCACGCATCTCCGGAGCCTTCAACAAGAAGGTTAAAGTTCGAACATTCCAAGTGGGTGATCTCGTTCTGGCAGTCCGGAGGCCGATGGTCATGACTCATAAGACCGCCGGCAAGTTCCAGCCAAAATGGGAAGGTCCATTTATCATCGAGGCTGTATTCTCCAACGGTGCTTACCGCCTCACAAAACAAAATGGAGACTTGCTCATGTTGCCCGTCAATGACAAGTTCCTGAAGAAATATTATGTCTAAATGACACATCCCAGATCATTGAGTTATGTACCCGCTGGTGCCGCTGAACTCACATCCACAATATTCCAGATTATTGAGTCATGTACCCGCTGGTGCCGCTGAACTCACATTTCCAAATTCCAGATTAGCGAGTTATGTACCCTTTGGTACCGCTGAACCCACAATCTTTCAGATTATCGAGTTATGTACCCGCTGGTACCACTGAACTCACTTTCACAATATTCCAGATCATCGAGTCATGTACCCGCTGGTGCTGCTGAACTCACATTCATAGAAATCCTAGATTGCTGAATCATGTACCCGCTCGTACCACTGAACTCACGTCTTCCTTCCATAATCTCCCAGATTATCGAGTCATGTACCCGCTGGTACCATTGAACTCATTTTTACAATATTCCAGATCATCGAGTCATGTACCCGCTGGTGCCGCTGAACTCACATTCATAGAAATCCAAGATTGCTGAGTCATGTACCCGCACGTACCGCTGAACTCACGTCTTCCTTCCACATTTTAGATTATTGAGTTATGTACCCGCTGGTGCCGCTGAACTCACATCCACAACATTCCAAATAATCGAGTTATGTACCCTCTGGTACCGCTGAACCCACAATCTTCCAGATTATCGAGTTATGTACCCGTAGGTGCCTCTGAACTCACATTCCGGTCACTCTTTCAGATAGTAAGTCATGTATGACCATACCTCTGAACTTTTTTCCTGGAAGAGATCCTCCCTCATGATCTACTATCCGTACTCCCAGTACACAAAAAGGGTAACAGATCCACAAATGTCCAAAAACGGCCATGTCCCCATTACCTCTGAGTCGTTTCACTTCCGCCAAAAACAAATCACCCATTTACATAGAGCTTCCATGTCCTCATTACCTCTGAGTCGTTCTATGTGCCCTCTTTCATTGAGCCCACTCCTGCCATGTCCTCATTACCTCTGAGTGGGAAGGCTCCGTCGAAGAAACTTTCATGCTTGCCATGTCCTCATTACCTCTGAGTAAGTATGATGATTCCCTTTCGATTTATTATCCGTACCCACAACCGGAGTACGCCAAGGATAATAGGTCCACAAATATTCTCCGCTGAGTCCACTCCTACCATGTCCTCATTACCTCTGAGTAGGAAGACTCCGCGGTAAAACCTTCGTACTTGCCATGTCCTCATTACCTCTGAGTAAGTATGTTGGTTCTCTCTCGTCTTATTATCCGTACCCTGAACCAGGGTACGCCAAGGATAATAGGCCCACAAATGTCCTCTGTTGACCACAAATATCCTCCGTTGAGTCCACTCCTGCCATGTCCTCATTACCTCTGAGTAGGAAGACTCCACGGTAAAACCCTCATACTTGCCATGTCCTCATTACCTCTGAGTAAGTATGTTGGTTTCCCTTCATCCTATTATCCGTATCCTAAGTCGGGGTACGCCAAGGATAATAGGCCCACAAATGTCCTTTGCTAAGTCTCTTAGTACAGGCCCACCATTCCTCATCATGTCCCGGGAGCCCAGCTGCTCCATGGCATTCTATCTCCCGATACCCCGAACACCCATGACCACCTTACCGTGGAACTGTTCCAGGTATCCCCAATCAAACTTGTTATCCGCACCTAAAACTAAGGTATGCCAGGGGTAACAGGTCTACAAACAAGTCCCTCATGCGGGGCAAACTCTCCCATAATACCACAGGCACAAACAAGCAATGCAAATGAAGGGTAGAATGGAAAGTACTCTTTATTTGAAAGACGAAAAAGCATTATATATGGTGGGGACCATGTCCCTCTCAAAAAGAAAAAAAAAGGAGAACAGAAACAAAAGAAGAAAAGGCCGGCTATGGTTCGACATTACACAACTCCAAGAGGCAGTTTCTCACCAAGGCGGTCTCCCGCTCAAGCCGCTGTCTAGCTCTACGCTCGGCTTCCTGGGACAACCGCTCCCCATAATCCAGGTCCATGAGTGCCCGCCAGTCGTCGTCCAACTTCTTCAGAGCCATTTCCAGGTCAGCCGAAGCTTGATTTACTTTGTCAGCCTCCTGGATAATTAGCCTCCTGTCGATCCGGGCAGCCTCAAGCTCAGACTCAAAGAAAGTTAACTTCTTCTGAAGCTCAAGGACCTGCTCCTGCGTGTCAGTAATCCCGCGGGAGGCAGTCGCTTCCCGAGCCGTAACATCTTCACTCTCATGGCTCAATTGATCATATCGATCAGACAGAGTGCGGAGATCCTTCAGTATGGCCGGCCTGGTTTTATCCTGAGCGGCCCTCGCCTTCTCTATAGCAGTTGTGAGGAAGCCGTGCTCCTGATCTATAGCAGCAGACAGATCAACCTACCGCAATACCTGAAGCTGGGCCACCAGCTGATCAGTCTCCAGCAATTTTGCCTCTAGAAGTGCAGCCACCCCTGCCCCACCAGGAAGGGCATTAAGGATATCAATTTGACCCTGGGTGCATTGCCAGGCTAAGACGAAAGAGGTCCCTCTCTCCATAGCAGCTTCTATCTTCTTTTTCAAGTGACGATAAAAGCTGTCGACCACGTCCTGTAACGCTTCGTCCAGGACCTCTGTAGAGGACGGCGTCAGAGGAAGCGTGGCCGGCAGCATCGAAGGAGTTGCGCTAGAACTTGCCACTAGGGGGGTAACTTCCGAACAGAACGATGCACGGATAGTGGCTAACTCTTCCTCTGCCACCCGAAGAGCCTGAACACTTGGCAGGGCGGAGAGGTCGACTCTCGGGGCCGCCCGAGTAGAGGAAGACACAAGGACCATCGTCCCCTGCCCCGGTTTTCCCATCACCGGACTTGCCGAACTCGAGCCCGCAGGAGGCCCATCAAGACGAGCCGGAAGGGGAGGGGGTACGCTCCTCTCCGCCAGTGCCCCTTCAGCAGAGTCTGTCTCAACAATGTCCATCCTCGGCACTGGAGAGACAGGACCTGCATGTCCAAGATAATGATCAATCGACGTGACTCGAAGGATGTGATGATAGAGCAGATAGGCCTCCTCGTAAGTTAAGATTCGGCTTATCTTACCAGGAGAGGAGCATGGAGGCTGCAGCTCGTTCGCAGCTGGCATGGTCTCCTCACCCGCGATCTCCAAGTTAAATTTGGCCGGTTCCTTTGACCCAGCCACCTCGGAGGGAGAGGCAACTCGATCAGCATCATCTTGATAGAATTCAGCAATTTCAGGGGCAGGCTTACCAGAGCCCCCGTCATCCCGAGTCACGGCCTCGGCAACTTGAGAGTCCTCTTCTTCTGACGCCTACAAGAGGGAAGGAAGATGATTAAAATCAAAGCTAGAAGAAAGGAAGAACCGGTAGTAACTTATTTACCTCTGATGCGGGGTCAACTTCTTCGCCTCTTTCCTTTATAGTTAGCCCACGGTGTCTGGTCACAGCCAGTTTCTGAGAGCGAGAAATGCCACCGACAGGAGAAATTTGCCTGCTACGCTTTTGTAGAGGGCCGGGCGTAACGGATGGCTGATCTACCACCATCTCATCTGGCAAAACAGGCGGCTGATCTGTCCTACATCTGCCACCGGAAGGGAAGATTCATCTCCATCATGCTCGTCGCCTTCGTCATCTGTAGCAGCGGAGTCCGAATCCGGTACTTCGAATCTGTTCTTCTTCTTCCTTATCTTGGCCCCCTTGGAACCCTCATCCAGGCCGGTACCAACAACGAAACTGGCACCCGGGTTAAAACCGACAGAGGGCTTGTTCGCCATAACATAATACAGAGCTGCCATATACAAGATCTCTACTGAGGCCTTAATAGCAGGGACTGAGAAAATGGTACGGGTATGGAATGTATCATAGTAGTGCCAGGCCCTGATGCCGTCAAGAAGGCTACCTTCGAAACCCAGACAAGAGCTGGGACTGTCTAGAAAAAGCTGACTATATCCAAATTGCCAGGCAAACTTGCTAGGCAGATAAGGCTCCAGAAAGACAGCATTACGGTTGTGATACACCAGATGAGCGGGGCGGATGTTACGCAGCCACAAAAGCATCTGGCCGTCCAGAAGTTGAGGGGGCCTAATACCGTCGAGATGGACAGCTGCTATTTTCTCATCAGTAAAACGAGGGACAGATACAAAAATGTTGTACATGTCTGCCCTCGCCAGTGCCATCCGGCAAGCACGCATGGTCTCGTATTCCCAAGACTCATTACGATAGCGGAAGATAAAAGCGTCGTCATCAGTTACGCCATCTTCAGAGCCCGGTCTCATCAAAGATGGATAATGCATCAACAGCCACCCTATCAGATAATGATAGGGCAGCTCAGTCCGTTCAAAATCTTTCGTCACATCGCGGGCAATGACCTTGGATGTGAAAGTGCGAAGGCCACGGTGTATGCTGCACACCATGGCCGGGAGGAGAGCTAGCCTGACTCGCAAAACTAACTTCACAGCAGAAAGGATGAGGTTACGACTGATCCTCTCGATAGAACCAGCTCCCTCCGAGACTACACAATTTTGCAGCCATATCATCAAGAATCCCGCCAGGAGCGCCTTCTCTGACAGTTCTTGGGTATCCTGATAAAAATAGCCAAAGGAGTCGGTTTTACTCCCGAATCTGTCATTAGTGGTGGCCACCCTCTTAGCCGACGACACTAAGGCTTTAACCGCCTCCCGAGATTGAGGACGTCGGGAAGTAACTTGACCTGAGGCATCCGTCGTACAGAGATAGCGCACCCAGTCCTTGGTATGAGGGGCATTCCCTTCCGAACTGCTATCCTTTTTGGCTATTTGATGACATATGCTATAATGGCACAATATCTCTTGATAAAGAGCCACGAAGCCTGGATACCGTCTTTCCAACTCTTCGAACTCCTCATTCGTGGGAGTATACGCCTCAAAAGCTTCGTCCTCCCAAGAAAGCTTGGAGACCGCATGTATTTCGTGGAGCGCAAGCCCTATTTCCCCTACGGGTGTATAGAAGGTTCCCGTACGGCGGTTATACATCTCCAGCAGAGATATAAATAGTCTCTTGTTTATGGGCAAGCCATGGCTGGTGCCCCGAATAGCATGATAAAGACCAATCTCATACAGAAAGGCCTTATACTTTTGCAAGATCCACGTAGACAGATTGGTCCATGAGGGGATGGGGTGTATCCAACTCGGGAGCGCCAACCGGCCAATGGGATAGGAGCCCTTCCGAGCAAGTTGGTTCATAAAAGTGTCGGCTGCAGAAAACGTAAAATTGGGACCCGGCACATTCAAGAAAGTACCCGGGGCCAATCCCATTACAGAACGGCTGGTGTGCACCTTGCCCGTACACACTGACTTCATATTGTTGTTATAATAGATTTCCCCCACAAACATCCTACTTCGGGTAGGAGTTAAAGACTCCTCCATCTTCCGGTCCAATGGGAGCATATTGAACCAAGACAGTGGGAAGTGACGCTCCATTTGGCAGAATGCGGATCGCCATCCCGTTAGAAACAAAACTCTAGTTCTCTGACACCTCCAGAACCTGACTGTTCTTCACAGTCAAGGCATCTCCAAAGAAGAACGCAGGCTTCAAGTATTCCCCTTCTAACTTTCTCGAGTTCATCATAGCGTTAAGAAAATAGAAAGGTTGGTTCTTGAGGGCTTTCAATCTCGCCGGAGGCTCGTCACTCAAAAACTGGTCCGCCATATGCCTAACTATATGGTCGTACCTATATCCCAGAGCAGCTTGGGCAGGGCCTACCAGGAGTTCTCCAGCAGTATTAACCGACAAATTCACTGAGAAGAAGACAGAAAAAGATAAGTTAAAAAAGATGGACAAAAAGAACCAGTGGGTGTTTTCGAGTTTATGCGGTTCCAACTTAACGAAGCCTCATGCGGCTCAAGAGAACACTTATGCGGCCCCAACTTAATAAAGCCTCATGCGGCTCAAGCTCAGAAGAACATTTATGCGGCTCCATTCAGTGAAGGTTCATGCGGCAGTGCTTTCATAGGGTCCTCAGGGATCGGATAAGTTCGTGCGGACCACGTGACAAACAAATTTGTGCGAATCTATGCGGCTCAGCGTAGCTTATGCGGCTTCGTTGGCAAAGCGTGTATGCGGCCACAGTGGCTATTCTTATGTGGCTCGCGGTTCGGCCATAGGACGAACATGCGGCTCACATGAAAATAAAGGCTCGTACATAAAGCATGCGACGTAGCCATAGCAGTTAGGGTTCTTTAAACCTACATAAAGTCCTTACCAGCAATAGGGGAATGGACGTCAGGGTGAGCTGCGGGCACGTCGGCCGGCGAAGGAGCGGCCACAGTCGAAGTAGAGGCAGTCTTCTTGACCTTCGCCGCCACAAACGACGAAGACGCCGCTGTCACGACCCGCACCCGCTAAAAGGGCACGTGACGCGACAACGCCCAGCCCTCACCGAAAAATCGGCGTAGAACGCTGTAGGTTTTCTACTCTAACAGTTTATTTATATATAACAAAAACCTGTCGAGAATATGGTCAACTCCGAACGGAGGACAAGCAATGAATATATATATGAGTACTCAATCACGACTCTAAGATAACAAAGTAAAGACTGAAAGATAAAGACAACAAGACGATAAAATAATAACCTGTCAAGTCCAAACACTAATAATATACAAGTCCAAGTCTCTAATACAATCTATAATAATAACAGTCTCAAAAGTAGCTGGAGACAAAGTCCAGTATAAAAGACCTACTCTAACTAAGCAATAGGTAAGGTCTCGCCAGGCGGAGCTAAGCCCTGCTGGACCAAAGTCTCCAGGTCTAGGCCTACTACGTCATCCGGACCGTAGTAGGTACAGTAATCTCCCTCATCTGCATCTGTAATATTTTCAACATATCCTGTCAGGATGGAACGAGTACAATCTACTAACAACAGTTCACAAGATATGACAAAAGCTATAAGACAATAAATAGAGATATATACAAGAAAATCATGGAATGTACATGTGAGTATCATGGTAAGGTAAGCTGTAAAACTAGAGCTAGAACAAGGCAAGTAAACTGATCATGGCATGTACATGAAATCAAGAATCATATATCTAGGTGTGTGAATACTAGCTACAACATGTGGCCGGCTTGGGTCTTACACAAGGTCTACTGGCCTGGTTAATCATACGTGAAGTGTATGATTAACACTCACAAGGTCTACAAGAGTAACAAGGTGGATAATGACCACACATCTACACTAGTACTCCCCCGTCCCCGACTGGTAGAGTGGATCCAAGCAAGACACGTTACGACACGGGATTCTACGAGAAGGGAGCAAGTCTCCTCGAGAATCGGTGTCCATATACTGCACAAGAACTACAAGGGGGCTTGCACAAGATATACCAAGATAACGAGGAATAACATCTCATGTCGGGATCCATGAATACCAATCCGTGTGACCAATGTGTCGAGAACAAGCATATCCACACTAATTACATGAATTATAACAATCATTATAAATTGAAAAAGTGTCAGAGAATGTACTTGCCTAAAATATGGTATGATATGTCTACTGGAGCAAATGCAGCATCTCGAGGACCTATAGAGAACAAGACGTATCAATACTATGCTTAGAAAATAAAGTCAAGACAATTTAAATCCTATTAAGTCATTCTAGGTCAAGACACGTCAAGCTAGACTATACGAGGTCAACCTAAGTCATATTAGGTCTAGCTAGGTCATACTGGGTCAATGCAAGTCAAACGGAATTAATCTAGGTCGATTTGAGCCAACGATTGACTTACAGTTGACTTTTGGTCAACTGGTCAACTCTGGTCAACCATGGTCAACTCTGGTCAACCCTAGGTCAACTCTAGGTCATTGGTGACTAACAGTTGACTTTTGGTCAACTACACAAGTCTAATGAAATTTGGAACTAAATTGGGCAAAGTGTTGACCCATAGTTGACTTTTGGTCTAAAAAGTCAACCGTGGTCAACCGGGGTCAAGACTAGGTCTAGGCGACTATTTTTATTCATTACCAACCTCTACAACCCATATCCATGTCCATCTTGGACTTCGAAACTCATTTCTTGGCCATAGGCCAATTACCTATTTTACCCTTAAAAAGGGCAAAATTCTACCTTCGACGATTATCTAGTTAGCCTACCTACGCTTGATATTTTGACCCGATCTCCCCAGGGTAGTATGATACTAGCCTATACATATATTACCTACCATAATACCTAGGTAACGTGGACGTTTAGTCCATGTTACGGCCCGTTGCCAAAATCTTGAATATTTTAAGATACTCACTGATACGGCACGATACCGGCACCCTACGACTCCGATTTCTACTCGGGAGCCTACCCGCAAAATCTAAATCACGTATTCTAACTCCACGCCAAGTTTCGTCGCGATCCGACGCTCCGAGCTCGATTTTCCCTTCTAACTCGATTTCCTCTAAAACCCCCTTCTAGCTCTTATTCTACTTCCCCTTCTTAACTCTTCCTTTAACTTCTTCTTCTAGCTTCTTCTTCATATTCCTCCTCAAATTCTTCTTCTAACTCCCTCTTCCTATTCTAATTCTAATTCTTCTTATTCTTTTACCCTCTTCCTATTTTTTCCTTCTCTTTCTCTTACTTCTCCTAAACCCTCTAACTTTTCCTATTTCCTCTAACTTCTTCTTCCTAACTCTTTCTCATTTCTATTCCTAAACTTCTATCTAACCACCCAACTATCCATCTACATATATACATATATATCTATCTATATATATACATATATACATCTATATATATATATATATATATATATATATATATATATATATATATATATATATATATATATATATATATATACCAAGGAAGGGGGGGGGGTTAACATGGCTGCTGCCTTACCTTGCTGCTGCTGCTGCTATGCTGCGGCTGCTGCTAGCTGCTACTGCTGTTCTCTCTTCTTCTTCTTCTTCTCTTCCTCCCTCTCATCTCTCTCTCTCTCTCTCCTCTCTCTCTCTCTCTCTCTATATATATATATATATATATATATATATATATATATATATATAACCACTTATCTATATATATATATATATATATATATATATATATATATATATATATATATATATATATATATATATATATATATACTCATCTATATATCTATTTACATACACATATATATACAATCTAACATCCATCCCTCTATCTATATATATACATGTATACACACACACACACATAGATATGCATATATATATATATATATATATACATAGACACACACACACACACACACACACACACACACATATATATACACATATATATAAAAATATATATATATATATATATATATATATATATATATATATATATATATATATATATATATATATATATATATATATATATATATATATATATATATATATATATATATATATACATAGACACACACACACACACACACACACACACACACACACACACATATATATATATATATATATATATATATATATATATATATATATATATATATATATATATATATATATATGTAAATACACACACAAAAATACTCACACACTCTCAAACACACACACACACACACTACCATTCTCTCACACAAATCACCACCACCACTTCCATTTCCCTTACACACACACAAATACCTATAAACATATATATACATATATATATATATATATATATATATATATATATATATATATATATATATATATATATATATATATATATATATATATATTCATATATACATATATACATATATATATATATATATATATATATATATATATATATATATATATATATATATATATATATATATATATATATATACCATTCAATATATATATAAACCCCTAATAATTTCCTTAACCTAGATTTCTAGGGAACCCTATGAAAATTAGGGGCAAATGGTGGAGAATCTTCTCCTCTCCATTATTGGTGAAGGAATTAAATGCAAAGGTGTAATAAATGTGGGATTAGAAGCATACCTAGATTGGTTGTTCTTGGAGGAAGAAAGCTTGGAAGAAACAATGGATTTTTGAAAGAGAGAGAGAGAGTTTGCTTAGAGGAGAAGAAAGGGGGAGGGGGGGTTAACATGGCCGGCCACCTCTTGGGAGGCTATTGGGTTGGGATCCAATAAGCCCCCAACCCATTAGACTTGGTTTGGGTTTAATTTGAATTCGATTTGGTTCGGTTTGGCTCTAACTAACTAAATTAGCCTCTATAATGACTAATTAAGCCATGAAAGTTGGATTAATAATTTCTAACCTGATTTGGATGGCATTGTGGGCCAAGCCCAGCTAGTATGTGGGTCCCACTAGGGTCCAGGCTACCCGGGTCTCCAATTTGAGTCCGAATTGGATAAAATCCAAACCAACCCAAATAAATCCCAAAAAATCACATAAAATCAAATAAAATTCCTAAAAATTATAAAACTTGAAAAATAACGAAAATGCCCCTAATTCAAAAACTGGGGGTGACAAATCTACCCTCCTTAAAAAAATTTTGTCCTCGAAATTCAAACGATCGTACTCTTCTCTAGGTCAAGCACCCCACAATCAAGGTCTACTAAATTTTATCCTAAGTTATATAACATGTAACCCTGGAAATCAGAACACATGCATGGTTTTAAATCTCTACAGTATCGTGTTAGTGCAGTCTTTATTGGGGTTTTCTATTTAATCTAGCATGATCATCACATATGAAAACTAAAGGTACTAAGAAAGAAATCATCAATCAATGGGCGGAAAGAACAGGTAAAAGAAAGAGCAAGACCCTACCTCCTAGTCCAATGCGTGCAGGATCCTCAACTGTCATCGTAAAAGCCCTGTCCTGGCAGGGTATATCCCGCTGCTGGTGGAGGGCGTGTTGCGGTGCCATAGGTGGCCTACCCTGTGCTCCCTGAGCTGCTACCGCTCCATAGGCTACCCTGCGAGGGTTCGCAGGACAATCTCTCAACTGATGTCCAGCCTTCCCGTAGTAGAGGCACAAACCCAGCCTCTTCCGGCAAGCCTTCCAGACGTGACCAGGTCTCCTGCAGAAGTGGCAAGGAGCCCCATGCTGAGCCTGCCTCGGCTGAGTGTGCTGCACCTGCTGAACCGGTGCTCTGGTCTGATGCTGGAAAGTCTGATGCTGAAGCTGAGGGCGCTTAGCAGCCCCCGCGCTGCTACTGGCCCCCGAAAACAGCTCACGGTCCTTCTTCGGCTTCAAGCCCCACTCCCTCTCTACCTTCCGAGCCTCCGCATAAATCTCTGCATATGTCGTATAGAAGGAAGGGATCAGGATCTTGATATCCCATGTCAATCCCTCCCGGAAGCGCTCTGCTCGGATCACCGGGTCACTCACCATGTACTCGACGTATCGGCTCAGTCGGCCGAACTCCGCCGCATACTCCTCCACGGTCATAACGTCCTGCTGCAGGTTCTGAAACTGCCGTACTAGGCCGATCTTGTCCGTAAAGGAAAAGAACTTCTCTCTGAACAGGGCCCGAAACTCAGCCCATGTGTGGCCCTCTCCCGCAAGAGCCGGCTCGTTCCGAAACCATGTTCGGGCAACATCTAGCAACTGTAAGCCAACCGCCTCGACCTTCAGGTCGTCTGCCAGGCGGGAGGCCCTCATCTGACGCTCGATATCCTCGAGCCAGTCATCAGCATAAATAATGCCCTCGGTCCCCTTGAAATCCCTCGGACCAAGCTTCTTGAAAGCCTGGATATCTCCGACCTTCGGCTGCTGCTGAACCTCCCTCTGCGGAGCCCTACGCTCCACAGCCGCCATAGCCAACCTGTGTGCATCCTCCATGCCCTGGCGTATGGCCTCGGTCTGCCTCATCTGAGCCTCGTACTGGGCCCGTTGGGACTCCAACACATGCTGACAGAATGCAAGCATCTGCCCCATCTCTGTGGGCATAGAGGGCAACTGAGGAATAGCTCCCATCATCACCGGAGGAGTCCCCTGCTGAGGAGAAGGAGGAAGAACGCTCCCGACAACTTCTGTCGTGGCCCCTGGCACTGCGGAAAGAGCACCCGCAATGACCACAGGGACAGTCATCGAAAGCGCTGGAGGAGTACCCCCGAGGGCTCCTACTGAAGTCCCATCAGCCGGAGAAGTGACCGAAGCCTGTCCGCCAGAGGTGGCAGACCTCTCCGTCTCCCCGTACTCTTCGCCAGGAGAGTGAGTCATAACTATCTTGGAGACAGATTGAAAAAAAGATATCAATATGGCACAAGAAAGATTATATCAAAGGAGTACAGCTAGAATGCATTAAATCAATATCAAAGATGGTAAGCAAGATAAGCAATGAAAGATCCTACTGTGATTGAGTACTCTTAGCCTATAGCCTATCCTAGATACGTACCGCAGGCTCGTAATAGCACTCTTAGTCGAGCGCCACTACGACATCGCACTAATTGCGACTTCAGGACCTGCAATGGGCCACCACTAAAAACGTGTCACGACCCGCACCCGCTAAAAGGGCACGTGATGCGACAACGCCCAGCCCTCACCGAAAAATCGGCGTAGAACGCTGTAGGTTTTCTACTCTAACAGTTTATATATATATAACAAAAACCTGTCGAGAATATGGTCAACTCCGAACGGAGGACAAGCAATGAATATATATATGAGTACTCAATCACGACTCTAAGATAACAAAGTAAAGACTGAAAGTTAAAGACAACAAGACGATAAAATAATAACCTGTCAAGTCCAAACACCAATAATATACAAGTCCAAGTCTCTAATACAATCCATAATAATAACAGTCTCAAAAGTAGCTGGAGACAAAGTCCAGTATAAAAGACCTACTCTAACTAAGCAATAGGTAAGGTCTCGCCAGGCGGAGCTAAGCCCTGCTGGACCAAAGTCTCCAGGTCTAGGCCCACTACGTCATCCGGACCGTAGTAGGTACAGTAATCTTCCTCATCTGCATCTGTAATATTTTCAACATATCCTGTCAGGATGGAACGAGTACAATCTACTAACAACAGTTCACAAGATATGACAAAAGCTATAAGACAGTAAATAGAGAGTATATACTAGAAAATCATGAAATGTACATGTGAGTATCATGGCAAGGTAAGCTGTAAAACTAGAGCTAGAACAAGGTAAGTAAACTGATCATGGCATGTACAAGAAATCAAGAATCATATATCTAGGTGTGTGAATACTAGCTACAATATGTGGCCGGCTTGGGTCTTGCACAAGGTCTACTGGCCTGGTTAATCATACGTGAAGTGTATGATTAACACTCACAAGGTCTACAAGAGTAACAAGGTGGATAATGACCACACATCTACACTAGTACTCCCCCATCCCCGACTGGTAGAGTGGATCCAAGCAAGACACGTTACGACACGGGAATCTACGAGAAGGGAGCAAGTCTCCTCGAGAATCGATGTCCATATACTGCACAAGAACTACAAGGGGGCTTGCACAAGATATACCAAGATAACGAAAAATAACATCTCATGTCGGGATCCATGAATACCAATCCGTGTGACCAATGTGTCGAGAACAAGCATATCCACACTAATTACATGAATCATAACAATCATTATAAATTAAAAAAGTGTCAGAGAATGTACTTGCCTGAAATATGGTATGATATGTCTACTGGAGCAAATGCAGCATCTCGAGGACCTATAGAGAACAAGACGTATCAATACTATGCTTAAAAAATAAAGTCAAGACAATTTAAATCCTATTAAGTCATTCTAGGTCAAGATATGTCAAACTAGACTGTACGAGGTCAACCTAATTCATATTAGGTCTAGCTAGGTCATACTGGGTCAATGCAAGTCAAACGGAATTAATCTAGGTCGATTTCAGCCAACGGTTGACTTACAGTTGACTTTTGGTCAACTGGTCAACTCTGGTCAACCGTGGTCAACTCTGGTCAACCCTAGGTCAACTCTAGGTCATTAGTGACTAACAGTTGACTTTTGGTCAACTGCACAAGTCTAATGAAATTTGGAACTAAATTAGGCAAAGTGTTGACCCATAGTTGACTTTTGGTCTAAAAAGTCAACCGTGGTCAACCGGGGTCAAGACTAGGTCTAGGCGACTATTTTTATTCATTACCAACCTCTACAACCCATATCCAAGTCCATCTTTGACTTCGAAACTCATTTCTTGGCCATAGGCCAATTACCTATTTTACCCTTAAAAAGGGCAAAATTCTACCTTCGGCGATTATCTAGTTAGCCTACCTACGCTTGATATTTTGACCCGATCTCTCCAGGGTAGTATGATACTAGCCTATACATATATTACCTACCATAATACCTAGGTAACGTGGACGTTTAGTCCATGTTACGGCCCGTTGCCAAAATCTTGAATATTTCAAGATACTCACTGATACGGCGCGATACCGGCGCCCTACGACCCCGATTTCTACTCGGGAGCCTACCCGCAAAATCTAAATCACGTATTCTAACTCCACGCCAAGTTTCGTCGCGATCCGACGCTCCGAGCTCGATTTCCCCTTCTAACTCGATTTCCTCTAAAACCCCCTTCTAGCTCTTATTCTATTTCCCCTTCTTAACTCTTCCTTCAACTTCTTCTTCTAGCTTCTTCTTCCTATTCCTCCTCAAATTCTTCTTCTAACTCCCTCTTCCTATTCTAATTCTAATTCTTCTTATTCTTTTTCCCTCTTCCTATTTTTTCCTTCTCTTTCTCTTACTTCTCCTAAACCCTCTAACTTTTCCTATTTCCTCTAACTTCTTCTTCCTAACTCTTTCTCATTTCTCTTCCTAAACTTCTATCTAACCACCCAACTATCCATCTATATGTATACATATATATATATCTATCTATATATATACATATATACATCTATCTATATATATATATATATATATATACATATATATATATACCTAGGAAGGGGGGTTAACATGGCTGCTGCTGCTGCCTTACCTTGCTGCTGCTGCTATGCTGCGGCTGCTGCTAGCTGCTACTGCTGTTCTCTCTTCTTCTTCTTCTTCTCTTCCTCCCTCTCATCTATCTCTCTATATATATATATATATATATATATATATATATATATATATATATATATATATATATATATATATATATATATATCTATACTCATCTATATAACTATTTACATACACATATATATACAATCTAACATCCATCCCTCTATCTATATATATACATGTATACACACACACACACACATAGATATGCATATATATACATAGACACACACACACATATATATATATATATGTAAATACACACACAAAAATACTCACACACTCTCAAACACACACACACACACACACACTACCATTCTCTCACACAAATCACCACCACCACTTCCATTTCCCTTACACACACACAAATACCTATATATATATATATATATATATATATATATATATATATATATATATATATATATATATATATAAATATATACCATTCAATATATATATAAACCCCTAATAATTTCCTTAACCTAGATTTCTAGGGAACCCTATGAAAATTAGGGGCAAATGGTGGAGAATCTTCTCCTCTCCATTATTGGTGAAGGAATTAAATGCAAAGGTGTAATAAATGTGGGATTAGAAGCATACCTAGATTGGTTGTTCTTGGAGGAAGAAAGCTTGGAAGAAAGAATGGATTTTTGAAAGAGAGAGAGTTTGCTTAGAGGAGAAGAAAGGGGGGGGGGTTAACATGGCTGGCCACCTCTTGGGGGGCTATTGGGTTGGGATCCAATAAGCCCCCAACCCATTAGACCTGGTTTGGGTTTAATTTGAATTCGGTTTGGTTCGGTTTGGCTCTAACTAACTAAATTAGCCTCTATAATGACTAATTAAGCCATGGAAGTTGGGTTAATAATTTCTAACCTGATTTGGATGGCATTGTGGGCCAAGCCCAGCTAGTATGTGGGTCCCACTAGGGTCCAGGCTACCCGGGTCTCCAATTTTAGTCCGAATTGGATAAAATCCAAACCAACCCAAATAAATCCCAAAAAATCACATAAAATCAAATAAAATTCCTAAAAATTATAAAACTTGAAAAATGACAAAAATACCCCTAATTCGAAAACTGGGGGTGACAGCCGCCTTCTTGCCCTTCGCCGCAACGGTCTTCTTGGGAGCCATTGGTGATCGAAGAAGAGGATGACAATCGGGGTAGGGAAGGTTCGAAGTAAAGGAGAAAGTAAAGAAGTTTTCTCTCTTAAACTCCTCTTATTTATGGGAGGACAAGAGAGGGGGGGACACGTAGACTAATAACCGCCTCGGAAAAGACGAAACCGACTCCTCGGATTTCGTCCCCTCTTCCATAAAGGAGATTCACCCATGGCATAAAATCCAAAGATTTAATGAGCCGACCCTTGGAATTTCCCCTAAAGGCGGCACTAAAACGAATTTGAGGCAATTAAAGACACGCACACGTGGCAAGGAGCTATGCGGCCCGAAAGTCCATACGACCGAGACATCCATGCGGCTAGGACATCATATACGGTCAGAAGAGTTTATACATAGCCATGCTTCTTATTCAAAGTATTTCAATTTTGTAAATTGAAAACTTTGAATGGGGTCTTGTAGAAGCATGGAAAAGAATAAAGAAAGATCCATACGGCCAGGGAGCCCCATGCGGCTCCGGAATCCATGTGGCTCAAGCGTCTATGCGGTTCGGATAAGTTTCATGCGGCTCAGAGAGAAGCCACGTGGCCTGCAAACAGCTCTTCCCTTTGTCCTTTACTGTATTTAATGCCTTAACGGCTGACAGCTCTGACAAATGACAGCTCTGACACAAAGATACAATTATGACTCCGTCATAATGGCAAATTCCTAGGGAAACGAAGAAAATCTCTGACACGATCCCCCGAGAACCAGAAACTGTCATGCGGCCCTGACACGTGGACAGTCGCATGCGGCTCGAGCAGAGACCACCCCATACGGTTCAGGCCGAAGCTGTCCCATGCGGCTCAGGCCGAAGCTGTCTTATGCGGCTCAAGCAGAGGCTACTCCATGCGGCTCACGAGGACTATCTCCATACGGCTCACGAAGAAGCTACCCGTTATGCGGCCGCCTACACTCATGCGGCTCAGATCATCACCATGCGGTTTAAATGTTCAGGGGGCCACTCTCAAGCAGCCTTAACACGTGGCCAGCCTTATGCAGCTCAATGAGGAGCAACCTTCCTGCGGCTCAGATTTCTGTAGTGGCTCGCGGTTAAGACACGTGGCATGATAACGGGACATGTGGCATCAAATCGATCGAAATCCCTCAACAAATCCTAATAAAATATTGGGACCAAATCAGATCATTTACAATCAAGCAAATTAATGACACGTGTCGGAAAATCCGCGATTGGCATGACAAATCAGGAGGATTTATGTCAATCATCATTAATTACCCACAAAAGATTTGATGCAATCACATTTATTGCTCAAATCTCGTATATTCAAGATGAACGGCCCAGATCCAGTGATCCTTAGCCGCCGACTTTTAAGAATGGGCAATCATTGTAAACCCTAATGATGCCCCCCACTCTTATAAATAGCAAGGTGCCATTCCCTTGCGAAGGAGGAGACTCTCGAATAAAAAAAGAGAGAGACATAGAGAGCCAGAGAGCTAGAGAGAGAATATACAGAGATCAAAAGGAGAGCATTTCTTCATCAATGCCAAGCAGTTCTTCTACAGAGCCAAAGCTGCACCCGATCGTCCAAGGAGTAAGGCAGAGCGGCCGTCGCTTTTCCGAGCCTCTATCGTCCCTAGGCTTTCTTTGTACAAGCTTTGTATTGTGAAGTAAAAGTTCAGTCCTCCGATAATTGTTTTGCTCTTTTATATTTCATGGCAAACACGCATGCGACGTAGCCATAGCAGTTAGGGTTCTTTAAACCCACATAAAGTCCTTACCAGCAATAGGGGAATGGACGTCAGGGTGAGCTGCGGGCACGTCGGCCGACGGAGGAGTGGCCGCAGTCGAAGTAGAGGCAGTCTTCGTGACCTTCGCCGCCGCAGAAGACGAAGATGCCGCCTTCTTGCCCTTCGCCGCAACGGTCTTCTTGGGAGCCATTGGTGATCGAAGAAGAGGATGATAATCGGGATAGGGAAAGTTCGAAGTAAAGGAGAAAGTAAAAAAGTTTTCTCTCTTAAACTCCTCTTATTTATAGGAGGACAAGAGAGTGAGGGATAGGTAGATTAATAACTGCCTCGAAAAAGACGAAACCGACTCCTCGAATTTCGTCCCCTCTCCCATAAAGGAGATTCACCCAGGGCATAAAATCCAAAAGATTTAATGAGCCGACCCTTGGGATTTCCCCTAAAGGCGGCACTAAAACGAATTTGAGGCAATTAAAGACACGCACACGTGGCGAGGAGCTATGCGGCCCGAAAGTCCCTGCGGCTGATTGACTCCATGCGGCCGAGACATCCATGCGGCCGAGACATCCATGCGGCCAGGACATCATATACGGCCAATAGAATTTATACATGAACATGCTTCTTATTCAAAGTATTTTAATTTTGCAAAATGAAAACTTTGAAGGGGGTCTTGTAGAAGTATGGAAAAGAATAAAGAAAGATCTATGCGGCCAGGAAGCCCCATGCGGCTCAGAGAGCTCATGCGGCTCAAGGATCCATGCGGCTCAAGCGTCTATGCGGCTCGAATAAGTTCCATACGGCTCAAAGAGAAGCCACGTGGCCTACGAACAGCTCTTCCCTTTGTCCTTTACTGTATTAAATGCCTTGACGGCTGACAGCTCTGACACATGACAGCCCTGACACAAAGATACAATTATGACTCCGCCATAATGGCAAATTCCTAGGGAAACGAAGGAAATCTCTGACACGATCCCTCGAGATCCAGAAACTGTCATGCGGCCTTGACACGTGGACAGTCGCATACGGTTCGAGCAGAGACCACCCCATGCGGTTCAGGCCGAAGCTGTCCCATGCGGCTCAGGCCGAAGCTGTCTTATGCGGCTCAAGCAGAGGCTACACTCATGCGGCTCAGATCATCACCATGCGGTTCAAATATTCAGGGGGCCACTCTCAAGCAACCTTGACATGTGGTCAGCCTTATGCGGCTCAATGAGGAGCAACCTTCCTACGGCTCAGATTTCTGCAGTAGCTCGCGGTTAAGACACGTAGCATGATAGCGGGACATGTGGCATCAGATCGATCGAAATCCCTCAAAAAATCCTAATAAAATATTAGGATCAAATCAGATCATTTACAATCAAGCAAATTAATGACACGTATCGGGAAATTCGAGGTTGGCATGACAAATCAGAAGGATTTATGTCAATCATCATTAATTACCCACAAAAGATTTGATGCAATCACATTTATTGCTCAAATCTCGTATATTCAAGATGAACGGCCCAGATCCAGTGATCCTTAGCCGCCGACTCTTAAGAATGGGCAATCATTGCAAACCCTAATGAGGTCCCCCACTCTTATAAATAGCAAGGTGCCATTCCCTTGCGAAGGAGGAGAATCTCGGATAAAAAACAAGAGACATAGAGAGCCAGAGAGCTAGAGAGAGAATATACAGAGATCAAAAGGAGAGCATTTCTTCATCAATGCCAAACAGTTCTTCTACAGTGCCAAAGCTGCACCCGATCGTCCAAGGAGTAAGGCAGAGTGGCCGTCGCTTTCCCGAGCCTCTATCGTCACCCCCCAGAATCTAAAATAAACAATTGTACTTAGATTGCTGTACCTAGGTTTTCGTCCCTAGGCTTTCTTTATACAAGCGAGTTTGTATTGTGAAGTAAAAGTCCAGTCCTCCGATAATTGTCCTGCTCTTTTATATTTCATGGCAAACAGTGATCAGTAAATATCTCCACTCTATCTCCGTACAAGTAGTACCGCCAAAGCTTAAGTGCAAACACTACCGCCGCCAGTTCCAAGTTATGGGTCGGGTAATTCTTCTCATGGTTACGAAGTTGACGTGATGCATAAGCTATTACCTTCTCATGCTGCATCAAGACACACCCCAATCCTCTGCCTGAAGCATCACAATAAACTGTGAATCCTCCGGTCCTATCTGGAAGTGTGAGAATGGGAGCCGTTACCAAATCTTGCTTCAACTTCTCAAATGATTCCTGGCACTCTGCTGTCCACACGAACGGCACATCCTTGCGGGTCAACTGGGTCATCGGTGCCGAAATCCTTGTAAAATCTGAAACGAATCGTCGGTAGTAGCCGGCCAATCCAAGGAGGCTGCGAACCTCTGCCACTGAACTAGGCACTGGCCATGACTCGATAGCCACAATCTTCTGGGGATCTACTTTTACTCCTCCTCGGGTAATGATGTGTCCCAAGTACGAAATGCGATCGAGCCAGAACTCGCATTTACTGAACTTGGCGTACAACTGGTGCTCTCTAAGCATCTGAAGGACGATTCTGAGATGCTGCTCGTGCTCTGCTTCGCTCTTACTGTAGACCAGGATGTCATTTAGGAACACGATCACGAACTGGTCCAAGTAAGGCATGAAAATGCGATTCATGAGGTCCATGAATACGGCTGGCACATTGGTTGCTCCGAATAGCATAACAAGAAACTCCCAATGCCCATATCTCGATCTAAACGCTGTCTTCGGGATATCCTGCTCTCTGACCCCTGATCTGGTGGTATCCTGACCGCAAGTCTATCTTCGAGAACACTGAAGCCCCTTTGAGTTGATCAAATAAGTCATCTATCCTCGGGAGAGGGTATCTGTTCTTGATTGTCATCGAGTTTAAGGTACGATAAACTACACATAACCTGGACGTACCATCCTTCTTCTTCACAAGAAGCATCGGGGCTCCCCAAGGTGATCCACTTGCACGAATGAATCCCTTGGTCCTCAGTTCTTCAATCATCTTGTACAAAATCTCCAACTCTGAAGGCGCCGTCCTGCAGACTCTCTCTGATACTGGTGCCATCCCGGGGATCAAGTCTATAGTGAACTCAATCTCCCGCTCTGGCGGCATCCCTGGAAGTTTCTCTGGAAAGACATCTGGAAACTCTTCAACTATTCGGGGCAACTGTACTGCTGCTACTGCCATCCGCAATACTAGAGGAGGTGGCTCCACTGCGCCTCTGGAAAATAAAAACTCTGGCTCGCCTGGAATACTAAAGACAACCCTGCCAACATGGCATTCTATCCTAGCATACTGGTTTCTCAACCAATCCATGCCTCAGACTATATCATAGTCTGCCATAGGGAACTCTATAAATCTAGCGGGGAACTCTCTACCGCTAACTACGATCTGACACGAGAAAAACACTCGATCTACTCCCACAAGACCATTACCAGTAAGTATATTGAGCCTTACTGATAATGACTCTGGCTCCAATCCTATCCGTGTTCCGAATCGTACAGACATGAATGAATGCGATGCACCAGAATCAAATAATACCGATGCTGGAGAGGAGTTGACGAGAATAGTACCTGCCACTTTCTCACCTGGTGCAACTTCTTCTTCTATAGTCATCATCATTGCCTGACCTTGTCCTCTGGCTGTGGGTCCCCTCTGCTGGAAACCTCTCTGCCTACTCTGCACTTGAGCCTGGGTGTACTGCTGCTGGTTCTGCTGCCGAAATACTTGGGCCTGAGGTAACAATGGCCTCGGGTACTGCTGCTACTGTATGGGCACTGGTCCTCTAACCGACGGACTGGTTAGGTTAGAAGAGGACGAACTACTCCTATTCGGGCAGGCTCCTATCTTGTGATCTGCCGCTCCACAAGCGAGGCACAATCCCTGTGCCCTGCGACAATCTGCCACCACGTGTCCTGGCTTCCCGTAATGAGAACATCCCATCGCGGAAGTCGGCTTCTGCTGCTGCAGGTACATCGGGGTTGAATATTGAACCAACGTCACTGAGGCCACCCGCCTCGGAGTTCCAATGGTCAAACCCCTAGCTGCCGGGGCTGGAGCTGATGATTGGTGCATCTGATTGTGAGACTGCTTCCTACCTCCGGTCCTATCCACGATCCTCTGGGAGGTGTACTCGTGCCTCCTAGCTGCCCTCAATACTGTATCGAACGTCTGGTGCTCGAACTGCTCAACTGCCAACAAGATCTCCAAATGCAGCCCCTGCTGGAACCGTTGGGCCCTATCAAACTCGGTCGCCACAAAGGTGGGGACAAACCTACTGAGTCTAGAAAACTCATATGCATAACCGTCAACCGTCCTGCCTCCTTGCTTCAAGTTGGTAAATCTCGTCTGTAGGTCGTACCGAGCTACAGTATCGAAATACTTCGTCTGGAATCTTTCTCTAAACACCGCCCAAGTAACCGGCGCCGCTAATCCCACGGCCTGCGCCGCCCACCAACTGTGAGCTAAGTCCAGCAACTGTAGGCGTACCACCGCCACCTTCTCATTCTCAGGTGTCCTAGCTGCTTCCAGAACCACCTCGGTATCTTGAAGCCAAGCATCCGCGGCAATCGCATCTTCGCTGCCGTCGAAGAATGGAGGGTTCAAGCGCTTGAAGCTGTTGGCCGTACTGTTCCCTGGATGACCGCCTCTGGTCAAAGCATCTGCCACTGCCTGGTGCAAGACGTCTCCTCTACGATCCTGGGAAGCTATCAAGGTCCTGATAAGACCTACCAAGGTGCCATCATCAGGCTCGACAGGTTGAACAGGCTTAACTGGGGTTCTCCTCCAGTAGGTACAACTCTGGCGGCTACTCCGGAATGCTGGGCTTGATCTCCGGGTGGCTGCTAGTCCACGGGAAATGCTCTACCTCGCCGATCGGTGGGGTCAGGTACAGTACCGCTGAAGAAGACGACATAGGGAACGATAAGGAAGGACCAGGACAAATCAACGATACAGGCACATGATCAGGGCAAGAATCCAGAGATTCAGAGGATATAAACAGAGATCAAGGACGAGTACTGATTGAGACATCTATCCGGTAAACCCTCACATATCTTGATTTACAAGACCTGTATGGACCACCACTTAAACCGTGTGACGCCCCAGAACCAGAATACTGGAGAGCGGGGGCGTACATAGCCAGCTACGTATATTAAAATGGAATCCACCGCGCTATATGGTCACGGCTGTCAGATATATGAGGGTTTACTACAAGCCAACAGTCTCCTATGGTCATGAACAAGCCTATTATCTCAATCTCAAGCAAGCAATAATAGTTACAAAATGTCAGAGCATCGAATATATAATAGCAAGGCGTCCCATACATTACATATTGGATGATCATGAAGCTAGTCGTACAAAATGTCAAGACTAGCAAGAGGTCAGTCATACATGATCAACCTAGGATTTGTTAATCATGTTACAGCTCGTAGGCAGACAGTAAGTAAATATGCATCGAGCTAACAGGTGCTCGTCGGCTAAATGCCTCAAAAGAATAATTTTACAATATAGTGAGCGAATCAAAAGGAAAATCCACTCGTAGCCCGGGTTCCGTCTAGTTGTCACCATTGGACTGGAAGTTCGGTAGATCTTCGGGAGCTGCTCCAAAATCTGGCCACACAAACCAGCTGGGTCAAACCCCAGAAAGAGCAAGTGCCACAAAGGAGGCCACGAAATAAGAACGAAAACTAGCATATTAGATCATAAGGAAAAATAGAAGAACATACCATTAATAAAGAGTACAACAGGACAATAAATGACTAGGGACGTGGAACCATTCCGGGAGCCAGGTTACAACCCTTAACCAAACAAGGACCGGGGTTGTACCCCTCGCCTGAATAGCACCTTGTCTCTACCCATTTATTGTTAAGATAAGTAAAACAAACATGCTCGGGAGAAACCAGGTACTGGGACTAGACAAGACTTAGACAGGACTGGACACCATTAATTCACAAGCGGCCAAGCAAGTACTACGGCTTACTACTTAACTAACTAGGGTTATCATATGCCTAATTACTAACGAGGTGCAAATAAGAAATTTCCAGTCCCAAGGACTGTAGACTATCCAGTTATCCTTCCGCAGGTTGAGAGTATGGTTGGGTACATTGCCCAGGAGACAATGTACCCTTAGGTGACTTAGAGGGTGCAACACATGACAGTGTGCTGGAAATGTGCCCTACTCGTCGGCAGGCTACAAGTTCATTTAAAGCGCCCAGATAAGAGATCGCCTGTGATTGGGAATTCTCCATGAACTACAGTTTGATCTAGTAGTTAGCCTAATTCATATTTAGTGCGAATCCCTGACCGTGGTAACCAGGGAGTCACGTCATAGGCATGATACAAGACAAGACAAGACAAGTGGATTGCACGAATCAACAAGAATGAACATCCACGGAGTCAGAGTTGATTATATGAGTCAAGTTAGCCATCGCAACAGCATCAAGTCAAGTCAAATTACAAGTCAGGAGTGCGCCGCCACGGGCCACTATCAAGTTATCTAGTACAAGATTAATTATGAATCACAGGTTACAAGTTAAGAGCGTACCCTCATCGGATCACTACTAAGAAGATCAGAAAGTACTAGGATCATAAATCACAGAAATCACAAAAAACCGTACGAGTCATAAGCAAAACACCGAAAACCGTGCTAGGTCGTATTGGGTCAAGACAGTCGTGTTGTGTGAAACAAGATCTCAGAGCTCCAATCCACAAAAGAGATGCCAATCCCAAGGAAAATAAAACTAAACCACCATGGGCAAATAGGTTGCGCAGGGGTTCCTGGGGTCGGGTTGCGCTAGGGTCTGATTGCGCTAGCGAAATGAACTGTGCAGGGGAATGAACTGCGCTGGGGTCGGGTTGCGCTGGGTTCGGGTTACGCTAGGGTCGGATTGTGCTGGAGTCGGATTGTACTAGGGTGGGATTGGGCTGGGTAGGATTACGCTAGGGTCAAGGGCGCTGGAAAGTGAGCACGGTTCGCCGAAGGGCGCCGAGCGCAGGTCAGCCCAGCGCTAAAGAGCGCTGGCCGAGTCTTCTTCTCCAGCAGGCCGAGAGAGAAAACCCAAGAATACCAAAATTCCAAACTTCATAACTTGGCCAAATCAAAATTTAGATTTTCAAAGCTCTAACTTGTGTAAAATTGAATTCTCTTCCACATGGAAGCCTCAAAACAAGCAAAAATCTAAGTTTAATAGATCAAAACTAAGAAAATCCGAAAAGGTTAAAACTTAGATCTAGAAAAATGGAGACTCCAAATCACAAAATGCCAAGTTCTAATGTAATTCACCATGGCCCAATCTAACTAATGGATAAATAAAATAGGGTTCTTATTTGGTGGCAAGGTGCACTTGCCTATGGAGGTTAGGTGTTGTATGGAGGAAGGAAGAAAAAGATGGAGGAAATTAATGGAAGAGTAATGAGGAGAGAGAAAGTTAGGTGGGGTTTTAATGAGGGAGGGTGTATTGTATTGAGGGTGGAGGTTAACTAAGGTAGTCCAAAGCAACCCAAACCAAATCCTCTCCACAAAGAATAAAACTACGCCAGGTCCAAAAACTCAATTTATGAGAAAAACCAAAATTCGCAAGCCGAGCCAAAATACAATTACAGGCCAAAATCCGAGAAAATAAAATACAGGTCCGAAATACATATAAGCCTAATCGAAATACGTATTCTGAAATACGGGCATTACAACTCTACCCACCTTAAAATACAGGTCCGAAAACCTAGGTACAGCAATCTAAGTACAATTGTTTATTTTAGATTCTGGGAGGTGACGGTAGAGGCTCGGAAAAGCGATGGCAGCTCTGCCTTACTCCTTGGACGATCGGGTGCAGCCTTGGCTCTGTAGAAGAACTGTTGGGCGTTGATGAAGAAATACTCTCTTCAGGCTCTCTGGCTCTCTATGTCTCTCTCTGTCTCTGTGTATGTCTCTATGTGCGTCTCTCTCTATATGTCTGTCTTCGCAAAAGAATGGCACCCTGCTATTTATAAGAGTGGTAGGGGCCTCATTAGGGTTTACAATGATTGCTCATTCTTGAAAGTCGGCGGCTAAGGATTACTGGATCTGGGCCGTTCATCGAGATTTGAGCAATAAATGTGATTGCATCAAATCTTTTGTGGGTAATTAATGCTGATTGACATAAATCCTCCTGATTTGTCATGCCAACCTTGAATTTCTCGACACGTGTCTTTAATTGGCTTATTTACAAATGATCTGATTTGATCCCAATATTTCATTGGGATTTGTTGAGAGATTTCGATCAATCTGATGCCACGTGCCCTGCTATCATGCCACGCATCATAACAGCAGAAATCTGAGCCACAGGAAAGTTGCTCCTTATTGGGCCGCATAAGGCTGGCCATGTGTCAAGGTTGCCTAAGAGTGGCCCCCCTGAACATTTGGACCGCATGGTTAATGATTTGAGCCGCATGAGTGTGGATGACCGCATGAGTGAACCGCATGGAGATAGTCCTCGCGAGCCGCATGTGGATGGTCTTCGTGAGCCGCATGGAGCTAATCTTCGTGAGCTGCATGGGGCTAATCTTCGTGAGCCGCATGGGGATGGTCTTCGTGAGTCGTATGGTGCTAGTCTTCGTGAGCCGCATGGGGCTAATCTTCGTGAACCGCATGGAAGAGTCTCCGCTTGGGCCGCATACGACTGTCCACGTGTCAAGGCCGCATGACAGTTTCTGACTCTCAGAAGATCGTGTCAGAGATTTTCTTCGCTTCCCAAGGAGTTCGTCATTATGAGGGAGTCATAATGATATCTTTGTGTCAGAACTGTCACCTTGTCAGAGATGTCAGCTGTCACGACATTTAATGCAGTAAAGGATAAACGAGAGAGCTGTTTGCGTGCCACGTGGCTCTACTTTGAGCCGCATATGACCTTTTTTTGAGCCGCATAGATTCTTGATCCGTATGGATCCTTGAGCCGCATGAACTCTCTGAGCCGCATGGGGCTCTTTGGCCGCATGGATCTTTCTTTATTATTTTCCATGCTTCTACAAGACCCCCTTCAAAGTTTTCAATTTACAAAATTGAAATACTTTGAATAAGAAGCATGGCCATATATTCTTCTGGCCGCATATGATTTTTTGGCCGCATGGATGTCTCAGCCGCATAGATGTCTCGGCCGTATGGATGACTCGGCCGCATGGATGTCTCGGCCGCATTGAGTCAATCAGCCGCAGGGACTTTCGGGCCGCATGAGCTCCTTGCCACGTCATCCTGCCACGTGCGAAGATCTTTTGCATTAAATGCTGTTGATCTGCTGTCAGTTTTAAGGCTACTTTTTGGGGGAGGATCCCAGGAGTTTGGCCTTTATTTTAGGTAGCTCGCCTCGATAACCGAAGGGTCAATTTTTGTGTTACACGAGAATCGAAACGCCCTACTTTTGTTTATAAATAGAGTCGAATTCAGTGGGAGGGATTTCTTTACTTTCTCTTTCGTCCCCAACTCTTGCAGTCTCCAATCTCTTTCCTTCTCCGACCGTCGAAAATGGCCCCCAAGTCTTCCAAGATTGCCTCTGCGGCTGCGAAAGGCAAGAAAATGACTTCCTCGTCCGCCGTCGTGCCCGAAGTGCACCCTGATGTTCGCCCTGCTTTCAAGGGTAAGAAATGGATTTGAATACTTTGAACCTCAAAGACCCATGGCTCTGTTGCATAACATAAGCACGAGCCTTCATCCTTCGTTGTTATTGAATTGCCCAAACTCGACCATAATGGAGCCGCATATGTTGTATGGGCCGTATGACCCTCTCATATTCGAGCCGCATAGGGCATGCCCTATTTTTGAGCCGCATTGAGAACGATTTGAGCCGCAGGAGTGCTTCTGTATTTGAACCGCATGGGACCTCCTTTGATCGGAACCGCATATATTCTTGACAAACTGGCTCGCATAGAATTTTGCTGAATCGTGCCGAATAAGCTCCTTTGCGAGATAAAACCGCATAAGCTTTAATCCGAGCCGCATAAGCTATCGAATCAGTGTCACATGGAACTCCCAACTGAATTGGACCGCATGAAGCTGTGTTGACCCGAGCCGCATAGACTCTATTAAAGCCGTGCCGCATGAACCCCAGCTGAACTGGACAGCATAAGGCTTTGTCGATCCGAGCCGCATAGGCACATAGAAACTTCTTTTTGAGAAACTTTAAGTGGTTTCGTTTTAACCTATCTTTTAATCCTGTTTCTTTTGTCCTTTTCCAGTAAACCTCCCAACCAACCCGGCCGGAGAGCTTCTGGTAGGTTCAGCTCAGTTCGCCGTCGGTGTGCGGCTTGACGGCCTAATTCGACATATGACAGATCAACTTTCCCCTAATGAGCCTTTGGAGAGGGTGGCTGCCATCAACAACTAGCCCTTCCATTTTCTTTGCACTATGATGAATTCGGGGAAACTGGACGGAGAATATCTGAAACCAGCTTTTCTCTTTGGAGATGCTTTATCCGTAAAGAACTCCCGAATGCTGGACGTTTCTGAGAACTGAGACTTTGCTGTGGACGGGGTGGATATCCATGTTCCCGAGATGGAACGACATTTTTCCCTCTCATGGTTTAATATGGTACCGTTGAGCAGGAGAATGGCGGGCTCCCTAACTCCCACCTAACAGGGGATGTTCGTGGGCAACATCCACTATAATATGAGTATTAGGTCAGCATGTGCAAGTAGGGAGTCAGTCAGCCGGAGTGTGATGGGGCTGCTTCTTGGTACTTTTATAAACGTGTCTGGGCCCAACTTTACTTTTACTCGAGCTGATACCTTCCTGAATCAGCTCGCTCGCAAGGGGTCTTATCCTGTGGGTAGGTTGTCACTGCTGAATTGGATAAACTCCATTCCCACATGGGCCAATCTTTCCTCGTGGATCCTGAGGAACTACGAAGAATTCCTTCGGGAGATTGACCTTTACTACGCCATCCGGGGCACCTGTTACGGATTGCCCATTAACAAGCCGCTGTTCATGGCCCTTTTGGAGATGTACAGCCGGTGTACGGGGACTTTCTTTGCGCCCGGAGGGGAGTTGGGACTTGCTCTCCATGAGATGCATGCGGTTTCTAAGCTGCCATGGGGAGGCGAGGCATTTGAAGTATATACCCCAACGAATGAGGAATTCGATGATCTGGATCGACGATTTCCTGGTTTCGTCGCCGTGTACCGGGAGCTGCTGTGCCACCATAGCATCTGTCACCAGCTGCTATCAAGAAGAATAATAGTTCAGAAGGGAACGCCTCCCATACTACGGCCTGGGTCGCGTATCTTTTCAAATTACATCCTTCCGGTCGGGTTTCTTCTCGAGGTCCCCAAACCAAGGCGGAGGTAAAGGGCCTGATATTGAATACCAAAAGGTCGAGGTCGACCCGCGATAGATTTGGAAGTCGCACTGACTCTTTCAGTTATTTCCACTACGGTACCCGGCAGATGTCTGAGAAGGCAATCTTGGCCGGGTTCTTGATGGTATGGCTACAGAATTACGTAGTCTCGGGAGGGGCAGGTTCTACTGAAAGGATCAGCCGCCACTTCATTCTCTCGGCTGTGAAGCTGGTCTTCAAAGTAAGACTGGCCCTTCTTCCGACTATGGTGTGTAGCATACACCACGGCCTCCGTGCCTTTTCGTCTAAAGTCATTTCTCGCGAGATGACGCTGGACTTTAAGCGGATAGAGCTACCATACCACTATCTCATGGGGTGGTTATTGATGTATTACCTGTCATTGATGCGGCCCGAAACAAAGGAGGATGTTACTGCGGATGACGCCTTCCTTTTCCGATACCGCCATCAGTCTTGGGAGTATGACACCATGCCGGCTTGTCGGAAGGCGTTGGCGAGAATTGACGGGCCCGACTTCTTTGTGTCTCTTCCTCAGGTTACCCCTAGAGAAGTGAGGGAGGTGCACGTTGATGGTATTGAACCTCCCCAGCTCTTATCTGAGAAGATGCTTCTATGGCTACGCAATATTCTCCCCGTGCACCTAGTATATCGTTACCGAAATAACGTATACTTGGAGCCTTATTTGCCTAGCAGGTTTTCTCGTCAATTCGGGTATAGTCAGCTGTTCCTTGACTGCCCCAGTGCTTGCCTGGGCTTCGAGGGCAGTGTCCTTGACGGCATCCAGGCGTGGCATTATTACAATGTTGTTCATACCCGGGCTAGCTTCTCAGTCCCTGACGCTAATACGCAAGGGGATATTCTATACATGGCGACTCTTTATCATGTTGCGGCGAGCAAATCTCCCGTGAACTTTGACATGAACACCAGCTTCATTGTCGGGACCGGCTTGGCAGAAAAGCCCGAGGGTTCCAGGAAGAGAAAGAGAGGGGCGAATAGGGTTCCTGTGCCAGATTCGGAATCCACTGCGGCGGACGAAGAGGATGACGAGCAGGCCGCCGATGACTCGTCGCATTCTTCAGACGAGGAGGTGGGGGACCAGCCTCCTAATGTGCCGGACGAAGAGGTGGAGGATCATCCACCTGTTGTGCCTGGTGCTTTGCGTCAACGAGACAGGTGTCTGTCCACTGACGATGGCAGGACCTACTCCACAAAGCGGGCTGCGGTAAGACGTCGCAGGCTATTTATTGATGTTGATGCTGTTTCTGAGGTGATTAGAATTTCAACTGCCTTTTCCTTCTTTTTCTAAGTTATGGCCTAATCATTTTTTTTGTTCTTTATAGGCGTCAGGGGAGTCTGCTCCTCGGGACTCGACTACTGAAGTCGATCCAGCCTTGTCTACTTTGATCCATGATATGTGCACCGCCATCACTCCCGCTGGGGTTCTTCCGGAGGTGGCCGGGGAGTCTCACCTTGCTGAGGCCTCAACCCATGGGGACGGGGGCTCTACTTCCCCTGTCCCTGAGATAGCTGAATTCCAACAGGATGACACTGACCTGGCTGGCTCCCCTTCAGGGGTGGCTGGGGCAGAAAAACTAGTTGAATTTGAGTTGGAAGCTGCGGGTGGGGAGACCATGCCAGCTTCGAACGAGCTGTAGCCTCCGAGCTTTTCCCCTGGTAAGATAAACCAGCTTCTTAACTTGTGAGGAGGCCTATTTGCTCAATCACCCTGTCCTTCGTGGATTAATGATTGCTTTGGACGTGCAGGTCCCACTCCTTTATTGCCGGTGATGGACATTGCCAGGGCGGACTCTACCGGGGGGATCTGATGGAAGCACGTGTGCCTCCTTTTTTTCCAACCCATACTGAGGGGCTTCCAGCTGGGTCAAGTTCGGGAGCTTTGGTGATAGCACAGCTGGAGCAAGGGACGACGCTTTCCGTGCCATCCTCTGCGAATAGGGTTTCGGGAGTTAACCTTTCTGCTCTACCAAGTATCCAGGCTCTTCGGGCGGCAGAAGAGGAGCTAGCTGCTATCCATGCATCTTTTCGCACAGAATTCGTTTCCCTAGTGGCAGGGACGGCAAGTTCTGAGGCTACTCCTTCGGTAATGCCTGTCACGCTCCCTTTGACGTCGTCCTCTACGGAAGTTTTGGATGAAGTGTCCCAGGATGTGGTCGACAGCTTCCACCGCCACCTGAAGAGGGGGATTGAGGCAGCTGTGGAGAGGGGGACTCCCTTTGCTATGGCCCGTCAATGCGCCGGTGGCCAAATTAATATCCTTAGAACACTTTCCGGTGGGGCGGGACTAGCGGCGCTTCTGGAGCCTAAGCTGTTAGAGGCCGATCGTCTCGTGGCCCAGTTTTGCGTACTGCGACAAGCCGATCTATTAGTGGCAATAGATCAAGAGCGTACTTTTCTTGCAACCGTGGTAGAGAAGGTGAGGATTTCTCGGGAATCGCTCAAGCCAGCTATATTGAAGGATCGCCGGGATCTGACTGAGTTGTACGATCAATGGAGCCGTCGCACTGAAGATTGCACGGTTCGGGAAGCGACTGCCTCCCGCGGGGTAACTGACACCCGGGAGCAGATTCTCGAGCTCCAGAGAAAGCTGGCCTTCCTGGAGTCCGAGCTCGACGCTGCTCGTACTGAGAACGGGTTTGCTATTCAGGAGGCTGACAAATTTAGTAGAGCGTCTGCCAATCTGGAACTTGCTTTGAAGAAGATAGAAAATAATTGGCAGGCATATATGCACTTGAATGATGCAGAGCAGTTGTCCCGAGAGGTCGAGCGCCGAGCTAGGCAGCGGCTTGAGCGAGGGACTACCTTGGTGAGAAATCGCCTTTTGGAGTTGTGTAATGCCGAACTATAGCCGGCTTTTTCTTGTTTCTGTTTTCCTTTTCTTTTCTCTTTGAGAGGGACGTGGTCCCAAAATATGTAATGCTTTTTTTTGTCTATCAAATAAAGAGTACTTTCCATTATACCCTTTATTTGTATTGCTTGTTGGTGCCTGTGGTGTTGTGGTGATGTGGGCCACACATGGGGGACTTGTTTGTGGACCTGTTACCCCTGGCATACCTTGGTTTTAGGTACGGATGACAAGTTTGATTGGGGATACCTAGAACGGTTCCACGGTAAGGTGGTCGTAGGTGTTCAGGGTATCGGGAGATAGAGTGCCATGGAGCAGCTGGGCTCCTGGGGCATGATGAGGAATGGTGGGCCTGTACTAAGGGACTTAGCAAAGGACATTTGTGGGCCTATTATCCTTGGCGTACCCCGACTTAGGATACGGATAATAGGATGAAGGGGAACCGACATACTTACTCAGAGGTTATGAGGACATGGCAAGTACGAGGGTTTTGCCGTGGAGTCTTCCTACTCAGAGGTAACGAGGACATGGCAGGAGTGGACTCAACGGAGGATATTTGTGGTCAACAGAGGACATTTGTGGTCAACAGAGGACATTTGTGGTCAACAGAGGACATTTGTGGACCTATTACCCTTGGCGTATCCTAGTTCAGGCTACGGATAATAAGACGAGAGAGAACCAACATACTTACTCAGAGGTGATAAGGACATGGTAAGCACGGAGGTTTAACCGTGGAGTCTTCCTGCTCAGAGGTAATAAGGACATGGCAGGAGTGGACTCAGCGGAGAATATTTGTGGACCTATTATCCTTGGCGTACTCCGGTTGTGGGTACAGATAATAAGTCGAAAGGGAGTCATCATACTTACTCAGAGGTAATGAGGACATGGCAAGCATGAAGGTTTCTTCGACGGAGCCTTCCCATTCAGAGGTAATGAGGACATGACAGGAGTGGGCTCAATGAAGGAGGGTACATAGAACGACTCAGAGGTAATGAGGACATGGAAGTTCTATGTAAAGGTGTGATTTGTTTTTGGCGGAAGTGAAACGACTCAGAGGTAATGAGGACATAGCCGTTTTTGAAAATTTGTGGATCTGTTACCCTTTTTGTGCACTGGGAGTACGGGCAGTGGATCACGAGGGAGGATCTCTTCCAGAAAAAAAGTTCAGAGGTATGGTCATACATGACTTACTATCTGAAAGAGTGACCGAAATGTGAGTTTAGAGGCACCTGCCGGTACATGACTCGATAATCTGGAATACTGTGAAAATGAGTTCAGCGGCACCAGCGGGTACATGACTCGATAATCTTGAATATTGTGGATGTGAGTTCAGCGGCACCAGCGGGTACATGACTCGATAATCTAGAATATTGTGGGTGTGAGTTCAGCGGCACCAGCGAGTACATGACTCAATGTTCTGGAATGTCGAGAAAGTGAGTTCGGCGGCACCAGCGGGTACATGACTCAATAATCTGGGATACTGTGAAAGTGAGTTCAGCGGCACCAGCGGGTACATGACTCAATGATCTGGAAAATGTCGTTTAGACATAATATTTCTTCAGGAACTTGCCGTTGACGGACAATATGAGCAAGTCTCCATTTTGTTTTGCGAGGCGATAAGCACCGTTGGAGAATACAGCCTCGATGATAAATGGACCTTTCCATTTTGGCTGGAACTTGCCGACGGTCTTGTGAGTCGTGACCATAGGCCTCCGGACTGCCAGAATGAGATCGCCCACTTGGAATGTTCTGATTTTAACCTTTTTGTTGAAGGCTCCAGAGATGCGTGCTTGGTATAGCTCGATCCTTTGCTGAGCCAGGAGGCGCTTTTCATCTAAGGCCTCTAACTCTTGTAGTCGGCATCGGTAGTTATCATCTGTCGTCAATTGATAAGTGAGGGCGACGCAGAGTGAGGGTATTTGAGTCTCCAATGGGAGAACTGTCTCACTCCCGTACACCAGGGAGAATGGTGTGTTCCCTGTGGCCGTTCGGACTGTGGTACGATACGCCCATAAGCATTCACCAAGCTTCTCGTTCCAGTCGCGTTTATTGGATGACACGAACTTCTTGAGTAACTTGATGATGGTTTTGTTGAATGCTTCTGCCAACCCATTCGCTGCTGGATTATATGACGTTAAAGCAATATTCTAGATACGGTGCTTGTGTCACCCCCGTTTTTCGTTCTACATATTTTCAGTATACGTATACGGAATCCTGACATGTATTTTATTTTCCTGCTTGGCTAGCTAATTTCAGTTTAATCTGATTAAGGTTTATCATGACATGTAATGGTTTAACTTGGTTTATTTTGGGTTGGCTTGGTTTATTCTTTGGTTCATCATGTTAAACCCACCACCATCCCCCTTTATAACCCACCTAACTTTTTTCTCTCCTCCACTTTCTCATTAACTCTTCTTTCTCCATTAAACCCACCACCAACCAAGAACACCCCTTAGGCAAGTGCAACTTGCTTTCATAAGAGAACCCATTTTTATTGTTCCAATAGCTTCTTCTCATGTTTCTGAGACACATTAGAACTTGTCATTTTCCATTTTGAGGCTTTGATTTTTTTAGATCTAGAAATTGGTTATTTTCGGATTTTGATAGTTTTGATCTATCAAACTTCTTTGTTTTCAAGTTTTGATGGTTCCATGTTGTAGAGAATTTCATTCTACCCAATTTTGACCATTGGAAAGTTGGATTTGGACTTGTTTTGACTAAGTTATGGATTTTTGAAGCTTTGGGTTCAACTATGGAATTTTTGCTGCTGTAGAGAAGACAGTGAGCAGTGTGCGCGAGCTTTTTAGCTTGCGCACTGAGTTCCGCGTGCTCTTTAGCGCAGCACAGTCTGACTCGTGCGCAGTCTGACCTCGTGCGCAGTCTGACCTCGTACGCAGTCTGACTCGTGCGCAGTCTGACTCGTACGCAGTCTGACTCGTGCGCAGTCTGACCTCGTGCGCAGTCTGACTCGTGCGCAGTCTGACTCAGGCGCAACCTGAGGTATGCGCAACCTAGCCTTGCGCAGTCTAGTGTCTGGCGCAACATGACTTGGCCTGACTCTTTATGGCGCAACTTGACCCGACCTCGTTCATTTTAGTGATTGGCACCCCTAGTGCCTAGGCGCAACCTGACGTTCAGGCGCAACTGGACTTGACCCTACTTGCCTTGGCGCAACCTGTTACCCTGGCGAAACTTGGCTAATGCCACTTGTTGGCCATAGTACCCCTTGCTCCTCCCCCTTGGGCGCAACCTGTTACCCTCGACATGAACCCGATGTGATCATAACATTATTTATGAATGTTAATCTGAACACGGCTTAGTGATGGAATTGCATGATCAGTGACCCGTTGTGGTGCACTTGCATAAACACGAAATGGCATTATGACCTTACAGGATAACTCTTGATAGTGACCCGCCGTGGTGCACTCTTGACAAGTAAATTGACTTGATAATTCTTGATGATGGTCCGTTATGACGTACCCTTGCCTTGATAAGTAATCTTGATAAGTAACATGACATGATGGTGACCCACCGTGGTGCACCCTTGACAAGTAATCTTGACATGATAACCTTGATACACTGTTACGACAGCTAACCTGACATGCTAAGTAAATTCTTGACACCGTGGATGATTGTATTGAATATGCTTGTATAAGCAACCAGTCTTGTCTCGCATCATGTCTAGGATATGCATCCCTGGTTACCACGGTCAGGGATTCATACTGAATCTGACTAGGTTAACGACTAGATTGATCACGTAGAGTATATAGAGAGGTATTCCGACTACAAGCAATCCCGTTATCTGGGCGCCTTCCTTGATGGACTTGTAGCCTACCGACGAGTAGGGCACATTTCCAGCTCACTGTTATGTGGGGCACTACATGAAATGATTACTATGCACACAGTCATGTGTTGCATTCAAGTCACCTAACAAGACATGATAACTCTAATCTTGAACCTTGCGTCTGGATAACCTGGATAGTCTGCAGGGCTTGTGGCCGTAGGCGTACCTCATTGCATCTTGCTAGTAACTAAGCTTGTGATAACACTAGTTAGTTAAGTATCAAGTCGTACTCTTGCTTGGCCGTGAATGATGGATGGAGTCCTATCTTGTCTAGTCTTGCCTAGATCCGGTGCATGGATATCTCCGGACATGCTTGTTTATGCTTTACTTTATCGATAATTGGTTCGAAGCTAAGTTCTGTTCAGGTGAAGGGTTACAACCCCGGTCCTTGTTTGGTTTACGGGTTGTAACTTGGTTACCGGAATAGTCCTCTAGTTATCTTATCGTTTATCATCCTATTTTTTTTAACTCATGTCTTATGTTATTTCACCTATGACTTTATGTGCTGACATGCTGGTTTTGGTTCTTAAGTGAAGCCCCCTTTGTGGCACTTGCTCTTTCTGGGGTCTGACCCAGCTGGTTTTGTATGGCCAGATTTTGGAGCAGCTACCGAGGATCTCCCAACTTTCCTGCCAGATGGTGAACACTAGAAAGAATCCTGGCAACGAGTGGGTTTTTATTTTGCTCTCCCACTCCATTGTACAAATATTCTTTTGAGGCGTTTAGGCGCCGAGCAAGCGTTAGCTCGTTGCAACTTTACTTACTGTCTGCCTACGGGCTGTAACATGATTGACAAATCCTAGGGTTAATCATGTATGACTTAAACTCTTGCTAGTCTTCGTATTTTGTATGACTAGCTTCATGATCATCTGAATATGTAATGTATGGGATGCCTTACCTTGTATGTCTGATGATCTACCATCTTGTTATATCTACTTGTTGCTTGAGATTGAGACACTAGGCTTGTTATTGACCTTAAGAGACTGATGGCTTATAGTAAACCCTCATACATCTAGACAGCCATGACCGTATTGCGAGGTGAGATTCACTTCAATGTACGTAGCTGGCTATGTCTATCCCCCGCTCTTCAGTATTTTGGTTCTGGGGCATGACAGCTTCTCGCAGAACCGATAGAAGGCGTGGCTTGCAAACTGCGGACCATTATCGTGGATAATCCTTCGGGGCAGTCCAAAGCGATAGATGACGTGATGCTTAAGGAAGCTGATCACGTTTGAAGTCTTTACTTCTGCAAGCGGGACAGCTTTCGCCCATTTGGAGAAGTAATCTGTGATTACGAGTATGAAGCGATGTCCTCGAGAGAAAGGTGGAGTAATCGGACCGATGATATCCATTCCCCATGCTTCGAACGGCCAGGATGCCACTGTCGGATATAGAAATTCGGATGGTTGGTGGATGAAGTCCGCGTGGACTTGGCAGGCTTTGCACTTTCTTGCATAGTCTATCGCATATGCTACCATCGTGGGCCAGTAGTAGCCCATTCGGCGAAGACGGTCTTGCAATTTAGGGCCAGGCTGATGGGCTCCGCAGACACCGTCATGAGCTTCTCGTAGACCAAAGCGTTGTACTCGGCCACATTGTTAGAACAGGGATCTGTGAGAGAGTAAGCGCGGTTAATCACCAGTCCGAAAGGAGAAACCAGCACCACCCGACTCCGACGACGATGTTGCCCTTGGGTCCAGTTCTCGAAGCACCGTCGAAGAATATTCGCCATCGTGAGAGGTTGCATGTGAGTCAGCGACCTCATCTGGGATTTTTTCATATATTCTGGACGACTCCGAGCCCAGGTGGGCTGCCAAAAAGTCTGCCAGGGCTTGACCTTTGACCGCCTTTTGTGGGACGAAGATCATATGACAGGGGGATAGCAATATTGCCCATGTAGCGAGGCGAGAGCTAAGTGCCCCTGGTTTAGTCATAAGGACCCTGAGAGGGTTGACTCGTGAGATCACATATATGGTTTGTCCTGTGACATAGTGCCGCGTCTTCTGAATGGCGAACACCAGGGCGAGGCATTCCTTCTCCACAGCGGTGTATCGGTGCTCTGACCCAATCATCATTCGACCGAGGTAATATATGGCTTGTTCATGGCCTGCATCGTTGTTTTGTGCCAGCAGAGCCCCGAAGGAATGTTCCATTGCTCGTACGTAGAGCAGGAATGGTTTTCCGACAACCGGGGCCACCAAGACTGGAGGGTTTGACAAATATTCTTTGAAGCTGTCGAAGGCCCGCTGACATTCTTCGTCCCATACGAACGAGAACCCTTTCTTCATGAGATGGGTGAATGGCCGACATCGTCCGGAGAGGTTAGAAATGAACCTCCTGATGTAAGCTAGCCTCCCTTGAAGGCCTCTGAGTTCGCGAAGATTTTTTGGGGGTCCCATCTCCATAATTGCTTTTGTCTTCTCAGGGTCTACATGGATACCCTGGGCGGTGATGATAAAACCCAAGAACTTTCCGCTGGATACGCCCAGAAAGGACTTCGTGGGATTCATTTTCAGATGGTGCGCTCGCATCAGGTCGAATACCGTCCTCAGATCCTGGAGATGGTCTCCCTTACAGCGACTCTTGACGGCGATGTCATCAATATAGCATTCTACCGTCTTGCGTAAGTGGTCTCTGAAGATGATGCTCATGGCTCTTTGATATGTAGTGCCGGCATTCTTCAAACCGAAAGACATGACTGTGAAACAGTATGTGCCAATCGGTGTTCGGAATGATGTATGCTTTTCGTCGTCAGGAGACATCTTGATTTGGTTGTACCCCGAGAAGCCATCCATGAATGACATACGTTCGAAGCCGCATGTGTTGTCGATCATGATGTCTGTGATAGGGAGGAAGAATTCATCTTTGGGACATGCCTCGTTCAGATTGCAGAAGTCGGTACAGATTCGAATTTTTCTATTCTTCTTGAGGACTGGTACTATGTTGGCGATCCAGTCAGGATGTTGTTCCTCACGAATGAAGCCGCTGGCTATCAGTTTGTTGACTTCGGCTTCGATCGCATCCATGATGCCCGGACGGAAGCGTCGTTGTTGTTGTTTGACTGGCTTTGCATCCGGCCGAATGTTGAGTTTGTGAAGAGCAATATCGGGATTTAACCCCGGCATATCTTCATAGCTCCAGGCGAACACATCAATATATTCTTTGACAAGCTGTAGTAGCGATTCTCGCTCTTCGTCTGTTAGGCTTTTACTGACGAAGATTGGTTTTGGAGCAGATTTGCTGCCAAGGTCGACCTGCATAACCTCATCTTCAGTAGGAGGTTCCCTCTGTTCGAACCGCTTTTCCTATTGTGCATCCCAATGTTGGGCCCATGGCTCTAGCTCGAGGATTTCCGAAATGTCTTCATCTTCTTCATAAGCGTCGGCGAATGCCATGTTGACTGATAGGACTTGTCTAAATATGTCTCCGATGCTGGTATCCGAGTCAGAAGTTGGTGACCCGGTTGAATGTGAATGCCAGTCACATTCTTCATCTGAACTCTCAGGGGTCGTCATGGGTGTAACGTACCCTAGTCCACATCGAGTCTTGCTATAGTAGTCCCGTGGTTTGCCAGCCGGGACTGGTGACTTCAAAGGTAATCGTCGTCCAGTACCGTAGTTCAAGCCCGGCGTCGTCTCCAGATCATACCCCTGTTTTTGCATGAGATACTTGGATTGGGGGCTATAAAGATACAGAGGCAGTCTCCCGACATCTGATTCAAGGTCGACTTCTTCTACGGTGAAGGGCTGCGGATCGTCCTTCCGATCGAAGATGATTGGATGGTCCCCTCCCTCGATTATGCGGTAAGCGTCTTCCACTGGAGTAAGCTGGATTGCGGTGTACACATTTGTCACCTGTGTGTAGGTGGGTGCCTATACTATGTTCCATAGCATACATTAAACAAAGCTTATTAAGCTCGAGGTAGTTCAAAGATAGCCCTTTATTGATGAAGTAAGGTATCTTTTCTAGCGGGATTACATCATCTGCGGAGGGAACATCAGTGTGGGCAGCCACATACTTGGCTAGCTCCGGTTCCTCTTCAGCTACCCCCTGTATAAACGATGACTGAGAGGACGACCTGGGCATCTTGATCGTCAGAAGTTTAGCTGGTGGAGTAGAGCGTGGAGTTGTTGGCAGACTAACGACCCCAGTCTGGTGCTCGATACTGGGCGAGGAGTGGTTGGTTCGCTAGAGGTTCCAGGCCTTGTATCGGGGTGACGACCCTTCTTGGGAAGGCGTATCGTCATTGGCTTGTCGGAGGGATTGAGCTTCTCCGTTTGTGGCTAGCCGACTCTCGGCAGCCTGATTGTCAATGGCTCCATTGTGGGTCTTGACACTTGGCCAGACCTTGGCAGCCGAATTATCATCTGCTCTTCTTGTGCCGAGAGGCTGATTGCATCCTTACGCAGAGTGGCTGTAAGGGGTGCGAACTTGCCAGGTTTGCGAGCTTGGAGGTGGATCGGCAGAGGTTCTTCTGATCCTGTGGCCGTCTCAGTACGGACTTTCCTATCTCCTTCACCAAGGTGCCTCTTCGACTTTTCGTACAGGCAGGAGTCTGAGTAGTAGGATTCGACCCCTTTGAAGGGATCGATATCAGCAAATTATGTCCTTACGAAGCTGTGTTTGTCGACATACTTGAAGCATTGGTGCAGCGTGGAAGGCACGATCATATAATCGTGTATCCAAGGGCACCCCAAAAGGATGTTGTAAGAAGTGTCTGCATCTATGACGTAGCAGGTGACTTCTGATTGGAGATCGCCAATTTGACACTTCAGACGAATCTTCCCAATTGGGTAGCTCCTGCCCGAATTGAAACCGCTGATGGCGGTGCTTGTAGGCGTCAGGCGATGCATAGGGATACGGAGATGATGTAACAGACCCTTCGGAATAATGCTTATGGAAGAGCCATGATCAATGTGCATCCGATCCACCTTTACGTCGCCGATGTATCCAGTGTAGTATAGCGGGCGATCGTGCATGTTGGTTTTGATGAGCATGTCCTGCGGAGTGAAGACAATGTTGGGCATCGCTCCCGTGCAAGCGCTGTCTTGGAGATCTGCAGGCGGTTCTCTCCCGTGAGGTTGACCTGAGCCAGGTACGCGTCGGCATTTTGGACTGTATCGCTCAAAGCCGCACGAACATCCTTTGAGAGTCTCAGAAGCTCGTATAATGACAACTTGGCCGGTTTATTGGCCAATTGTGCTAAGATGTCGAAGTTGTAGGGCTTCTCCAGCCCCTGCGGTGCCTCTTTTCGGAGGGATTTGTCAAAGCGAGTCTCCTTCGGCCTAGGCTTGTCGGTCATCGGAGGCTGAGCCGGTCCCGGAGCGTCGGTTGTAGCGGGCTGATGATCTTCAGCCGAGTTGTCAGTCACGGGTTGGGATTGTGCCCCAGACCGAGTGACGACGGTCGTAGCTTCTTCGATATCTGCCGAGAATGTGCGACAGGACCTGACTTTTACACTCTTCTTCTTGTAAATGGAAGATGGTGTGGGCTGAGTCACTTCTGATACCAAGTCTGGATGGACCCACATGACCTCCCCTCGTGATGTGGTGTGAGGAACTAGACCAGCAGTCTGATCTCAGGGAGGTGGAAGATTAGCAATCTCCATTGTCGCCAGAGGGATGGGGACCACACTGTCTTGAGTTTTCGTCGGAGGGAAGCTGCCGAATTGTACTGTCACCATATTGGCTGCCACTGTTACCTCCTCGAAATCGATGGCCAGAGCGTTCGAATCGATGAGATTTTGGATGTACCATTTTAGTTGGTAGCAGTCGTGTGTGGCATGGTGGACGTAGCGGTGGTAATGGCAGTACTTTGGGTTCTCCATATCTGTCGGCCGAGGTTCCCGTCTTGGTAGAGGAAGCTGAATTCTGTCTCCTTGTATGAGCATGTCCAAGATGGGCTTGACGTGACCGTCTTCGAAGGAGTAGGTGATTTGCGGCCACTGTTTGTCTGCCGGCTTTGGCTCAGGTTTCTGTGCTGTGTCGGCCACCATAGCCTGCTTGCCCTTGTTGTCTCGATTGTTGGGAGAGCTACCCCCATTGTTGGTGTTGGCGTTGGGATGCCTGCCCTTGTCCTCTCCTTCTGAGATGTGCAATCCCAGTTGGCGAGCCTTCTTCAATCGTTCTTCGACGCTTGTGGCACTGATGATAAACGTCTTCCAGTCCTTGAATTGACTTTTGCCCATCCAGAGACTGATTGTTGGGAGCAATCTCTTTTGGCAAATTTCAATCAAGGAGGAATCCGGATTTCCAGACGGCAACTTCATGGCGATTTGGCGGAACCGCTCAATATAGTTACTTGTCAGCTCTTTCTCCCCTTGGACGACGTCCATGAGGGTGGACATGGTGATGTCCTGCCCTACTTCGTAGAATCTTTCCAAGAACATGCGCTTGAAGCCGACGAAGGAGTGGATGCAGTAATCTGGCAGGTTGCGATACCAGTTGAAGGCGACTTCTTCCAACGCCTCGATGAATAATCGTGTGAGGATGGCATCGTCATGGGGCAGATGGTCGGTGGTGACCTCGAAGTAAGTGATGTACTGACTTACGGAGGTCTTGCCATCATAAGGATTGATATTGAACGGCTTATATCTTGGCGGGAAGGGGACATCCCTCCATGCAACAGGGTATGGTTGCCGTATTCTGAGGTCTTGAGAGTTTTCTCGAGCGTAAAAAATGGCTCGGAGCTCCTGGACCTCTCTTCTCGCTTCTCGGGCCTCATCCACGGCGGTGGGGGCCGTTACTTCAGGAGGATTGTTGCCCGGGTTCGGTGCCGCTGAATTCGAGTCCGCATTGACCTCGGGACCCACGCTTGTTTGGCCAGGCGTCCCTCCTTGCAGAGTTGGAAGGGCTGTTTTGATCTCGTCCACAGACTTGACCAAGGCAAGCAGTATGGCCTCCAGAGTGTCGATGCATTGGCGATCACTGGAACCACCTTTGCTGCTGTCCGTCATGAACACCGTCTTTACATGAGAAGAGATGGACGGAACGGTGGAGGAAGCGCTCTTCGAATCGTACCCCTGTAGTGAGAAGTCATCGGGGTATGTAGGAATGTCCTCCTCTGGTTCGGACTCAGAAGGAACAGTACCCCAGTTTCCGAGTTCGACTCGTCTTGGAAGTTGTGGACGTCCTCGGGGACGTCGGGGTTTGCTGCATCTGATGGGAGAGTTGTTTCTCCCGGCTCGTCTTCTTGGAACATCGGATTGTCGTGGAGGTTCAGAGGAGTGCTACCCCCAGTCCCAGCAACCCCCAGTGGTATGGACGACAAATCTCCCACTGTGGTAGATTTTGTCTTAGAACGGGTACCTTGGAAAACTTCGACGGTGGGCACCCGCTTAGACGACAGTCTCTTAGTCATAGTGGTTGATATCTTCGGGCTAGGAGCACTGGTCTTCTTCCCTCTTCCATCGACGGGGACTTTCTGAGCAGAGTTGCAGGAGACGACGGGAAGTGCCTCGTCTTCTGAAGACGGCTGTTGTAGTCTTTGAAAGACGGATTGTCGGTCTTTTCGTATCGTCGCGTTATTGCAGCAGCAGTTGACGATGACTTGGGTGCAGTGACGTCCGTGGGAGGATTCTTTGTATCCCGATGCGCCTTCTCTTTCCTTGCGTTTGTGGAGGATGGCCTCACGCAAGTCAGATGGATCTGGATCGACCATGTTTGCTTCCTGGATTTCGAAAGACTTTTGCGAACCTCTCTGTCCGTTTGCCGCTGTGGGCTGGACTCGAGTGGTTCTGTACAACTTCCCATCTGAGGCCCGCATAACGGTATACGGGACGCTCGGGTGGTCAGAAGTCGGATCAGCGGATCGAGCTTGCCAAGCTCGCGCTGCCCTAGACTTCTTCGCTCTAGTGCGTAAGGGCACATAGTAGGAAGAGTCTAAGTGATACTGGAGAGAGTCGGACATGTATTCTCGAGAGCACAAGAGATCAGGGCCATAAGAGAGGCGGTCGAAGACAGAGCCGCGTGGAGTAGGCGTCATGCGGCTGTCATCAATAATCTTCTTGCGGCTGGCAGGCGTAGCCGCATAGACTTTCTTCATGCGGCTAGGTGTCTCGGCCGCATGAGTTTTCTTCATGCGGCTGGATGATCTGGCCGCATAGACCTCCTTCATGCGGCTGGCAGATTCAGCCGCATGAGCGTCCTGCATGTGGTTGGCAGACTTGGCCACATGAGTGTTCGACTTCTTCTTGGGGCGCATAGAACCACTCTTTGTCCCTGCAAGTCCAGCATCGTAGTGCTTTCCTCTGCCGGACTTGGGGACAGCAGAGTCCTCTACGGCTCGAAGTGGAGCCGTATGTGAGTCGCCTTCGCCGTCTTGGGTAGCAGAGAGTACCCCGTCCAGAGCTTGTGGAGGAGCAAATGATTTTGGCCTCCACTCGCAGCGAGCTTTCTTTGTGCGGGTTCGCTTCTGGATCGGGCCAGCACTTCCTTCAGAGAGCATTTCTTCAAACGCCTGTTGGTCGAAGCGGATGACCATCTTCTGTTGCGTGGAGCCAAGATTGGCTACATCCGATTGCGTCACCAACTCCTCAGCCGTAGAGAAGTTTATCCCCAGCAGAGTCGCCATCGTGTTTGTCATGAAATATAAAAGAATAGAACAATTATCGGAGGACTGGACTTTTACTTCACAATACAAACTCGCTTGTACAAAGAAAGCCTAGGGACGAAAACCTAGGTACAGCAATCTAAGTACAATTATTTATTTTAGATTCTGGGGGGTGACGGTAGAGGCTCGGGAAAGCGACGGCAGCTCTGCCTTACTCCTTGGACGATCGGGTGCAGCCTTGGCTCTGTACAAGAACTGTTGGGCGTTGATGAAGAAATGCTCTCTCTTCAGGCTCTCTGGCTCTCTATGTCTCTCTCTGTCTCTGTGTATGTCTCTATGTGCGTCTCTCTCTATATGTCTGTATTTGCAAGGGAATGGCACCCTGCTATTTATAAGAGTGGGGGGGGCCTCATTAGGGTTTACAATGATTGTCCATTCTTGAAAGTCGGCGGCTAAGGGTTACTGGATCTGGGCCGTTCATCGAGATTTGAGCAATAAATGTGATTGCATCAAATCTTTTGTGGGTAATTAATGCTGATTGACATAAATCCTCCTGATTTGTGATGCCAGCCTCGGATTCCTCGACACGTGTCTTTAATTGGCTTATTTGCAAATGATCTGATTTGATCCCAATATTTTATTGGGATTTGTTGAGGGATTTCGATCAATCTGATGCCACGTGCCCTGCTACCATGCCACGCGTCATAACAGCAAAAATCTGAGCCGCAGGAAAGTTGCTCCTTATTGGGTCGCATAAGGCTGGCCACGTGTCAAGGTTGTCTAAGAGTGGCCCCCCTGAACATTTGGACCGCATGGTTAATGATTTGAGCCGCATGAGTGTGGATGACCGTATGAGTGAACCGCATGGAGATAGTCCTCGCGAGCCGCATGGGGATGGTCTTCGTGAGCCGCATGGAGCTAATCTTCGTGAGCCGCATGGGGCTAATCTTCGTGAGCCGCATGGGGATGGTCTTCGTGAGCCGCATGGAGCTAGTCTTCGTGAGCCGCATGGGGCTAATCTTCATGAGCCGCATGGGGGAGTCTCCGCTTGGGCCGCATACGACTGTCCATGTGTCAAGGCCGCATGACAGTTTCTGACTCTCGGGGGATCGTGTCAGAGATTTTCTTCGCTTCCCAAGGAGTTCGTCATTATGAGGGAGTCAAAATGATATTTTTGTGTCAGAACTGTCACCTTGTCAGAGATGTCAGCCGTCAAGGCATTTAATGCAGTAAAGGACAAACGAGAGAGCTGTTTGCGTGCCACGTGGCTCCTCTTTGAGCCGCATAGGACCTTTTTTTGAGCCGCATAGATCCTTGATCCGTATGGATCCTTGAGCCGCATGAACTCTCTGAGCCGCATGGGGCTCTCTGGCCGCATGGATCTTTCTTTATTATTTTCCATGCTTCTACATGTACGAGACAACCTGGAGTCCGTGTCGAGTCCGAGCTCGCACAACAAAAATCAACTTACGTCCTTGTTAGAATTAATCATTTTTCTCTTAGTAAAATCACCCACATGGTTCCCTCCTTAGGGTCACCACCCCATGTGCATATTCCAACAAATACTCATATATGTTGAGATAACTCATAGTGCTTTTCTAATGTGGGACTAAACTTTACAAAGCATGTTGAGAGCAAGCTCTCTTCATGTCAAGGAGTAAGAGCACCAACAATCCCCCACATATCTCATCATATATATGTGTCTAGGGTTGAGCGTTCCTGTAGTGCCCCGTCCCGCTCAGTCAATCGGAGGAATCGAAACGCTAACGGCGTTCGGACTTAGCCTTGCAACGACTGCTCGAAGACATCGCTCGGTCGAGGCGACCGCTCGCTCAGGTGGGGTAATTTTGGTGAACTTGCCTCATCTTAGCCTTCACATAATAAATCGCATGTTTTCAACTCGCACAAGTAGGCTTGATAATAAAAGAGACGAATCCACATAGCTAAAGGGAATAATCCCGACAGGTCGAATTGAGTTAGAATATAAAAAGGTCCAACGGTCGGCTTAGAGTTGGTGCACGGCGTGCTTTGAAAATGACACTCGGACCTTCGTCCCGTGGCTTGGTAGAAGGAAATATTGGTCTTCGCCACAAGCTAAGAGTTAGCCAAATTCATAGGCGTCGCCCGCATAAATGCTTCATAAAGCATGTACGGTCTCTTCGTCCAAGGCGTGGCATAGCCTCTGCTCGCCGACGGGTTAAGTTGTATTGCACGGCTTGTGGCATAAGTCTAGGCACCCCAAATAATTTGGTTGTTCAAAGTCGAACGCGTGCACGGCACGTTCCCACGACGCAAAGCTCGACGCAGCCTTTGCTCGTCAAGTTATTGCAAAGTAAGTTAGGCAAGTTATGTTAAGCTATCAAGAGTAGTAGCAAGCACGGTCCTATGAGTTCTACGGCTGGGTATAACCACATAGTCCCACGATCGTAAGACCCATCATATAGAGTATGACTTGGGCGGTGGTGTCACATAGAGTTTCAAGTTGGTTTAAGACACGATATCACGGATTTAGTGTTTTAAGGCACGAACCACGGTTGATTTATTGAGTTTGGAAAGTGTTTCAAATAGTTGTTCTTGAGTTGAATGAAATGATAGGGCAAAAAAGAAGAATGCTCACGACTGGGTCGTCGAGGCAAGGTCTCAGATGTGAGAAGTATTGAACTTGTCCCTGAAAGAGATGGTAACACTAGAAGTAGATTGACTGTGTGAGACGTCAGTTTGAGTCGACTCTTGCATGGTCATTGGACAACTTATACAAGGTAAAATAAATCTGTTTCTCGAACGGCGACCCAGGCGGCCCATAGGAACCATTGCGATGGAGACATTCATAGCTGTGCTGGATGACCGCACGGGTTAGCGGAGACTTACAGCGGAGCTAGTTACTCGCGCTGGCAAGGAGCGTCCGTCTAATCAAAAGCTAAAAGGGAGTCCACAATGGCTCTGGGAGCCAGTGACCAAATTCATATAGATGAGTCGGCATGGCAACAAATTTGCATGTGTGCCTTTGGATTAAGTTAAGTTGAATGTGTGTGTACAGTTAGAACACAATGTTGGGCCTAAGTTTTTGTTGCAACGTAGGCGACGTGCTTCGGCACAAGATGTGACGTCGAGTCTTGAGTTGTCGGCATATAAGTTGCATAGTTTGGATGTGAGTTGTCTTGAGTTTAAGTCAGGAAATGCCGCAAGGCAAAGTCGGTCGAGTGACACTTAACCCACAAGTCTTGATTGGGTCAGATGATGATTTAGTAGCAAAAGGGCCGCGAGGCGGCAAGGGCCGCGAGACGGCGATTGATCGAGTCTCATTGAGTTGCGAGGCACGGCCTCAACAAGGACTTATAGCACGGTCACAGGGAAATGAAGTCTTATCGCGTAGTTGCGTCTCTGATTTTAAGCCGTAAGGCAAGCACGACTTGATTGGTTAACGTTGTTGAGTTGATGTTGCGTTGCAAGCACGAAATGGTCTTGAGACACAAAATAGGCTAAGGCGTCTGTCCAAAAATCGATCCTAAGGAAAGAGTAGAAAAAAAATCATAAAGGGACTATGTTACACACAAAGTAAATTAACGTGTTGGTTTTGTATGGGTAGGCGAGGAGCTCATTCTACCAGTACAGTTGAGTACTGACACCCACATAGTTTTCATGTGCAGGCACAGGTAGAAGCTCGTGGTACGGAGCTCGCTTGGATGCGTCGAGGCATGGAGTTCCTTGGTGATTCAAAGCGTGCGACCGCATGGAGTCAAGACTTATACGGAACATAATGTATGGACGTCGCCTTCCGAAGCATCCGCTGGCTCAAGACTTGTATTTGAGAGATGAGAGAGAGAGCTGAGTGACTTATAATGTGAGCTTGAGTGAGCTTGAAAGACTTGTAATTTTGGCCTTACGTTCCATTGTAACCTTTATTTCAATATCAATAGAAGAGTGTTTGCAAAGACTTGTGTTTTGCTTTCAAATTTTTGCTGCTGTTTCAATGTCTCTGCTTGGGACTTCTCTGCGACGACCCCGTCGTAGCCGCTGAAATATGTCGTTATGGAACCCGCCTTACACGAGCGCAATCTAGGCTCGTGCAGCATCATGCCTTAGCAAGGACGATCACTCCTACGGGAGCGGGGCGTGACAGTTCCCTACAGTAACTGTCCATTTTGCATTAGGATAGATGTCACTGACGACTTGAATCTTCCCGTATGGGTTAAATAACAATGTGATACAAGAATGGACTATGCCTTGAATTCTGGACCACAATTGTAATTTTTCCCACTCACAAAGTATAGTTACTTGTGCTTCTGGCTGCACATTAAAGGCCATGTGCCAGCCTGGTTTCAGTATATAATTTTGGGGGTCTACAAGTTTACCCTCAAGAGACGGCCTGATATCTCTTTCCATATACTATAAGTAAGTTCATTATAAGGAGACATGGCATGAAGCGCTTTGCACTTCCCTTGCGGTGCTACGCCGCTATGACATGGCTTAAAGCCGAGGCCTTACCCCGTACCGGGAACATCATCGTAGTGTCATACTAATGTAGCATGAGGCAACCGCCTCTTTGTAGTGCCAAACTACCCAGCATGAAGCCTTAGGCTCCTTTGCGGTGTTACGCCGTAACGACATGGCTTGCAAGGCCGAGGCTTTATCCCTAACCGGGTACCTCATCGTGGTGTCGTGCCACTGTAACATGAGGAACTCCTCCTCTTTGTAGTGCTGACTACACCCCTCTTTATTTTAAAATACAACATTAGGCTAACTGCCTATTTGCGGTGCTACGCCGCTGTGATTTGGCTAGCAATGCCAAGGTAATACCCCATACCTGGGAACCTCATGGTGGAGTCATCCCACAGTAGCATGGAGTTTTACTCCTTGTAGTGCTATTCTACCGTGCTTCCTGTAAAGCACACCAGGCATTCACTCTGCCTGAGAACTCATTAAGGCATTTAAGCCAACATTCCCACAGGATCCGTTTTTCGCAGAAAACAACAGTAGCAACAGTGGTTGTAGATCCGTAACCTCTCCATGTCCAATAGAACATGTACCACCGTTCCTGATACTCTTCTGATTAGTGGTCCTCCCTTGAACCAAAAGCTAGATGCCTAGTAGATTTTTTTTGAACTATTAGCATAAAACTTTATGGTAGGAATACAATAATACAATATCAGAATGCCTTCGAGTCCATTTTACAAGCTGTATCATCGACCAGCTGGCGCTTGAGGCCCTTGGTGAACGGATCCACCAGGTACTCCTGACTCCGAACATCAATCACTGCAATAACACCCCTCTTGATGAGATCGTGTACTGCCCTATGCTTCAACCGTACAGTCCTCTTCTTCCCGTTGAAGAGGTCATTTGATGCCACTGCCGCAGTCACCTGGTTCGCAGTATATCGATATCGTCGGTATTTGCACCCCAACCACTGGAAGATCATACATGAGCTCCTGAAGCCATTCTGCTTCCTCGGCTGTGGTATCAAGTGCAAAGAACTCAGATTCCATAGATGACCACGAGAGCATAGTCTGCTTCTTCGACTTCCACGATATAGCAGCTCCACCCATTGTGAAAATGAATCCACCTGTGGACCTCTCGCTCTCCACCTCTGAGCACCAGCTGGCATCACTGAAGCCTTCCACTACCGGCGGATCTCCGCTGTAGTACAGTGCATATGTCTGAGTCTTTTTGAGATATCTTATAACCCGTTTTACAGCTTTTCAGTGTTCAACACCTGGGTTGCTCGAGAAATGACTCAACATTCCCACGGCGAAAGCTATGTCAGGCCTTGTGGCAGTAGTAGCATACATCAAACTTCCGATTACGCTTGCATACTCCAGCTGCCTGACGCTTTCCCCTAAATTAGGCTTCAGCTTCAGATCACACCTGTACGGCGTATCGATCCCTGGAAGATCCCAATACCCATAACGAGTGATCATTTTTTCAATATAATGAGACTGTGACAGCGCTAGTCCAGTGTCTATCCGGATGATCTTGATCCCTAAGATTACATCAGCTTTTCCTAAGTCCTTCATACTGAACTTGCTCAAGATAAATTTCTTTGCCTCCCTGATACTACACATATCCGTTCCTAGGATAAGTATGTCGTCCACGTACAGACAAACGATCACACCTCTTCCATCAGCGAACTTCATGTAAACACACTTGTCCATCTCGCTGACCATGTAGCCATTTGACCTTATAACTTTGTCAAATTTCTCATGCCACATCTTGGGAGCCTGTTTAAGACCGTACAAGAATTTTACCAACTTACAGACTTTATCTTCAAGACACTTGACGACAAATCCCTCTGGCTGTTGCATGTATATCTCTTCGGTCAGCTCGCCATTTAGGAAAACTGTTTTCACATCCATCTGATGTATCACCATCTTATATATTGTTGCGAGAGCAATCAACATTCTGATGGTAGTCATCTGGGCTATTGGAGCATACGTGTCAAAGTAGTCAATCCCCTGCTTCTGAGAAAATCCCTTGGCTACCAACCTAGCCTTGAACTTGTCAATAGTTCAGTCTGCTTTCATCTTCTTCTTGAAGATCCATTTGCATCCGATGGGTTTCACTCCTTCAAACCAACACCCAAGTGTTATTTGAAGTGATGGAATCAATTTCATTGTCAATCGCCTCCTTCGAGAAAACTGCATCTCTGGTCTTCATCGCCTCATCATAGGTAAGCGGATCTGCTTCCACATGATAGGTGACAAAGTCACTTCCGAAGTCCTTCGGCCTCCTCATACGTTTAGCTGACGGCTCAGCTTGTTCTGGTTCAATCGTTGTTTCAACAACAACATCTTCTTGGACAACATCTTCATTGAAGAATTCAGTTTCCTGCGCACCCTCATTGTTCTCCGGTACATCCGTAAGAACAATATTCTTGTGCCTTCAAATTTGTCTTCAAAATATTCTGCGTCGCGAGATTCAATGATACGATTTAACTCAATATCAAGAAATTTCTGAGCATCACTCTTCTCGGCATATCCCAAGAAGATCGTCTTAGTAGTCCTTGTCCCAAGCTTCTGAATATTCAGATCTGGAAGCTTGACATATGCCAGACACCCCCACACTCGAATGACATTCAAGTTAGGTCTGACCTTGAACCAGAGTTCATGAGGAGTAATGTCTGAAGTTGCATGAGGCACTCTATTTAGAATAAAAGTGGCCGTCAATGCAGCTTCTCCCCAGTAGCACTTAGGAAGGCCAGCAGTCAACAACATTGAGTTAATCATTTCTGTTAACGTTCTATTTTTTCTCTCTGCTACTCCGTTTGATTGAGGAGAGTACGGAGCCGTAGTCTCATTGACAATTCCATGTTCTTTGTAGAACGATACGAATTCATGAGACCTGTACTCCCCACCTCGATCACTTCTTATTCTTTTGAGTTGTTGTCTAGTCTGCCGCTGAGCTTCGGCTCTGAACTCCTTGAACTTCTCGAATGCTTCGTCTTTAGCTTTCAGCAAATAGACGAACGCATACTTTGAGAAGTCATCGATGAAGGTTATAAAATACTTCATCCCGGCTTTTGTAGAGAATTGTTTGAAGTCACAGATATCGGAGTGTACCAACTCCAGAATATCTACACTTCGATTGACCCGATGAAAGGGTTTTCTAGTGATCTTAGTCTGAGCACATACTTCACACTTCTCTACCTTACCCTCACATTTGGAGATAAGTCCTATACTAGACATTTTGTTTATTCTTTTGCAATGAACATGTTCTAGCCTATTTGCCACAACTCAAGAGAATAGTCAGAAAGAGCGATTGCATTTATTTCATTAGACTGGTTTACAAGCTGAATTTTAAATATCCCTTCGGTTTGAAAAGCCTTTTCGAAGTATGTTCCCTTCTTGGACATCACCATCTGACCAGCATTAATGTCCATCCTCAAACCTGCGTTGCTAAGCAGGCTCCCAGAGATCAGGTTCTTGGCAATCACCGAAACATGCTTTACTTCTTGGAGCGTCAGAGTGTTCCCGGAAGTGAGTTTCAGCTCCACAGTCCCGATCCCCAGAACTTCAGCTTGGGCCTAGTTCGCTATGACAACCTTCTCAGAAGTTGGCTGGTACGTGACGAACCATTCCTTTCCAGAGCAGACATGGCATGTTGCACCGGTGTCTATCCACCAGTCAGAGTCAGCCCCTCAGTTGTGACCTGAGCGATCATAGCAACGAGGTTAGAAACCAAAGAAACCTTACTAGGCTCACCTTTCTCTGATTGTTTGGGCTTGGATCTGCATTCACTCTTGTAGTGGCCCTTCTTGTCACGGTTTAAACAAGTCACATTGGACTTGGGCTTCTTCTATTTGAAAGACGGTCCCTTCACTTTTAGATTAGTGAAGTCTTTCTTGTGGTGAGAAGCCGCCTGCATCCCCTTGGAGTCTCTCGTCTGCACCAGATTGGCCTCGGCCAATTGTTTGGACAAAGCGTCCATCTTCTGTTGAGAACGCATCTCGTCCTCAACGTGGATTTCTTGCAAGAGATCTTCCAAACTGATATCGAGTTTCTTCCGATGCATTCTTGCATAGAACATATTCCATCCAGTAGGAAGTTTCGAGACGATCCCTCCAACGATAAACTTGTCGACGAGGGGCATCTTTTCATCGTCCAGTTTCTGACGAAGTTTCAGAAACTCCTTCACTTGAGGAAGCATCGCCTTCTCGTCTTCAAAGAGCCACTTGTGATATTTTTCGACAAAAAATATCTTGCTCCTGTTTTTGTCTTCCTCGTACAACTTTTCCACAGACTCCCATATTTCTCTGGCACTATCCTTCTTTGAGTAGGATTCTGCCAGGGAATCCTCCATAGCATTTAGGATCAGAAGCCTACAAATGCTATTCTCCCTTCTCCATTTGGCCTGAAGTTTAGTAGCCGCAGTTATAGCGGCAACAGACCCAGTATCTGGAACAGTAGGTTCCTCTTCAAAGAGCACGTGATCAACGTCTCGGAGTTGAAGGGTGAGAAAGACCTTCCTCTTCCAGATTTGATAATGCTCTCCATCAAACTTTTCCAACTTGCAGTAGTCAGTTTGGAAGAGTGAAGCATTAATGTTTTCCATCGTACTAATCTTGCTTTGAGATTGTTAGTCCCGTAGCGTGGATATAGATGGAAAACAAGAGTTCAGCAAGCCTATATAGTAGGTGCCACAAATGAGGAGTTTAGCAAGCCTACACAGTAGGTACCACAAATGAGAAGTTTAGCAAGCCTACATAGTAGGTGCCATAAATGAGATAGATCTCAAGAACAAAGTTAGGCCTCCCTACTCAGTAGGTGCCTTAAAACCTGAAGAACGAGTTACAGAGAAACAGAAGAAGAAGAAAAAGAGGAGGATTAAATCTGTTGGGGTATAAAAACACCGTTGCTCAAAGCAAGATTTTCCTCTATACGATCCACTTTCAGGAACCAGCAAGTTCAAGAGAACTTCTAGAACGCTCGTCAGTCAATATTTGTGACTTGAACGGGCTTCCTGAACTTTACGGACTCCCTTAACTCTCTTTTTTGGTGCATCTTGGAAATGAGGCAAGGGAGCTCTATTTATAGAGTGGAGTGAGACCACACCATCTCTCATATCCGATGTGGGACTAAAACACCAATTCTCTAAAATAGAGTTTGATGTTTTACATTATCCCACAATCAACATAGTCGAGTGCTAGCCCACGCCTTTGTAGTGCCCCGCTCCCGTTGGGGCGAAGCACTATGTAATAGGCTCGTGCCAAGTCAGACATGGTCGGGAACATAGATGGCTAGTCTGACTCGGCGACGAGTTTGGATACAAAAACCATGGCATCAATAAAATCGATTTGGACGAGTGATATGAGTACCGTTCCAACTAATGGATCGACTACTGTTGGAATAAGTCCTAGATGCGGTAGGCGGCATCTTGGCGAAGGAACTCTAAAGGGAGCGACGCAACCCGTCTGCCGTTGGTTTTATTGGTTTTCTTGGCTTTCTGAACGTATTGTTGCGTGGATTTGATAGTGTGCTTTCGCGTCGATTTCTGAATGCGTCCTTGAGAATTTCGAAGGAAGGATTGAAGGAAGGGTTCTAATTCGATGCTCGTGCCATTGCAGGAGTTCGTGTAACTGACGCTTGACCGTCGCGAAGCGTTCTCCTACTCTCGGCGCAATCTCCTTAGGTGGGTGGTTCTTCGGCCCCTTCTTTTCTACTCCTTCCCGCCAACTAAATTCTTAAAGTTCAACGTTCAAATCGATGATGCTAACGGGATGTATGCTTGCCACTAAGATCAAGAGCTCGGGATAATATATCAACCTAAGAAAAGTAAACTCTGAATCGATAGGTTCACACTAAGAAAGAGATAGACTATATTTCATGCCATGCAAAATACAACTATGAAAACCTTGGTGGCGGTACATTATGCCTCGGAGAATTTGGTGCCTACGGGATGCTAAATCAGAACGTACGGTTTCGGGGGAAAGGACCCTTGCGCGAGTAGGAATGATCTTGTGATTTGATAATGGTTACGCTATGCAATTTACTTCATACATATATAACTGTTCATACATTCGCATGGTCAAGGACGACTTGTGCACAAGGTGAGCTTTCCTCGAGACGGTACCCGGGGCCCTGGGACCGAATCGGCCTAGGAGGAAATTATGAAAATCGTGCTTCGGCGCGAGGCATTGCGAGACCTCCAGTTAGGCTCGCTACCTGGACTGGAGGGCGCGTCGCAAGGCTACGTAATCGTCCTTCTTGGTGTCGATATCACCAATGACCGCATATAGGATAGACTGCATGCTCACCTATTGTCTTGTGCAGGTGGTAAGTATCATGTATATTTTGTGCAGGACAGGAGCACGGCCGTGGTAAGAATGGCTTTAAATGGGTTATGTTGTTATCGTTTAAAATGTGCCTTCGATATGAACTGTAACTCATATAGTTCTAAATAGAAAGATCACTTCGTATGCCTGAATCCTTAATAAGCAGTGTCGGTTTAGACGAGTGGGTTCGTCCCATCCACTAGCAAGTGTGCTAACCCCCAACTCCCCAGGTAACGAGCGTGCTGCGGGAGCTCGAGACTAAGCTGGAGCTGAAGAACGGGAGGCGGCACGAAGCTCTCCTATTTTGAAGTATTTTGATGCCCAATTCAGACCGAAGGCTTTTGTTCAAATGTATAAAGGGGCATGAATGTATGGAACGCCGAGGATTATTTCAAGACGTAGCTTGTCGATAGCTTTCTTTTGTATTTCAAAGATATAGCCGCAACGGCATATGTAATGTAAATATGACCTTGCACATATTTTGCAAGTTTATGAATGAAAAGCTAAGTTTCTTCCTATGCTATGTTTTCAACTCTCTGCACTGTTTAATTTCAACGCGTCGAGTCAAAAAAAGAAATTTCCAAGCGCACGTCCTTGCCTTGTGCTAGTCTATCCCAGACTTGTACGGCATCACGTCCCGACCCGTGGGGATCGATTTATATCGAGTCAAGGCGATGGTGACCGATTCGGCGAGTCGGGGCGTGACAAGTTGGTATCAGAGCACGGTTCACACCTCGGACCTTCCAAATGCTTTCTTTAGATGATGCCGTTGCGATTTTTCAAAAACTATGCTTTTCGACATATGCGACCTGAAATAATCGTTCCATACACATAAGCCCGTAGATATTTTAAGAATACTAACGGGTTTGCTCAATTTTGTAGGAATGACGGAAAGACTGGATGTCCCCACATTGATTAGCACCGATAGCACCGAAGGTGCGACGCCTAGCGAATCGGCCATGGAACGACTACTACGCCTCATGGAACTCCAACAACGTCAGTCCGAGATGCAGCAACGACAGCTGCAGGAACAGATCCAGGCCCAAGTCAGCGCCCAACAAAAGCAAATGGACGCCCTGACCAGGATCGTGAGCACCATAGCGACGCAACAGAATTCGACGACCGTCATGTCCGAGGAAGAAGTACAAGCCGAAAAGACAAAACATGTGTCTTCCTCCTCCCTGCTCAAGATGACCAAGTTTAAGAAAATGAACCCGCCGGACTTCAACGGTCGAGCAGAGCCTGACGAAGTCATGGGGTGGCTAGTGAAGATTGAGAGTCTGTTCACTCTCCTCAACATCAAGGGGTCCAAGAAAGTCGGGTGCGCAGCGTTGCAGCTCAACTTGAGGGCCTACGACTGGTGGGAGGCGAAGAAACAGGAACTCCAAGGGTCCAACCCCAGTGCCAAGATCTCGTGGGAGACATTCAAACAGGCCTTCCTCGAACAATACATCCCTCGTGCCCTTCGTCGACAGAAGGAAGAGGAGTTCATGTCCTTGAAGCAAGGAAACTTGTCCGTTGAAGACTACGACGCGAAGTTCGCAAAGCTAGCGAAGTTTGCCGGGGCTTTTCTGCCGAACGCAGAGGCGTGGTGCGAGCGCTTCCAGCAAGGCCTGAATGAAGATTTGCGTCGGGACGTCATGAACCAGAGATGCCAGACGTACAGGGAATCATATAACGCCGCTCTTGATATGAAGCGGGTCTTCGGTCGAACGTCGCAGAAGGGCGGATCAAGCATCCGCAACAACTTCAACAAGCATCCTAACGACGCGGGAGGATCTGGTGCGCCAAAGCGCCAGAACACGACCGAGTATCGGGGGCCTCACCCAGGCGTACGATGCCATCGCTGCGGCAAGATGGGACATCTGGTGGTCGACTGCCGAGGGGGATGCTTCAAGTGTGGCCAGCTAGGTCACAAGGCGGTAGATTGTCGAATGGGGAGGGCGAACCAATATCCACCAAGGGACGTCCAGAGCCAGAACAGGGCGCCTCCCGCCCATGGCGCAAACGCGGTGCCCGTGAATCCACAAAATCGCCAAGGGGCGCAAGGCCGAGTCTACGCACTAACGCGGGACGAAGCCTATGCGTCCGATACTGTCGTGACAGGTATACTACTCTATAAAAATTTGCCTGCTAGAGTATTGTTCGATTCGGGTGCAACGCATAGTTTCATATCAGCCGACTTTGTAAAAGAAAATGAATTACCTATGCAACTTTTAGATATGAATCTTAGCGTTAGCACTCCATCGGGAGTAGACATGCCTGCCACTCATATTTGTAGGGACGGTTACATATGCATCGGAGGGAGGAATCTATCCTTGGAAGTTATCGTCCTCGACGTCAAGGAGTACGATATAATCCTCGGCATGGATTGGTTGGGTGCATGCCACGCAACGATCGAGTGCGCGGAGAAGAGAGTTATGTTCCGCCTTCCGGGCGAAACCGAGTTCTCCTATTCGTGCGGAGCAGCATCAAAGTCGGCAATGGTGATATCGGCAATTTCGGCAAGGCGTATGTTGCATTCCGGGTGCAGCGGATACCTAGCATCAGTTCGAGACACAAGAACGGAGATTGCAAGCACGGCCCAGACTGAAGTCGTGGCAGAATTTCCGAATGTGTTTCCAGACGAGTTGCCAGGGATGCCGCCGGACCGAGAGATAGAATTCAGCATCGACACCTTCCCGGACACCCGACCGATATCTAAAGCACCCTATCGAATGGCGCCGGCAGAGCTAAAGGAACTGAAGGCACAACTACAAGAGTTACTGGATCGCGGATACATTCGCCCTAGTGTCTCCCCGTGGGGTGCCCCAGTGTTGTTTGTGAGGAAGAAAGATGGATCGATGCGGCTGTGCATCGATTATCGAGAACTCAACAAAGCCACGGTACGAAACAAGTACCCGTTACCGAGAATAGATGATCTGTTTGACCAGCTACAAGGGGCGACGGTGTTTTCCAAGATTGATCTTCGCTCAGGCTACCATCAACTGAAGATCAAGTCCGAAGACGTGCCGAAGTCCGCCTTCCGAACCCGATATGGTCACTACGAATTTCTAGTCATGCCTTTCGGCTTGACCAACGCTCCTGCCGCGTTCATGGATCTAATGAACCGGGTGTTCCGACCGTTCATAGACAAATTTGTCGTTGTGTTCATCGACGACATTCTCATATATTCAAAGAGCAAGGACGAGCACGTGGAACACTTGAAGACGGTGCTACAGACTCTGCGTGAAAATCAACTCTACGCCAAGCTAAGCAAGTGCGAGTTCTGGATGAACAGCGTGACGTTCCTTGGACACGTTGTCTCCGCTGAAGGCGTCACGGTGGACCCAAAGAAGATCGAAGCAATAGTCGAATGGAAGCGGCCTACCTCAGCAGGCGACATCCGAAGTTTCCTCGGCTTGGCGGGCTACTATCGTAGATTCGTGAAGGATTTTGCTAAAATTGCGTCGCCTCTGACTCGCCTCACCCAGAAAGGAGTCGTATTCGAGTGGAACGACGCCTGCGAATCGAGCTTCCAAGAGTTGAAGAAACGGCTCGTCTCAGCGCCGATCCTTGCACTTCCGGACGGGCCAGAAGGGTTTCAGATATTTAGCGATGCATTGCGGACGGGTTTGGGATGCGTGCTTATGCAAAGGGATAAGGTGATTTCGTTTGCGTCGAGACAATTGAAGCAACACGAGAAAAATTATCCTACGCATGATCTCGAGTTAGCGGCTATTGTGTTCGCATTGAAGCTATGGCGGCACTATCTTTATGGTGTAGCTTGTCGCATCTATACGGACCACAAAAGCCTCAAATACATCTTCACTCAACGGGACCTAAACTTACGGCAGCGGCGTTGGCTCGAACTCATCAAAGACTACGATCTGACTATCGAGTACACGCCAGGTAAGGGGAACGTTGTGGCAGACGCGCTGAGTAGAATGTTTGCAGGGTGTTTGTCTATCAACCGTAACATACAGCGAGACTTGGCGGAGATGGGCATCGAACTCCGAATCCGTTACCGTGGAGCACGATTGGCCCAATTGCACCTTGAGTCGAGCCTGCACAACAAAATAAAGACCGCACAGGAGGATGACCCATTCCTGAAGAAGATGCACGAGCTGATTTCGACGGGAAAGGCGACCGACTTTGTGGTGGACGAGGGCGGAATGACACGGATGAAGGGGAGGATATGCGTGCCGGACCATGCTGAACTTAGAAAGGAGATTCTGACGGAGGCCCATTATGCGAAGTACTCGTTGCACCCCGGGAGTACCAAAATGTATAAGGACCTGCGCACGATCTTTTGGTGGCACGGCATGAAGAAAGATGTGGCGACGTTCGTGTCACAGTGTATGGCCTGTCAACGGGTGAAGGCCGAGCATCAAAGACCAGGCGGGGAGCTACAGAACCTCGATATTCCAGTATGGAAGTGGAACGACATCTCTATGGATTTCATCATGGGCCTTCCGAAGACGTCGCGGGGAAATGATGCGATTTGGGTCATTGTCGATCGTTTGACCAAATCCGCTCATTTTCTCGCTATTAAAGCATCATGGAGCGTCGATCGGTTAGCTCAGATTTATCTCGACGAGATCGTCAGACTGCACGGGGTACCGGCCACAATCATTTCGGACAGAGACAGGCGATTCTTATCACGTTTCTGGACGAGTCTACAGGCGGCGCTGGGCACTAAGTTGAACCTTAGCTCCGCGTACCACCCGTAAACCGATGGCCAGACAGAAAGAGTGAATCAAATCCTGGAGGATATGCTACGTCTGTGTGCGATAGATTTGAAGACTAGCTGGGACACGCACTTGCCGCTCGCGGAGTTCGCATACAACAACAGTTACCAATCGAGCATCCAGATGGCTCCCTACGAGGCGCTTTACGGGAGGAAGTGCCGATCTCCGATTTGCTGGGACGAAGTCGGGGAGCGACAGGTGCTCGGGCCAGAATTAGTCGAACAAGCCGTCGAGAAGGTCCGCCTGATTCGAGATAGGCTCCGCATTGCTTAGAGTCGACAAAAGAGTTATGCAGATACTCGTCGACGACCGTTAGAGTTCTTGGTTGGGGACCATGTGTTTCTGAAGGTGACGCCGATGCGGGGCGTCATGCGATTCGGGGTAAAAGGCAAGCTGAGTCCGAGATTCGTAGGGCCCTTCGAGATCCTCGAAAGAGTGGCGACCGTTGCTTACCGGATCGCGCTACCTCCTGCCCTGGCCGAAGTGCACGACGTCTTCCATGTCTCCCAACTTCGGAAGTACGTGCATGACCCAAGTCATGTGGTTAGTTTCGATCAGTTGGAGCTACGCGCCGATCTATCATACTCGGAGGAGCCCGTGCAAATTTTGGACCGTAAAGAAAAGATCCTGCGGAGCCGATCGATGTCCTTGGTTCGCGTACTCTGGCGTAACCATTCCGTCGAGGAGTCGACATGGGAGTTAGAGGCGGAGATGAGGGAGAAGTACCCTTCACTTTTTGTCGGCGAAGGTCAGACCCTTGTTCTTAAGTTTCGGGACGAAACTTTTTCTTAGTGGTATATTATGTAGTGCCCCGCTCCCGTTGGGGCGAAGCACTATGTAATAGGCTCGTGCCAAGTCAGACATGGTCGGGAACATAGATGGCTAGTCTGACTCGGCGACGAGTTTGGATACAAAAACCATGGCATCAATAAAATCGATTTGGACGAGTGATATGAGTACCGTTCCAACTAATGGATCGACTACTGTTGGAATAAGTCCTAGATGCGGTAGGCGGCGTCTTGGCGAAGGAACTCTAAAGGGAGCGACGCAACCCGTCTGCCGTTGGTTTTATTGGTTTTCTTGGCTTTCTGAACGTATTGTTGCGTGGATTTGATAGTGTGCTTTCGCGTCGATTTCTGAATGCGTCCTTGAGAATTTCGAAGGAAGGATTGAAGGAAGGGTTCTAATTCGATGCTCGTGCCATTGCAGGAGTTCGTGTAACTGACGCTTGACCGTCGCGAAGCGTTCTCCTACTCTCGGCGCAATCTCCTTAGGTGGGTGGTTCTTCGGCCCCTTCTTTTCTACTCCTTCCCGCCAACTAAATTCTTAAAGTTCAACGTTCAAATCGATGATGCTAACGGGATGTATGCTTGCCACTAAGATCAAGAGCTCGGGATAATATATCAACCTAAGAAAAGTAAACTCTGAATCGATAGGTTCACACTAAGAAAGAGATAGACTATATTTCATGCCATGCAAAATACAACTATGAAAACCTTGGTGGCGGTACATTATGCCTCGGAGAATTTGGTGCCTACGGGATGCTAAATCAGAACGTACGGTTTCGGGGGAAAGGACCCTTGCGCGAGTAGGAATGATCTTGTGATTTGATAATGGTTACGCTATGCAATTTACTTCATACATATATAACTGTTCATACATTCGCATGGTCAAGGACGACTTGTGCACAAGGTGAGCTTTCCTCGAGACGGTACCCGGGGCCCTGGGACCGAATCGGCCTAGGAGGAAATTATAAAAATCGTGCTTCGGCGCGAGGCATTGCGAGACCTCCAGTTAGGCTCGCTACCTGGACTGGAGGGCGCGTCGCAAGGCTACGTAATCGTCCTTCTTGGTGTCGATATCACCAATGACCGCATATAGGATAGACTGCATGCTCACCTATTGTCTTGTGCAGGTGGTAAGTATCATGTATATTTTGTGCAGGACAGGAGCACGGCCGTGGTAAGAATGGCTTTAAATGGGTTATGTTGTTATCGTTTAAAATGTGCCTTCGATATGAACTGTAACTCATATAGTTCTAAATAGAAAGATCACTTCGTATGCCTGAATCCTTAATAAGCAGTGTCGGTTTAGACGAGTGGGTTCGTCCCATCCACTAGCAAGTGTGCTAACCCCCAACTCCCCAGGTAACGAGCGTGCTGCGGGAGCTCGAGACTAAGCTGGAGCTGAAGAACGGGAGGCGGCACGAAGCTCTCCTATTTTGAAGTATTTTGATGCCCAATTCAGACCGAAGGCTTTTGTTCAAATGTATAAAGGGGCATGAATGTATGGAACGCCGAGGATTATTTCAAGGCGTAGCTTGTCGATAGCTTTCTTTTGTATTTCAAAGATGTAGCCGCAACGGCATATGTAATGTAAATATGACCTTGCACATATTTTGCAAGTTTATGAATAAAAAGCTAAGTTTCTTCCTATGCTATGTTTTCAACTCTCTGCACTGTTTAATTTCAACGCGTCGAGTCAAAAAAAGAAATTTCCAAGCGCACGTCCTTGCCTTGTGCTAGTCTATCCCAGACTTGTACGGCATCACGTCCCGACCCGTGGGGATCGATTTATATCGAGTCAAGGCGATGGCGACCGATTCGGCGAGTCGGGGCGTGACAGCCTTCCCCCTGAACACTCCCGTGCATGCACGAGACAACCTGGAGTCTGTGTCGAGTCCGAGCCCGCACAACAAAAATCAACTTACGTCCTTGTTGGAATTAATCATTTTTCTCTTAGTAAAATCACCCACATGGTTTCCTCCTTAGGGTCACCACCCCATGTGCATATTCCAACAATACATACTCATATATATGTTGAGATAACTCATGGTGCTTTTTCAATGTGGGACTAAACTTTAAAAAAGCATGTTGAGAGCAAGCTCTCTTCATGTCAAGGAGCAAGAGCACGAACAACACCTGTGGTTAACGCCCCCTTACTGAATCACTGTGGATGGCGGAAGCCCAACCCACTTGGGCCGAAGCCGGACCGTGTTCATTAGAACACTTACTGCCTCCAACCTTAGCCGGCCACAGACTGTTACGTGCTCTAAATACTACTGTAGCTAGATTGCATCATTCCATTTTTCAGAGTTTTTACTGCATAACTGTTTTATTATTGTTATTTAGAAAATCATATTTCTATTATAAACTGCTTCTTATCTCGTCTTTTAATTATTGAATGAAATGCTGGAATGGATTTGTGTGTCTTGCTCCCTCCTGACTGGAGACAATATTTTTAGGTGACTGCGACGATTATGAGCTGGCTTACACTTCCTATTATGGGTCCGACTTGGGTTCTGAGGACTTAGCTGAACCAGGACAGAGGAACCAGGAGTCCTAGTTGCACCCTTTTCTGATTAGTTCACTTTTTCTAAAGTTGTAATAAACAAACTTTTGTGATGTTGAATACTTTTGCTTGCCTTCATTTTCAATTCGACTTTAGTTGTACTTCAGAATGTTTAATAAAATGTTTTATTTTTCGTTTAGACATTTGTACTGCTTGTGTTCACTGCTTGATACAGCTTATTGCCGCTGTCTCACAACAGTGCAGACTGGACATGATCCGACTGGACCCATTATATTGGGATCGGATCGTGACTATATATATATATATATATATATATATATATATATATATATATATATATATATATATATATATATGCAAATGACCTCTACCTAGTGGTTAGGGGTGATGCATGCGGCCCGAGTGGTCAGGAGTTCGAATCCCAGTGGGAGCGGTTCCAGAAATAATTTACCTGGTTCCAATATATATATATATATATATATATATATATATATATATATATATATATATATATATATATATATATAAGTTTACGTGTACGTGCAAGCACGTTTTAATTAGAATATCATGAGATCAGTTGTCTTTTTTCTGCCTTTTTGAGGTGACTATTCATGTGCTTGTGCTTTTCTTTTACAATGTCATGAGATTTGAAGTACAAATTTTTTTCTTTTTTTAATTTTCTATTGAGAATAATAACCTTTGGAAAATGGTAAGGTCAGAAAAATCTATTACCATTGGAACATGAAGAGTTGTATGGAAAATAAAAAACTTGCATGCAAACTTTATTGCTTTGACTCTTAAACATAAATGACATTCAAGTTGACATAATAATATCATATTTATAAAATACTCAAGGGTATTTTAGGAATTCAAAAGTTTCATCACCAAGTTTTCTTTTATATATACTAGTATATGTGCACGTGCCTTGCACGTATTTTAACATTTCTTAATTAAGTTTGGAAGACTCTTTAGGAAGACCAAAGGGTAGTTTTCCTAATTACTAAGTTGTCCTTATTAAAATTAATGAACTATTTTTAATTAGTATAAGTATGTAAGGGTATTTTCGGAATTCAAAAGTTTCACCATCTAAGTTTTCCTATTATATAGTAGAATATATATATATATATATATATATATATATATATATATATATATATATATATATATATATATACTAGTCATAACCCGTGCCCATAGGGCATGGTTCATTTAAGGTATTCTCCCTCAAAATCTTGGACCCCCAACTACTGCTGGAAGTAAATTTTATTTGGATTCCCCATAAAACCCCACTCTTCATAATGCTCATCCACAACCATTATGAGGCCCCCAACCATCAAAATATTAAATCTCCATCTTTGGATTCCCCATAAAACCCCTCCCAATAATGCTCTTCCCCATAAAATCCCACTCCCAATAATGCTTCCCCATAAAATCCCACAACCGTTGATTCACCAAGATTAAATCCCAACCACTCTTTATCTTGGCACAGTCAGCCCTAGGATTCAAAAACCTTTGTGTTTTGTATAATATATATATATATATATATATATATATATATATATATATATATATATATATATATATATATATATATATATTTGGAACCAGGTAAATTGTTTCTGGAATCGCTCCCACTGGGATTCGAACTCATAACCACTCGGACCGTATGCATCTCTCTTAACCATTAGGCTAGAGGTCATTTGCAAAAACATTAATGCTTAATCCTTGGAGCCTTATTCTTACCTCCTAGTAAAATCACCCACATGGTTTCCTCCTTAAGGTCACCACCCCATGTGCATATATATATATATATATATATATATATATATATATATATATATATATATATATTTTTTTTTTGACATCCTAAAAGTATCATCTTTGGGTTAATACACAAGATTTGACATAATCATGTATTGTGAGAGGAAGAAGTCAAGAAGAACACGGTGTCTCTAGAAACGACCAAATAAATTGGAGGAATTTGTATTCCATCATGGACTTTTTTAAGTTCTACTAGAGAAGAAGAAATTATATTAACAATTACATACGTGCAGGAATCGTAATTTCAGAAAATTTGAAGAATTTCGATTCCTTGCAATTTTGCAAAGAGATTGGCCCTTGAACTCTGTTGATAAGGTTTCCCCTAATAGCTCCATACATAATGAAAATTTTGAACCTTGGAGTTGTGGGTTGTGAAGCTGTACTCGTATATGGTCTAAAGACGAAACTTTCTTCACAATGACAATTTTGTAGGGTATTTTAAGCCAATGAAAAACTAAAACACCTAATTTACATCCTAAATTATGTCACAGATCCTTGATAGTAAATCCTTAGAGCTGGCTGACAAGTGCTAAACAATTAAAGGATGTTTTTGTGACTTGTGGTGCCACAGATTTGTTGTTTTCCACATATATTTGAGCTTGTGGGTTGTTTTGTATCCGACAGCGTCTTTACCGTTCCAGGGAGCGTCAAAACTAGTGCCATGTACATGTGACATACATATCGGACATGGCACGGAAACTAAAAAATACAATAGGGTACATAAATTGATATTGTGTTCCTGTTGTTGGAATTTTTGAACAAATCTTTGTTTTAAATCTGCAAAATAATAAACTTAATTAAATGTTATCGGCCTCCGGGGAAGTCGCGCACGTAGCACTGTCCTAAGAGATAGCTCGGATCTATGTGCAGACTGAATCCGAACGCTCCTAGTGGTGAAATCTCCGCTCTACCGAAATCTCGTTGCCGCACACGACGTCGAGAGAATGACCCCGACTTAGTTCTGCCCAGAGAAACAACGAAGCAACAGAAATTCGAGAGAGAAAAATTGGAAAAAGTTTCTGTAGAGGAGAATGTTTTCTGTGTAGAGGAAGGAGAAGGGATCAGTATATATAGGCTGTTGGATAATTACACCAACGGACAGAAATTAACGAGGATTTAATTCGGATGTTTTAAGAAGACAATTATGTTGATATCAAGATCCAACCGTTACAGAATTTTAAAAGAATAGTTTTGGGTCTCAGTCCGAACCCGGAGAAGGAATCGGATCGACATTCGACGTCCACAGATGTGGGCACATATGTCCGCACCCGTTATGCGCGTCGAACCGAACCGGACCGGACGGCGACGGCGCACACGTGGCCCATGGAGCTCCCACTCAAATGGTTTAATGAATCAAAAAAGGAAGAGTGTATATATGCACACTTATATCCCTTGTCCAAACCGACGTGGGACTAAAGTAAAGGTGGGATTTGAGCTTTTGCTCAAAAGCTAAGCCACCTGTAGCTGGTCTCTAGCTAATTGTTTCACATTTGTGTCCATGTGACAGTTGCCATTGTATGTACCGGATGTTCGCCATGCACACGTGTTTCCCACTCCTATTATATATGCATAGGGGTGGCGATTTTGCCCTCATACCCTCTACCCTAGCCGGGTATCCTGCACCCTCAGGTGCCCACGGGTACCCTCTACCCTTCGAGGGCAGGACCTACCCTTACCCTCTTAGAATTAGGGTAGGGTAAGGGTTTTATTTTGATACCCTAGTGTAATTACCCGGGTACCCGCCCTACCCGCCCTACCCTCTGCCCTGTAACCCTACCCTGAACCCTACCCTACCCTGAATCACTACCCTACCTACTACCCATTAACCCTAACCCTTTAAAAGCCTCGACCCTACCCTTCTCCCCACCCTGAACTGAACGGCTAGTGCAATTACCCTAGTGCAGTTACCCGGATACCTTGTAGTTTTTTGTAATTAGTACTTAGGATTAGGAGAACTACATGGTGCTTGATCCTAAGGAGTCAGGTCTAGTCCCCTCCTTGGGTATGTAGGCAGCCCAGGTTCTACTATATAACTGGGTTCAGCGCCTTTAGTAAAAAAAAAATATTCTCCCTATTATTTCTTGTTAAGTTGTTATGATTTTTGAATGCTGTCAAAATCTGAAAAAATGAAATGGAAAGAAAAAATATTCCCCCCTGTTTAGTAGCAAAAAATTTAATTTTCAAAGTTAAAAAAATAAAATGGCAAGGGTAATACCCTTACCCTCCCTACCCTGACCCTCAGCTACCCTGTGAGGGTAAAGGGTAAGGACGGGTAATGGGTATTGGTTTTTTGGAAGAGGGCTACCCTACCCTACCCTCATGACTCCCCTAGGGTATCAAAAAAAGGTCAATACCCTACCCTACCCTGCCCTCTTCCTGCCCTTACCCTACCCTACCCTACCCATCGCCAGCCCTATATATGCATGATGTTGTTTTATCAGAATTAACGTTTGAAACCTTAAATCAGTTGTATGTAACTAGGGGTGGGCACGGGTCGGACCGAATCCAAATTTTATGGATCCGGACCGGACCCGTTAATTGACGGGACGGGACGGAACGGAACGGGGTGGGACGAGTCCAAAAAATATTGGAACCGGTACGGATTCGACCCGTTCGAAACGGGTCCAAACCGAGCCGACCCGCGGGTCCAAACGGATCCCAAAAAAATTCAAAAAATTATAGAATATTAAACATTTACACATGTTCTATTATCTAGAAGAACAAAACAAGTATTATGTTTTTTCAATTTCGAGAATTTGTTTACTAAACAATAACGTGTGCTATTATTTATAAATTATAATATGAAAAAAAAATCAAAATTGATAAAAAAATAGATTTTTTGACTAACCCCCCACTTTGTTTGTCCTAATTAAGGGTGCACCCCACTGTTTTGTATTAATGTACATCACCCCCCACATTTGACGGATTCCGTCAAAAATTAACGGTCAAACGTTTTGACCAAAAATTTTGGACCAAAATGCCCTTCCTATTTTTTCTGCCTCTTTCCTCCCCCGGCGGCCACTGCACCCCCGCGGCCACCGCCCTCGCACCGCCGCCTCCGCCACTTCCCGCTGCTGCCGCCCCTGCTTTGTTTGTCTGACCGATTCCATGCTTCTTGTCGAAGATTCCAAAGTCTATAAAACTAAGGCCAAGCCACCCCTCCCCCCATCACCATCTCCATCACACGGCACACACCAATGACGGACAAAGCAGTACCAGCTGACTCTAGCGTAGTGCAGCCCCCGGAGCTGATCTTCGGCACACCAACGCCGAGGAGAGCAGTGCCAATCGACTCGTGCCTGCAGTTTGCGGAGCGCCTGGGCCTCCTAGCCGCCGGGGAGGGCTCAAACTTCGTGTTCTCGCCGGCCTCGATGAGAGCGGCGCTCAGCCTAGCCGCAGCCGGCTTGGGGGGCGAGACGCTGCAGCAGATGCTGTCCTTCCTCGGCTCACCAACCGTTGCGGACCTCATCTCGTCCGCAGCCGCAATGCTGGGATCCGTGACCGAGGCGGTTCCGGCGTCTGACGGTTGCGGCGCCGGCACGTGCCAGCTGGCATTCGTCAACGGGGTGTGGGTCGACAGCTCGATGGCTCTCAAGCCATCGTTCGAGGAGACCGCGACCTCGGTGTACAGTGCTGTAGCCAAATCCGTCGACTTCTTTCACCATGTAAGCTTCAAATTCTAGCTCTCTTCAGTTTCTTCAAATTTCAAGACTACTACTTACTTTCTTGATCATGCAAATTAAGGCTCCAACAGTCGTGAAGGAAGTTAACAACTTCGTCGAGATGGCGACTAATGGGCTAATCAAAGATCTCATCCCCGCTGAGTCCGTTGGTCGAGACACGAAGCTTGTTCTTGCTAATGCACTCTACTTCAAAGGAATATGGGCCAACAAGTTCGATAGGTCGGAAACCCGGAACGGAGTGTTCCATCTCCTGGACGGAAGCACCATCGACACGCCTTTCACATGACGAGCACACAGAAGCAGTTCGTCTCCACATTCGATGGATTCAAAGTCCTCAGGCTTCCCTATCACTCAGCTGGCCAGCGGAGGAGCTTCTCCGGGCGGTGGCAGTGGCGGTGGCGGAGGGGGGGACCGGAGGCAGGGAGGGGGGAGTGGAGGCGGGGAGCGGCGGCGGTGGCCACGCGGGGGGTGAGGGGTAGGGACGGTGGTTAAGGAAAGAGGGAGGAAGAAGACGAGGGCATTTTGGTCCAAAAAAAATATTTTTGACGGAATCCGTCCAATGTGGGGGGTGATGTACATTAATGCAAAACAGTGGGGTGCACCCTTAATTCGGGTAAACAAAGTGGGGGGCAAGTCAAAAATTCTCAAAAAAAAAAATCATACTCCTAGAAACGGGTCGGTTCGGGGTCCCGTTTATTTTAAAAATAGGACCCGCCCCGTCCCGACCCGTCCCGTTTAAATTCCAAATTTTAGGAACCGTTCCGTTTGACCAATATACGGTTCGGACCGGGTCGGAACCGCGGGTCCTGGACCTGTATGCCGACCCCTATATGTAACTATGACAAAATATTTGATTAGTAGTAAAGAAATTGCATACCTTGGAGACTTATATTAATACATATATGACATTTAGGGTCTGCTTGGATTGAGGGAAAAAAAAATAAGCAAGGTTAAGTGGGGTTAAATGAGAAAAAGTTAAGTGAGGTGGAGTAGAGTCACTAAATAGAATCTTGTTTGGATTGGAGGGAGAGTTAAATGGGGGGTGTTCAATAACTCTTTCTTGGATTGGAGATTTTGAGTGAGAGGAGGATTAATAAAAATATGATAGTTACCAAAATAACCTTATTACATGTCACAAAATTAAACTTGATTGAAATTTTAATTAGAACTTGTCAAAATATCTTCACAAATTAGGGTATGAAACAACATGTTGAAAACAAGAAAAAATGAAAAAAAAAAAAAAAAAAATTATGATATTTTATAGAACAAATTAGGGGTATTTATGACTTTTTAAACAAAACATCTCAATCCCCCTCGTTAATCCTCCGATTTGGAGTCTTAAAAAATAGACAAAAGAGAGTGAAATAAAAATCCCCATTTAACCTTCTATAATCCTCTCTCCTAAATCTCCACCCTCAAACCAAGCATAGTTTTATTTTTTCCTTCAGCTCTCTTAACCCTCAATCCAAGCAGACCCTTAGCACTGCCACCAGGTGCCTTCTTCTGTAATTGAATTATATTGTGTATTGTGGTCAGCACCATGACATGTATATTAGTTTTTGTATAACAGTAGTGATTTTAGATGCTTATGAGGCTTTCATGATTTATGGATCCCCTTTGGTTGTTGTCGTGATACACTACTACCCCGCTGGAGTACAGTGGCCGTGGGACAGGCAAATCCATCTTACATGGGGTTCTAACCCTGGCAGTTATATATTTCTTGTTAAAATCAGATGTTAGAATTCAGTTGTTTATTATGGCTTCTATATTTAGTCAAACGGTTTTGGACATTTTTTTATGGACAATTTTTGGATACCATTACACAGTACCAATTCATCGTTGATGGCGAATTTTGTGGACACCTTTGTCGTGTGGATAAGTGAGTCATTAGAGCTGTTGTTTTTGCTAATTTTATTCTTTTCTTCCTGCCTATGTATGTTTTGCATCACATTTTGCAGTTTGTTGCCTACATCTACTTGTGTGTATATCTCCTTCCATTTCCTCGTGGGCTTTCAGTTTTGTTCTTCCATAAAGTTCAAATTATTCTGAGATTTCATTTTTTTTGCGTCTTTCACTTTGTAGATGTTGTTTCAATTCCCGAGACAAATGAAAATTTCCGACTGCTTTACGACACAAAGGGACGTTTCCGTCTTCGCTCACTCAGAGATGATGAAGCAAAGGTTAGTTTACATAGGTTCCACTTTAGTCTGAATTTGCATTGCCAGCAAAATTTTGATACCTTTAAGAGTCATGGATGCCTAATACCTTGTTTGAACTTATGGTCTATTTTGCTGGATGTAGTTGGATATTGTTGATTGCAGTTTCTGTTACTGTTGTTTAGTTGGGCATGCTTTTTTTTATTTCTTTCTTTTGTAGGTTACCACATAACTACATCGTAGATCTATGGGATCTACCCATGGTATCCAATAGATGTTTAATTGGTTTTCATATTTTTATGAAAATTCCAATTCTCTATATTTTGGTAGAAATGGAAATGTTCGAATTGTGCTTTTCCTATTTTATAAAGTTCCAATTCTCTACTTTTATAGAAGAGGGGGAATTGGAAATTTGGAATTATCCAAAGACTAGTATATATGCACCTGCAGTGCACGTATCTTATACGTGTGTTTTGATCATACACTTAGAATATGGTATGGGTTCATGAATTATATGTTCAATTGATCACCTCGCCAAGAAATGATTATTTCAGCCGATAATCTAATCTTATTATAAAAACATGGTCCATGAATGTTTCCCTCTCTTTTTTGTTTGTTAGTTTTGTAGTCTCTATTCTTCAGTTTTTTCCCTCTAAAGAAGCAAGATTGTGCAAGCAATGGATTAAATTGTAAATAACTACCATTAACTCATGCTTACTGTTTTAGGGGGCAGATCTGCTGTCCCAATTCTGTGTCTCAATTATGTCCCTCTTATAAATGTGTCTTCTGGTATCCATAATTATTAATTTTTTTAAACAAAAATATATATTAATATTTTAAATAGATGAGGTGCCATATATATATTTTTTGGTGGGGTTTTTTTTTTTTTTTTTGGGGGGGGGGGGGGGGGGGGGGGGGGGGGCCATTATTGAGACACAAAAGAATTGGTACAGCTGATCTGGGCATCATGATATACAACATTTATCGTCACACGATGTCCACAAATACATTAATGTTTAATATTCCGTGAATATTCCGAATCATTCAGAACAATAAATTGTATCAATTTAATGGTTATGCCTTTAATGGGCTATATAGTGGGCTATAATTTTGGTCTTTAATGACAGAGGAGCTCTTAAATTAATGTTCATTATAAATAGGAAAGCCAACGGTTCGTTGGAAAATGAAATACGTGCTAAACAGTAAAAATGATGTATAGCAAACTAAATAGTTTGTTTTGTAGAAAACTGATATGCATCTCTACAATTTACGGAAATTTGTACTGTCCTTTGACAAAGTGGGCTCAAAGTGGGCTGCATAATTTTTTGAGAAATTTTGAGTTATCCCCCACTTATTTTACCATAATTCAAGGTGAACCCCACCGAATTACCAAAATGTATGAAAGCTCCCACTTTTAACAAAAATCGTTATTGACTAACAGTCAACTCCTTTGACCTACATAAATAAGAAGAAAAATTTTGAGTTGTATCCCACTTATTTTACCATAATTCAAGATGCACCCCCACTTAAATAGGTGGTCAAAGGAGTTGACTGTTAGTCATTGACGATTTTCGTTTTAAAGTGGTGTGTTTCATGCATTATGGTAATTCGTGGGGTGCACCTTGAATTATGGTAAAACAAGTGGGGTGCAACTCAAAATTTCTTTAATTTTTTTCTACGAACTGCCCTCATGGGGAGAAATCTCTTTCTTTCTACTTTGAGTGGGCTGCATAATACTTTTTCTACTGAACTGCCCTTGTTGGGAGAAATCTCATTCTACTTCTTGCCTAAAGATCGATCTGTCTGTTTCTTCCTACAGTTCAAGCTCTGCAAGGTTCGCTCCGTTCAGTTTGGGCAGAAAGGAATTCCGTATCTGAACACATATGATGGCCGTACAATTCGTTATACTGACCCCCTGATCAGGGCTAATGATACAATCAAACTCGATCTGGAGAGCAACAAGATTGTAGACTTCATCATGTTTGACGTAGGTAATGTTGTCATGGTGACGGGAGGGAGAAACACTGGACGTGTTGGAGTGATCAAGAACAGAGAAAAGCACAAGGGAACCTTTGAGACGGTCCACGTCCAAGATGCCACCGGCCATGAGTTTGCTACCCGGCTCGGGAATGTCTTCACGGTTGGCAAGGGCACGAAACCATGGGTGTCTCTTCCCAAAGGCAAGGGTATTAAGCTCAGCATAATTGAGGAGGCAAGAAAGCGTGAAGCTGCATCACCAAAAGCTACTTCCTAATCAGTTTGCACCTTGTTAGGAAATCTTTTTTAGGGTTTTGTTCATGTGAAGGAGGGTCGTCATTATGTCATCTGAGTTAATCTTTTTGACAACGTGAACCATGTTTATGCTGTGGTTTACTTCCTAATTTAGGTGTTGGGCTCAGTGTGTAGTTATCTGCCGATGTTACAATTTCTTACACTGCTAACAGTCCCACCAATAGCTGCACCAGCAGTTCAAACACCACCACTAGATGTTGTAAACCTAGATAATTGTGACCTTAAACATTTAAATTTAAGGATAGTATTAAAGGACCTCGCAAATAAATAAATGAGTATAGCTGAAATCATGGACTTTCCTAGATGTGGAGATAACTGACTGGACCTACCCAATTAAATTTTGTTGGTTGGTCTCCTCTTCAAAGTTATGGCAAGGATAGGGAGAGGTTGAAGATCTTTTGGGCCCATTCATTCCTTTGGTTGTAACTAAGGACAGCTCTCAGTGCCACCAGGGTTAGGTAACTTAAATTGAGAATATGCACCTCTTACTCAGCTATATATATATATATATATATATATATATAGAGAGAGAGAGAGAGAGAGAGAGAGAGAGAGAGAGAGAGAGAGAGACGCACACACACAAAAATTGTAATATTATGAACATATATGTGGTAGCTGATCTAATGCAAATTGTTTACAAATGTAATATAAAAAAATGAAAGAAAAAGAAAAATCATATACAACAACAACAAGAGTTTTCAGTCCAAATCTTTGTGGTTGGAATACTTGTAAGGTAGTCAATCGCTGTCAAAATTCGCATCAAGCGTAACGTTCGTTATTCTTTGTTGTATTTTGGGAGAGTTATGGAGGTTGCTTTCATGACTAGGATCTTCATCATCCGAGATGTAAACCCCAAGTCTTACCACCACGTCAAGCAAGACTTTCTAGTATGTATCGTTGTGATATTTGATGTTCTGGATCTAAGTTCTTTTAAGTATGTATTCACTGTGAAATTTAAAGTCAGAATGTCAAATATATATGCAGACATATTGCCATAACCAAGTCATATTCAACACACGTTCATATGCTCTCTTTTCTCCTTTTAATTAAGGTCTATCACTGTTAAATTCGCTACAAGTGTAGCATTCTCGCTATACCTCTGCAACCTCTGGGAGGGATATTCCTTACTCTAACCACTTGAGCTAGAGGTTCTTGACTATATATATAACCAAACTCAAGTGACCATAGTGGTCAATGAGGAGACGTATAAGGCTAAGAGGCGGCTGGGTGGCGGACGGCCTCAGGATCGAACCACGACCTTGGCCGTTGTGCTAGGATCCCAATCTCAAGGCTTGGATCCTATGAAGAAGAGAAGAAGCAGCCAATGTCAGTCTACTGGCAAAGAGAAGAAGCAGCCAATGTCAGTCTACAAGCACCTGTGTAGCAACAAATTGTATTAGGCTCAAACATGTAAATGAAGAGTTAGTTAGTTTGTCATCATAGTCACACATCAGCATGTGTGACTCAGCAACTAACTGATTAGTTGTCATCCCAGTCAGCTCCTGACTCAGACAACTAATAACTGTATAAATACTGAAACCTTAGCTAAGAATGGCAGGCAATTGTAACTACTTTTCTCAGCAATTGAATTAGCTACATTAGCTTTCTTGATCATCTTCTTCTTCTTCCTCTTACTTAGCTTTTACTGCTCAGATTGTCACCATTAATGGTGACAAGTATGGAAAACCCTAATCGAGGGACTTCAGGATCCAGCGTCCAAGGGAGAGGGGTGCAGCAATTGGTATCAGAGCCGGTCGAACCGGCACGAGCTGCCATGGGAAGCGGACCGAGCAGCCATGGCTCGACGCAAGGGCCACCAGAGAATCAGCACAATCTTGAAGGAGAGAGGCGTCTCCTAGCCATGGAAGGTACTATTCGAACCTTGAATGATAAAATGGAGAAATTCATGGAAGAATTGTGTAGATCAAGAAGAGGGTTTGGAATTCCCCAAGGTCTTCCGCAGATGGCGGAAATACCTAATATTCCGCACGTGCCATTGGGACCCCCACCTTCTTTGTATCCGACACCTCCTTCTTGGTATCCTCCACACATGCCATCAATTGACACCAATGCTTCAGGATCGATGAATTCTTTTAGCAATGCAACACCAGGAGTTATGGGGATGAGCCCCCTGTTTCATTCACCTGGAAATTTCACCACACCTAATGCTGGTTTCATGAGTGCACCAGTAGGGAGAATGCACAACAGTGCTTATGGACACGTCCACACTGGCCAAGGAGGAGGAGGAACCTATGTCCACTCTCCTGGTCATACTAACCCTAACCATGGAGGGGGACTGCGTAGTAACCATGCTAACCCTAACCATGGAGGGGGACTGCGCAGTAACCATAACAATGGGCAATTGGGAAATTCCTCTACTCTGAGATTGAAACTGCTAGATTTTGATGGTGAAATGGATGTTGAAGAATGGTTAATGAGAGTGGACAATTACTTTACTTACTATGGTGTCCCAGAATGGGACAGGTTGACATCCTGTTCTGTTCAATTGAAGGGGGTAGCTGCTTACTGGTTCAACTGGATAAGAAAGGTTAGGGGAGAATCCATGACTTGGAATGAATTTTGCAAAGCAATCAGGAACCAGTTTGGACCTTCTCAATTTACAGATTATATGATAGATCTCAAACAACTCAAGCAGGAATCTACAGTCCAGGAGTATAACCTCAGATTTCAGAAAATGTCTAATAGAATTCAAGGAGAGTCTGAGCAATCTCTGATCAGTCTTTACTTAGGTGGGTTGAAGGATGAATTGAGATATGAAGTACAGATATCAAGACCTACCAATCTGCTAGAGACTATGGAGTTGGCCAAGCTTCATGAGGCCAAGTGGTGTGCCTTGAAGAAATATCCCAAAAACTACAGCTACCAGAGTAAGACAGGTTCTGTTGCAGGGGGAACAACCCCAATTCCTTTGATCAAACAAAGAAGAACTTCTATCCAAGTTCCCACACTGGAAGTCAACAGAGCTTGAATGGAGGAGCAACAGCTACTGTATCACCAAATGAACTGCTAAGGAGGAAAATTTTGGGCTTGTGTTTTCTCTGTGATGAAAAATGGGTTAGGGGGCACAAGTGCAAGGACAAAAAAATATATATGTTGATAGCAGATGAAGAGGAACAATACTTGAACTCTCAAGAGGAACCAAATGAACCAGTAGAAGGGGGAGAGAGTGCATTTGCCATCTCCCTACAAGCTCTTTCAGGAACTTTGCATCAATCAACTATGAGGCTAAGAGGGACTCTGCAAAACAAGCCAGTAACCATACTGGTAGATTCTGGGTCTACCCACAGTTTCATTGATACAAAATTTGGGAAAAGGTTGAACCTACCTCTCTGCAGTAACAAACCCTTTGAAGTTTTAGTAGCAAATGGGGAAAAATTGAAAAGCCAAGGACTGCACAATGGGGTGGTGATCGAGTGTCAGGGTAAGAAGATAGTGGCTGATCTCTTGCAACTGCCTATCTCAGGGTGTCAAATAGTCTTGGGAGCAAACTGGTTAAGTACATTGGGAGACATTATATGGAATTTCCAGGAGCTAACTATGCAGTTCCAGAAACAGGGAGAAATCCAACAGTTCAAAGGCATTAGAAGCAATGGTAACCAACTCCTAGAACCTGCAGCCAAAGATTTGAGGAGCAGTCCACAGGTCTTCATCATACAGCTGTGTTCTAAAGAGGTGATCCCAGAAAATCTGCAGGAAACAAGCTCAGAGAAGAGTCCAGAAGTGAATGACCTGTTAGGACAGTATAAAGAACTGTTTGAGGAGCCTACTGGCCTACCCCCTAGCAGGAGTTATGACCATCAAATCCCATTAATTTCTGGGGCTTCACCTGTGTGCAGCAAGCCCTATAGGCATCCTTACCTACACAAAAATGAAATTGAGAAACAGGTCAGAGAAATGTTGACATCTGGAATTATTAGACCCAGTAACAGCTGCTATTCTTCTCCAGTGATCTTGGTTAAGAAGGGAGATGGGAGTTGGAGGATGTGCATTGATTACAGATCATTGAACCAAAACACTGTTAAAGATAAGTTTCCTATACCTTTCATTGATGAACTTTTTGATGAATTGTATGGTTCAACAATCTTCACAAAGCTGGACCTAAGATCTGGGTACCACCAAGTTAGAATGAAGGAGGAGGATGTGTTTAAAACTGCTTTTAGAACACATGAAGGTCACTATGAATTCTTGGTAATGCCTTTTGGTCTTACCAATGCACCCTCCACATTTCAAGCTATGATGAATGAGGTGTTTAGGCCATATTTGAGACAGTTTGTACTTGTATTTTTTGATGATATACTAATATACAGCAGGAATGAGGAAGAACACTACTCTCATTTGCAAGCTGTGTTCGAAAAGCTGAAGGGAAATCACCTCAAAATCAAAAGAAGCAAGTGCTCATTCATGCAGAAACAGGTAGGCTACCTGGGTCATGTCATTTCTGGAAAAGGTATAGAAGTGGATAATGAAAAGATCAAGGCAGTCATTCAATGGCCTCCCCCTCACACTGTCAGAGAACTAAGGGGATTCTTAGGTCTGACAGGTTACTACAGAAGATTTATCCATGGGTATGGAAGCATAGCTGCTCCTCTAACCAATTTACTTAAGAAGGACTCATTTCAATGGAGTACACAAGCTCAGGATGCCTTTGAAAAGCTGAAACTGGTGTTAACCCAACCCCCAGTTTTGAGAATGCCAAACTTTGAAATTGAGTTTGTGTTGGAGTGTGATGCATCTGGTAATGGAATTGGGGCAGTACTAATGCAAGAGGGAAGACCCATTGCATTTCTCAGTCAAGAATTGAAAGGGAGATCCAAAATTCTTTCTACATATGAAAAAGAAATGTTAGCCATCTTATTAGCAGTTAAAAAATGGAATCAGTATCTGTGGGGAAGGAGATTCCTGATAAGAACTGATCACAAATCTTTGAAATTCATGTTAGAACAAAGGGTTTATACAGAAGCTCAATATAAGTGGCTAATGAAGTTGCATGGTTACCAATATAGAGTGGAGTACAAGAAGGGGCAGGACAATACTGCAGCAGATAGCCTTTCCAGAGTGCAAAATTCAGCCATCACCATGGTTACTGCAGACTGGATAATTCAATTCAAAGAGCAAATGGCAAATTCTCTGTATTATCAAGCTCAGTTGAACAAATGGGAGAAATGGGAGTTAAATCCTGACAAGTACACATTGAGCAATAGGTTACTATACTACAAGAACAGACTATTAGTTGATCCTCAGTCAGAGTTTGCTACCACTATGCTCAAAGAACATCATGACTTATTGACTGCTGGGCATTCTGGAACCTTAAAAACACTTCAGAGGTTGAGAAGAGTATGTTACTGGAAGGGCATGAAGAAGGATGTCAAGGAATATGTCAAGGCTTGTGAGGTTTGCCAAAGAAATAAATCTGAAAACTCATCTCCTGCTGGTTTATTACAACCACTGCCTGTACCTGAGAGAATCTGGGAGGATATCTCCATGGATTTTATAGAGGGCTTACCTATGAGTAATCATAAATCTACTATATTAGTTGTGGTGGATAGATTAACAAAGTACTTGCATTTGTTTGCATTGAACCATCCTTTCACTGCATCAATGGTGGCTCAGATCTTTGTAGAAGGAGTTTTTAAGCTACATGGGATGCCCAAATCAATAGTCAGTGATAGGGACCCTCTCTTCACAAGTAACTTTTGGAGAGAACTGTTCAAACTGCAAGGCACCCAACTGCATTACTCCACTGCCTATCACCCTCAATCTGATGGCCAAACAGAGGTGTCAAACAAATGTGTTGAAGCCTATTTGAGATGTTTTTGTAGTCACAAGCCTCGAGAGTGGAGTAAGCTACTACCATGGGCTGAATATTGGTTTAACACCAATTGGCACACTGCTACTAAAACCACTCCCTTTGAAGCTGTGTATGGGAGAGCTCCTCCAAGTCTTTTGACTTATCTGCCTGGTCAAGTCCAAGACAGGGAAGTTGTTGCAACACTAGCTAATAGGGATACTGCCCTACAGCTGCTCAAGGACAACTTAGTGATGGCCAAGGACAGGATGAAGAAGTTTGAAGATCTGCACAGAACTGAGAGGTCTTTTGAAGTAGGGGACTTAGTATTCCTTAAACTTCAGCCTTACAGACAAGTTTCAGTGGCCCATAGAAGACCTCAAAAACTCTCTCCCAAATACTATGGTCCTTACCAAGTGCTAGAGAAGATTGGTCTTGTAGCTTACAAATCGGATCTTCCTCAAGAGTCGCAGATACATCCTGTATTCCATGTTTCTCAACTTAAAAAGCATGTGAAAAGGAGAGTGCTTGTGCAAACTGACCTCCCCAGCACCTTGACAGAAGCAATTTTAGAGCCAGACTGGGTGATGGACAGAAGGATGGTAAAGAGGGGAAACAGAGCAGCAGTGGATCTCTTAGTGCAATGGAAAGATGGGGATACACCAACATGGATGCCCTATGCAGAGTTCATTCGAACATTCCCTCACTTTGACCTTGAGGCAAGGTCAAATTAGGGTGGGAGGTATTGCTAGGATCCCAATCTCAAGGCTTGGATCCTATGAAGAAGAGAAGAAGCAGCCAATGTCAGTCTACAAGCACCTGTGTAGCAACAAATTGTATTAGGCTCAAACATGTAAATGAAGAGTTAGTTAGTTTGTCATCATAGTCACACATCAGCATGTGTGACTCAGCAACTAACTGATTAGTTGTCATCCCAGTCAGCTTCTGACTCAGACAACTAATAACTGTATAAATACTGAAACCTTAGCCAAGAATGGCAGGCAATTGTAACTACTTTTCTCAGCAATTGAATTAGCTACATTAGCTTTCTTGATCATCTTCTTCTTCTTCCTCTTACTTAGCTTTTACTGCTCAGATTGTCACCATTAATGGTGACAAGTATGGAAAACCCTAATCGAGGGACTTCAGGATCCAGCGTCCAAGGGAGAGGGGTGCAGCACGTTGGATCGCACGGCATTGCGTAGGCCCTGCTCGATCTGATGGTGCAGGGAGGTGGAGCTTTGGCGGGGCTCCTGGAACGCCCTCATATAGGGTCCGGATCGGGAGCCCTCCTGGTCCCGCTTCGCTTGCGGGAGCGGTATCCCGTGGGCCCCGCTCGATCCGATAGTGCAGGAGGACGGGACTTTGGCGGGGCTCCTGATCCGCCCCCATATAGGATCCGGATTGGCAGCCCCGTTTCCGGAGCCCCGTCGAAGCCCCGCACCCCCTTGGCCGTTGGATCGTGTGGGCCCCGCTCGATCCGATGGTGCAGGGGACGGGGCGTTGACGGATCTCCGCGGACGGGGCTCCAAGTCAACTAGTCAACTAATTTTTGATTGACCAATGTTATAGAAAGAAGAAATTAAATCTTAAAAATAATAGAAAAGTTAAAACAAGAATTTCTTAATAGTTGACTAGGCTGCTTATATTCCGTATGGTGTTTTAATTGTTTCAAGTTAAATATCACCCACTTAGTTCAAGTACAAAAAGGCTTTGCCTAGTATTGCTAAAGTACATGTATGAATGAGTCATGAACGTACAGAACGCCATATATTTGCTACCAGTCTTCTTTCTCACAATTTAAGAATGACCGTTCTAACACTAAAGATTAATCATACTCTTAATTAAGTTCATTTTAAAACATATATATATATATATATATATATATATATATATATATATATATATATATATATATATATATATATATATATATATATAACATCAGAAAGGTTTCTGGATACATAGACAATCTGTCCTACAAGTTTCGGTCATTAGAGTTGATGTAAAGAGACTCGGAAATGCATGGTGGTGGTAACGATGAAACTTGAATCCTAATAATCATTAGTTTCGTAAAATTAAGCAAGCGAGCGAACAAACAAACAAACACTCTCGATTCTCACTAGGGATGTATAAAGAAGGCTATTGGCACTGATCTTCCAAAGGCACAAGATAATGGAAAGCTTAGCACAAGCCATTATAAGGAGTATAATTGAATTAATGCATCCTCTTTAATTTGTAGACAGGACCGGTCCAGGAGGTTGGATTGTTCTAGTCGGAACTAATTTTGGTTGTCCTTATCCCTTGACTCCAAAAAGACAGGATACCGTATTCGGAAGTATTTGTTCATGAAATTGACGGCGAGTACTGGGATTGGCGGCAATGTCGAAGTCTCCGATTCTGACGGCGACGTGGAGCTCGGATTCTGATTTCCTCTTCTGACTCTTGAGCTACTCGAGGCCTTCCTGGTTTTAACTGAAAATATGGACATGGAAGATTGCCAGTTCAACTGACAAGAAGGAGTTTGGGTGGACCGTAAAGACTATATTGACGGAGAACTGAAAACTTAGGGACCTAGGTGGTTGTCCTAACTAGGAGAGTTGTCCAAATCCGATAGCTTGTTCGGCTTACAATGGGGCCGGCCCTGTTTGTAGATAGATCCTAAGAGAGAGAGAGAGAGAGAGAGTTATACTGACGAGGAACACATATTAGAGTCCAAAAGTATCCTACATGGGGCTGAGTTGGAGGATAAGCTGCCAGCTCCTTTGATCTCCCATCTTTGCGCAGCATAGAGTCCTTAGTATTTGTAAGGGACTGTTTGGAGGAATGTACGTGCCAAATTCATTTCCATACTTAATCATCGCGTGTCGACACGTTAGTATGAGTCGTACTCAAAGTACAAGGGAGAACAAGTTAATATATGTAGGGATAAGATTCAATACCGTTAGAGAGTTCGAATATTCTCAGGATGCGTGTTAGATGGTTCTCAACCGTTCCGTGATTCTCAACCGTTCGAAGGATTATAAGAGTGATTTTTTTTGAAGTGTCCTTTGATCTCCACTTCTTTTTAATTTTCTATCATTATAATTTTAAATATATTTATACATTAAATATGATATTACTTTGTACATGCATGCATAAATGGAGGAGTGCATGATGATATTTTAGGAGTGCTAATACTATTCGTACAGAGACAAATTTAAAATTTAAATGTTAGAAAATTAAAAAAAAAGAGTGCATGATAATATTTTAGAAGTTCCAATATCTATATTCTAATAATAATAATAGTTAGAAACTTGAGAATATAGTTCTTTTTCTTTCCCCCTTCTATTTTAGTATAGTGGTTTTGATAACACCATTGTGTAGGGGTGAGCATTATTCGGTTTTGAACCAAAAATCGAACCGAACCGAACCGAATAAGAGATTCGGTTCGGTTTTAAAAAAAATCGGTTCGGTTTCGGTTTTGAAAATACTAAATTTTCTTATTCGGTTTCGGTTTTGGCTTTCGGTTTCGGTCCAAAACCGAATAAGAAAATTTAATTTGTATATATATATATATATATATATATATATGTGTGTGTGTGTGTGTGTGTGTGTGTGTGCACACACACACACACATATATATATATATATATATATATATATATATATATATATATATATATATGTGTGTGTGTGTGTATTAATTATAGGTATATACTAAATATATATAGGTATGTAATAAATATATCTAGGTATATTTAGTTATTATATATATTAATAAAAAAACACAAATAAATCCAAAAATCGAATAAACCGAAAATCGAACCGATTTAATTCGGTTCGGTTCGGTTCGATTATTGATCAATTCGGTTCGATTTCGGTTTTGCTTATTCAGTTTCGGTCCAATTCGATTTTCGGTTATTCGGTTCGGTTGGAACCGAATAAACCGAATACTCACCCCTACCATTGTGAAGTGAATGAGTCAAATCAATAGGTATATTAAGGCTGTCACCCCACTCTCTGTTCTATTAAAAAGACATCTTTCCTTTCCTTTTCTATTAATGAGAGAGTCTTAAAGTCCATTAAAGATGCATAAGAGCATGGTTAACAGTTAGTAAAAGAAAAAGAAGAGTGCTATGTACTCCCCCACAAGAGGGCAGCCACCATTTTTTTTATAAAGGGTTAAGGATTAGATTTATTAAGCAGGAGAATTTCTTATCTTCTTCTTTAAATCCCCTTAAAAAATAAGGCATAGCATCTCCAATGGATTCTCTATTGAACAAAATATAAATTTTGTTGTCTAATGTCACATTCTATCTAGCTTGTAGGATAACAAAGTTGTAAGAAGCTTCCTAAATTTATGGAGGAGAGCCTCCTGGAGGAAAAATTATTAGGTGTGTCGAGCACAGTGCACCATTTTCTCCCCAACTGTTAGATTGTACGAAGATGTGTGTATACACACATCGCCATAATAATCTAACGATTGGCATGAAAAGGGTGCATTGTGTCCGATACACCGAATTATTTCTTCTCCTAGAGACTCCTATCATTAATGAATAATAATTAAAACATGTTTTAAAATACAAGAGATGTTCATCCAAGGGAGGGAAATAAACATTTATTACTTCCTAAATTATGAGAAATCATTCAGTGAGCCGGACTCACCACATGGTAGTAGTGAGCCTTGATTCCCCTCCAATACTGTATTGTCACACCGCTCTCTATTTTTTTTTCTCTAATTTAGTGAGAGATGGCAATACACTATCGAAAGAATATCAAGCCTCGCCACTGCCAAGTGATGAGCTTGTCTCACTAAATAAAATTTCCTAAATTAGAGAGCATCCAAAATCACTAAAGGAGCTCCCTAAAGTATCTTTCTAGATATATTTTTTTAGCTAAAATGTAACTAAAATATAGAAAGCTTGGGGATGCTCTAAGAATTTGGGTTGGTCTAAAATCATGTTGGTCTTTCACTACATTGAAATTCTAGAGTGCCGGTAATCAAGTGATGGGTATATATATGCAACTCATTTACTTTGTACCAAAGAGAAGCTTGTAATCACATGCAATACCTAATTCTCAAGAGTGGTCAATGTTCATCAGTTTTGATGTAAAAAAAAATCAGAGGTAACCTGTAATGGACTTTTCTTGTTTTGGAATTTCTGATTTCAGAACCCTACAATCCAATAACCATATTTGGAAGATTGAATTGTTCAAAACTGCGGTCTAGGGAACTCCGAACTCAAGTGACTCTAGTGGTTAATGAGGAAAGGTACAAGGCTGAGGGGTGGCTGTGTGGTGGGCGGTCTTAGGATCGAGTCACAGCTCCGGTGATGCAAAAAAAAAAAAAAAAAAAAGGACCATATTTGGAAGATTGAATGGTTCAAAACTCAGGTTTAGGAGATTCTGGACTCGGTGACTCGCAACAGTTTCAAAGCTACGGATGGTGTAGTTTGCAACCAGATTCATCAAAGGAAACTCTAAACTCTAAAGTTTCCATCAATAAAATTCTCTGACCATGTGATGCCTAAACTCCAGCTATTAGTTCACTGCGCTCTCTGTTTTAGGCTATGCCACACGGACACAAACAAGGACAGGACACGGATACATTAAACTGTGATGTATGGATATGGACACAGGTAAGGACACGGTATGGATACATGATACGACCATCCATTTCCAAATAGGTACGTATATAGTCCTCTTTGTTCCACGAGTATGGATACAGTGACAGAAGTCGGACACTCAGTGTCCTTGCAACATAGGTTCTAAATATGATCTACTGATAAAGCAAGAACTCAAAACACCAAGAAGCAAGAACCAGGAACAAGAAGCAGCTCTACTACACACATCAAAACTCTCCATTTCCATTCAATGGCATCTCCACGATTACACAAGTGGTATAAACCTTAACCCTCTTCTAGATACTACTACATTCTACATTAGTCCGGATGTCTTCACCGGACTCCGGCACCATTACATGACATTGCAAGCGTTGGCATTCTCGTCGCTGAACATGTCGAGATTCCCCTGCGACGAGTACGAGGGCGAGGCCCTCGGCTCCACCGACCTGTAGTAGTAGGAGTTCGGCGGCGAGGAGGATCTCGTCTCCATCGACGAGCCGTAGTAGTTATTCTCCGAACCGTAGTAGTTGTAATTCGTGGGCGGATAATATTCCGGCTGCGGCGGAGCCAGAGGCGGATGCGGATGGTTATAGTTATTATAGTTATAATGATTATATCCCGAATAAGGGTGGCTGGACTGCGAATAGCTCTGAGTCATCGTCGGCGGCGGCGGCACCGGTGCGTAGTAGTACGACTGGCTCGCCACCGGGTGCGACGTGTTGTGGCTGATGGCATATACGGGGTGCTGGTAGACCGGGACTTGGTACGCCGGAGACGGCTGGTGGTGGGGGAAATTACCATAATGCCCTTCCAAAGCAGCTGCGGCCAAGGAAGAAGAAGATGACGACGACTCCCCTTGTTTCTTCCCCTTCTTCTTGCCGCTGCCGGTGGATTTTGTGCTGGTCTCGGCCGGCTCCGTATCGGTTTCGGAGTCAGTATCGGCACGCTCCTTCTCGGGTTTCTTATCGGGTTTCGGAGCTCCCTTCTTCTTCTCCGCCGCGGGTTCGGCAGCTGGTTCGGCAGACTTCTTGGCTTTCTCGGACGGTTTGGTATCCGGTTCGGAGCTCGTAGCAGCTGGAGGAGCTTTGTCGGTAGCGGCGACTTCTTCAGCTGCCGGCTGCCTCGTCTTCTTCTTCTTCTTCTTCTCTGGAGCTGCTGCTTCGGATTCTTTCTCTTTGTTCTTTTCCTTTGTGATGGGGCTGGGACTTGCGCTGGCTGGCTTCTTCTCCGGCCACGCTTCGGCGTGCTTCCCCGACTTAGCGAGCCTCTGTATCAGCGTACCGGCGTCGACGTCTCCGCTGACCGTCACTTTGTTCTGTTGCGCATCGATATCCACCGAACCAACTCCTGACAAAAGTACAAAAACAATACAAATTCAAAGATTTGAGAATGACCCATTAAAGATTATCACACATAAACCCCAAAAACATAAGAAATATCAAATTTTGAGAATGATCCATTAAATATCCCACACAGAAAACCCCCCAAAACACCAAAAAGAGAGAGAATTTTGAGAATGACCCATTGAAGTTCTTCACACATAAACCCCCAAAACATAAGAAAGATCAGAATTTTAGAGCGACCCAACAAAGATTTCCACACAATCCCCCCGAAAACATCAAAAAGATCGAAATTTTTGATGTGTTCTACTCGCTCACCATGTATGTTCCTGAGGATCTTCTTCACTTTCTTCTTGCATCCTTCACAGTGGATTAAGACCTTCAACACACACGTCTGAAATGGAAGAAACAAACAAAAACACATACTTAGAACCAGACTCTTACTGAGTAAAGACGAAGAAAATACGAAGTTTGGCTAAGAGTAGCACATGAAGCTCAGTGGTTTCTTCCTTTGAAGCCATAGAAGAAGAAGAAGAAGAAGAAGAAGAAGGAGGAAGGAGAGAAGAATGGAACTGGGAGTGGTTGGAGAGGATTTTGTAGTTGAGGTTCCAATGGAATAGTACAGTTGGTGGGTGCTGACAGGGTTGGCAACTGGCAAGAGAGGGAGAGAGTGCAGTAATATGTACTACTCAAAATTTCATCTGTAGTACTTAGCTTCTTCTTCTTTTTTAATTTTATTTCTTTATTTCTTTTTTGTTTAGCATGTAAATCCTTTAGGGTCTGTTTGGTAACGGTGTTTTCACCAGTTTTGAAGTATTTTTGAACCGACCGTTTATGAAAACCCCTGCTTATTAATTTTTTTGAGGTACTGATTTTCATCGGCTCAAAAATCCTCCAAAATCGGTGTAATATATTTTTGGGTGGCTTTGTAAACACCCAAAATCGGCGAATTTTGAACGGCTTTATTTTTTTATTCCATTTATATCCTCACAAAAATAGATATAATTATAACTACCGGTACCCTTCCCTATTTAATTTATTCGTGTAAAAAACTTTCAGAACCGTTCGTTAGTGAATTACCAAGCATGGATTGGACTGGTTTAAAAGTCGCTACTTAAAAACCATCCAAAATCGAACCCCTCATAACCACTCATAACCGGTACTCTAAAAATAACTCATAACCGCTACCCCGATAATTACCAAGCAGACCCTTAGTCTATTATATCTCTTAACTATGTTCTGCTTGTAAGTCTCTCAAATTACTAACAACTGCATGTTTGTCTTATGAGTCCCAATCTGTCTATCAAAAATTAAATTAATTCAATTTCCGGTTATAAAATAAAATGTTTATTTGTTTTTCTTGTCTTCTTTTTTTTTTCCTTATCTGCTTTGATTTTTGCTAATCATCTTCATTTCCAAATCTAATCCATCACCCATAACATTTTCTTTACCTTCAATACTTACTCTTTCACTAGTCTAACTTTCCTTTCATTTATTCTCCTTCTCGCTCCGTAATTTCTCTTTAAGAAACTTAAACTCATATACTCAACAAATCAAGAACAACGTATACCCATCAAAATAGTTAAAGAAATCTATCAAAATAGCTAAAAAAAAAAATGTGATGACTCTCTTCAAACAATCGAATTTCGAAATGAATGGAAGCATCGCCATTGACCTTAATCTATAGAGATCAATCTTGTATGTGGCGAGGATATTGAAGGAATAAACTTTAGAAACTAAGAAATGAGAAGGTGAAGAGTACGGTGGCAAAGAGGAAGGGCTGAAAATCGCACGAACGATCTCTAACAAAGAGTGTTCAAACTTGGTTTGACTTAACTATCGAACGAGTTTGATTCGAGCCGAACTTGGACTGAGTCGAACACGAGCCGAATACGAACGGTTTGTATTGTTTTACAGCCCTAGTAGTAAGTATTTATAGGAGATGTTGTATAGACTATCACACTGTTTCTCTCAAATTTTAAAGACTTTTTTTATTGAATTATTTATGCTCTTTACATTATAAATTTACCATCATATAAAGAACAGAAAAATGAATAAAATATCTAAGACAAAATATATTTCTATCTATTAAAAAAAGACATTACATATAGAAAAAGTCATAATATGAGAGACCGAACCGAGCTCGAGCCTGTTTGCGAACAAGATCGAGTCGAACAACCTATGGTCGAACTCGGTATCGATTAGTCCACGAACGAGCTTAAATCGAGCTTGGACCGAGCCGAATGCGAACGGTTTGAATCGTTTTACAGCCCTAAAGTGGAGGGACAACAATGACGAGAAAATTATATTGTATTAAGTTAACCAAAATATAATTATTTTTCATAACTTAGAACTTAACTCGGAGGATATATACTTATTTTTTAGTACTTCAAACTTAATCCAGTTAGTAACTAAGAAACTTTTAGGCAAATAATTTTTTTTTAGAACTCGTCAAAAAAGAAGCTAGATTTAAAGGATCTATAAGCAAAAAAAAAAAAAAAACCTTTTTTTCCCCTTTTTTCATAGGATGCTGCTAGGAAAATCCTGGCCACTGGTTAGATTTTTTAGGCATTTTGATGAGAGAAGAACATTTTGATGATTGGGTGACTAGTGGGACATGAATAGAAGAGGAGTACTTGCTTTGCTTGGACTGGTGTTGGGTGATGACAGCATCAACCAAACACTTGTTAGCAAGTCATGTAAGTGTGTACCTAACTTTGTGTTACGAGTCTTATGACAACAAATGAAAATGTGAAGAGGAATGAGCACAAGGAAAAGATGGTTAGGTTAGGTGGTAGTATTTTAATAAAGTTAAGTGCATAATCCTATGGAAGGAATCATTAGAAGTTTGGGTTACTTTATGTGCATGTCTTTTATAGTTTCAATTATTTATGTGTGTGTAACTTGTAAACTTTACTGATCAAATTCCCTTTTTTTTTTTCTTTTTTTTTCTTTTTTTTTTTTGGTTACTTTTTCCTCTACGGGGTCATTCTATTTTGAATGTATTTATTGCTCTAATTTTTTTTTAATCTCATTCTGTTTTGAATGCAAATGGGACAATATCATCTAAATAATAATTATTTATGATCAAGTTATATGTATCTACTGGAGCATATATTATAATATAGGATTCGAAAGGAAGAATTTGAATGTTGGCATTATTTAATTGATCTACAAACACAGAAAAGTTTGCGAACTGTGACGAAAAGGAACCTAATAATTGAATTATTGGATATTATGTAATAATATATCATGCATGATGCAAGACTATTTAAATGGTAGCCAGATATATGAATGCGTTTAGCATCTATTGAGTGGTTAAGTAGGGAGAGAAAAAGAGAAAAAGAAAAAGAGAAAGGAAAATAAGTGAATTGGTTGTGTAACTTGTGTGAAAGAAATCTTTTCTCTTTAGTTTCTCTCCTAAACAAATTAAAATTAAAAAAGGTCTTTACAAAGAAACAAAATCTCTGAAATTCTGTAAAGGACCCTAAGTTGAATAAAATTTGGTTGGAGGAGTCCACCTCACCACAAAGCGGTTTTTCCACCGATTCTTTTTTAATATCAACGGAAACGTCAGCTAAAGTTCACTATTGCCAGTTGCAAAATCATATATAGTTGTGGTTGCAAAATCATATTTTTCTCATTTTCATCTCCCATAAGCTCTATTTATTGGCTTAGTTTGATGATCTCACATCTTCATAGGCTTACTATCATGGACTTAATGTTTTTTGCCTACACCTCGATCTATGAGATGCACGAACTTCCTCCACGAAGATCCATGTAAGCATTTTCCAAACGCTTAGCTGGACCGCTAAGGTGAGAATGAGAAGATGTGGAGCAAAAAATAGAAAGATTGAAATGTTAAAAAGTTTACTATATATTAGAGAGTTCATAACTTCTTGGATTGTGACGAGCAAATGAGACTCCCATCTTATTTATAGGACATTAAAGGCCTTACAATAAACTTCTAGAAAAAGAACCCATGCCTAAATATTTACATGATGAGGAGAATCTATAGAATTTCTAGAAACTTAGGAAAGTCTTATGAGAGTTCAAGAGGACTCAACCATAATTTGGAGAGTCCTAGAGCCTTCCAACAAGCCACCTTACTTGGTATGTGATGTAAAATCATCTGGGTGGACTAAAAATATTTGTGCATAATATTCTCTTCCACCTATTTCGTCAATGCACTTATCGAGAGGTGCACCAAGTCTCCTAACGGCTTCCACTTTTGTAGTCATGTTCGTCGCGTGTCCCTTTCACTGCACCGTCAAGTAGGTCGTCTCCCTTTCGCTGCCCTCCTTAAATTGAATTGCATAGATAGCTTTCCCTTTTGATGGCTCATCTCGTGCAACTCTCACTATATATGATGAGCCCTCCTCCCTAAAGCCGACAACTCTCGACCGCCTTCGCCGCAATTAGGAAGTCCATGCTAAATATTATTTTGAAGTCGTCAAATGATATAACGGTGAATTAGCAACACCCGACTAATAGCTCACCTCTATGCGAACTCCCTTGTCTATCTCTGCACAGGATGCACCTCTGAATTAACAACCTTCATCTAGCTTGAATATTTTTCAACGCTAGGCCCAAGCGACATACCTTTGTGTCCGAGATGAAGTAGTGGTGTTCGTATCAATCAATGCCCATGAGCTCATGTCATTGATCCCCATGTCAACGTACATGAGCTCTCTGTTCAGAGTCTTCGATACAACGGACTTCACGTTAACGATGTTAAGTAAGCAGAACGCTCTCATGTGCTCTCCCACTTCGTGCTCCTCGTCCTCCACCTCCTCGCTTCAGATGACATTGACATGCTTGCTCCTCTGACAATTTCAAGCATAGTGATTTTTTGCACATATAAAGCACGAAACAAGCCGGTCGGATTGGGCCTTTTGATGCTTTTTTCCCACATTTGGACCCTCCATAGGAGATCTCTCCTTCTCCCTCACCATAATTTTTGGTGGCCTTTCGCTTGCCCTTGATATTGTAGTGCCCCGTCCCGCTCAGTCAATCAGAGGAATAGAAACGCCGACGGCGTTCGAACTTAGCCTTGCAACGGCTGCTCGAAGACATTGCTCGGTCGAGGCGACCGCTCGCTCAGGTGGGGTAGTTTTGGTGAACTCGTCTCATCTTTGCCTTCACATAATAAATTACATATTTTCAACTTGCACAAGTTGGCTGGATAATAAAAGAGACGAATCCGCATAGCTAAAGGAAATAATCCCGACAGGTCGAATTGAGTTAGAATATGGAAAGGTCCAACGGTCGGCTTAGAGTTGGTGCACGGCGTGCTTTGAAAATGACACTCGGTCCTTCGTCCCGTGGCTTGGAAGAAGGAAAGTTGGTATTCACCGCAAAGCTAAGTGTTAGCCTAAGTCTAGGCAACCAAATGACTTGGTCGTCCGAAGTCGAATGCGTGCACGACACGTTCCCTCAAGGCAAAGCTTGACGCAGCCTTTGCTCGTCAAGTTGTTGCAAAGTTAAGTTAGGCAAGTTACGTTAGGCATTCAGAGCAGTAGCAAGCACGGTCCTACGAGTTCTACGGCTGGATATGACAACTTAGTCTTACGGTTTCGAGCCCGTCATATAGAGTATGTCTTGGGCGGTGGCGTCGCGTAGAGTTCAAGTTGGTTTAAGGCACGATGCCACGAACTTAGTATTTTTAGGCACGGGCTACGGTTGATTATTGAGTTTGGAAAGTGTTTCAATAGTTGTTCTTGAGTTGAGTGAAATGATAGGGCAAGAAAGAAGAATGCTCACGACTGGATCGTTGAGACAAGAAAGAAGAATGCTTGCGACTGGGTCGTCGAGGCAAGAAAGAAGAATGCTCGCGACTGGGTCGTCGAGGCAAGGTCTCAGATGTGAGAAGTGTTGAACTTAGCCCGGAAAGAGATGGTAACACTAGAAGTAGATTGACTGTGTGAGACGTCAGTTTGAGTCGAGTCTTGCATGGTCATGGACAACTTGTCGACAAGGTAGAGTTTTTCCGCACGGCAACTCGTGGCGCCACGGGACCGATGCGGCATAAGGAAACAAAAATGGCTCTGGGAGTCTAAAATAGCTGGGCCTGGGGCAAAGTATTCGGTGGACGCTCATTAGGGCTAGCTACCCGAACCGGTCCATCCTATACTCAGCTAAAAGGGAGTCCACAATGGCTCTGGGGGTCAGTGACCAAGTTCATATAGATGAGTCGGCACGGGCGGCAATCCGCGAGTGTGCCTTTGGACTGAGTCGAGTCGTGAGTGCACTATATCAAGGAGTCAAGTCGAAGGTGTGTGTACAAGTTAGAACACAAGGAATGTCTGGGCCTAAGATTTGGTATCAACATAGGCGTTGTGCTTCGGCACGAGATGTGGCGTCAAGTCATGAGTTGTCGGCATATAAGTTGGTTTGAGTTGTCTTGAGTTTATGTCAGGAAATACCGCAAGGCAAAGTCGGTCGAGTGGCACTTAGCCCAGAGGTCTTGATTGGGTCAGTTGGTGACCAAAGTAGCACGGGCCGCGAGACGGCGATGTGGTTAGTCTTACTGAAATACGAGGCACGGCCTCAATATGGTTTTGTAGCACGGTCACGTGGAAAAGGAGTCTATCGTGTAGTTGCATCTCTGATTTTGGGCCGTAAGGCAAACACGACTTGATAGGTTAACGTTGATGTTGCAAGCACGGGATGGTCTAGAGACACAAATAGGCCAAGGCGTCGGTCCTAAAACTGATCCTAAGGCAAGAGTAGAAAGAAAATCATAAAGGGGACTATGTTGCATAAAAGTAAATCAAACGTGTTGGTTTTGTATGGGTGGGCGAGGAGCTCATTCCACCAGTACAGTTGAGTACTGACACCCACATAGTTTCTATGTGCAGGCACAGGTAGAAGCTCGTGGCACGGTGCTCGCTTGGATGCGTCGAGACACGGAGTTCCTTGGCGGTTCGAAGCGTGCGGCCGCATGGAGTCAAGACTTATATGGGACATAATGTGTGGACGTCGCCTTCCAAAGCTTCCGCTGGCTCAAGACTTGTATTTGAGAGATGAGAGAGGGCTGAGTGACTTGTAATGTGAGATGGGTGAGCATTGAGTGAGCTTGAGAGACTTGTAATCTTGGCCTTGTGCCCCATTGTAAACTTTGTTTCAATATCAATAAAAGAGTGTTTTGCAATGACTTGTGTTTGTTTTCTAAATTTTGCTGCTATTATTCAATGTCTCTGCTAGGGACTTCTGTGCGACGACCCCGTCGCAGCCGCTGAAATCGACCGTTATGGAACCCGCATTGCACGAGCACAATCTAGGCTCGTGCGACATCACGCCTTAGCGAGGACGATCGCTCCTACGGGAGCGGGACGTGACAGATATTCTTGTCATTCCATCTGTACTCGACGAGTCTCTTAGCTGCTACAATGGCGATGTTCAAGTCTTTTACCTCTTGTAGCTGCAATTCTTAAGTCGTCTATGGTTGAAGCCCATCAATAAATAAGAACAACCGGTCCTCCATACCCATGCTAAATATCACAAGCATCAAACATGTGAAGTTCACAATATACTCTTTGGCTGTCCCGATGTAATATTCCTATTTTTGAAGTACATATTTGACCGTATTATTGTATTTGGAGGATTTTAATTTTTGGGGTATTTTTGAAATTTTTATTATTTTCTTGGAGGTAATTTTATCCTCATTATTATTATTATTATTAATTTCTTGTTCCTAATCTACCCTCCAAAATATCTACCCCAACCCATACTCTCTTTTCTCTCTCTCCTCTCTTTTCTCCCTTGCTGGAGAAGCCAGCCCCCAGCCCCTCTCTCTTGAGCTCTCGTCCTCCTCCATCTCGGCCATCTTCCCCCACTGCCACCACCCGCGCCGCCGTCTCCACCACTTCCCGCAGCGACCACCACCACCATCATCGTCGCCGTCGCTGTCATCTCCACGGCCGGCCTCCTCCGCCGCCTTCACCTACGAGCGCCGCCTCCATCTCCACCGCAGCCGCCCCCTTCGCCATGGCCGCCTCCTCCCCGGCTCCCTCTTCCCGGAGCCGCGTCCGCTGCCACTCACTGCAGCCACCACCATCGCCGTCATTTCCATCTCCTCCGGCCGCCCAGGGCGTCGCGCCCCCGCGGGTCGCCTCCAGCGCCGCCGTGACTTGGGCGCCGCTGCCATCACCTCCCTGGTAACCGCTCCCCTCTCTTCCCGTCTCCTCCGCTGGCGGCCGACTCGCCGCACCTGGCCGAGCTTCCCTCAGCTCCTCCGTTCCTTCCTCTTCCTTGCCCCCTGCTGCTGCTGTCGTCTGCCACCCTCCGCCGTCGCGACTCCCCTCCGCCGGCGAGAGATCCCGATTACTTCCCTCTCTCCCTGTCTTCTTCCGCCGTCGACAGCCAGCCCCGTCTGGCCGAGCACCCCGGTGAGCCCCTTCGCCTGCCTCTCTCTTCCTCGATCCGCGTGCCTCGGGGCACGTGTTGTCTCGAGCAGCGTGCTGCTTTGTGCAGTGTGCTGCCTCGAGCAGTGTGCCCTCGTACAGCGTACACTTCTTCGGTTTGTGCGCTGCCTTGGGGTGCAAACCCCTCGGGATACGTGCTGCCCCGTACAGCGTGTCGTCTCGGGCAGCACACCCTCGGTTGGTGCGCTTCCTCGTTCCCCGTATTTTCGGGTCGTGTGCACCTCGATGTACGTGTCGCTTTATTTTGCATGTACCTCGGTCTACGTGCTGCCTAGGGCAGCGGGACGCCTCGAGCCCCTCGCTGCCTCGGGCACCGTGCAACTTCGGTTTGTGCACCGCCTCGTTTTTCGTGCCTCGGCCTGTGCCTATCTTGATTCTCGTGTCGCATCGATCCGCGTACACGCATCGACTTGTGTGCCGCATCGGTTTATGTGCCACTTTCGACTTTGTGCCATCCCGGTTTGCGTGCACGTACTGATTTACGTGCACGTCTTGGTTTGCGTATCGATATACGTGAACGTCCCGTTCCTGTTCGTCTCGATATTCGTGCCATCTTGATTCTCGTGCACGTCTCAGGTTGCGTGCGCATCTCGATCTACGTGCGCATCTCGATTTACATGTACGTTGTCTCCTGTTCATCTCGATCTTCGAGTTATCTCGATTCTCGTACACATCTCGATATTCGTGCATGTCTCGATTTGCGTGCCTGTATCGGTCCACGTGCCTCGGTTTCCGTGCCAGATCCCTGCGCTGCTTGCGAGACCCGTACGGTATAGTCTCGTGCCATTCTTCGTGATTTTGTTATTATTTTATTATTTAATTCTAATAATTATTTATTGTGTGTTCTGAGGATCTCGATTGTCGTGCTAGCTTGGATCGCGACTGCCGAAGACTTGCTTACCTAGCCGAGCCCTCTAGGCAAGTATCCCTTGCTCATCGACGGCTCTTGCCCTCTCTCCTGGATTTTATTGCATTTAATTAATTTGTACTTGTAAACTGTATAACCATGATTAGTGTAGCCTAGTAGTAGAACTGCCATGATGATAACTTAGGATAGCTTGGTCCGATACGGGGATAGACCGTATCGGACAACTCGGATGGGTCATCCACACCTCCGAAGACACGAGCACGACTCACTTGTACGGATTGCTCCCGTATGCCCCGTGTCCGACTCGCGGTCGGGTAACGGCTTGGCTAACTGTTTCGGTGACTGTGTTTGTGGCTTGGACATGACTGTGAGTCTTGGTGCACCCTGCGTGGCGATTCTTGTTGCATGTGTTGGCTTGGCGCCCAGTACGCATCGTAGTGCTGCTGGAGGCCGAGACTTAGTGTTCTCGGCTGTGGTTAGGTTTCCAGTACGCATGGTAGCGCTGCTGGAAGCTGAGACTTAGTGTTCTCAGCCTGTGATTCTGCGGCGGGTTGCGCCGAGTGGATTTTAGCCCTAATTCGTAGGGTGCTCCCGTCCAGAATACAAAGGAGACTCTGCCGAATTTTTCCAGAATTCCCGATCGGAAATTCGGTTCGAAGGATTTGGCAGAACCATTCCTTTGGTTTGCTGGACTGGGCTCGTACATGTTCATCTTGTTATAGTATACCTGATCCTATTGCCTGCCAGGTAGGCTCGCGACTAGATTAGTCGCCTAGCGTCTTGACATATCTTGTCCGTCGGATAGCGTAAGGAGAGCGGTTCTACTCGGGAGACGATCTGCAATCCTGGTCCTTGTTTGGTTTAAGGGTTGTGGATCTGCTCCAGAGTGGTTCATGCAATCCTTGCCATTTCCGGCGGCATTAATTAATAAACACTTGTACCCTGACCATTCATTCTAGGAGTTGTCCTAGTCTAGCGAGATAGGGTGGACAGTTGTCCTATGTATCGGGATTGTGACCTTGGATATATGAGGATTGAGTATTATATGGAGTATGATCTCGGGATGTTCAGTTGGTAGACTCACGTGGACTCTTGGATAGTATTGCTATTCCTTTTGAGGATGTTCTAATTCGACCGGGCCTGACTGTGAATTCTTGGATTTTGATGATCACGAATATTTTGCGGAACGAGGAGAATATCGAGGGTATTATTATATGATTTTTACTCGACTTCCCAAATGCCCAAAACCTGGTACCTTTGTGTATTCCGGTAGTTGGGGAACCTGGTTTGATTGCTATGTCTTGGTAGTTGAGGGGCTTGTTTTCTAGTGGCTTGTGATCATTGACTAGGAGGATTCTTGTGAGCCAGAGGGTCTAGCATTGCTTATAGTGATTAGCTTGGTATTTGGTTATTGACCTTCCTGACATGATATTGATTCCATCGTAGAGGGGTGACTCTTGCTAGATTGATCTGGTGGATGGACCGACTTGATGATTGGAGCTGTAGGCTCCCATATATGTTTGAGATGATATTGTGGTAGAGATTCTGATCTTGTACTTGACCTGGTATCCATGCCACGATGTGGGCAGATAATTTCATGTGACTGACAGATTTATCCTTGTTCCTGACATGACTACTTGTATCCGTGCTATAAGTCCAGCTTACTTTTTGAGGTACTGGCCCTGATTTTGCACTGCGGTGCTTCTTGTCTACTGGCACTTTGAGGTGCTACTTCCATGATTATATGGTATTGCGATGCCATCTTGATATTCTAGCTATATTATATGATTACCTGCACGGGTATCCGGTAGTTGGCCTATAGTCTTAGCGTGGTCAGGATTGCTTGCTTGTTTGTTGCATAACACTAAGGATGGATCACAACTGGGACTATAGGTGCCGAGGTTGATTCTTACTTAGCGTTCTCGTACTGAGGTACGACATCTAGGAGGATGATCATGTGACCACGGCATGTGATTCCGGATAAATGTATGGATAATCTAGGTAACTTAAACTGGTAGAAGCATTGGGGGGAAAACGGAATCCCGAGATCGTGCATTACCAGCCTTATCCCAGACATTAGTCATGACCTGCAGGCTGGCCGCCACGAATATTGTTACCATTCGTGCTAGTAGATGGCAATATCCGGCTACTTTATGTACTATACATTATATACATGGCATGCTCGGCACGGTGGCCTTACGAGGGACCGGTGGTGACATGCAGAGCCCGGTGGTCTTGCAAGGGACCGGCGCTCATCTAGTCTTGATATACTTGGCCCCGCTAGCCCTGCTGGGATGGCACGATCTGAGAATTCCTATATTGCATTGTTGGGGTAACCCAACCTCCACATAGACAGCCGTAGACATTTGAGTGGCCGCTTATTCACCTAAATTGTATGGCTTGTTGCTTGCTAAGCTGGCTGGCACGTAACGCTGTCCCGGTGCGGTAATTCATTCCCTTGCTCTTGTTTGATGTAGGGGTGAGTTACTGTTCCGATGACAGACTACGAGTTCCAGTTGGCGATGCAAGCATTAGTGGATGTTAGGATGACTGTGATGATTGTTGGTTACTTACACTAGTCATGGATTGTTATCGTGCGTTGGTACCGCACGATCCCTTACCTTATTTACTGTTTTTAGATGCTATTCATGTTATATTTTATCCTGCTGGTTTTTCTTCGTCCGTCCTTGAGCCTTCCTTTCTGGTACTTGCTACGGTTGGCCTGACCAACCCTGGATTGTTCCCAGATTGCCTGAGACCGACCCTGTGGATCTTCCAGACTTGACTTGGGGGATGTGCTTCAGTTCCAGACCATGTTAGGGACTGTGGGAAGGTATACTAGTCTGCATTATTATCCTGTACTGTAGATTCCTGATTTTCATATAAGTATTTCCTGCTTTCCATATGATTATCTCTCTTGATGTTGTTTCATTATGATTTGCCTGTGGACATGAGATCGGATTTAGGCCATAGATTGATTGCATGCTAGGATACCCAGCAAGACTTGACAGCCGTCATCGCCGTATAGCGTATTCGTACCTTATACGGTGTAGCTGGCCTACGTCCGTCCCCGTATTTCGGTACTGGGGCGTGACACCCGGTGTACTTGAGTTACCGTAAGCTACACCTCAATAACAAGCTAATATAGATATATTGTAATAAACATGATATACTACTAACTGAAGTCCTTTGGCAAGATATACTTTCCTAATCCGTATAGGTGAAGAGTCGATCAACGTGTCGTAGACGATCATATCGGATATGGAAGGACAGTACTGTAATTAAGAAACACCGAACGATAGATGAATCTCGAACGATGCGCTGCAAGGGCTCGACGATGTTGTGGACGGCTCTGGTCGTGGCCACCATTGCCGCTGCTCTATTTTCTTCCTCTTGGTAATGGTGATGATGTTTTCGGGGATGGTGGTGATGTTGGGAGGATGGGGGAGAGGAAAGAGATGTAAGAGAGAGAGAGAGGGAGGGGGTGAGTGACATGGATGGGGAAGGATCATGAAAATAACAATAATAATATTAGTAAAAATTATAATAATAAAGCATAATTAATAAATACAAAATTTTAAAATTTTGTTAATAGATAAAAATTGGAAAAATGGAAAAATTGAAAATTTTGAAAAATCATAGGGTTTATAAGCGCCGAAGCCGAATATAGAACTCTCGTCCAGAGTATTGGTGAATGAATATTGTTGAAAGATTATTGCTCGAGTTGAGTCTCTTCCGTGAATTGTCTTTCCGCTTATATTGTGATAACAATGCGGCAATCAACATAACAAATGATCCAGTTCAACATAATCAGACAAATTACATTGAAATTGATCCATTGTTTTTATTTGTGAGATACTCGATTCATAGGAGTTATGTTTAATCTATATTACACCAAAGAAGCAAGTTAATGACATATTTAGTAAATATTTGATTGGTTCTAGGTTTTAGAGTCTTCTCGGCAAGCTAAGCATGATTGATATCTATACTTCGCTTGAGGGGGGGACTGTAGAGAAGATTACATGATGATCATATCCTCTTTCAAATTAGGATACCACATGACTAGTTAAATTAATAGTAACAGGGGCGGCCCTGGCCCAGGGCCCCCTGACGAAAGGGGACACCAACATAGAACTATTTACATTAGAACTAGTATGTATTATGTGTCTTTTTCAACAAAAAAGTATTGTAGTGTAGTGGTTATAATGTTAGACTTATATTTAAGAAGTCTTTGGTTCAAATCTTGACTACAACAATTTTTCGTTTATTAGCCCTATATATATGGCCCTTGCCATATGATGAAGAGAAAGGAATAAAAATACTATTCTACAATATCTTGTCTTCCTTCAAACACGTTATCAGCACGATTGCTGAAGCAAGGTGAATCGATGTCCAGATCTCGACGTCATCCTCCCTTTTTCCTTAGTCGATCCGACTGATCTATAGATGAAGTGTGAATGCCTTGTGGACAGCGCCTCGACGCACACAATCCTTCGAGAAAAAAGCTATTTTTATAGCTTATATGATTATGACGGTCCTGTTATTACGATGTCAGGACTATCAAACATAATAGAAGGATCTGGTGAAGCAATTATATTGCTCCCAAATAAAACAAGACTAATAATAAAAGATGCACTATTCTCTCCTAAATCAAATAGGAACCTCATAAGTTTCAAGGACATTCGTTTAAACGGATATCACTTAGAAACAAATGAAATAAATGAGACAGAATATCTGTATGTTACTCGTCTAAAAGATGGTTCAAAAACTATCTTAGAACGATTCAAGGGACTCCCGTCGGGTCTCTATCATACTCATATTCAATCAACAGAAGCTAACATGATTGTGCACCAGAAGTGTCATTCATCGCCAAAATTTAAACTTTGGCATAATAGACTGGGTCACCCAGGATCAGCTATGATGAAACGAATCATGAGCCAATCCAGTGGACACAACCTGCAGAACCTGAAGATTCTTCAGAAGTATGATTACTCGTGTCTACCTTGTTTTCAAGGAAAACTTATAACAAGACCATCCCTTTTGAAAGTGGGACTAGAGTCTCCTAGCTTCTTAGAGAGAATTCATGGAGACATTTGCGGACCTATTCACCCCGCAAGTGGTCCATTTAGGTACTTTATGGTACTTATAGATGCATCTACTAAATGGTCTTATGTGTGCCTTTTGTCCACCCGCAACTTAGCTTTTTCTAAGCTATTGGCACAAATAATTAAGTTGCGGGCTCATTTCCCCGATAACCATATCAAAAAGTTAAGACTTGATAATGCGGGTGAATTTACTTCACAGGTTTTTCAAGACTTTTGCCAAGCAACTGGCATCGAAGTTGAACATCCTGTAGCTCATGTTCACACCCAGAACGGGTTAGCAGAATCTCTTATTAAGAGATTACAATGGATTGCTCGTCCATTGTTGATGCAGTCACAGTTGACTGTGGAAGCTTGGGGTCATGCTATATTGCATGCCGCATCACTTATTAGAATACGGCCTTCTGGAGGTCATATTCTATCTCCGATGCAGCTCGCTTATGGTTCACCTCCAAATATCTCACATTTGAGAGTTTTTGGTTGTGCTGTTTACGTCCCTATAGCTCCCCCACAGAGGACCAAAATGGGTCCACAACGTCGATTAGGTATCTATGTTGGGTTTGACTCACCCTCTATAATTAGATACCTAGAACCCCTGACGGGTGACGTATTTAAGGCACGTCTTGATGACTGTGAGTTTGATGAAGGATTATTTCCTAAACTGGGCACACAGTCTAAGAAGCCAGAAGCTTCTAAGACAATTTTTTGGGACACAAAAACTTTGTCTCATTTTGATCCGCGTACAAGTCAATGTGAAGATGAGATCCTGAAGATATTACATCTTCAGAACACTGTACATCTACTTCCGGATACATTTACTGACAACCAGAAGATTGTCAAATCACACGTCCCTGCTGCCAACACGCCAGCTAGGATTGACATCCCTAAAGATGGATGCAATCCGCCGGCAGCAGAAATGGCAGTACCTCAATTAAAAAGATGACGCCCACCAGGTTCGAGAGACAAAGTCCCTCGTAAAAGAAAAAACCCTGGAGAAATTAAGAAGATCCCAACACAGGATGCTGAGCTCAGATCAGCTACCTCTCCCCTCCTAGTTTCCCCTAAAGAGGAACAAACAGGAGAAATATCATTAAATTATGTACGTACTGGAGAGGTACTGAACAGAAAAAGCACAGTCGTCGACGACGATTTTTCGTTCAATATTGCCATTCACGTCACTGAAAATGACGATGACATCGATCCACGGTCTCTAGCGGAATGTAAACGCAGAGGCGATTGGCCAAAGTGGAACGAGGTAATAGGAGTAGAGCTGGACTCACTCTTGAAACGCGAAGTCTTTGGACCAGTAGTCCAAACACCTGAAGGTGTAAAACCTGTGGGATATAAATGGATCTTCACAAGAAAAAGAAATGAACACAACATAGTTGTGCGCTACAAAGCACGCCTTGTAGCGCAAGGTTTCTCCCAGAAACCGGGAATAGATTATGAAGAAACATATTCTCCGGTCATGGATGGGAATACCTTCAAATTCCTGATCAGCCTCTCTTCTCTGAAAAGCCTAGAAATGCAGCTCATGGACGTTGTGACTGCATATCTTTATGGCAATATAGATAAAGATATCTATATGAAACTCCCTGAAGGATATAAAATTTCACCAGAGAAAACAGATAGACCTCGGGACACCTATTCTGTAAGGTTACAAAGATCATTGTACGGTCTTAAACAATCAGGAAAAATGTGGTATAATAGACTAAGTGAGTTTCTTGCTACGCAAGGATTTACTAATGATAAAGTCTGCCCGTGTATCTTTATAAAAAGATCGGGAACAGGATTTGTTATAGTCGCCGTTTATGTCGACGACTTAAATCTCATTGGATCTCCTGCAGAGATCACTGAGATATCTGAAAGCCTTAAGACAACTTTTGAAATGAAAGACCTAGGCAAAACAAAGTATTGTCTTGGCTTACAGATCGAACACCTAAAGGGTGGTATCCTGTTACACCAATCTACATATACACGAAGATTACTTAAACAATTCCACATGGATAAATGCCATCCCCTTAGTACACCAATGGTCGTTCGATCATTGGACGTAAAAAAGGACCCTTTCCGTCCACTGGAAGAGGGGGAGGAATCATTAGGTCCTGAAGTACCTTACCTAAGTGCCATTGGGGCACTACTCTATCTGGCTAACTGTACGCGTTCTGATATAGCATTTTCAGTTAACTTATTAGCCAGATACAGTGCAGCGCCCACAAAGCGCCACTGGAATGGAGTGAAGCATCTTCTGCGCTACCTCCAAGGGTCTATAGACCTAGGACTATATTACCCGAATAGTGGGTCTTCCACTTTACTTGGTTATTCAGATGCAGGTTATAGATCAGATCCCCACACAGAGAAATCACAAACTGGATTTGTGTTTACTTTCGGTGGTACGGCTATCTCCTGGAGGTCCGTCAAACAGACCAGTGTGGCTATCTCATCCAACCATTCTGAACTCCTGGCAATCCATGAAACAAGCAAGGAGTGTGTTTGGCTTCGCTCCGTCATTCAGCACATTTTGGCATCTACTGGCCTGAAGACTGGTGAACTTGAGCCTACTACCATTTTTGAAGATAATGCAGCATGCGTAGCTCAACTTCAGAAAGGATACATGAAGAGTGACAAGACGAAGCACATATCCCCCAAATTCTTCTGGACGCACGACCTTCAAGAGAAGGGACAAGTCAAAGTACAACAAATTCAATCTTGTAATAACTTAGCAGATTTGTTTACCAAAACACTGCCACGATGTACTTTTGTAAAGCTTGTAAGAGGAATAGGGATGAGGCAACTAAAAGACCTGCAAGCCTGAAGCTTGTATAGATCAGGGGGAGTAAAACTATAGGATTGTACTCTTTTTCCTTAGGACTGATGGTTTTTCCCACTGGGTTTTCCACAGCCAAGGTTTTAACGAGGCAAACCAAGTTTACTCTGGATCCAGCAGTATCCACCCCATTAGCTTATTGAATCCTGAAGTATTTCATAAGTGGATCCAAGGAAATGGATGAATAAGGGGGAGTGTTGTGAAACCCATTTTATTCACCATTATGTCATGAGTTACACATGACCCTTGGAGTCATGTAACTCATGACCCTTGGGTTATGTAACTCATGACATAATGGTGAATAAAATGGGTTTCACAACATCGTTTTATTTATATATATATTTTTACATTATGTATGGAGTCCCATTTTGAAAGTTTTGTCTCGGACTCCTATCAGCTCAGGGCCGGCCCTGAATAGTAACTCTTATTAACATCTCCTTTGACTTGCCGCACTAGGTTTTCAATTACCACCTCTTTTGACTAGTTTCCTATAAATAAGATTTGATCTCTCTTTTGCCAAATACGATCATTAAGACTTCTTCTTCTCCTTCGTGGTTTTGAATCTCTTCAAAGTATAGTAGATCACGAAAACCAATGGTTAGAACTTCTTACTTGGTCCATTAATGGAACTAGAATTTTGGTTTTAGAAGGTTTTAATTCCTTGTGGTCCTCTATCAAACAAGACTGACACATGGTAAAGGAGTATCCGTAAGTCATGCATGTAGGACATGGAATGATCAGCCAATTAAATTGGTTCAAGCTGTAATCGAACGAGCAACAGAAAGAAAAGTTGGGTATATATATATATATATGCATGCATGGACCATAAAGGATCACACTCAGGAAACTTTCTTGGGATGACATCTTCCTTTTCCTCGTCACTTTTAAGAAAAAGGAATTGATTTGTGTGCTTTGCTAACCATTGAATCTTAATATTAGGATCATTCAAGTATATATATTGAATGCTTTTCAAAAGAGCTTGGCAGAAAAAAGAGTAGTGAGAAAGAATGGAGGCAACTAAAAGAGAGGAATTGATTATAAACAATAATGATCAGTCACCAGTAACATGGCAACACTATTTCAACTTAAATCCAAGAGAGGACTGGAGAAGAAGAGGCTCCCCCCTTTTGCTTAGGAATGGTTAAGAGTAATTTCTCTATGGCTATTGCTTAAAAGTTCCTCTACTTTGGTAACAGGCTAATATGAACAAAACAGTGATCAAAACCTATAAACTTATATGAGTACTGTAGCTATATGTTTATTTTGCTGACAAACTAAGCTCGATTGCAACTAGAGTACTATTTGGAGAGGAACTTAGAAGAGTTTCAATTTCAGTACAACTTTTTTTTGCTATAATTCGGATTGGTAGGATTTGGATCTGTGCCGATATACGAAAATAAGAAATGCAATTTATGAGAAGAACTTTGGATTATTTACTGAGAGGTTTAGGTTCTTCAATCTGGCGTCTTGATCGTGGGATCTCTTGCTTAGAGTTCAAGGACGAAATCAGGATTGAATGATAAGGGAGCCAAACAACATAAACATTGTATTTTTCGCAAAAAAAACTAGGGGAGACGGATACACTAGGCAGCTCGAAAGCTTTAAAAGTTCTAATTGAATTTTTCGAAGTTTTCAAAAGTTAGAAGAGCCAAACCACTCAAAACCATTTCAATGCTTTTAGAGCATTTCCAACCCTATTGTCTTATTTTATGTTGTGATTTTTAGATGGCAAGAGACACAAGACAATGTCTTGTATAGGTGGTAAGATTATATTCACAAAAAACAATAAATTTGAAAAGTCATCTCCAATACAAAAGTATTGAGAAGACAATAAAAATATTTTTCTAAAACTTCCAACACAACTTTTACTCTTCTACTTTTTTTATAAACATTTTTATTCACAATTGATAATGTGGACATAACGTCATTGTGAAGTGCATTGTCTAGATCTAGACAACTCACATTGTCCTTGTCATGTTATTATCATGTCAACACTATACTTTATTTCACATTTGCATCGAAAAAGTACTTAAAAAAAAAAAAAAAAAAAACTCGTCATTCTTATGTGGCAACCATTTTTTTTTTTCCCAAAATTACAGTAGAGTTGAAGATGCTCTTAGTTCTGCACTATTGATAGTCACAAATCTATCGGTCGAGCCAACGCGCTCTTCTCCAACAAGAAAAGGTTTCAAGTGTGAGGGATTATAATCGTAGCTGACTGACTAATATAATATGGGCTTACACTTGGAGGAGGAAGAGTGTTGAAAGAGCTGAGTCAACACTAACATTACTTATATGTACATATCCTCATGGTTTGAAAATGGAGGCTTTTGGAAGGATACATTTGGTTGCTACTCTCGCGCTTCTTTTAAAAAACCATTGTCCTAAAGATTGTACTACACAGCTGCACGAAGTACAATTGCAAGTAGTACACTAGGAGTAGTACTACTTATCCTGCGTGTGGATCTTCCCCAATTACAAAGTTGGATGGAAATTAATCAGAGTAATGCTACGACTGCAACAAAATGGCTACAATCTTTTTACAACTTGCCACGTGGCAGGGAGAGGAGAGAGATGGGGCCTGATGGGACCATGTTTGCTTGGGGGTAGAATAGGTGGTAAGAATATTGTAAAGGTTTGGTAGTAAAGTTATAGCATTCTTGAATTAATTAAGAAGGTTGAGGAAACTCTTGCTAGTTTACATTTAGACCTCGTTTGGTTTGCGGAAAGTCAGAAAAGATAATCAATTCTTTGTTGTTGTTTTTTTTTTTGGAGAATTGTAATTTATATTTTTTTAAAAAAAATTATTTGTTTGAAAATATCATAGAAATTGGAAAGAAAAGTGAATCTTATATTATATATATATTTTTTTCTTTTGTGAATCATTTTTCTCTACTGCTTATTTCTCGACAATAGGGTGTCCTAGTACGTTTCATAAGGCATCGTTTATACTGAGTAAATGTTGGGAATGAACGCAGAAATATGGTTTTCCAAATCGGGAATTTTTTATATTGAGGAATGAAAAAATAGATACAAATTAGATATGATCCACAATCACGCAAAAGCACAACGCAAACACAACTGATAAACGTTTATGTGAGAAAACATAGACTATTTTTTTATGGGATAATCGAATTCCAATCCGGAAAAGCCTCCACTAATGAAATAAATAAAAAAGTACACCGACTTATTTACAAACTCCTCTACCGATCCACAAAGATCACCGCAACTCCCAAAATAAGAATACAAATTGATTACGAAACGAATAAGAAATTACCAAAGACAGAGAAGCCGGGGAAGAATCGATGAAGAACTCCTCGAAGCAATCTGGCTTTCAAAACAATCCGAAATCATTCAAAGCTCTCTTCCTCTTGATTGAAAGAATGCACGGTTGAAGAATTTACATTTGCTATATGCCTATGTGTTATTTTGAGCAACTCGATCGATCAAGATAATATTTCTAGCTAGTAGCTTATAACTAACTAATCTTGCCGGCATTGTCAGGACTTCGTGTAAAAATATACACTAGAGTAACAAGTACATTCAACGTACTGTGTTCGTTTGTCGATTCTCGAAACGAGATGCACACCTTATCATAAAGAATTCCTAATATAGAGTCCAACCATGAGCCATTAGGTCGGAGTTGGGTTGTCATATTCGAAACTGGGTTTTGGTTGTCTCTTGACTCTTATTGTAGGTCATTCCTGGAGGGTCATCCGTGATTCCGGCCTCTATTGGGATCACTTTGAACCTGGGAGTTGTCCTATAGGAGGGTGCCCGATAGGGGTGAGCGTTCGGTTTATTCGGTTTCAACCGAACCGAATTAGCCAAAACCGAATAAACCAAAATTCTAAAAATACAAAACCGAAACCAACTTTATTCGGTTCGAATTAATGGGTCGGACCCAATGTTGGAATCGTAGTTAAATTATACTAAAAATTATAATTTTGATACACATATTTGTTAAAATTCGAAATTATGCTCAAAGTTGGGCTAGTTGTTAAATTATCAATGTTAGAATTGAAAACACACATAGAATTATTATTTTCAAAATATACATTTTCTTAAATTGAGAATATTTACATATTTGTATAATTCTTATTCGGTTTTCGGTTTGGACCGAAACCGAAACCTAAAACCGAAACCGAATAAGAAATTATTGTATTTTGAAAACCGAAACCGAACTGAATATTTTTGAAACCGAACCGAATATTCGGTTCGGTTCGATTTTCGGTCCAAAACCGAATAATGCTCACCCCTAGTGCCCGATGTCTTATCTGACTTATACCTGGGCCAGCCCTGGATCTACAGCTCCACTGCCATATAACATCATATGATTAAGAGGAACACCAGCAGGGGGGACCTGCCATAGTCCCAGAGATCAGTTGTTTAATTGCAAGACGCTCAATTAGTCGGCATTTAAATATAATTAGCCCCTCTTTTTATAAGATATAACTCGTGTCGTCACCGATCGTCAGAGCCATCAATTATCGAGTCGTCGTCGTCGTCCTCGAGGATCGATGGAGATTGGAGATGAGTGTGAGTCACTCTTCTCGCAAGATTAGCTAGCTACACATAATCTCTTCGTTAGTGCATGCATGGGTGGCATTTTGCCAAGCTATAGAGTTATATTATATTGACAATCACCAGACACATTTTTGTCTAATCATGGCGTAATCAAAAGCCTTGTTAGCAATTCGGCAAACGGAAAAAATTCGGAACGGCAATAGTATGAATATAAATCGGCACAATATAAGTAAAATACGGTCAAATTTTGGTCAAAAATTCGTCCAACGACAAACATTCGGATCAGATTTAATTCGTGTTTAGTATGTTTCATATGAACCAATTCGGTACTAAAAATTCAGCATACATATAGGGCCCACCCACCTCTACTCCTTCATAAACAAGGGTTCAGTGTGAGAATAAGAAGAGGTTGGATGATGGAAAATCGAACGATTTTTCTTTGATTGTTGCAAGCAACATGTACAAAGACTCTTGGGTTTCTTTTTTTGGTTACTGTGAGACTTTTTATTCTTTTCTTTTGATAATTTTTTAGAATTGTGCCGGTCTTAATATGTAATAGCAGCAAGAGTCAAGAAAGTCAAGACTGTTGGGCTTCTTGGTCACTTTTTTTGGCCAAATTTTTAAAAATTCCTACGCTACGCGTTTAAAACGCGCGGCTTAAGCTAAGCCTATCACGAGCAGCGTCGCTGCTTGATCGGCGGGGAGGAGCATCTCAAAGTATGGGTGGGGCAAAGGATCAAGTGCTTTCACTTTGTCCCCAGGGATCCACCACGGGTTGGGTTTGAGAGCCGTGTGATGGGTGACTATCCAGCACGGTTCGGAGAGCACTTGTATGTAGTCTGTGCTGGCGTATGGAAGCCCCCGCCGCAAGAAAGAAGCGGCTCTTCTCACGGCTCCGTCACCATTGACTCTATTTATTATTATGGTAAATCAGTGTATCAAGATGTCAATCTGAGATCTTATTTCAGTTCGATACGTCCACCTACGAGACTCACCTTTGAGGTTTAAAATTTGCGTACAAATCTGAATTTTTCAAAAGTACGTAAGTATTATACGTTTATGCATGTAAGATACGGAAAAATTCGCGTATAATACGTGTTTTATTCGGATGATTGCTAACAAGGATCAAAAGCGGATGCTATTGTTTTGTAGTATTAATAATTAATTAATGCCATAAATTGCATGCCAACATTCTATATGACACTGCTGCTGGAGTTTATCTAGCAAAAGGAAGAAGAAGAAGAAGAAAAAAAATTATAAGGTCTTAGTATATTAATTCGTATGCCAGTGATATTGCAGTAACTTCAATATATAGGTTGGCTCTGCAGTAAGGTTTTGAAGACATTGACAACACAATTTACGTCTGTGAAATTACATGTACAAAATATATAGGAGATTTCTTTAACTCTGATATTTGACATATGTATACGTATATACGTATGTATGCCGTGTATCGTTGCAGCATTCTTCGTCTCTTACTATACTGTGCAGAGAGTAGTACTATGTAAAAAAAACTTACAAGTATATCATCAGGTATTGCCAAATATATCATTCACAAAATATAAAACGGAACCCCAAATATTCAGAGAAGGCATTCTTCTCCATTTTTAGGAACTTCATAATAGTAGAACAAGTCTCGCAGTTATGATTTCTGCTTTGAACAACTTGGCATCTGGCTATATGAAAGCCTGGAAGATTGTCGTAAGAAAAGGGGGGATGACTAAGTCCGAAATCTTATCGGACTTGCTCCTGAGCCTGGCAAGGAAAAACCAACTTTATCTTGCCTTGGTAAAAAAAAAAGTATATCTTGAAAAAGATGTTGGAGTTGGTGGGATTTTCAACCTATGTAGAGAAGATTTCGGAGTGCGACGAGCGTGTCTGTATGTCAGAGAAATTCGGGAAGGTGATGAGGCCATTCGGAGACGGGGGAGAAGCTCGGGAGCCACCATACGGCATACTGGAACAGGGGAGGCAGAACTCGGGCCGAGTTCTGTCCCAGGCAGAACTCTAGCCGAGTTCTGTCCCCTTGTGTCCAGAACTGTTCTGCCTTGCCCACACAGAATTCCACCCGACCTCTGTATCGTCGGGCTGAAGCTAATTTTAGGATATTTTTTTACACCGTTGGATCGTATCCTACGGTCCAAATTTTGCTGCGGAATTAGGGGGTTTATATATGGTTTTTCCTAACCATAATCACATAAAAACGGAGAAAAAAAAAAGAGAGTGGAAGGAGCCAAGAGTGCCATTGCAACTTTGAGAGAGAAGAAGGAGGATTGGAGGTCTTTTTCGAAGGAGGATCGTGTTCGAGTAATCTCTACTCGTCGTCTTTGTTCTTCGTAACCTTGTAAATATTTCCTGCTTCCAAGTGTTGTGGAGATCCGTGTTGGATCGAGAGAAGTTTGTAGAGGGTGTACTCCTTTATTTAATTAGTGAAGGCTTCTCAAGGGTTGGCCTTCGATCGTCCCGTGGTTTTTTTTTCGCAAGGGTTTTCTACGTCATTTTTTTTTTTTTTTTGTCTACGTGGATTGATTTTCAAAAAAATATTGTTCGATTCTCTCGCATGTACTCTCTGATTTGGGAAAATATTTTTGCGCTTCTTTCCCAACAAAAAATAACAAAGATGGCAAATGTACAAACTATGTATTTGCAGAGTACACTTGCATACTCAAACATGGGGATCACAGGAGCGAGTATGATGTCAAGGATTTGATTATTTTTCAATATCAGGATGACCTCAACCTAAAAATAATGTTCGAAAGTGACATAATAATGAATTCATTTTCTGAGCATGATGACTGATTAGTTTTCTTGATTGATTTATCTAAACTAAGTGATCTGTGATGCATGCTTCGGTATCTCTCTCTCTCTTAATTTTTCCTTTTTGTTAATTAGTGACGAGCAAAATGATATAATTAAATTAGATAAGAAAGAACCTAACATAGCAACCGACCTAAAAGAAGACATCAGAGTAAGGTTAAGGCCTCACTAGACCCCAAAGATTGTTTCGTTGCTTAATTCATGGTACTCACATTATTTTATTATATTTTGAGATGTGCGATGTTATATACGAAATTTTGTACATGTTGCATTGCATTTTCAAATATTGTTTTATTGCTTAATTCATGGACACTCACATTATTTATTTATTTGAGATGTCCGACATTACGTACGGGACTTTATATACGCTGTCCCTACGCTGCATTGTATGTATTTTGGGTCCACTGTCTCCCAACTTCCATCATTTTTATAAATAGAAAAAATAATACGCACTCGTGACTCGATTCATTGATCTTCTGTCATGCAGCCAAATTCTTATGCCTCTTTCCGGCGTCACTCGAGTTCGGCAGACACCCACATTATTAAAAACATGTTCTTGAAGAAGAACTGTATCTTGATGGAATAGTAAATGTTGTACGTGTGCGGACATAAAATGAAAGGTAAAATATCATGGAAACCTAGCTATAGTTTAGGCATTATGAATGACTAATTTGTCCTGATAACGATATAATGAAGTAAGTGACTGCTACATATGAGAAAGCTAAGATGAACGATTCCATATATGGGCCTACTAATAACTTGTACCATGAAGCTGACACCTTCCTTAGCTCAGCATTACTTATTAGTGTACGAACTATTAAATACTCATTGGTTTATTTAAGATGAATTTTCTTAATACCAATTGCAAATTTACTAATTAAACTGAGACCTCCAAATTATGTCACGTTACGGCTCCTTACAATAAGATCAGACCTTCATCTCCTTTGCGTGTCGAATCGAGCATGAAGCTCGAACTCTACCATCCTCCCGCTCCTAATGGAGCCAGTCGTTTTGTTAGCCTTCTCCCATCAAATTGGGGTTAGTGACGAAAATTTAGATTATAAATTAGAGAAATGTGTGGAAGATTGGCTAAACTTTATGAACTTTTTTTTTTCCCTTTCATTCTGTCATCTATGTAATTCTTTCTACGGAAATTTTCCTTTAGAGCATTCAAGTTATACAAAATTCCGGGAAAAGCATAATTTTTTTTCTAAATCCCATATAAAGCACAAAAACGCCCTACCATATGGCATTTTACGAAAAGAAAGAAAGAAAAGGAAACGTCATATGGCATGGCAATTTTCAATTAAAAAAATGAAAAATAGTACTAAATAACGACTGCCACTAACGGAGTTAGCAAAAAAAAATAAAAAAAAACGCTATTTATAATGGATGAAAATTTAACAATAATTTGCTACCATGAAGATATATATACTAGATGACTTATCTCACCAAGGAGGTACAATCCATCTTATTTCTACTAACCAGAATATCACAATAGCTAGTTTAAGTAATATTATTAGTGATCGTTTTTTCCGTTGGATATGAATTTACAATCACGTAATTTTTTACATATACATTTTTAATGGTAGGTAGTGAGGCAGCATGAAATTTTATTGTTTAAACTAGTTTAGGTTCATTTTGCATTAAAATTTATATCAATCAATCACTACTAAATATCGACACAACCATTATTTCAAATAGTCAACATTTTCGTAATAACCAAGATCTTAATGTTGGTCCTAGTTGCATAAACCAAAGTTACCAAACTGAAGTGAATTTATTTGCTAACTCCGTTAACGACAGTCGTAATTTAGTATTATTTTTTATTTTTTAATTGCAAAACGCTATACCGTATGGCATTTCTTTTTTTTTTTTTAAATTATTTTGGAAAATGTTTTGTATGGGATAGAAAAAAATTATGCCTTGCGTGAAATTTTGTATAACTTGGATGCTCTGAAGAAAAATTTCCGCTCTTTCTATGTTGGTGCAGAGGCAACCATGGGCAAAGAGAGAGACTACACAACCCAAAACCAAGCCTCCATTGAACTTCCAAAGGCTACTTTCAGGAAGTCCAGGGTTCCTGATCTAGAGAAACAGAGGACTTGCCATTAGAGCATCTCCAACCCTATTGTCTTGTTAAGTGTTGTGAGTCTTATGTGGCTCCTATGTGGCATGAGCCACAAGACAATGTCTTGTTTATGTGGCAAAATTATATCTCAAAAGACAATGAGATAGAAAAACTCTATCCAATGCAAAAGTATTGAGAAGACAATAAAAAGTATTTTTTCCAACTTTCAAGGCAACTTTTAAGACAACTACTCATCTTCTTTCTTTTTTCTAATATTTTTTATTCATAATTGATGACATGGAAGAGAAGACATTGTCAAGTGCATTGTCTAGAACAAGACAATCAACTTCACAATGTCTTCTTTAATTTTTGCCACATAAGCTTCACAATTGACTTGACAATTGCATTGGAGAAGAACTTTTGAATAAAATTTTGTTATTCCTATGTGGCAACAACTTTTTTCCAAAGTCACAATAGGGTTGGAGATGCTCTTAGAACTTTGAAAGGTCCTACCTTTTTTTTTTTATAGCAAACTGTGTAAAGCTGCAGGAAAAGTTCCAAAGGAAGATACAAAAGTTCTCGCCCCAACATTCTCCATTCAATCGGCACAAGAAGTCACATCAATATACATCCTAAAATCTAGATTTTTGTGCAGGTTCGGATTTGATACGAGACCTATGAGGTGTTTACTCATGCTCAAAATTTTAGAGGACACCAAAGTTTTTATACTATTTAATATAAACCCAATTTTGGGAAGAAGTCCACCATACTCGTTATAATCATTTTAGTCCGTATATTTTTTATTATAAGATATCTAAATATTATATATTATAATACCAAGATACAAATCAGTTAGTCAGAATAAAGAAAAATTTGTTACAATCGTTGTCAAAATCTCTCCCTCTCCTGCCGTTCTAACAGTCCGACACTCTCAATCTCCTCTATCCTTCTGTTATTGTCAATCTCCTCTTTCACTTTGTGCGTATTTTGGAAGTAATAGAACAACAGAACAAGTTACAATTTTATTTTTTTGGTTTAGAACATCCTTAATTTTATTAATATTTTATTTTAATATTATTTTATCTATTATTTTATTTTTTAAAATTTGTGTTGATAATATTATTATATCATCGTGGATGAAAAAATAAATTAGATGAACATTAAGTTTTGAGCACATCATTTTTAAAGTTCTGTCTGATGTCTCAAAATCTGAAGTCCGCTATTGTTGTGACTATTTCTTTGAAACAAAATAAACGACTCTCTTAATCCTCCTGGGTAGGGGTGCAACTCGGGCGGGTTGGGCCGGGTTTGAGGTCAACCCGAGCCCAACCCGATAGATCATAAGCCTAGTCCAAGCCCAAGCCCGACCCGACTTCGGGTTCAACATTTGAAGCCCAAGATCAAGCCCGGAGGATCGGGTTGGGCTCGGGTTGGGTCGGGTCCATCGGGTTTATCGGACTCTAATATGATATTTGAAATAATTTTAAACAAGAGTAATATTAAATGCATAATCAAATAGCAATCAAGTCTCAATCATTACAAAATAAAACTGAAATGAGATTTAGGACAAGGAATTGAAGAGTTTGGGTGAAAAAAATTATAGTTTAAACTTTTTATTTAAGTAGTATGAAACAATATATATATATAAATTATATATATGTCGGGTTTCGGGTTACCCAACACATGAACCCAAGCCCAATTCGATTTTTGATCGGGTTCAAATATTTTAACCCGAGCCCAAGCCCGAACCCGAATATCTTCAACCCTAACCCAACCCATTAACGGGTTTACCCGATCGGGTTCGGGTTTAGCCCGCCCGAGTTGCACCCCTACTCCTGGGTGGCCCTTTGGCCTATCAAACATCTACAAAGGTTAACGGATCATTGAAATGTTCCCAGACCCGACCCGTCAGGTCCGCAAATCTCACCGTTCAAGGACGTGTATGAGAGAGAGAGAGAGAGGGCTCAGTGTTAGCGTTCGTCGCTGCGCCGCTCGCCGGTTCACCGACGTCGTCGGATCTCCAACCTCGCCGCTGCCGATCTCCTTTCAGTGTAATTTCTCCACTCCTCTCACCTTCTTCTTCTTCTTCTTCTTCCTCTCTGTTCTTTGTTAGGGTTTGGTAAGTATCGGCGACCGATGTCGGATATTTCGGACCTCAGTACTTTGGTTCCGACAATTATTTATCAATGACTGTACTTTTTTGGAAGAAGCTCGATGCACGTACTGTTGCTTTCTCGAGAACGATCGTCACGGGCTACAGTTGTTTGTACAGCAAGAGCGAAGCCCGGCGGCGATGACGAGCGAGGTGGCGGCGGAGGAAGCGCAGCAGCCCGCGAGCCTCCCTGCCGGCGACGTGGATCCTCAGCCGGAAGAGATGGTTTCGGATCTTTCCAATTTTGAGTAAGTAATCCGACACCCTTTTTTTTTTCCTTCTCCCCCTCGGGACATTAGTATGTGTAAATTTCATGTTGTTTGCGCTTCGTCAAGGAATTGTGGCTCTGTTGTCGGGATGAGCCTTTGATTGAAAAGAGATGATCGTGGAATGCGTTCATTATACATAGCTGCTTTCGTATGCTGCCTATCGATCCAAGTAACGAAAATTTGTCGTCAAAAGCAACAACGTGTTTGGTAGGAACATGCTTTTTCAGTGTCGAACACTGGACATGTATTAATTAAAATGTTGAGGTATACATTGGAATCTCAATGAAAGCGCAAGCGGCTTTGGTAAGCTGTAGCAAACCCCGACCAAGTATTATGAAAATGCTTGGTCATTTTTCATAGGAATAAATAGAGTGACATCCGCACCCCCCCCCCCCCCCCCCCCCCCCCCCCCCCCAATGTGTTTGATGAGTATTACATGACCACCCTCTCCTTTATAAATTTTATAAAACATAGGGATGGTCAGCGTTATAAGTTTATATGGAAAATAGAAACTATAGGGGTCGTCTGTGTAAATAGTTTCAAAGTAGAGGTAGTTTCTGTAACAAGTGTAAAACATGGGGTAGTTAACGCAATTTGCCCTTTTTTCCTTAGAATATTTGTGGTAGAACAATAAGTGAGAGGATTCGTGCCTAAAGAAACAAAAATAAACATGATAATTGACATTTTTCATATCTTCCCTAGATTCCCAAGCCTAGGAACTTTTAAATTTAGTTCGCTACAATAAATTATGTGGCAACCCTAAAAAAATATAGGATCATTTTTCCCTTGGCACTTTCACTCGTTAATCCTGCATGGAGACTCAACTTATAAGTTATGCCTGCCTATTCTATTACTCTAATCATTTCAAGACACTTTTTATTGAATATATTGCCTTAAGATTTATCTATTTTGACCACTTGATCTTGGTGGTCACGGGCATAGTTATTTGGGTTGTCTTTAAATGGAACACTACTTTCTCGATACACAGTACGAGGGGACTAGGCTCAACCGTTGCGTACTTGGGCTAGGATCAACCGCTGCGTACTTGGGCCTGTGATCTGCTTAAGAGCATGTCATTTGTGTGTCTCCGACTCTATATATGTGTATTTGGTAGGGTAGAATTCATACAGAATCCTACAACAGCTGCTCATGTATTTCATTTTGATAATTAATTGATCCTATTGTTCTTTTTGTTATTATTTGTTGATTGATAGCTTTGTTGAACTTCATCTTGTAAACCGGCTTGCTTTTATTTTTTCGGATTGGTATTGTTGCATTTTGGTGCTGCAGGATGCCACATTTGATGCTACGAGATCCGGAATACAGTTCCTAGGGGACTAGGGAACCCAACAACTATGGTCAAGGGTTATTTCACCATGCCTTGTAATTTACACCAACAATTTGGTATTGTCGTCCAATATCTTTGACTTGGTCCCGCATGTTTAATGGATGGAGAGTACTACTTATTGCTGCCTAAGCTTTTATTCCGAAATGTAAGCTATAATTACTATGCTAAATGCTCGCTAAGCTTTTATTCCTAAATGTATGCTATACTTACCAACATCTGATATGGTATTATAATATGGAGGAAGACCTTTGATTACCATATAAACATATCTCTAGTAGTTTTTCCTCCCCTCTCTCCACCATCTCCCCTCTCTCCACCATCCCCATTCTTCATCCTTAATGACATACACTTTTCTTCAGTCTGTGGTGTACAGGGAAGGTTGCGAGTCTTATTTCAAGTTTATCAACCTACAAGCAGGAATAACTTGATTAATTCAAAAGTTATTTAGTTCTAACTGCTTATATTGAGTACTCAATCGGTTCTCTAACAGTCCATTTTTTGGGTGGGTTCGGGATAAAACTAGGATTCAGGGACAAGGGTGACCACAGCTTAAGATTTACCTAATTACCTAGTATTTGTGCTTGCGGAAGTGGGGGCTATATGCTAAATACTTTCTGAACTTTTAAAACTTAATAGTCTGATTTATGAAATTTCTCAAAAGTTGCCCTTGCTTCATGCTTTGGGTCCATCCATGGGTATGTTGTACAAGTTGTTGTGATAGACCATGACTAGTTCTTACCATCACAACAAAAATAGAGAAATGTACTTGGAATTGTTCGGGCAAGAACGATCATGATTGTTTAGCAAATTTAGAAGAGAGGAGGCATTGATAATTGGATATCATTTGGAAGAAGGATTTTCCTAGCCATATTGATTCCACATAATGATATAAGCATGCAGTATGAGAAAGTAACAGGGTTATAAATTATTGCGTGATGGTTGGAATTTCTGCAAGACTAAAAGGCTTCTATGTTGTTCCCTATTGGGTTCAATCAAACTGATAACGAAGATGAGGACAGTGAAAGAATAAGAAAGGAAGAGAAGTGGCTAGTGAATGTTTTGGAGGCATTGATGATGCTGTTAAGAGAAGGTGTAGGGAAATAGGTGTAGAAAGCGTGTTAAGGAGAGGTGTAGGAAAATAGATATAGAAAGTGAGTCGCTTAAGATGACATTAATGGTGTTACAGATGCGAAAAGTGGATAGGAGCTGGCACAAACTATGTTATCAAATTGCGATACATATTGTGTATCAGTGTGCTTAATTTTTGTACCATGTATGTGTTGTGTACTGTATTCTATATTGTACATTATCCCATTGGCAAACAGGTTGAAAATTTATATATATATATATATATATATATATATATATAAGGATAAATTAAACACATTAAACAACAAAAAACAGTATCATTAAGCATCTAAATGACAATCATTATAAAGTTGAGACAAACATCATAAGTTCGTAACAGCCATACATTTATCCATGCAACATCATAAGGTCCATTACTAGAAGAAGTAGTCAAATGGAACACCTAAAAGAAAAGAAAAACGTAAAAACGAAAGAGGACGGAGTTAGTGAATAAACAAAGAAAATGGAAAAGGTATAAACATTGAAAAAAAACAAACACAGAAAAATATCATACCGTTGTACTGTATCAATGATACAAAGATATCATGTCTTTTGTCCCTTTCGATACACCAATACGGTTTCTATCGAAAATTCTTTGTATCATTTCGTACAATACTTATCATGTATCACACATGATTAACAAGAGAGGCGCAAACTAGATTCTGCAGATGATTGTGGAATATGGAAATGTACTGTAGATGGATGAGTTGGATAAAGTAGGAGATAAAAGAGAGCATGAAGCTGTCGTTGGAGATGGCAATGAAATTATCAAGGTGTAAAAAGAGATGAGGTTAATCAAAGATGGTAATGATGGTAGCAGGAGAGATAGTTGGATGGAAAGGAGAACGTATCACTATAGAATATAGATGATGATGATGTTGGAATAGATGGTGATTGAGAGTTACTGAAGGATGAAAGGAAGAACAAGAGTAGAAGGGTATGTTAATATGGTGGTCTTGGCTGTCCGATTGGAGAAACGGGAATAAGGACAAGATGAAGGAGAAAGGTCACTTGAGGTGGTGACGATGACGCTTGACAGGGGCAATGCTGATTTTGATAAGTAGGTACTTGGTAGGGATAAGCGAAGAAAGCGTAAAAGATGAGAACTATGTTGCACGAACATGAGAAAATGATGTCCTTATTTATATCTTGTATTTACGCTTATATGGATCTATATTTGTGCAACATAGGCAACTACATAAATACATATTGTAGTTACCTGAAAATGTCAGTATCAGATGCTTATTACATGCTTATCTGTATCCATGTATTAGTGCAACATAGGAAGAGAATGAAATAAGAATAGACATATTACTTCATTGGTTCTTCTCTGGAAACCTAGAATAGTTTGAAATGTGTTATTTCTACTTATTTTTCTTTAGTTTGTTCTCGGGGAGCTTATTTCTGATAACTTTTTTATTTTGCATCTAACTATACCTGCTTATGTTCATTTAAGATTATACAAGTCTATTATTTATGGAATATTCCTTAAATCTTGCCACTGGCCTAGTTGGAATATAGTCTCTAGTCTACTCTGTGAATGCTAGGCTACTATGTGGACTAATTATTTGCTTCTATCACTGGGCTATGGTTTTATTTTGTGGAGAAATGCTGAACAACTATTTTTGACGTCTATTCTTTCTTCTTTTTCCTCTACTGCTCTCTCTCTGTACCTTTGGTTTTTGTTTCTTTTGAGGAAGAATGTGTGTTGGTTTAATTGAGAGGTACAATTTAGATTTCCTCCTCGACTCTAGCTACAGTTTCTCTTAATATGATTCTTCTATTTTTTTTTCTTAGAAGAAAATTATTCCCCAAGGTTTTGTTAAATTTGGTAGTCTCATTTCCACTCAACACATGTTGCTAGAAGGTATTTCCTTTGACAATGTTGTAGTGTTACTGTAGCCAGGGGCAGATCCAAGAACATTAGTCAATAGGGGCTCATAATATGTTACAAAGGGAGTTTGGGAAGTAGAAAAAAACTAGAAAATAATTTTAAAGTACATGTGATATGGGAAATCTTGAGTTCCAAACCTAAGATCTCTAACACAAAAGCTAACTATTTTACCAATTGGGCCACCATTCGGTAATGACATAAGCGGTGGAGGCTTACATTATTTGTACTTTTGGAAAATGCTAAAAAAAACTCTTAACAAAATTTATTTTTTCCTAAAATATAGTGGTGGGCCCACTGGCTTCCATGAGAGTCCGCCCCTGACTATAGCTATGGGTTTTATCAGTCTAGACAAGGCACTGTGAAACAATGTTGGTCACAAACCATTTTTCTGTAGACAATAGTTGAGAGCTAACTATTATACTTGTGGAACTTGATTCTATTCAGTGATTTCACCATTAAACCCGAGGTATAGCAGTATTGTCCGATACCTAATACGGTCTGCCAATTCTGATTGGTATCAGGTTTTGGGGTACTCGATCCAAAACCTAGTCAAATCGTTGCATTGGTCAAGTCATGCCTTTACCGATCGAATATCGACCGAAATAGGCTGGATATGCCAGTAGGATATCTATATTGATTGGTACCAACCGATGCATACAAAGGGTCTGATAAGAAGGGTTTCTGTCTGGCTAATGATCCAGACTGATACTCATAAGAAAGGTCTGATAAGAAGGAGACCGATTCTGAAATGGTTCTTTGAACCTTTGCAAGCTAGTTTGTCTTCTATCAGACTCTATGAAGTGTTTCTTGTTCTTTATATTTTTATTTGATGCTATCTTTTCATCATAAACATCCTGTCCTGAATGTGACTTACTTACAGGCAGTTTTGTCACTTTGTGCGTTTTCTTGAATCTCTGGCACTATTTGATTTAGCAGACAGTGTTAGTTATTTTCTTCTTATGATTTAGTATTCTAATGTTAATTCAGGAATGCGGAGCCAAAATTTGAAAAAACTTCCGATGAAATTAGGGTTATGATGGAAGTCATTGCCGCCACAGGGAAGTTCTGGTATGTGGTTAATTATTAGAAAATGAAAAAGTCTTGCTATAGTTCATTTTTGATTAATGCACTTTTGCATATACAACCAATTTATTTTCCGCAACAATACTCAGTACCAACCCTAAAGGCACAAACTTTTGTCGTTCATCATCATGTGATTCCGGTAATAGTTTCTTATTTTAGCACTAAAGTCAAGAACATATTCTCTAAGTAAAATTTGTCCCCAGATCACGTGTTGCTTATGGTACAAAAGGTCAAACTTGAAAGTGTGAAACCAATTGAAACCTCATAAGATCCTAAAGTTTTTTTTAGTTCATAGAGATTTAGTGGGGTTCATTCTCCCTCAAGCTGTTAATGTTTTCAAATTCCAAAAATGTTTCTCATCAAATGAAAGTTCAAAAATTCTCTTGATGTTTTTTTATTGCTAATCAAGCATAGCTTGTAAAAACTAAAAAGGTTTCAGTCTTTCACTTTGCTAAACTAGTTTGACATCCCATTTTCACTAGTTATGTTGGGTATTCAGCAACCATGGATCGGCTTGGCCAGAAATGTTCTGCCAACAAATGATCGGATTGTCCCATTCCTCAGACGAGAAAGAAAGAGTACCATTGTCATCTACTAACTATGCCCAGAAATGTTCTGGTACATGCATATAAAGGATGACTGCTATCAACGCCATCATCCACTTTATATTTGATGTCGATGCCTTCTCCTACCTTATAGTTTGATCTTAACATAAATTACCTATCTCAGAGCAGTAGATCACTCCATGATTTCTCTTCCTCGTTGCTATGAACAGCTTTAATATGTAGAGCACCAAAGAGGCAAAGAGTACCATTGTCATCTACTAAGTATGCCCAAAAACGTTCTGGTACATGCATATAAAGGATGAATGCTATCAACGCCATCATCCACTATATATTTGATATCGATGCCTTCTCCTACCTTCTAGTTTGATCTTAAGAGCATCATTAGCAGATGGAGCTCAAAAATACATCTTGAGACCTAAATTTATAACAAAGAAGTAAATCTAGAATGGGTTGGGTCTGTATGAGAATAGTAGAAATGATAAAATGAAATTTGGTCCCAGAGGTTGTGTGGTCAAAATTAATGTGGTAAAAAAATAATGTGAAATATAGAATCTAGAAATTGGGGCTCCAAATTGAGCCTTACTATTCTACAAAATGAGTTCCTATATTCTGAATGTAGAAATTATGAGGCCCAAGCTATAGCTCCTATGGGTGGGTTGGGACCATCATCGAACTCCAATTGAGCCTTACTATTCTACAAAATGAGCTCCTACATTCTGAATCTAGAATCTAGAAATTGGGATGGGCCTTGCCAATGATGCTCTAACATAGGTTACCTTTCTCAGAGTAGTAGACCACTCCATGATTTCTCTTCCTTATTGCTATGAACAGCTCTAATATGTAGAGCACCGGGAACACAAACTTTCTACCTAGCACATGCTTAAAGATTAGGGACGCAAACAAGTACAAATATTCCTATCCCGTCAGACTCCACATCTGTAACTCAACAAATATGGATGGCTGTTATTCATCTGTTCAAAATATGGATGTAGATAGGACTTTTCTATTTGAATTATCCGAATAGCATCCAGTAAAATCATGAACTTATGAAACTGTAAGTTGAACAGAGTTTCCTTTCTAATTTCTTAATGTTATGTACCGATATCTGGTCCTTACCAGTATTCTATCCAAGTTCATATTTTCTTTAGTCAGATATGAGCATGGACATCAGTATTCACAACAATATTAGACTTTCTGTGTTCGCTATGAGAAAACAAATACCGTGATATCCGCATTGTATTTTCTCTGTCAACACCATCTGAAGTTGATTGGAATCATAGAGGTCTCATACAGTAGAATCTAACATTCTCCTCTTTGCTCCTTTATTTGGTCTGTTGATATTCTAGCATAAAAAATCAAGAGTTGTAAACGTTTTCCATCTCGGCCAAAATATCCTTCATGAATTCTGTCCAGAAATAAAATATCATGCCATTTGAGCATCAAAATTCACCTTCAGATATTTGTGTAAGGAGGATCTCAGATATAAACTTGACGCTTTCCAACCTTAATTGCGGTTGCTACCTCTTGTGACATGTCCTTACTGTTGTCTGTGCTTGAGTTATATGAATATTTTGCTAATTTCATTTATCTCAGTATCTGCAAATCAGCCAATCAGATCCATCAAGAAGAATTTGCAATGCCTTCCATGGTGCTTCAGAAGAATATTGTACTTGTACCTTGTATTCTTGTGAGAAATATTTTCTCCGTCTATATGCCATAAAGCTCTAATGTTGCAGAGTAGATTTCCCCTAAGCTGAATGAAAGAAAAATATTCATGCGTATGGAAAGATGGATTAAAGGTTTTGTTGTTCTCATGTCATAGCAAGAAATAACCTCTAATGTTGATCTTCTAGGTTCTAGGATACTATCCCTTTTATAGTCTCTTCCACAACACCATAATCACTGTTCAAACTCAGTTATGTGGTACTTTCAATAGCAAGTTTGGCACATGCCTATTTTCTCATAAAAGCGTACTGTATCACATATTCAATCACAACAGGTATGTTCTCCTATGGCTTCAAGTTTTATTGATGCTTCATTTGGCTTTAATGTCTTATATTATTGTGTTAGTTTAAAATCTCTCTCTATAGTGTATTTCATTTGTATAAATTGCTCACCAGACCTGTCAACTTGTATGTTTCTTCTAGTTAACATAAGTGGGACTGTTTATTAGTCATCATATGTAAAGCTGCAAAAAGATTATGGGCCGACACAATCACCTTCATTCCTCATGGTAGTCCCTTTCAATCAGTCGCTAACTCGCAGAAGCACAAGCCGACGCACAAACGCAACACACACATGTGCCCAACTTTGGTACGAGTGATAATGGCATCTGCCGTTTCTTTTAGAATCTATTCTCCGTCTTTGTTTGTATAACTCTTTAGTACAAATACCTGAAAGTGTAAGTGTATCTTCTTGTATCATCTCGTCTCCAATTATGTCGAATCTTTTCTATGTCGACCTCTTGTATTAGTTTGTGTATTTCAAATGATATGAATACTCTTCCATGGTCTGCATAGTGCATACTGTATATGTTGCACATACCACATACACAGAGATTACATGACATGATACAAGATACCGATATTGCGACACAGACTTGGCTCTATTTTTGTGCCTGTGTATGAATCTGTAACCTGGATGTCTGAAACATCGTTCATAATCTGATGAACTTTGCTCTTCAAATTGCACTCCAGGCATGATTGGAACATGCTGAAAAGTTTGTTGTCAATTCGGCTCAAGCAGGTATTAACAATGCTTGCTTCGTATGTTCGTAAAAGGATTTTGCACTTGGTTGATTTGCTTACTGTGGTACTTCTAAAAAGTTGAATATGGGGTCCAATCTAATGATCTTTTTTCATGCTTTATGATTTATACATTAAAGGTGTTGTCAGAATATCCTGAAGCCAAGGTTACCAGTGGTGATGGGCCACAACCGAGTTCTTTGTCAGGGGAAACATATCCAGAGTTAGTAAGAAGATTGGATGAGGGTAATTTTTGAATATTGTCTCCTTAGTCATTGTTGTCAAATGGGTACATATTTTTAGTTTTAGATGTTGATTGACAATAATTAGTGGGTCTATATTTGATCTTGTAATTTCCATCCAATTGTACTACTTAGTCTACTTGCTGCCTAGCTCACCAGGCATCCACCACCATACTAGATATATAGAAAGTTAAATCGGAGCAGTCATTTCTCATGACCGATTCCAGTTAGTAGGAGGGATCTTGAACTAAGAAACACAGCCTAGAAGCTAAAAGAGAGTAGCTGCACAGTCATTGATGTTCCTGGTATATTAGATGCTATCCCAGAAAAAGTGGATTAGAAAGCTCTTTTGCGCCTGATCACAGCGTACTATTAAGGATAATTATTTAAAGCAACTTTATTTGATGCATGTGTTTCTCCGGGTTGATATAGTTGTATGGTTGGAAGAGCAAGTAACAACTATCTGGGGTCATATTTATTGTTGAATTATGAATCATGATACGATAATATGATAACTTGTCATTGTACGATGCCAATCACTTCTGGATAAGTATTTTGGATCCCTTGGTGATGCTAGCCAGGTTTTGACAATATCAACATTAACTAGACCATCCGTTTGTAACCGGGAGAAACCTTGTAGTTTTTTTTAATGTTATTTTAACTAATGCAGCAATGCTTGTAGGCAACATTTTACATTTGAAGATATAGGTTGACTACGTTCATAGATGGAAAGGGAAATTCCGTGTCAGGGAAGTTTCTTCATATTTATTGGGCATAACTCAAAGTATAAAGCTGATGCCTGTGCTTGAAGTGCATAATGTACCATCCGTACACCACAAAGGTGGTGATGAGCTAGATATATGACTGACTTTCTATACATGCCAATTGGTAATCAATCTTATGAGCATGTGTAAAATATCATTACTTAAAGTTATATAAGCAATATTTGAAAATTGCCTTTTAGATCCAACTATCAAAGTTGGCCTTTTGGGGAATTGGATAACTTTATAACAATAGGTTGACATGCTTAAATTTGTAAACATATTTTGATTAATTAGAGAACTTTGTAAAACTAAAATCAAGACATGGTTAGATTTGTAAAAATAAAATCAAGACATGGAGTTAGAGAACCAATACAAGGTTAACTTTATAAAAGTAAAACCAAGAGATGGAATTAGAGAATCTTATATAAGTAAAAGGACAAGGTTAAGTTTGTAACAATATTTTGATTAATTGAGGAACTTACAACCAAGACATGGTTAAGTTTATAAATTATCTAACTAGACCCTGTTTTTTCTACATCCATGGCCCTTTTTTTTTTAATCTGTTTTCCCTTTTCTACTCAAGTTGCCTTTCTATATAAATGTTGGAGAAAGATCATCTAAATAACTTCATGTCTATTTATATAAAATAGTGACATTTTAATACAAGATCTACTTATTATGACATGTCTATAAAAATAGACTCCTAGCGAGCAAAGCATAACATTGTTCATTGAATCAGTTACTTACTAATTAGACAAATTTTATTATTTCGTTAATAGTTCACGACTTATTCAATAATAATTACACATGAAAAAATAATTGAACAAACATATTTGTATTATAAGGTTAAAAACTGTTTAGTTATATGGTAAGTACAAATATATGCCAAAGCTTAACTATTAACTTATTTTGTATGAGTAACTTTCTTGTGAAAGATATGCTTAAAAATCCAACTTTTTAAGCACTAATCATGCAATCTTCCAAGGACCCTTCTTAATCCTCCACTTGCTTTTCAACTTTTTAATCTTATAACCATAAGTTATTTCTCATATTACTATATTTTTAAAGTATAAAATAACATACCGGTTAAGAAGTTGTGGTTTTGGTTGTATTATACATTAATTTAGAATATCTATTAATTAATAATTATACGCGTAATAGTGGTAGTAATTAAATTAGTACTAATAGTAACTAGTAAGATAATAAAGTCATGATGACTCAACAAGATATAGACTGTTCCCAGGTTCCATCCATAACTGTTATTGACAGGACAGACCATAAATGGTCAGATCAAATAATGCAGATAACGAGGCAATAATATATGTTGACAATTATTTTTTATATTATTTCTTTCTTATTGAAATATAGGAATTCCTAAAGACGATGGTTGGAATTCTAAAGAAAGTTGATGGTGGAATGAATTAAGTCCAAGTAACCAAGGAAAAAAAATCCTATAAAGAGGGACAAATGTGTAAAAAATGAGGAAAACTTTGAGAGATAAACTAGCAAATAAGGAAGCTAAGAAAGCAATTACTGATGTATGAAGTAAAATGTAAGGCCTAATTATTTGTATATGAGGTTAGAAACTAAGGAAGGAGAAAAAGATATTTATAAGCTTGCCAAGAGTAAAATTATAGGTAATATTAAATGTCTTAAGAGTTTCAAAGGATCAATTTGGGTTTAGGTTATATATATATATATATATATATATATATATATATATATATATATATATATATATATATATTATGGAAGCCATTTACGTATTAAGATGATTTATTAAGAATAATAATGTATTTTTTAGAGAGAGAGAGGAAAAAGGAATTTACGTATGGTTTTCATTGACTTAGAAAAAACTTATGATAAAGTTCCTATAGAGTTAACATGGTTGACTTTGGAGAAGAAACAAGTTCCTAATAGTAGAGCTATATTGTGACTATTAAGGATATGCATTATGGAGTCACGAAGACCGTGTGAACAATTAGAGAAGACAGTAAATTATTTGTTATTACCGTTGGCTTAAAGGTTCTAAACGGCGGTAAGTCGGTGCACGACGGAGAGGGTCTGCCATACATTGCCTAGGTGCTTGATACATTTTGGACATTTTTTACTATTTTTTACTTTTTTTTTTGCATAATATGCATAATTTAAGGGTATTTTATGCATAACTAAGTTGTGGAACAATGAAGTTTCAGTTTTGTAAAAATGAACCATAGGTTCATAATGCTTGTAAAATTGTTTTGCTAAAACATCTGTTCAGGTAATGCTCTGCGTAGGTGTCCATCTACGCTGCTTCACCTCTGTTGACCGTCTATCCCACCGCCAACGACAAAAACGGTATGGAGAGTGGCCGCCTCGTACCTAGACATTGCCTAGACGACTGTCTCGACTGCCATTTAGAACACTGGTTGACTTACATCAAGGATCTTCGTTAAGTACATACCTTTTGACTCTAGTTATGGATGATATAAATAGGCATAACCATGAGGAGGTTTTATGGTGTATGATGTTTGCTGACTCTACGAAATTAGGATAGTTGGATGCTAAAATAGAGGTGTGAAGAGAAACTTTGAAATCTAAGAAAATTAAAATTAGTAGGAAAAAAACCGAGTATATGAAATATAACCACAACAAAAAGGAATAAAAAAGGACGGAAATTACATTTAGATAGACAAGAGATACCTGTGAGTTACAATTTTGGTATTTATGATCAATCATTTATTATGTCGGAAAGATTGTGAATGATCTCATGCAGAGAATTAAAATATGATGGTTGAAATATTAGAGTTTTTTTGGAGTACTTTGCAATCTGAAGATACCTTAGAAGGTCAAACAAAAATTCTGTAAGACGGTTATAAGACCATATATGTTTTATGGATCATAGTATTGGACAATTAAGAAACATGTCCAAAAAAAATAGTTTAGCATAAACGAGAATGATAAGATGAATGAGTGGAAGTATGTAAAAAAATATGACAAGAAAATAAGCATATCAGAATTAAGTTAGAGGTTGCGTCAATTGAGGACCGATGAAAGAAATCGTCTTAAGATGACTAATAAATGCTCCACTAAAGAGGAATGCTAAGATAGTAATTAAAGAAACCACTGAGACTAGAGGTACACATAAACAAACATGGATTGAGATTTTAGGGAATGATATGCTTTTTATTAGTGACTTAGTGTTACGGAGGACATGACCCCTTAACGAAGCTGAGGGGAAGAAAACGATTCAAAAAGCCAACTCCAAAACTGGGAGAACGACTTTGTTGGTGTTGTTGTATCCTTTTCCCATGTGCATACACACACACACTGATTGAATCCAAAATGTATTTAATATAATATACATGTTAGACATTATATATTCCCTACTGCAGAACATGAACAAGTAAACAATGATCTAAGTATACCATGATGTTAGAGATTGTGGAGTTTTCCATTTTCTTTACGAGTACATTAGTGGGGGTATTTCAGTAGTTGGGCAGAAGTTGGTTGGCGTCCTAATTTCTACCTATAAATAAGGTTTTATCTCTTGTAATTACTAACTCTCTCGAAATAATAAGAACTTGTGTTCGGTCGTAAGAACTTGTGTGCGGTCATGAATGTAGGTGAAAATCTTCGAACTATGTTAAATGTTGTCTATTTGCAATTGTTTTTCTTCTTTGTTGGTACCACATTCCTGACAACACATACTATTTAATGCACTTTCGTCCCTTTAGAGGGCATATATGCGAGTCTTGGATTTAAAGAATCGATAGTGTATGGAATTCGAAATTATGAACTTCATTGAAGTTGCAGTTCTTACTCTGCATTTTTGGTTGCTATACTAGAATTTAGTGAATTTGAATTCCAATTTCTTCAATGTATTTGGTTGGCTAAAATAGTGGGATTCAATCACCTTTTCACCCTCCTCAACATTAATAAAAAAAACTTTATCGGGAATAACCACCTTTATTTTGATAAGTTGCCCTTACCACATTTTTGTATGAAAGTGGAATTGAGATTCATCATCATGATCATCGTCCAATTTTTTTCTGATTGTAATGGGGTCCACTATGGAGCATAAAAAAGCTCTTTATAAGATATGTCAAAGTTTTATGACCGACTGTCGACTTGACGTCAACTATCTATGTTGGTGCCAAATTTCTAGCCAAAGTAGTTATGAGCATGAGAGGATTTTGCCATAAAACCTAGGTGGCCAGTTGGCAGGTAAGTAGACATGCCTTTCGGATTGCAGTCTAAGCTCATGCAACCAAGGAGTGTCCTCCAAGTTTCCCTAGACTATAAACGAGTCTAGACGAAGAGGTAAGATGGTACAATTTTCTATAGGGAATTGCATTCATCTCTATGACACATTTGGCCAAAGAGTGAAGGAATGACAATCCCATTTAAGTGGGAGTTGAGATTCTCAATGGAATCCAGTTCGTAGATATATGTGATTGAACACCATGGTTTGGTTTGATTCCTAGAATTTCAATTCCGCTTACCAAACAAGCCCTAACTTTATATGATGAAGCATTCATTTGCTTAGTTGTTTTTTTTTTCTTTTTTCTTTTCCAAAGTAATGTATGTTTCTCGACGTTTATGATGTTCATTGTTACTCTTAGTTAATTTTATCTTGCAGTGGAATGAACTTATAAAGCGAACTTCTGTATTGCAGCTCTTTTAAGCTTTATTGAGGGTCCTCCATTTACATTGCAGCGGCTTTGTGAGGTAATTTTGAGCCACCACCTAGGACACTATAATTCTATGGTTCTTCAAGGTGATACTCAGCATTTGAGTCTTTCAGAAGACTAAGACAAATAACGTCAATATGTTAGAATGACTTTGTATGTGCTATTCAGTTTTCTTTTCTTTTCATTGTGCCCATTTTTCTGCTTCGAGAATTTTGAGACAGTACTAATCTAGCTGCAAGAGTTATTCTTGTTACTTTGGCAGTATATTCCAAATCCAAAAAGTGTGTATTGATTACTCGATTTTGCTTGAAGCAGATTCTTCTGACTCCAAAAAGCACGTATAGAAATCTATCAAAGCTTGCTTTGGCCCTGGAGAAGGTTCGTTCTTTGGAACTTGTACCTAAATACACAATAAAACTGGGATATGAATTTTTGCCCCTTTTAAGATAATTTTATAAGTTCGCTACTTATGTTGCTTATAGATAATAAGAATCCCTTTGCTTAAGTAAGCACCTAAGTTTCTGTCCACATTAAATTTTCTTATTTATCTTGTTGACACATTGTTAATTAGCAACATCTCAATCTTTCTTTTAAGGTAATTGTATAGTAGTTCATATCATTTAAGATAGTAATATCATCTTCTTGAGTACTGAGTCTGGTGACCCTGACTGAGTGCTTCCCTAGTTTCTCAATAAGTTCACAATTATTTGTTGGAGCTAAATTTCTGTTCCCTTCTGTTAACTTCTTTAGCATACATTTTATGTGCTTTAAATACCACTAGCTGTGCTTAATCTGTTCGTTGTCCTTGCTTTACTTACTATTCTCTGGAAAGGGGGTTTCGACTTTTGAAGCGAACTGCTAACGCCCTAACTAAGGACGTCAAGCCTCCCAAAATAACAATGTGTTTATGAACATAGGTTTGCATGCCTACACTAAATGAACCAGAAATAGAAGCAGGTGAGCTCCTAATTGACAACAAATCATCTATATCTTGGATGCTGTATTCATAAGGTATTGTTGTTTCACATTCAGATAGTGAATGTAAGACCATATATCACTGCATCTCTGAATATCCTCTTTACATATTGCACGCCATAAGTATACACCGCACATACACATTTAGTTAGAAGCGTGCCTAGGCAATCACAGAAGGTTGTTTTGGGACTTTTTTAGAATTTGACCAGAATCAAATACTAACCTGAGCCAAATTAGTTTTCCCGAATATATACAAATCCAACTATAACCCAACACGGTTCGACCCGTTAAATAACTAAAATGCCTAACTCTGCGATCTCTCTATATACTCGAGCAACAAGGCCTCCTATTACTCTCTTTCTTGCGGAAGCTGATGACAACACCTCAAAGTCGGACACAGGCTCCTCGCCGCTACCAATATTGTCTCCAACAATTGCCTCAAGTACTCACCGCATCCAACAGTCATCTCCTTCTTACAGCCACTAACATCTTGTACCAACAAACATCTTCTCTTCGCAGCAGTCTAGCAGCCAACATCTCCTCCTCCCTGCAACATCTCCTTCTCATCGACCTCTCTTTTGCCACATCTTCCTCAATACTAATTAATAAATCACTGTATTGTTTTTTTTATCATTTTGACTATCAAATAAGTATATTTATGACATACATGTTTTATGTTATGCATGCACTTTTTTCCTTGGGCGTGCCTTGCACTTAATGCCCATGCTCCGGAGGGCCTTGGCACGGTACTGTTTTTCACTTCTGACAATTATAATCAAGGTCCTCAGTATCACCGATATCGATATGTATCTGCCACATTGTAATGCTTCGGCCTCTCTTGAACCCCATCCTTATCTGCCGATATTGTCCGATACTGACATTTTGGGTTTCATTTCTTGGTCATTTTACCAAAGAAAAAAGAAAGAAAAAAGAGACGTGAAAAAAAAAATCAATGTCGACACAAGATTTGGTTGTTTTGAGGAACAACATGCTATATTTTGTTGATAATAATCATTGTTGACAGATTGTAACTATTACCATTTATTGATGTCATATAGTTATCAAATCACAACATTCAACAATCGTTGTTAGTATACTTTGTCTTAAAGCAAGCAAATAAAAAACAATATTTATTGGGGGTGAAAGATTCAACAATGTTGAATATTTCATTCAAAACTAATGGAAGATAAATGTATCAAGTATTTTCTATTTTCAAATATTCTTTTATTATTTGGATTTCTAAAATCAATTCTGATGGATTTGAACCTAAGACCTTGGGTCTCCTCCCATCCCCAGACCATAGGTATTAACCACCTTTCCAGTATTTTATGACAAAAAGTTATTCCATAAATTAAAATATGTCTAGGAATCACTATATTCGAAACACGTACAAATATTTGTAATAATAGTTGTAACTGTGTATTACATCTTTTCATAATGTGTTCATATATATGCAACTGGAACATGTTATATATTGAACAATTTAAAAAAAAAATGTAATGGGTATTGGTCAAAACATAATATTTATATACGCAACATATCATCATTTATGTAACATATTATGACTTCTATAAACAAAATTACCAATGTTTGTAACACGTTTCAAATAACAACAATAACATTATATGTATTATTCAGTGAAAATTGTTTTTTTTAACAAAAGATAGCATAACCAAGTTTTCCAGTATTTTGTGACAAAAAGTAATTTCATAAATTAAAATAGGTCTATGAATAACAATTATCTGGAATATGGTACACATATTCGTAATTTGTTAATAATAGTGGCTACTGTGTATTACATCTAGTCATGATTGCATTTCATACATGTGCATATGTAACATGTTATATATTGACCAATTTAAAAATTATATGTGAAGGGTATTGGTCAAAGTATAATATATTATGTATATACGTAACACATTACCATTTATGTAACATATTACGACTTCTGTTAACAAAGTATCAATGCTTGTAACTCATTTCTAATAACAATATCGTTACAAGCATTATTCAATGAAACTTGCTTTTTTGATACAACTTACAAAAGATGGTATAACCAAGTGTTTTATATCCTTGTTATAAAGAAGGGAAGAGGTGATTTCGGGATTCACATACCAGTATTGAGTACTTTTTAAGAATTCTTTTTTTTAGGAAAAAACTTTCTTGTCATGCAAGTCTGAAGAAAAAAAAAACTTTCTTGTCATGTAAGTCTGAAGAGAGAGATTGGCAAGAGGATTCAGGTATTGTGGTCACAGGTGGTGAGTTAATGAAGGATTCCGACGAGGGATTTTTTCTTTTTGTAAATTCTAACGTAAGGGGTTGTTAGGATTATGATCCGATCAAAGAGAGGATGTGAGTGAGTGAGTGACTTAAAACAACCGTATAATTGTTACAGATAGATCAAGTGTCAACACACAAACTTAAGATCGAACAATTGCAAAAACAAAAGATTAAGCGAGAAATCCTAAATGGGAGAATTAACCAGGAACATAGCAGAGATACTTCACTAATGTGAAGAAGAGTACATATGAGGATTGCTCTCTAAAGACCATGTGGGGTTATATATAGCCTCCCAATTACATATAATAAGAAAACAATGATTCCTAATCCTAATATCCAAATTCATAGAATAATGAAATAAGGATTCCTAAACCTAATACTCCAAAGACATAGAATAAGGAAACATAGATTCCTAATCCTAATATCCCCATGACTCGGTCAAAAATGACTTAAGTTTTAAAACCGATTTAGAATTCAGACGGGTTCAGATGCGATTCAAGATTTTCCCTAACAATTCTCCACCTTGGACTGAATCCTTGATGTGAATATCGTACTCTGCTTCTGTCCAGGCGTTCTGGATGGAACTAGTTCCAAATGTCGACATTGAGCAAGTCCAAGTAGTGTTTGAAGTTGAGAGTGGGTATGGATTTGTGAGCATATTATCTGGGTCATCCTTGTGCCGACGTTCTTAATCTTGAACCTTTTCTCCGAATGGATGAAGTGTGGTATCTTACATTGATATGTTTCGTCCAATCATGAACCATTTGATCATTTGTTAAGTAAATCATACTCTGGCTATGGCTATCACAATACAGAAATGTCTGCTCCTGATGAAATTCGAGATAGCTTATCAACCCTTTTAACCAGATGCCTTCCTTCGTTGCTTCCGTTATTGTCATGAACTCTACTTTCGTGGTAGACAAGGCAACTGGAGACTGTAATCTAGCCTTCCATCTGACGATATAACCATCCAAAGTAAAGACGTGGCCAATGATTGATCTCCTTCCATCAAGATCGTCCGCATAATCCGAGTCGAAGTATCCAGCTACTTCGAAAGAGGTATCTCCGCCTATATGAACAAGTCCCATTTTGTTGTTCCCTTCAGATAGTGGAAAATCCACTTGATCGCTTCCTAATGTGACTTTCCAGGTTTGACCATAAACCTGCTGACTACGCTGCCTACTTGTGCAATATCAGGATGAGTGCACACCATAGCATACATTAGGCTTCCCACTGCAATAATATACATGACTCGAGGCATGGTACTTCTCGGCTTCTGACTGAGATGCATCTATTGCTGAAAAACAAAAGCGTCCGGCTAGTGGAGTACTCACATGCTTCATATCTGACATGCCGAATCTCTTCAACATCTTATCAATGTACTCTCTTGTGGCAAGAAGCGTCTACGTTGCTTGTGATTCGTCGTGATCTCGTTACCAAAAATCGTTTGAGCTATCCCGAGATATCTCATATCAAACTCATTACTGAGTAGCACCTTCAACTTTTGTATTTCTAACTTGTCTCGAGCTGCGATTAACATGTGATATATGTAAAGGAGCAAATAGGTATACGTACCATCATCAATCTTCTTGTGATAAACACAACTATTGTATGAACCGCTTACGTAGTTATGCTCCATCATAAACTAATCCAAAATGTTTGTACCACTGCTTTGGCAACTGCATCATTTCGTACAAGGACTTGCACAATCTACAAACATGATCTTTCTTGTCGTGAACTGTGAACCCCTCTGGTTGACCTATTAGAACGTCCTCTTCGAACACTCTATTAAAGAAGTCGTTTTCACATTAAGCATTTCAAGCTCTTGATCCTGGTGTGCTACTGTAGCTAATAGCACCCAAATAGAAGTCTTGCAACATGCGAGAATATCTCGTTTGTAATCTACGCCTTCTCTATGATTGTAGTCTTTAGCTACCAAATGAGCCTTTTATCTTGTCGCTTTTTCACTTGAGAACCAAATTTATTTTTGTAGACTCGTTGCATCTCTCTTCCTGCTGGAGGTAGCACGAACGTCCAAGTCTGATTCTTGTAAAGAAACTCCATCTCTTTACTTAGCGTCTCAATCTACCGGTTGGATTCTGCACCTGAAATAGCATCCTAATATGTAGACATTGTATAGGGCTCTTGAGACTCTACTTCCCGTTAGACTCAGTGCGTATGCTACTAGGTCTTCGTAACTATATTTTTGAGGAGCACATATTTGTTACGTGGACAATCCGCGCCAATGCTGAATAGTGTCTGCTGCAGCTGCTGTTGTAGCGACTGTAGATCTTTGCTACATGACTAACGAAATCGAATGTTACACAATCATGTCAAACTCTACCTGCTTGTTAGTGTTCTTTTCTGAAACATCAGACTATTGTCCTAGATGAAGCATGCATTTCTCATCGAACGTCATGTTCCTACTATGTATTACTTTAGAATTTGCTTTGCACTGCAAATTCTATAGCCTTTTGTATCTGCTCTATAACCTAAAAAAAAATTCCTTTCTTTCCTATTGTTTTCAACTTTCCTTCACTAACATGATAATACCAAGACGACCAATATATGAAGAGAACTGTAATCAACGGATTTTTCGGACCATACTTCGATAGTTCTGCAATCAATGGTTGTTGCTGGAGAGTGATTCACCAAGTAACACGTCGTGTTGACAGCCTCAGCCCAGAAGTCTTTCGACAAGCTAACATTGGAGAGCATGCATCGAGCCCTCTCCAATAATGTACGCTTTATATTTTCTGCCATACAATTATGCTATTGAGTCTCTTTTACAGTACGATGATGTATCCTTGCAGAACTCGTTGAACTCATTAGAATAGAAATCCATATCGGTATGAAGACACTTGATCTTCTTTCCGATCTGATTTTCTGTCAGTGCCTTCCATTACTTGAAGGTCTTGAACACAGCTCTTCAAACCATCATTGAGTAGTCATCGATCAATAAGAGAATATCTTGCGTCGTCCTTCAACGGAATCGGTGAAGGACGCCATTCATCTAAATGGATGTAATCAAGCAATAACTTGGTCCGATGTACTGCCTTGGTAAACCGATTTCGGCGCTGCTAGCTAAATATACAATACTCAGAAAGGTTGATTGTCTTTGTCTTCTGGCTGTCGAGCAAGCCTTGCTTGCTAAGTATAATTATGCTTTTACTTGTCATGTTACCAAACCTCATATCGCACAACTTGGTTAACTCCATTTCAGATTTGTCGGTGGATGATACAACTGCCAATCCCGTGACCGTCTTGCCTCACAATATGTGCATGCTTCTTTCTTTGACTCCCTTGACTAAAGCGAGTCTCAAGATTCGTAGAACTATACCTTCAATGACGCACTGATAACCTCGGAATCCAGAACATCCAAGGAGATAGATTCAGGTTAGAGATGTGTCAAACATCGATAAATTCCTAACGGTGTCATCATGCATCCTGATATGAACTATGCCAATGTCGGTCTTATACATGACATGTTATTGTACATAAAGACATTTCGATGTCTCATATATGGCGAACCAATCACGGTTCATGCACATGCTAAGATCACCCTGAATCGGGCACCCACTTGACTGATAATATCTTATGATCTACAATTCATAGGATCAGATCGGTCTCGTCGGAAGGCTCGACCTTTTCGATACCGACAACAGATGAACTGCTTGTCCCCTTTGCTTTATTCTCGTCTCTTTAGGACATGTATATTTATATTTTCTTCCTCTTTGCAATAACGACAGTTAATCTTGTCCTCTTTGAGTTTTGATTGGAATTTCCTCTTTTGGTTATGACTGCAAGAGTCTTTTTGCATCCTCGCCTATGATCTCTTGCCACCAAACTCCCGTCATGACTGTCGTCATTAGTTCCAGACATCTTATGACGGAGTCCCTAATCCGACGTCATCTAGACATATAGTATCCTTCTCGATAATGTACGAATTTACTAAGTGTTCGAAAGTTGGTAGTAAAGAATATATTAAATTCTTCTTCAACAATTACCGCGAAGTCCTTGAGTTCCATGATTCCATCAGAATAGTGTTCAGATCGTCTATGTGCTCAAATGCGCTTTTCATTATTTGTTAGGGACAGTCATGTACCAATTCTCCAACTTCAACTAGAGAGCCAATACCGTTTCCTCGTTGGTGACTTTGCAGAGTATCTCATCTGTCAGATAACCGATTAGTTGCATAAGCCTTCATCTCTTGCTCGTTCAAATCCTCATGTGAAATCGTCATCGATTTCTTGCCGGATAGAGGTGTCGAGTTTTTGTTGCTTCAACAGAGCATGCACATCTTAAAGCACCACAAACTGAATCTATTCTTTTCCATGAACTTCTTCTCTTTAGATTGTGCTATGTCATCTCCAAAGCTTGATCTAAAACGAAATTCGAACCAAAGTTCTGATACTAGTTTGTTACGGATAGATCAAGTATAGAACAGATAGATGGTAACACACATAAGATCGAACAATAGCAAACACAAAAGATTTAAGGTGAAGAAAGTCCTAAATGGAAGAAAAAACTACCAACAAAGCAGAAAAAATTTAATATTGTGGAGAAGATTATATAAGAAGGTTGCTCTCTATAGATTATATGTGAGCTATTATACTCCTAATTACATGAAATAAGGAAACACTGATTCCTAATCCTAATATCCCAATTATAGAATAAGGAAGCAAGGATTCCTAGTCCTAAATTTCTAATACCCCCCTAAAATAAGGAAATAATGAATCCTAATCCTAACTAATATCCCAAAGAGTTGCTGACTTAAAATTTAGACATGGTTTGGACGGGATTCAAGGCACCCCTAACAGGCTAACAATTATCATTTACTGCTACCTTTTATTTATTTATTTATTTATTCAGGGACGGGGTTGGAATTGACTTGGTAACGTGGATCCTTACCAATATACCACAGTTTTGAGGGACAGGAACTAAATATCCCTTCGTATAGTGGAAGTTGTTGATGAAAGGGTTCTTGCACTAATTTTTGGAAACTTTTATTGAGTATTGTCCCCAACACCACCTTTATTTAGAATTTTCTTTTCTTCCATGCTGTTACTGTTTGACTTTGACACTTCATTTTGTAAGGTTGTTTTGACTTGCCTGGTACTTGCATGCTCCCGTTATCCGATTGCACATTCTAAGCCCCAAATCTATCATCATTTTTTGATGAAAGAGGATAGCTCTATATTTACAGAATACAGATCTGAATAAATTTTTGTACTTAATTGATGGTTTAATAAGTTAAGAGAGGCTTCACTTAATCCCAGGCTCCCAGCACCTTAATTACCTCAATCACATGTTCTTTTTCCCGATGACAGGCGACCCATCACAAAACTTGGCCTTCGTGCACCGTACTTGGCCCATCTGATTGAGGCAAGAGATTAATGGGTCGCCTTTTGAGCAAATTATTACTCTCAGGCCTCGTTTGGTTCGTGGAATGGAAGGGAAAGGAAATCAATTCCTTGTCATTTCCTTTCCTTTGGGAAATTTTAATTCCCATTGATTTTTCTTTCCGATGTTTGAAAATGCCAAGGGATTTGGAAAGGAAAGTGAATACTTCAATGTGGGAAAGTGATTCCTTGCTTGGATGGATGGAATCACTTCCCTCCAAATTTTCCTTCCATTGGGAATCACTTTCCTTTCCTTCTCAATTCCTTTGGCAACCAAACATAGAAAAGTAATCACTTTCCTTTCCCAACCCGATGATTCTGCGAACCAAACGAGGCCTCAAGTTAATTCTTCAAGTAACTTGATATGTATTTGCTAGAGATTTACAAACTATATGCATGTCTCATGAGCTTCTTTTGTCAGATGCATGTCTGCATGTATATGTCAGGTATTTATGCAAGCCTGAAGCACCTGCTGTTTAAATAGGGCTTATGTGAGTCGTGTCGAATATTTATCGAACAATGAGAAGCTTAATTCTTGTCAGCTTTCTCAACTGTGTTGATTAACTGGGATGTTCTGTAATTCTCTACTTACTCCAGCTCATATTTCTTTTCCTTCTCAGAATTTGTTAGTGACATCAACTCTAACGATATGCTGCGACCCATATCCTACTACCGTGGTTCAGAAACCAGCTGAAACTGAGAGGAGTGAAGAATTACATGGCCATGCTGACCCCGTTCCCAATGGAGTTGAAAACATGGCAGCTGATGTGGATGAGGAAATGGTTGAGGCAGACATTGATGAAGATGCTCCCAGCGAAGAAGCAGATCCTCAGAATATCGACACCGAAATGCAAGTAGAGAGCGTCAGTGAAGCATCAGAAAGAAATACAGAGACATCAGATCCAACCCCTCCTATAGTAACCTGTACTAGTGAACAGAAAAATACCGGGACGCCACAGGAGCCATGACCTGTATGTGTTGGTTTCCGCGACTGATTGTTGAAAAAGATGAATTAATTGTAGACTCCTAGTCTGAATGTGTTTGGCAAATGATATTATTTTTGTCATGGTGTAGTTTACACAATCCTTAAATTCCCAGGTAAATAATGATCCAGTATGCTACTGGTGATGACCGCGTTTGAATTGCTGTGCTATTACGGTTTTGATGAATTGACGACGCAGACGATCTAATCTGCGATAAAGGCACGCTATCAGTTCAACAATATTAGTCGATCCATGAGTAACAAATGAAGCAGGTTTGAGATCAAAGAACTCTATGAGCTAAGGATCAATCTAGACCCTTAAGACAAATGGGAGAAAAATTGGCAGTGCATGGTAAAATTTTGTTCCTGTTAGTTTTAGAGCACATTTGATGATTTTGTTGTCAAAGTTTTATGATGCAACTTTAACTGTTGATCATCTTAGGGCATCTCCAACGCTATTGGCATTGTTCTGACATGTGATTCCTATGTGGCACCACCACAAGATAAATGTTTTGTTGTTTAGGTGGCCATTTCATCACCTAAATTCAATGTTTTTCTGCAACGCTATTTTCTCCATCACTCATTTCTTTCTCGACTCTCGTGGGATAGCCGGTCGGCAAACTGAAAACTAAAAAAAATGAAGGAAAATAAAAATAAAAAAAAACATCTAGTAGTGAAAAAAACTCAAAATGCATAGTACGTGCGTATCAAAAATAAAAATAAAAAAAATTCAGAATTTTTTTAAAAAATTCAAAATTCAAAATCCAAAAAAAAAAATCCAAAAAAAATAATATTAACGCGAATAGTAACTGCGTTTTCAATAAAAAAAACTTTAGAAAAAAAAGTAAAAACGCAAATAGTAATTGCGTTTTAAAAAAATATATATATTTAATTTTTTTTTAAAAAAATTCAAAATTCAAAAAAGTCCAAAAAAATAAAATAAAAACGCAAATAGTAACTACGTTTTCAATAAAAAAACTTTAAAAAAAATTAAAAATGCAAATAGTAATTGTGGTTTCAAAATAAATTCAAAACGTAATTACCAATTGTGTTTTCATTTTTTTAAATTTTTTAAAAATTGCTAGGAAACAATTGCTTATTTGTTCTCTCCTCACATTCGTATTGGAGAATAACTTTTAAAATAAAGTCATGTATTTTCTAAGCGATAAATTTTTTTTAAAAAGCCAAAACAGTGTTGGAGTCTTGGAGATGCTCTAGGCAAGCTCGAAAACGTAATCTTCATTGTAGAGAACTTGGCAGTTGGCACTGATGATTGACGTTGAGGTTGATAAGTGGCGAGAGAAATTTTTGCAACATTGTTGTTGATTGACTGATGCAAACTTGTACGTATATTTTGATGCGATTCGCATCAATAACGTCATGCCCTTCAACAAGCCGGTCCTACGAGGCGTGGTGTATGCGACGAGGGCCCGCGTCGAGCACCGAGAACTTCTGTTAGTATGTGTATAAAACTGAATGTTGTTGTCCAGGTGCAAGGAACCTTTGCCTGGAAGCCTGAGATTGTATAAAATAACAACTCTCTCCATTTTTTTTTTGATCAGGATAAAACAATGGAGTTTTGTTTATAGAGTTAATTGTAATTAAACAATCATAAAATAAAGTAGCAAATTGTTGTGCTTTGTAACTTATAAATTAATTAGTTTTCGTACAGTGACATCTGGTTGGAAGATTCCCCTGCATCCATCCTAAGGTCATCCTCTATAGAGAATAAGGGAGGTGAGGTGTCACCTCACCGTGAGGTGGCACCATGTTAACCCTCCATGCTATTATCATGCACTTTGGTGCATGATGATAGCATAGGAAGGTGACATGTAGTTGTAGCTGTTGCTATTATTAATTTACAAAAACAAATTTCCTCATCATTTATTTTCATCCGTTACAATTTATTTATTCTCTAATTTTTTGAATGTTTGAATCATGTCCAGATTCAACGTATCACATTTTTATCATGTGCTACAATTTTTGTAATGTTAAAATTTAATAGGCTATTTTAATATCCTCATTATTCCATCCTTTGGCAATAGCCTATATAATGAGGTTTTCTCCTCCTCTCTTGTATATGGAAAAAAGATCATTGCGAAAGCTCTCTCTCTCTCTCAAATTCTCTTCCCTCTTGAAATACTGTTTTTTCATTTGTTGCTCTGGGCGGAGCTAAGTCGGGGTCATTCTCTCGACGTCGTGTGCGGCAACGAGATTCCGGTGGAGCGAGAATTTTACCACTAGGGGCGTTCGGATTCAGTCTGCACATAGACCCGAACTAACTCTTAGGACAGTGCTTCGTGCGCGACTTTCCCGGAGGCCGGTAACTTTAATTTAATTTATTTTCTTGCAGATTTTAATCCGAAGTTTTGAAATTTTTTTTCCAACAATCTAAGAGTTAACAGAATAAATTTGTTTTCTTTTTGAACAGACAGTACATAGCAAATACCCCTTTTAAAAATATCCTCTCCTGATGCCCCTTTCTGGAAAGAAGCTATTAACAATGAGTACAACTCCATCATGGAGAACAATACTTGGTTTTTAGCAGACCTTCCTTTAGGTAGCAAACCCATAGGTTGTAAGTGGATTTTCAAAAAGAAACCTAGAGCCGATGGTACCATAGAGAAATATAAGGCTAGATTAGTAGCCAAAGATTTTACCCAGAAAAAGGGATTAGATTATTTTGATACCTATTCTCCTGTTGCTAGAATTTCTTCTATTAGAACCCTCCTAGCCTTAGCTTCCATTCATGACTTGATGATCCATCAAATGGATGTAAAGATAGCATTTCTAAATGGAGATTTAGAGGAAGAAATTTATATAGAGCAACCTGAAGGTTTTATTGCTAAAGGCCAAGAAAACAAGATTTGAAGATTAGTAAAATCTTTTTATGGCCTAAAGCAAGCTCCCAAGCAATGGCACAACAAATTTGACAAAGTCATTATAGAGTTTGATTTTGTACCAAATGAATATGACAAATGTTTGTATTCTAAAAATATAAATAAAAGTTGTGTTATTTTATGCTTGTATGTTGAAGATATCCTTATTCTAGAATTTTCACTGGAACTGATAAATAACACTTAAGAATTATTTATCTAACCAGTTTGACATGTAAGACCTAGGTGAAGCAAACCTGATCATAGGAATGCAAGTGTCCAAATGTAAAGAGGGTTATACTCTATCTTTAGCACATTCAATTGAGAAAATGCTAAGAAAGTTTGAGTATTTTGATTAGAAACCTGCCCTTAACCCTTATGACAGTAATGTTGTTCTCAAGAAGAACGAAGGATCACCTATAGAACAACATAGATATTCACAAATGATTGGGTCCCTTATGTACATAACAAATAGGACTAGACCTGACATTGCATTTACTATTGGGAGACAGAGTAGATATACCAGTAACCCAAATCAGACACACTGGACTGTATTAGACAGAGTATTTAGATATCTTACGGGTACTCTAGATTATAAACTTCATTATTCTAGACACCATGATATCATAGAATGTTACTCAGATGCTAATTGGGTAACTGATTCACATAATATGAAATCCACAACTGGATATACTTTTATCCTAGCAGGAGCTGCGATCTCCTGGGGATCATGTAAACAGACTATCATTGCCAGAAGTACTATGGACTCTGAAATAATAACTTTGGACACTACCTGTACAGAAGCCGAATGGCTTCGAAATCTTATTGTCCATATATATGATATACATATTTATGTACCTTTTTTTTAATTATGCTAAAGAACTCCTAAAAGCATGATCTTGTGAATTCTAAGATGAACAGGTACATGCAGCTGCGTTTCAAGAAATTAAAAGAGCCTAAATGGCAAAAATGTTGTTCTTGACTATAAAAGTCATAAAAGAACTTACAGATCTCTTGACGAAGAGTCTGTTTACTCTTGACGAAGAGTTTGTCTAGGACATTGATCCTAGAATCATCGAGGGGGATGGGGTTAAGCCCATAGTATAGTCACCAGCAGTGGCAACCCAACCGAGTCTGACTGGAGATCCCAAGAAGCCGGTTCAATGGGTAGAAACAAGCTGGACTAGGTGACTATATGGAACACTGACCCTGAGATTAAGTTCTCTTTAAAATAAAAGCCCAGGAGGCTGTACATGTGTATATTGACATCCCATCCCTATGGTGACAGTGTTCCTTTTGTGATATGGATAGGGTGAGTTTTTAAAACTCTTAATAAGTCCAAGCATGATATGCAAGGTTGATTCCTATCACCAACCCTTGAGGACTTACCTATATGAGAGGTCGTGATGGCCGCGACTATAGGACAGGGCGATCCTAGACAACTCTCATGAATGTGTAAAAGTGCGCATGGCCAATCAAACGTGCCACCCGATAGACCCAAGTATCTCTAGCGTACTATGTGTGCTAATTTCTGAGTCAGGTTCAAGAAGACTGATTCAAGGCGTAGTCCATCAAGTTCTTCTTCAGACAAAGACAATAGTCACTACATGAGATTCAAGGCTGTAGTCCATCTCATTTATGCATAGTATTCAACTGCCCAGAAATCTTTCTCATCTTTAACTTTCCTCTTTCGTTTCTTTCCTCTATTATTTCGGAACTTGGTTTTTGGAGGGAAATTGTTGTAGCTGTTGCTATTATTAATTTACAAAAATAAATTTCCTCATCATTTATTTTCATCTGTTACAATTTATTTATTCTCTAATTTTTTGAATGTTTGAATCATGTCCAGATTCAACGTATCACATTTTTATCATGTGCTACAATTTTTGTAATGTTAAAATTTAATAGGCTATTTTAATATCCTCATTATTCCATCCTTTGGCAATAGCCTATATAATGAGGTTTTCTCCTCCTCTCTTGTATATGGAAAAAAGATCATTGCGAAAGCTCTCTCTCTCAAATTCTCTTCCCTCTTGAAATACTGTTTTTTCATTTGTTGCTCTGGGCGGAGCTAAGTCGGGGTCATTCTCTCGACGTCGTGTGCGGCAACGAGATTCCGGTGGAGCGGAGATTTTACCACTAGGGGCGTTCGGATTCAGTCTGCACATAGACCCGAACTAACTCTTAGGGCAGTGCTTCGTGCGCGACTTTCCCGGAGGCCGGTAACTTTAATTTAATTTATTTTCTTGCAGATTTTAATCCGAAGTTTTGAAATTTTTTTTCCAACAGTAGCCACCCTCCATAGGGTGACACTTCACAATATCCTCGAGAATAAGGGAGGTTAGGTGCCACCTCACCGTGAGGTCCCATACTATTATTATGCACTTTGGTGTATAATGATAGCATAGGGAGGTGACATGTAGCCACCCTCCATAGGACATGTATCTCTTTTAACCACTAGGCTAGAGGTCATTTGCTATATATATATATATATATATATATATATATATATATATATATATATATATATATATATAACATAGGTTGGTTGTATAATACAAAACCAACCGGTTGGTTCTAGAGCACTCATATATATATATATATATATATATATATATATATATATATATATATATATATATATATATATATATATATAAAAGTGCTCTAGAACCAACCCGTTGGTTTTGTATATATATATTTTATATATATATATATATATATATATATATATATATATATATATATATATATATATATATATATATATATATACATGGGAGCGGATCAAAAGTTCTCCTTAGAAAATTTTCTTAAAAATTCCTCTCACTCTCAGCCGTAATTTAATGCTAACCCAAGTCCGATGGAATCAGAAGGCTTGGGCAACGATGACAATTTTTCTTGTCCATGATTGCGCTCTCACAGTCCTTTATAAACCACTCTAAAAATGGCATTTTTTGATATTATATGAACAGTGCCTTTTTTAACTACTCTTTAAAAAAACCAATTTTCTGATTATAAAGACTTTGTTACTCTAGTTTCTACAAAAATAGAAAAACATAAATCTAAAAAATAAAGATTTTACGTCAATAATATATAGGAAGGTTAAATTTTTTGGAGCCTTACGATTTTGGGGACCTTGTGCAATTCCATAGCTTGCACATGTACAGTATATAAAGGCCTGCCTCTCTCATTTCCTGAATAGTCTGCTAATGCTAATTTAGGAAACCCTAATCAGTATTTGGCTCCAAAGAAGCAGAGAATCTACTATAGAATCTATCACCATTGCGTGTAGTTAATATTAAAATGAGGGCCTAATTAATTAAAGGCTCTGGATTACTACAAGAAGGCTGAGATTTTTTGACTATTTTATTTATAAATATAGCAACACATATGTTGGAGCTAGGGATATTTAATTATATAGCTAATTATCAATCAACTGTCCATTGTGTTGTTCGGTTTAGGAGCTACTAGCTACTTGTTATTAGTCTATGGAGATTCCAATTAGTCAAGATCCAATTGACTTATCTCATGGTGAGAATGAAAGAAAGTGAAATGCAAGAAAGCAAAAGCCCCTCCCTCCTCTTCATCTCTTTCTACATGAAGCCCAATGAGCCCACTTCTTTGGAGCCCCATGCATCCAGACCAAACAAACAAGGAGATGTGCACATGCATCACATACAATAATAAGTCCTGATCAACATATGAATATGTGACACATGACCGATATGATTGACAACAACATCAACAACAATAAATACTTCATCAAGATTTTTTTTAGGGGGTTGGCTACCTAAAATTATTTTCCTACTCTGTCATCTACGAGGGCATCTTCTCACTACCGTGCTCCGGCCTTCTCACCACGTAGTAGTGATGGGATCTTACTCTCCTCCAATAGTATCATGACACCACCGAAAGAGCAAGTAGCATGACACTACATAAATTATATGTTATGCTGCCATTGGAGGAGAGCACGAACTCACCACTGTCACGTGGTGAGATCGGACCGTTGAATAATTTCTCCTCCTTTTGACATATTAATTATTTTAAATGATTTTCTCTTACGACTCTCTCTCTTGTCTTTTATTCGTATATATCATCACTCCTCAGTTCCGTCTTAGTATTTTCTTGAAAAGAATACTTTCAGCAAAAAGAACGTTCCGATTAATCTCATTGACATGAGAACTAGACACCGATACATTGGGGGTGTATATATAGGTTTTATATTTTCTTAAGAGTGGTTTGAAAAATGTTATAAAATTGAAATTGAATTTTATGTTACGGATAATACTCGAGATATAAACAGAAAATGACAAGGATTAGAAAAAAAAATGTGGAAATTCAAATTAAAAAAAGAGAGAGGCAACAATGGTTAGACTCGATTATACTTTGGAAGAGTAGTCTTTTTTTTGAGATATTTTTTTTTTTTGGAAGAGTAGTCTTTACTGTTTGTTATAATTGAAGTAACGAAAGACAAGAAGATTTAATTAGGGTTTGATAATTTATAACACTTTTAAATGTCCTGGAACCTCAAAAGAAATTCCTTACTTCGTAGTCCCCTCACTTGGTCTTCTATAGTACTGTCATATAGTGCTCATGCCACTTGTCGAACTTATATATGTTAAGCTCGTTAGTGCAATGATATCCATCAAGAGTGCAAAGGGAGTTTGACTCAAAGGTACATGCAAGCATTTGTAACCTACAAAGGTGGAGGCATCTATGATTTGAGAATCTCAAACCATAAACTAAGAGCCTATATATTAAAGCAAGATTAAGGACCACAAGTACGTAGGCTTCAATGACACCTACACACATGAACGTCAATTGCCTCTTAATCCTCGATTGGATAGTTCTCAGCATGGTGCGAGCCACCTCAATATTCTGCAGAAGTGTTGATGACAAACAACGAAGATTATACTGTTTGGAAATCCAGTCTGGAGAGTTATATATATGTGAGGAAAGGGCGGAGTTCGGTCCGAATTCAATTCCACTGAATTCGGTCCGAATTCAGCCAGTTTCAAACAAAATTTATGGGCATTCGACTGGCCGAATTCGATCAGAATTTGGTTTGTTCGAAAGTAAACGTGGTTCAGATTTAATCAGCACCGTTGGAAGTTGGTGGACGGCCAGGTCTGATGGTGGACTATTTTGAAAATTTACTAAACTATACAAGGGCGGAGCTAGGAATTTTTTTTAGAGGAGGCTGCATATATATGAATGAATTTTTTTTATGTAATATACTCAAAAAATAAACAAACAAAATATAAAAATTTACTACAAACTAGTGAAGTGATAACACAGGCTTCGAACCCAGGACCTAACATACACAGACCAAGAAACTCTACCAACTGGGCTAGGACTGCTAGCAACCTTCAATTGTGAAAATAATGTATTAGTACCTAGCCAAGAAAATTTTACCCCGGGCTGCAGCCCGGGACAGCCCAACAGTAGCTCCGCCCATGAAACCATAAAATATGTTTCTCAATCTATAAATATATGTTGAGTATGGAGGCACAAGCTAGAACACAAACGAAGGCTCAATACGGGAGATTCATGGTGTTCGTCCCAAGTTCGTATTTTGCTCTTAGGGCTTGCCGTTCGAGACAGTAGAAAGAAGATCTGTTCGGGGAATCGTCTGCCTCATTCAGGGAGATCTCTATGGGATTGGGTGTTGTGACACATCCCAACATCGTGCCTCGTTCCTCGTTCGCAGGGAGCGTGATTAAGAAATACTGTCGCTATCGATTGATCATGACAGATTGAATATGGATCGGTTTCTTCGGAATCAAGTACCATATTCATTGGATTGCGCATCAATGAAGGACTCTGTGGCTGAGTCGGAAGAGACCTTCCGCTGCTCTATTTTTCATGCCGCACTTACTTCTTTGGCTTTGGTTTTATGAATACGTTTTTGTGAATGTTTTCAATAAATTTTATTGCTTGCGTTCTTCGAATTTTGTATTTCCTATCGAACTCAGAAGAGAAGTGTAGAGTGTTGATCCGTTGCTTACGTGATTGCAGGTGACCGCTAGCAGGGCCGGTCCTTAATAACTGAAGGCCCTGTACGAATTTTAAAATGTGGCCCTAAATTTATTTATTCATATTTTTAAATATATTATTATATGTCTTTATCAAAATCTCTGGAGATGCTCTTGATTGTATATTATAACTGAATCTATAGGCAGTTACTAACAAAATAATTAAAGCTCAAATTATCTATATTCAAACATATTACATAGTATAATAAAGATGTTTTAGATAGAAGACGTACTGACCGTTAAATTGTCTAAATCTGGCGTCAAATTTTTCTGTTGATGAAAACGTATAATAAAATGAATAACGATCAATACCCAAATGAGAAGTAATATGTAATCACACAATTTAGAGCCTCCAAGACCTAAGCAGGGCCGGCCCAGGGCACGGACGAGGTGGACGGCCGTCATGGGCCCCCAATTTTGGAAGTCCCGTAATTTTACAATAGACTAGGTATATAAAAAAAGAAAAAAAACAAAGACCCAATCTGGAAGCAATAAAAAAGCCAGTGCTCCAATCGAAAAATATATATGATAGTTTGATTGATAATTTTGATAGTTTAATAGATGATTTTGCTTGTAAAAATGCTAAAAAAATTTATTTATGTGATAAAAATGACCCAAATTTTAAATTTTGTCATAGGTCCCGTAAATCATATGACTGACTATGGACCTGAGTAACCTGATACAAGACCAAGAGCTCCGGTCTTCGACATCATTATTTCTTAAATAAATATGCCTGCACATCCAAATTCTTAAATTATATATATAAAAAAATCTGATCATTATTGTTGAAAATAAATTCATCTAACAATTGAGGGATCTTTAGAAACAAAATAGCAATTAACACACCGGTCAGAGCAATATCTTTAAGAAATTCTAATTTTTTTGTATGATTATAAATATGAATCTTAGAGTCAGTAGGGAATAGGGATCCAAGAATTGGAGGTCTTGTAGTGTAGGAATTAAGAAAGAAAAGGAATAACTTGAAATACAAAATTACAAACTAATCCTAATATTTTTTTTGAGGCCCCCAAAAATTGGAGGCCCTGTGCGGCCGCACTATTGGCACAGCCTGTCACGCCCCAGAACCAGAATACTGGAGAGCAGGGGCAGACATAGCCAGCTACGTATATGAAATGGATTCCATCTCGCTATACGGTCAAGGCTGTCTAGATACATGAGAGTTTACTACAAGCCAACAGTCTCCTAAGGTCATGAACAAGCCTAATGTCTCAATCACAAGCAAATAAGTAAATGTTACAAGATGTTTGATCATTAAATATACAATAATAAGGCGTCCCAAATATTACATATTCAGTTGATCATGAAGCTAGTTGTTACAAAATGTTAGGACTAGCAAGAGTTTAGTCATACATGATCAACCCTAGGATTTGTTAATCATGTTACAGCCCGTAGGCAGACAGTAAGTAAGTACAATCGAGCTAAACAGGTGCTCGTCGGCTAAACGCCTCAAAAGAATATATTTTTTTTACAATAGAGTAGGAGAGCCAAAAATAACCCACTCGTTGCCAGGGTTCCGTCTAGTGGCCACCATCTGGCTGGAAGGTCGGTAGATCCTCTAGAGCTGCTCCAAAATCTGGCCACACAAAACCAGCTGTGTCAGACCCCAGAAAGAGCAAGTGCCACAAAGGAGGCTTCACTTAGGAACTAAAATCAGCAATCAGCACAAGAGTATAAATAAAGTAAGAACTTGGAAATAAAGAAAATACATCAGGATGATATACGACGAGATAACCATGGAACCATTCAGATAACCAGGTTACAACCCGTAAACCAAACAAGGACCGGGGTTGTAACCCTTCGTCTGAACAGAACTTGGAATTCTCACCATTTATCGGTAAAATAAATACAAGCATTCTGGTCATGCAGTAACCTGGAACAGGATCAGGACAAGACTAGACTGGTTAGACTCCATCCAATCATTTCACGGCCAAGCAAGAATTACGGCTTGATACTTTAACTAACTAGGGTTGTCACAAGCCTAATTACTAACAATATGCAGTGAGATTATTCCACAGCCACAAGCCCTGCAAACCATCCAGGTTACCCGGGTTAAAAGATTAGAGTTGAATTCAGGTGGGTACATCGTCCAAGAAACGAATGTACCCTTAGGTAGCTTGAAGGGTACAACACATGACAGTGTGCTGAAAATGTGCCCTACTCGACGGCAGGCTACAGATCCCAAGGCGTGCCCAGGTAACGAGATTGCCTGTAGCTGGGAGATCTCTTTATGACTAATGTATTAATCTAGTTATTTAGCCTTAGTCCATTTCAGTAGGTACTCCTGACCGTAGTACTCAGGAGTCCCCTCCTAGACATGATGCAAGACAGGACTGGATTATTTGTACAAGCACAATCGCCCACGGTGTCCAGATTAATTATACAGGTCATGTCATATCAGGTAGCCGTCGCAACAGCTTATCAAGATAATCATGTCAGGTGTACTTGTCAGGAGTGCGCCACGACGGGCCACTATCATGTCATGTTAGTCATGTCAGGAGTGCACCACTACGGGTCACTGTCAGGTCATGCTCAATTATCATTTTTAAACATATTAAATAAATTCGTGATTATCAAGTTCATGACAAAAGGCGTAAGGATATAAAATAGGCATAAAATATCTAATAAAATATCAATATTCAGGGCTATAGAAGAGCCATGCGGCTAAGGCATATGCGGCTAAGAAGTGATCACATGCGGCTGGGAAAGGAACAGCCCATGCGGCTGGAGGGGGTCAGGCGCATGCGGCTGATAAGGGAAAAGCCCATGCGGCTAAGAAGGAGTTCGGGTCCATGCGGCTGGGGAGTGTAGTATCATGCGGCTGGGTATAGAAGGGGGCGCATGCGGCTTAATAGAAGCCCATGTGGCTGGGTCAACGTGGCTGCTTATGTGGCAGGGCAAGGGTGCATATACGGCTGATAATGGACTCAGCCTCATGCGGCCAAGGGTGCTGATGCATATGCGGCTCGGAAGCAAGGCCTTATACGGTCAAACAGGTTATACGCCTATGCGGCCAGGATATGAAGGGGTGCATGCGGCTCGGTTAGGAGCTCATGCGGCCAGGTCAGTTCAAGGGCTCATGCGGCTAGTAAGGAGTACAAGTTCATGCGGCCAGGAGAGGCAAGGGCGCATATGCGGCTAAGTGAGAAAAAGTCCATGCGGCTGAATGAACACTTGCTGCATGAAATGTTCATGCGGTCAAGTCAAGTACTGTTCTTCTTCTCCAAATTTTCGAGAAGAAGAACACCAAGAAGCCATGGCCACCAAGCTGCATAGAACCTTCATCCGGAGTCCAAATCCGAACTTCCATAGGTCAAAATGGGGCAGAATGAAATGCTCTACAACATAGAACCATCAAAACTCAAAAATAACAAGATTAAGTAGATCAAAACCCAAGAATTCCAAAAATAAAATAGACTTAGATCTACAAGAATCTAGCCATGGAAAGTGAAATTGTCGAGTTCTAAAGTAAGTTAAAATGCTATAAGGAAGAGAATGAAGCAATAAAATTGGAGTTCCTCCGTGAAGTAAGTTGCACTTGCCTAGACCTCTCTCTCCCTCTCTCTGGTAGGTGAAGTAGTAAATGGAAGAAGGAGAAGAGTAATGAAGAGAGAGAAAGAAGAATGGTAATAAATACCAAAGGTGGTGGTAGGTAGGGGGTTCATCCATGATTCATGATGAACCAAAAACAATCCCAACCGAACCAAGCCAACCTCGGGCCAAGAATAAACCGAGCCAAGAAGGAAAAGCTAAACCAGGAATTAAGCAATACAAGATAAAATACGTACACGTATTTCAAATACGTAATACGAACCACAGACATTACACAGCCCCAGGGCCGGCCCTGACCGCTAGGCATCGTCTAGCACAACATACATTTTTTTTTCTCTCGTCTCAATCAATCAAGGTGAGTGACTTGACCCTTCTAGCTCCCCTTTGACCTTTTTATTCTCCGATCAATCAACGAAACCAAAATAAATAAAATGTTAGATGAAGATGCAAGGACACTGATGCTTAGTTCCAATGAACCATTGCACAATTTTTCACGTACACCTGCTATATAACTGTTATGTCATGAAACTGCTACATATTTACTTATGTATACCTATTATAGATTTGTGCTAAACAATGATTGAATCAAGGAAATAATTGTTGCAACGATAAGGCAAAACACGATAAAATTGGTTAAGTTCCTTATGTTAGATCATGCTTGAGTAACTATTTTAGTCTCGTACAGTCATGGACAACTTGTGCACAAGGGTTAGATTCTTCGAAAGGTATTCCGGGGCCAAATGACTGATTCAGTGTAGGAGGAACTTGGATAGCTGTGCTCTATGCTAGTACAGATCGTTCGAAAACTTTCAGCGAACTCCCAACCGTACTGAAAGGGTCATCGTCTAAACCAAGCTATACGTCCAGGATGGATAGACTTGCTAGTGACCTTCACATATATGTTTATACACTGCTTTAGCTATGATAACAAGTTGGCAGGGAAGAACATGGCAAGCTGCATATTGTAGGGCAGACTCTGCCCGGGTAAGTTGTAACATAGTTTATGTTATTATACATTTATGTTATATACTTGTCAAATATTTACATACAATTTATTAGGATGCCTAGAAAGATCACTATATATACTGTATGCTTCACATAACTTTTTGAACAAATGAGAGAGTGAAAATTAATTAGTCACTCACCAGTAAACGATAATGTACTGATTTTCGCTCTCCACGTGTACTACGAACAAAAAAAAATGCCAATTAACAAGGCGACGTCCGTGTGTTTTGAAGTATCACCTGTGTGTCGAAGGCTTGATCAATCCTTTTTGAAGACCCCTGTATTAGTCCAACAAAGATGGCTCAGCTCTCTCCAATAACAAGTGTTTCGAATGTTTTTGGTTGTATAAAGAGAATGTAATATATGGAACAACTATCTCATCAACGTTCATTTTGAGTCAAGTATCTAAGCTCACGCGACACTCTTTGTAATCGAGTCTTGTAATACGATGTTCATTGTCAATAAAGTAAAAGTTTCTTTCTATATAAGTGTTCAAATTCTCTGCGTACTCTTATGTTGTTGTGTTTCAGATAACCTTATGACGCTGCTTTGTGCGAGTGCAACTTAGGCTCGTACGACATCACGTCCGGGGGACGACTATCGATTCTATGGAATTAGGACATGACATTGGGTGAGTGATTTTAGTTCTAATCTCTCTCTTTTTTCTTGAGTTTGATGAGGGGGTTGAACCTTGTACAAATGGTTAAGCAAATTTGTATTCAGTCTTGTATCTTTTATAAAGATATAAAGATTAAATTTTGTCCAGGTGCATGACACGGTCATCGAACCATATATTATGTTTGATCTGCCTTGGTATTCTTGTTAGACAATGGTTCGTTATCTTTAGATTTGGACTAGTTTTGGTGTGGTCAGTTTCGAACACGTGGATCAGAGAGCTTCGTAGGTGCTGTTCGATTCCAAGTTTGCGCTACAACTTGGTTTTGATAGAAAAGCTAACAAGTTAATATGACTGTCGTAGTATGTTTGAAGACAAAGATTAGAAGTCTACGCAGGGTTCCCAACTCCTGGCTCGATGAGATATATGTTATGACATGTACATGCTCAAGCCGCTGAGGTGTACAGGAAGGCCACATACATCGAATGAAGGCTCGAGGAATGTTCGATAGGAGTTTGTGGATCGTCGAAAACGTGTCTCGGGAGGTCTTCGAGGTGATTTAAGGGATACGGAGGATTCGGTTCGTCGAGACAAAGCGACAAATAGTGGTGAGTCAAATATTGAGGGTCAATCCGTCGGTCCCATGACAACAGGCCGGTCTCCAGCAGGCGATTGTTCTATGGATTCGATTTTGGTGACAGTTAGTTTGCTAAAGCTTTACGGAGCAACATTGGTTTAAGTAGTTCGAAGCCAGGAAAGATATCAAGGTATGCAACAAACTCAATCCGAGACAGATGCATTTCCATTCACATAATTCAGGAAGAGCAATGGGTTATTGATGGCGTACACAATGCATAATGTTCCACTCGAGGATTTATGTGTACGAGGAAGATTCAGTGTCGGACACGAAGGTGGATAGTCAGGAGGTTGATTCTTGGGGGAACCACACCATCCACTTGGTTGGCCAGCCAAGGGTGAAGAAGGTCGACTAAACGGGAACATGTTCCGGTAGAAGACAAAGTAAGAAATAGGCAGCCAAAACTTATGGTGAGACTGATCGTCAGGGACTTATGTCTTGGCAAAGTTGCTAATGTTAACATGATCTCGATTGTTCAGGAGATGCTATATATGCATGGTAGCTAGTATCAATGTGGTGGTCGAAGAGCTGGAGACGAAGGAAGATGCATAACAGCTTGGAGGAAGATCAATGATGAGGAAAAGCAAGAATTCTATCGCAGGATGAAAGACATGGAGTTCAAGCCATGGTGTCAACACCTTTCATGAAACTGGTAGGAGAGAAATATTAGAAATCCAGTCTTGAGAGTTATGTGATAAAGGGATCGAGTTTCGTCCGAATTTGGTCCCACTGAATTCGGTCCAAACTTAGCTAGTTCCAAACAGAACTTATGGGCATTCGACTAACAGAATTATGTCAGAATTTGGTTTTGTCAGGACTGAATGTACTTCAGGTTTAACCCGCACCGTTGGATGCTGGTGGATGGCCAGATCTGATGGTGGACTATGTTGGTGATTTTCTAAATCCTAAAATAGGTTTTTTAACCTATAAATATATGTTGAGGCACTACAACAAAAAGGTCTATTAATAAAGTTCGACAAAGCGTATTGATGACGCCTAATACCTAAGCATTAACAAAGTTCGAAATATCTTTTTTATGACGATTTGGACTAATTCTGGACTTTTTATAACGTTTATGAAATAAAATTTTATTAATATTTTAGAGCGGTGGCAAACTTGTAATATTTTTTAAGTTTAATTGTTGGCAAAATCCTTGCTATAACCCGCATTTCAACAAAAAACTCGCCTCACCCCCGAAACCTTATGGTCTTCTCCTTCTCCTCTTTTCTTCTCCCTTCTCTCCCCCAACTCCAAAACCCTAACTATAGTTCAGCAAGTTAACACTCTTCTCTCCTCATCTTCTTCTTTTTCCTTTCTCCCAACTCCAAAACCCTAACCCTAGATCCGAAAACATTTGCCCCTCGGGCCGCTTCGCCAAGCCGGGCATGGTCTCCTCCCGTGCCCCGCACGCAGCGACGTGCTCGGCTCCGACACGGGCAACTACGACCACGACAGCGTAATGCAGTCCGGACCGCACCCCGTCGGGAGTGGCAACTCGTCGTCGGGGAGGAGGACCGGCGTCAGCGACCCTGCGCTGCTACGACCATGCCGTCAAGATCTGCCCTAGCAATACCGCGTGCAGGAACAACCGTACCGCGACACTGGCCGGCCTCGGCCGTCTCTGCGACGCGGTGAAGGAGTGCCGCGAGGCGCTGCGCCTCGACCCGAGCTACGCCCGCTCGCACCACCGCCTGGCCACATTGTACCTCAGGCGAGCTTTCTCTCTCGTTCGATTAGGGTTTATTTTGCTATTTTGGATGCTTGTGTTCTGCTGCCATTTGTATTCTTGCTTCGACTAAGATCTGCTCGTATTTGTATTGCCGACAATCGATTTGTTCCTTTCCACAACTCTAAATATCAGTAAATTTGGCTCTTGTGCTGACCCTAATTGCAACCATTGCAGGTTGGGGCAGATCGAGAATGTACGAAAGCACCTCCTTCTGGCCGGATTGGAAGAGCATGCTGAGGGAAGCTGATGCCGCAATTGCGGCTGGCACAGATTCTTGCCCTCTGGTAAGAACTCCTTAATTTTCAAATCTCTGTCCTGATATTGTGTACTCTACACTGCAGCATAATAGGCGATTCCTCACGGTTATTACCGTTACAAATATTTTTTGTTACGGTAATAACCGTTACCATTTGGGCGTGGTAAATATTTTGTAACGATAATAACCGTGACGAATTATATTTTTCGTCACGGTAATAACCGTTAGGAATTTACCATTAGTCACAGTTGTTAACGTTACAAAAAAAATTGGTCACGGTTATTACTGTAACTAGACTGTACTTTTTTGTCACTAATTGTCCACTCACAGTAAGGATTATAACCAAGGATTATAACCATTAAAAAATGATATATATATATATATATATATATATATATATATATATATATATATATATATATATCATCTTACAAGTCTAAGATAAGGGAAAATCATTACAACTTGACAAGTCCGCAAAGAATTTCCAGCACATTGTAGAGTTTATAATTATTTCCCTCATTTTCTGATACATTGTTTGAACAAATGTCTATAAAAGATACCAAGACAATACAAATGTCTAACATAGAACAACAAAGTTGGCTACTATCAATTTTTTGTTTCTGTAGTAATAATCTTAAGTATAAGCTCTTTTCTTAAGTATAAGCTCTTTTCTCTTTCCAAGACAATACAAGGAATTTTCTCATTCACTAAATATCTATGTTCACATATTTTCAACTGCCGGATGATTCCCCTTTTGCCAGTCATCCACTGTAGATTTCCAGTGCAGATCTTGCCCTTGTGGCTGGAAAAGTCTTGGTGGCTGAATGCCCCTAAATCTAGTCCAAAACAACCACGTAAACAAATCATTTCATGCCATTATCATGAAGACCAAGAATCATTAGGAAATGTTTAAGTATATACCTCTAGCATGTATATAACAGCTTCAAATCCTTAACCAAAAAAATATATATTCAGTCACTGAGGCGATGAACTCTTCAATTTCTTCTTACCCTTACTGTTCTTCTCAGTAAGAACTGCCATTTTTCCCCAAAGAATCAGAATTGTCTTTATCAACAAAAATATCAAGCCTACAAGTAATAAAAAACCTGAAGAATAGGAAGAAAACAACATGTTCGAAACTGATTTTTCTTCCTCGCACTACTGCATAATGTTATACAATAGTCTAAACAATGGAATAAGAAAAATCAACATGCAAGAGCAAAACCACAGTTTCAGACCTTGTGTATATCTTCCATCACATTATTTACTACTGGACTTGAGATCAGAAAGGAAAGGGACCTCGTCACTATCCTCTTGAAAATCATCAAGTGTCAACTGCAAACCTACAAACATGTCAGAGTAAGACATCTAGTCAAACACCAAAAAATTAATATGTATATATGTGAGAGATGGGACAACACTTAACTAGTTATAGCTATCAAAACTCGATAATTACAGAAAGATATCTACTAGAGGTTTCCAAATGATAGTTATTAGCCTAACTAACCGAAAAAAAATTATGCACACATAAATATGACCATAACAACTACATCCATTTAGTCTTTTAATTAAACCTACAAAAAGCAGAAATATATCAACTAAAGTGAAAGGGATCACACCTATTAGAGAGCAAAGCTAACATTTATATGATACGTGAGTTGTAGCAACTTACTGAAATTGTGATGACTCAATACGTGATCCCTTACCAAATAATCGGAGAAAACTATACTTCAGCCACCAAGGATATCATAACAACAAGATACTGATAAATGATAATTGATCATGGAAATATTAGTATCTGTAAATTATATCGTCGTATAATGCATGAAACTGACAAGTATTGATTGCTTGAGGAATTTACTCATAACAGAAGATGATAGATTAAATGATAAATCCCATCTTAAGAAGCTCCACGTTCAATTCTTAGGAATCTGGAAATAATATTCCAATTTGCTTTCACATAATGATTCCAACTCACAAGAGGTATGCACAACTACACAAAAGATGAAGATAGGACTTTTCTTATTATATATTAACTGAAGCAAAAAAAAACTCAAGGAAGCTATCTCAACAAAAACCTAATAACAAAATTGACATGAATATCAACATTCCATTACAGTGCTTGCAAATAGCTTGTGAATCTTAATTATATTGTTGTGATTTGTTTAAGAAAATAATACAAAAAAGAGAAAGGCTTCAAGAGAACAGACGAACAATGTACGAAGGTCTTGTTATCTGATTTTGGGACAATACGTACCATCATTTTATTATAATTATAATAGCAACCCATGATCTCAGCAAAATTTAGTATGGCCCACATTTTTTATTTATAATTATCACATGTTCCATATAGGAACTGACAATTATGTATGTATTTAGTATCCTATGTCAGCAGTATTGACAATAACGTATGTATTTAGGAACTGACAATAATTATCACATGTTCCATATTGGAACTGACAATAATTTATATAGAAAGGATAGCAAGTTCAATCAAGTAAATCCCAAATGGACCTCACTAGAGTGTAACTATTAATTTATTAGCTCTTATACTAATTAAGCTGGTGGTGAAATCCCAAATGGACCTCACTAGAGTGTAACTATTAATTTATTAGCTCTTATACTAATTAAGCTGGTGGTGAATGGTGAGCTATGGGTGTAAACAAAGTATATATAGGTATTTCCTGAGCCCATTTGATATTTGTTTCTCATAATGGATACATGTTTTTAAGATAAGGGTACCATTCAGATAAAGAAACTTATGTCCACAAATGATTAATGAAGCAAATATGACTCTATTTTTTGAAAGAAGCAAATATGACTTTAATCTAGGAACATATACAAGTAGATATTACTAAATATGACACATAAATTATAAAAATGCCTCATTTCAAACTTACCGTATAGGCTTATGTTAAGAAATTATTAGGACATTAATTGTATTATTACTCAGATGATTCAATATATATAAATAGAATGCATGTAATTCTATCCATATTTTGAACAGATGAGAGATATATTCAAGATAGTCATATTCATATTGGATAATATGTATTTGTATATCCATATTTTAAAATGAGGAATACATATTTCAATATTGTACGATAATGTACATCAATAACTATGTAACTAGATATATAAATTAAGATTCGTATACCCTGCATGTGAACAAATAATGTATGCAAAATATGCCTAATATGGAAGTGGAAAGACTCGATGTCACTTCCCGTTTTCGGAATACGTATTCTAAATACATGTACTGCTGGAATGTATTTATTTAATATTTATCATGTATTGTTCTGTACTTAAATTCCTTTAATTTCTTGCTAATTATTTTTCTGTATTTTACTTTCTGTATTTTACTTTCTGCTTTGCTTTTGGGTTCGGCCCGAGTTGGTTTATTTTCTGGCCTTGGATGGTTCAACATGAACCCTACTCCCCACCTACCACCACTCCTTCATTTAAAGCCTCATCCCCTTTCTCTCTCTCTTCATTACTTCTTCTCAATACTCTTCTTCTTCCTCATAACTTCCACACCAACCTAGGAGGGCTAGGCAAGTGCCAACTTGCTTCTTGATGGATTCCTATTTTTGTTGTTCCATTGTCTTCCTCTCAAGATTCTTAGATACTTTAGTACTTAGCATTTTCAATTCCCATGGCTCATTTCATATAGATCTAAGTTCAATTTATTTTCAGAATTTTTAGGTTTTGATCTAGTAACTTTGTTATTTTTCAAGTTTGATTGGTTCCATATTGTAGGAAATTCGATTCTATCCAATTTTGACTATTGGAAGTCCTGATTCCGACTTATTTTGAGTGATTTATGGTCTTTTTGGTTCATGGGTTTTCATGGCCATTAGAGGCTGATTGGAGAAGATGAGCAGTACATACTGTTTGTTGACAAAATACTGTTGCCATGCTGTTTGCTGGCACATGCTGTTTTCTGGCGCATGTTGTCCTGGCGCATGCTGTTTGCTGGCAAAACACTGTTGCCATGCTGTTTGCTGGCGCATGCTGTTTTCTAGCGCATGCTGTCCTGGCGCATGCTATTTGCTGGTAAAACACTGTTGTCATGCTGTTTGCTGTCGCATGCTGTTTCCTGGCGTATGCTGTTTCTGGCGTATGCTGTTTCTGGCGTATGCTGTTTTCTGGCGCATGCTGTTTCTGGCGCATGCTATTTCCTGGCGCATGCTGTTTCTGGCGTATGCTGTTTTTGGTGCATGCTATTTTCTGGCACATGCTATTTTTGGCGCATGCTATTTTCTGGCACATGCTGTTTCTGGTGCATGTTGTTTTCTGGCGCATGCTGTTTCTGGCGCGTGCTGTTTTCTGGTGCATGCTGTTTCTGGTGCATGCTGTTTCTGGCGTATGCTGTTTCCGGCGTATGCTGTTTCTGGCGCATGCTATTTTCTGACACATGCTGTTTTCTAGCGTATGCTATTTTCCGACGTATGCTGTTTCCTGGCACATGCTATTTTCTGGTGCATGCTGTTTCCTGGCACATGCTGTTTTTTGGCGCATGCTGCTTCCTGGCGCATGCTGTTTTTCGTGGTCGCATGTTGTTGACTGCTGTTTTTCGTGGCCGCATGACACTTCCTGGCTGCATGAGATCCTGACCACATATGCATTCTCAGCCGCATGAACTTCTATAATTTCTCGGCCGCATGAACTCTAGCCCATGATGCCTTTTGACTGATTCTTGTCCCGAATTAATATTGATTGATATTGATTATGACCTTGACTATTAATTGATCATGCGTTCCTAGTTGGAACTAAGAGACTGACTAGTCGTCTTATTGAATTGAATGAATGAGACACGTTCATATTAATTATGAACTATTGTAAATCGATTGGCCGATCCCGAATATTGGCATACAGGCATATGCAGGCTTCAATTTATTTATTTTTCTACAAAAGCAGCATATGTACTTTATGGTCAAGGCATGATTTATTTCGTGGTTAGTTTTAATTGTTGCATTACGCTATGTAAGACCTACAACCCAACCGCACAGGTATCGTTGTAGAGTTAGGCATATCGTACTTTGTACGGAAGTACTCATTCTGAATGACCATGATCCACGGCATAGAATTTCACTCAACATAGAGGCTACTAAGTTAAATAAAATAATAATTGTATGGAGAGAATAGATTCCCGAGTTCTTACATGGCAGCCCTCTTTGGGACTATTAAGTGCCCGACAGGCCGGGTGGTTCCCACAGATACTGCAAATCTGCCACACGGGCAGGGAGCGGTATCTGCTTATATTATTTATTGTATATTGTATATTGATGGCGGACGTCCCGCTGGAACTCGTCTAATTCATGATTGGCGTAATTTATTGACTGGATAGACTAGCCTTGCTTGCACATAGTAAGAACTGAGAAATCCTTTATTGCATAATTCCAGGATAACTTAGAACTCACCGTAGCAAGCCGTAGTAGTTGCATGGCCGTTTAAGTTGACTTGTTTGTGTACTGTACCTACTCTGTTAACTAACTGAGATGATCAGAATGTCAGGATATGACGGGCCAACTTCTGTCCTTGTTTGGTTGGGAAGTTGGTTCGAAGTGTCGTGATGTTATGTGAATCACAGTAGCAAGCAGAGGTCTATATATCATATTCTCTTATTACTGGTTCCAATTTCTCATATCGTGCTTGCTTGCGGTACTTGCTATTAGAGGTCTAACCTCTCTGGTTTTGTATGGCCAGATCTAGAGCCAGTTCCCGAGGACTCAACTTACTTCCACCTCCAAGATGGTCAATACTAGAGGGATGATCGCAGGAGGACTCGAGTGGGTTCCTTACTTCCCCGCTCGTTTTATTACTTACTTTATATTTTGTCGTTTGGCACCGACATGTTAGTCGGATCGTCTTGTACTTACTTTTACATAATTGTAACTAAGTCAGGCTGCAGCTGATAAACAATTGTGTATACCTTACTTCGTCATCTGGCTATGTTTTATAAAGCTAGATATCAAGAACATTTTGACTGAGCGTTTGGTATGCCTTACTGCTTTATCTTATATGTTCTCTATTTCTATTTCGTGTTTGAATGATTGAGACAATAGATGTGAAGTAACCATAGTGTGACTTTTATGTAGTATGCACCCCCTCGTCTTATTAGACAGTATTGATCGTATTATACGGTATTCCTCTACCCGTAATACGTAGCTGGCTGAGTCATTCCCCCGCTCTCCAGTATTCTGGTTCTGGGGCGTGACACTCGAGTTCATTTTGCACAACATATGTCAATACAAAAAGGAAATCAATTTTACCTGTCGCATGAATCCAAACTCTTACTATCCAAGCCTGACAAGTTGATAGGAGGAGAGAAAGGCCCAACCACGAATTGGCCACAGATGCGAGTTTCTGCAATCGAACTTTAATGTGTATTTTATTGAGGATAGAAGGTTGTATCCTAACTGCATACTTATTTATTTTGAGGCCATGTGTGGGTACTTAAACATGAGCTTGCAGAGGAGTTGGTAATACATTAAATGTAGGCAAGAAGGTTGTGTCCTAACTGCATACTTATTTATTTTAAGAACTTTAATGTGTATTTTAACTTGAGACATCCTTCAAGCGATCACGCTCTGGCCTGTGAAAAGAATGGCAAAAAACAATCAAGTGCAGACAAATAAATTAGCACAAAAGATACCTGGTGGCTCTTGTGAATGTGCAACCAAAATTCTTAAACAGCTATCATAATCATGGGATTGTAACAACACTACATTAAAGAGAAAATGCATTTTGCACACACAACAAATAATCTCTCCATTCATCTCTAGTTATTTAGTCATAGAACACCTTAATAATTTATAATGGCTATTCTACATACGACATCAAATAAAACACAAACATAACAGAACCATGTTCAGAAGCACATGAATAAAAGCATACTAGTATGTGTTATGCATGATCTTTCTTAATTTCCCTCAAGAAAAAAAATGAAATGATTGGTAACATTTCTCATGCTATACGTACTGATTCTACGAAGTATAGCTCATTGGCATGTTCAGCAACTGATGTATCATGATGGTTCCATGTGTTGTGCTAGTTGCGATTACCGTCTGATGGATTTTCGGACATGGCTTTTAAATCGTACGCAACACCTAGCCTTGGCCAACTGGACTCTGTCACAAGAATAAGCACAATACACATTCAAACCTATCTCAAATTTCAACATACTACTTTATGTAGTTTTTATGTGTATCCGTTACATATACAATATTAAGTAGAGTTTAAATGCCCTTGTTGCCTAAAATGATCTTGAACTTAACTATGATCCAAACATCAAGAAAATTTACAGTTAATTATTGTAATGAAAAGCATTTACACCATTTTCAGAGAACCACAAATGTTAATTTGGTTGATATTCATGTCACCTAAGCATGAAAAGTACTATACATATTACATTAATAGCACTAAACCTACTGTCAGTTGTTGCAAACTATGCGAAAGTCTTGAACTTCGAACTACACAGAGACAAAAGAAGTTGGAAAAGGTCACATGTAGTTGATTATTATATATTGAATGAAATCGAAAACAATAGATGAATTTGATTACATTAGAAGATTGCATAACCTAAATCGTGACAATTCTTCCTTAACCTAAAGTCTGTCCCATGTTTAAGAATTTACACTGAAACCATAACTTTTTAATATGATGCACTGAATATATAGAATGACATAAAATCCAAAAAAAAAACATCATAGGGTTTAAGAAAGTCGATAATGGCTGAGAATCTACGATAAAGTAAAGTTTTATGTGAGCTTTTGGCTTCCAGAGTACCAATGACTATGATACACCCAACCATTACATTTTATCTCTCTCCTAACAAAGCATAATAAAATTATGAGAAATGGCCTCTAGCTACACATGCTTCACAAGTGACATGAGCAAATGCTGACTATATCATCATTAGGTAACAAGCTCCAATTTGCATACCACTACCAAGTCTGCATTTTCTCTACAGTCTACTTTTTCTGAAGAACTCCCTCCTTCGCTAGGTTGTTAAATCATAACTTGTAAACTCTAGAAAGCTACCAACATCAAAACACCACCGCAGAGAACAGCTGCAATCTGTGTCACCAAAAGCAAGAAAAATTCCATAATTAAAAGATTAAAAATATCTGCAATCATTTTTTTATAGAACAAGCAACCCTCGAAATGGAGAAAGCCAAAATAAAATATCTTAATACACAATCATCTTTATGCAAAGGTTCATGGTTCAAACGAAAATTGCTAAATTGCATATACTTCAAAAGAAGTACCCCAACTGTAATGTAGTAGCAAACAAACTCTAAGGGTCTGCTTGAATTGAGGGCTAAGAGAGTTAAGTGAGAGTACAATTACTTCCTCTAAAGAGCTAAAATATGTAGAACCAGCAAAGTGACAGTACAATCACTTCCTCTAAAGAGCTACAAAAATTTTAAAAGAACAACTGCATATGTACTTTCTCCAAAAAATTAAACATCTAATACCTGCAAGCTATACTAACCAAAAATAAAATAAAATAGAAGCAACAGGTACGAAAAATCAAAAAATTTGGGTGAGGACTATAGTCGAATATGTAAGAAGCAATAACAAGGAAGAAAAAAAATGCATAGAGGAAGGGAGTGACCTAGAAATTTGATAGCTCCTCTACGAACTCACGAAGGGAAAATTTATGCCATGGTGGAGAGACCATGTCCTATATTGACAAAGGTTTTTCCTAATTTGGTGAAGATATTACTCCCCTCTGCGTCCTCTTTCAATAGCAGCGAAGCCACCATGGAAGGTGCCTCGGCGCACAGTGGACCTCCGTTGCCTTGATCATAGGCGGAGGGCGACAATCTGGCTAAGCAGCAACTCCATCTCCGATCGCCACTGGGACTCCTCCCGCAGCCTTCGCTGCTCTTCGTGGAGCCACCGCTGCTCATCTCTCTCCCAGAAAAAGGAAGAGAAGAAGCATACAAATAAGGAGAATGTTTTTGGAAGGAGGAAATCTAGGGTTAGGGTTAGGGTTTGGTGGATGCGAAAGGGATTTAGGAAAAAAAGAGGAAGCTGGAGAGAGAGATGGGAAGAAGAGGGAAAGATAAAAAAAAATATGCGAAAACAATAGGAAAACAAGTTATGTTTGTAACACTTTCTCCCATCACGTGGACGCCATGTGATTCAATTGTGAGAATGTATTAAACTTTTGTAACAGTTTTTACCATTACAAGAATTATAAAAATAATAAAAATAGTGCAATTTTTGTAACGGTTTTTTAATAATTGTAACGGTTATTACCATTATAAAAGTCTCATGGTAATAACCTTTACAAATTGTAAAAAAATTGTGTTACGAATTGCATGTTTTGGTGTAGTGCTAATTGATTGTAGCGTGCAACTAATGGCTTCTAAAGCGGAGGCCCTACTCCGGCTCCACCGGCTCGTAGAAGCCGACTCAGCCCTGTCGAACGTTGTGATATTAAACTCGTAGTAATTCCTTCATACATCTTTCTGATGTTTCTTTTACTGACATACGACTGTATTTTCAGAAGCCCTTTCATGCTCATTGCAATTGAAAAGTAGTACCGTATGTCCAGACCAAAGCTCAGCTGTCTACATGAAACCAGGAACTGGGGACTCTCATATCTTATAAGTTGAATGTTAACAACTTGCATTCCTTTTAAATACCAGCATGAGAAAGAAAAAGATGTTTTATGTCTTGTGGAAGTTATGTTTCTCTTTCAAAGTAGATGATAATGGGAGCGCTCTCTTTCAGTTTTCCAGAGAGCACATCAGATGAACTTTTTGTGGAAGTTCTAGATATTGATAAGACTAACCAAGGGCGTGCTACAATTCAGATCTCTTCATTGTCCAACAGTCAAGTATGTTTTTTCCTTCTCATATTCTAATAGTTTATCTTGACGAATATTACATGATTAAAGTAAACAATGCTGATCCATTATTGGGGAAAACAGGGGGAGATAGTTAAGTGGTGGCCTTTATATATAGAGGATGATGGATGTGTAGGCAAGGTTCAGATCTGCATTAATGTATTTGGCTCTTCTGAGAAGATGAATTCAGCAAAGGTTTTAGAAATCTTTTCCCTATTTCTTTTGATATTAAGGATGACTTATGTTTGAGAGACCTTATTACGCAAGAAAAGGTCAAGTTTTAAGTCTTGAATCATTTGAGATGTTTGAAAGAAATATAATTTGGTGATTTCTTGTTTGTAGGGTGGTCCTGCAGTGGAGACCCTCATATATGATCTGGCACTTGAGGCGGCAATGCGTGCTCAGCATTTTCATCCGAAAAACTTGCACATTAATGGAACATGGAAGTGGCTATTGTGTGAGTTTGCCGATTACTATGGAGTATCTGATTCATATACAAAATTAAGGTATTCTAAGTATTTAAATTTTACAAATTCTATAGATAAAGAATACCTCTTGTGAGAGTTGGCTTTTGTTAAAGAATCAAATGGAACTTTCCTAATGTGCCACTTGTTTGTAGATATCTTTTATATATCATGAATATTGCTACACCCACAAAGGAGTGCTTAGATCTTCTATATGAGTTGCTTTTACCTGTCTTAAAGGCACGGAGCGAAAGATCTCTTACCAGACATGAGGTAATTTTTTCACACCTCAAACCAATGCTACTTAGTAACTAATATCAGTAAAGTTCAGCGGCCTTTTACATCTTATAGACATTCATTTAACCGAGTTCTATACACACAATTAACCTATGAAACATGTGGCTTTTCTTTGACCATTTAGGCAAGCATGCAGTTAGTTTCCATGTGCAAATGAGAGTCCTCTTTATTCAAGAGGCATACATTGAAAGTCCAAATATTTCATCTATATTGATAGGAACATCAAAATAATTATTCAGATTACTGGAGTCTAATTGGTTTCTTGCATTACAGAGAAGCATATTGCTAGATTGCGAAGATCAAATCAAGAGTCTGTTAGAGACCACATTCCAGAACTACAAGTCATTAGATGAGCTCTCTCCCACAGGCTTGACAGACTTATTTGGTCCAATACAGGACTCTGCTGCACCTGCTTTAGCTCCTGCGGTGCAAATATTTACCATCTTAAATGATATACTATCTCAAGAAGGACACAATATATTGGTCAATCATTTGATGGTAAGTCATTGGAGATTAATAACATTATTAGCGCAGTATAAATCATTTCTTCATGAACGCTTATATTATATGAAAATTACTAGTATAGCTCCTACAAATTTTTGTATCATTATATGACTCAGAACATCAAGTCATTTTACTTGCCTAGTAAGTTTAGGTTAAATGGTTAACTTTGTGTAAATGAGCAAATTACCAATGTCTAGATTAAATAGTTCATCTACTCTTTTTTCCAGGAAGCTGTCTAAAAACTGAACTTGTTGGTATAAAAATATTAATGAATGAATACTTTTAAGGTAGTCACAGTATATCAAACCTGCGAATAGCCAAGGTTACTTTTATTTCACTTCGGAATGAATTAATATAAATTTTGTATCACCAAATATTAATGAACTAAAATTCTTTGAACAATATACATCCTAATTCATTTCCTTGCTTCTGAGAAGTAACATGAAAGAAAGCTAGGTATGTTGCACTTTTTGGTATAAAAATACACCAAACAATAACATGCATCTGTGTGTTCACGGACTGCTGCCAAAAAGAGGTGTAGGCGATATATGGTGGAGACTTAAGAGTTTATGCTGAACAATTGGGATGGCATCATCACGGATCCTATGACTATCTCTACAGCTTATAGCAAAATCAAGACACTGTGTTTATATATTGTCACTCCCCGTTCCCAGAATGCGTAGTCTTATTCATGTACAACTCATGTGTACTTATTTTAGTATTTATCATGTATTACCCTGTATTTAAATTCCTTTAATTCATGTTAAATAAGTTTCTGTTAATTAATTATCTGCTCTTTAATTCTTATGATAATTTATTTCCTGCAATTAATTTTCCGTAATTTATTTCTGTATTTTATTTCCTGCAATTTACTTCTCTGCTTTAGTTTTATTTTCGGTTGGATGAGCCCCTTAAGAACCCGGCCCAACTCCCACCTACCACCCCTTTGCTACTTAAAGCCACCCTCTCCCTTCTCTCTCCTCATTCACTCCTTCTTCACCATTACTTCTTCTTCTTCCTTTCATTACTCTCTCCACCTACCAACTAGGCAAGTACATCTTGCTCTACATGAGGACCATATTTTATGGTTCAATATTCTTCCTCTCATGATTCTAAGAGAGTTTAGTGCTTAGTATTTTTGATTTCATTGGTTCATTTCTTGTAGATCTAAGTTATTGTATTTTCGGTTGTCTATGGGTTTTGATCTAGCAAACTCCTTTGTTCTCAAGATTTGATGGTTCCATGTCGTAGAGCAGTTCATCCTACCCAATTTTGACCTTTGGAAAGTTGGATTCGGACTTATTTTGACCAAGTTATGGACTTTTGAAGCTTTGGGGTGCAACCATGGAGTTCTTGCTGTTTGGAGAAGACAGTGAGCAGTGTACACTAGCTTTTTAGCTTGCGTCACTGAGCTGTACGCGCTCTTTAGCACAGCGCAGTATGGAGTCCATACGCTGCCTTTTTAGGAAGCGTGTGTCTTGCATACGCTACCTTTTGGAAGCGTGTGTCGTATGGAGTTCATACGCTACCTTTTGGGAGCGTATGACTTGCATACGCTGACTTGGATGGTCAGGAGTCGTATGGAGTTCATACGCTACCTTTTGGGAGCGTATGACTTGCATACGCTGACTTGGATGGTCAGGAGTCGTATGGAGTTCATACGCTACCTTTTGGGAGCGTATGACTTGCATACGCTGACTTGGATAGTAAGGAGTCGTATGGAGTTCATATGCTGCCTTTTGGAAGCGTATGACTCCCATACGCTAGCTTGGCTTGAGCGTAGCTTGACCTAGGCGTACGCTGGCTTGAGCGTAGCTTGACCTGAGCGTACGCTGGCATAAGCGTAGGCTGACATGAGAGTAGCCTGCTTACCCTGGATCTTCTATAGCCCTGTATATTGATATCTTATTAGATGTTTAACGTCCATTTTATATCCTTACGCCTTTTTGCATAAACTTGATATAATCATGATATGCTAGTAATTCTGTTAATTATAGATTGTTACGTGGGATGTACCATGTGTCATGAATTGAGTTATAGATACCCGGATTGACTAGAATTAAACCCTGAGAGTTGTAGACTCGACCCCACTGAATGCTAGTTGACTTTCATGCCTTGCCACCATTGATAATGATTGTGATCTTGACTAAATTGATCATGCATTCCTAATTGGAACTAAGAGACTGGCTAATCGTCTTATTGAATGAAATGAATGAGACACGTTCATGTTATGAACTATTGTACTCGACTAGCTGATCCCGAATATTGACATACATGTACATGCAGGCTTCAATATATTTATTTATTTATTTATTTAGTTATTTTTTTTCTACAAAAGAAGCATGTGTACTTTATGGTCAAGGCATGATTACCGTGGATAGATTTGATTGTTGCATTACGCTATGTAAGACCTGCAACCTAACCGCACTGGTATCGTTGTAGAGTTGTGCATATCGTACCCCGTACGAAAGTACTCATTTGAATGACCATGATCCACGGCATGGAATTTCACTCAACGTAGAGACTATTAAGTTAAATAAAATAATGATTGCATGGAGAGAATGGATTCCCGAATTCTTACATGGCAGCCCCCTTGGGACGAGTAGTACCCGACGGGCCGGCTGGTTCCCACAGATACTGTAAATCTGCCACACGGACATGGAACAATATCTGCTTTTATTATTATTGTATATTGTATATTGACGGGCGTCCTGCTAGGACTCGTCTAATTCATGCATGGGCCAATTGATCGACTGGATAGACTAGCCTTGCTTGCACATAGTAGGAACTGAGGAATCCCTAATTGCATTATTCCAGGATAACTTGGGACTCATAATAGCAAGCCGTAGGAGTTGATTGGCCTTCAAGATGATTTGTTTGTGCACTGTACTCTGTTACCTAACTGGGATGATCAGAATGTCAGGACATGACGGGCCAACTTCTGTCCTTGTTTGGTTGGGAGGTTGGTTCGAAGTGTCTTGATGTGATGTGAGTTCTAGTAGCAAGCAGAGATCTATTATTATATTCTCTTACTTACTGGTTTTAGTTCTCATGTCGTGCTCCCTTGTGGTACTTGCTATTAGAGGTCTAACCTCTCTGGTTTTGTATGGCCAGATTTAGAGCCAGTTCCCGAGGATTCAGCGTACTTCCACCTCCAGGATGGTCAATACTAGAGGAATGATCGCAGGAGGCCTCGAGTGGGTTCCTTAACTTCACCACTCGTTTTGTTATCTACTTTATACCTTGCCGTTTGGCACCGACATGTTAGTCGGATTGTCTTGTACTTACTTTTGCATAATTGTAATTAAGTCAGACTGCAGCTGATAACAATTGTGTATACTTACTACATCATCTGGCTGTATTTTGTAAAGCCAGATCTCAAGAATATTTTGACTGAGCGTTTGGGACGCCTTACTGCTTTACCTTACATGTTCTATATTTCTGTTTCTTGTTTGAATGATTGAGACAATAGATGTGTAATGACCATAGTAAGACTTTTATGTAGTATGCACCCCCTCGTCTGGTTAGACAGCATTGATCGTATTATACGGTATTTTTCTACCCGTAATACGTAGCTGGCTGAGTCACTCTCCCGCTCTCCAGTATTCTGGTTCTGGGGCGTGACAAGGTTTTAGTGGTGGCCCATGCAGGTCTGATTTCAGACTTGTGGGGTGTTTTGATTTATAGAATGTCTCAATCACATGTGTTCCCCCTTGATCTCATGATTCGTTGTTCTCAACCCTTGCTTGACATTCCGGTATTCTTTGACTTCATTGATCCTTCATGTCCGGTTGTTTGATTGTTCTCTTGTCCCTTTTCTTAGGGGCACTTCGTCCGCATCGGTCAGAGCTGGACAGCAACAACAAGAGAAACATGGACAACCTGACCCTGTTGGTCAGCAACAAGGGCCAGTCTCACCTCAGGAGGCTACCCAGGAAGAAGTGATAGTAGAAGCAGCAGCTGGATCGCAGTATCCGGATGTTCCACCACCACCAACAGTTCCACCTACCCCTGCGGAGATGGACACACCAGCCCTTCTGGAGATCATGAGAGGGATGATGGCTACTCAGCAACATCAGATGTTGGCCCAGCAGCGCATGCACACTCAGCTACAAGAGCAGAATGTGTTGTTCAACCAAGGATTGCAGACGGCTTTGGAAAGAGGAGTGAGGACTGATTCAGGAGCATCAGCCAGGTTTTGCAAGTACAACTCCCGCCGTTTCGAGGGCACGGAGGATGCCATCTCAGCAGATGCATGGCTTAAGGATATTGAGGCTATTCTGACAGCCGCTAAGGTGCCGGCAGAAGAACGTGTGGATCTAGTGAAGTTGTTACTTCAGGATCTCGTACGTGATTGGTGGGAATCAGAGGAAGTGGGCATCAGACGTCCTGTTGCTTGGGACGATTTTACTGCAAGGTTCAAGACGAAGTACTATGGAGTTGTGGCACAGTTTGAGCTACAACAGAAGTTTATCAGCCTCAGGCAGGCTGGCAAGACGGTAGATGCTTATGCAGTGGAGTTCTGCAGATTGAGTAGGTTTGCCCCAGAGATGGTAGCAACGGAACGCCAGAGGGCGATGAGGTTCCAGCAAGGGTTTCATCTTGAGCTCTTGCAATTGATAGAGGGGCACAATTACCAGACTTTTGATGAGATATTGACGGCGACTCGAAGGCATGAGATCACCATTCAGAGGCTTGCGGCAAGGACTGGGGGTCAGAAGAGATCCCACAATCAGATTGAAGGAGGAGGGGGAGCAGCACCCCGAACAACAGCTCCATCCCCTGGCATTCGTATCCACGATGTGGCGATACGAGGGCCAGCACCACCACCCAGGCAGCAGCAACAGCAACAGAGGAAGAACCAGCAACCCCCGGCGGACTGCACTTATTGTGGGAAGATGGGACACACTAGAGATGTGTGTCGGACATTGAATGGACTGTGTCTGATATGTGGAAATCCAGATTATCGGGTTACCACATGTCCCATGAATTCGAGGTCAGGAGGAACAGGGCAGCAGTTTCCTGCTCTGCCAGCACCAGGGGTAGGGCAGTATCGAGGACCAGCATTGGCAGTGAGGCCGTTGGCGCAGCATCCGTTAGTATCACAGGCTCAGATGTTTCGGCAGCAGGGGCCGCCGATGCAGCAACACCAGCATAGACCACCCCAGCATCATCAAGGCAGGGGCCAGCAGCAGCACCAGGCTAGGCCACAGCATGGGAACCAGCAAGGAGGTCTAGGGCAGGCATTCACACTGTCCTTGGAAGAGGCATTGGCATCGGAAGATGTTGTGGCAGGTAACATTCTCGTCGCCTCATATCCCGCAGTAGCGTTGTTTGATTCGGGAGCATCCCTTTCATTTATATCTGCACAATTTGCGACACGACTAGGAGTGGAGTTCGAGGCATTGCCAGGGAGGTTGAATATACTCACTGGTAATGGGCTCGTGGGAGTTAGTAGAGTTAGTTTAGCATGTAGTGTTGTAGTGTGCGGGCATCCTTTACCCGCCCGGTTGATAGAATATCCTGTTGGAAATTTCGACGTGATCTTAGGCATGGACTGGCTGAAAGACAGTCATGCGACAATAGATTATCGTAGTAGAAGTGTATCTTTTGATATTCCAGGCATGGAGAGGTTCACCTTGGTCAGATCAGAGACAACTCAGCAAGAGCAGGGAGTAGTAACAGCAATGGAAGAAGTTCAGATTCCGAAGGTAGTTGAAGAATTTCTAGACGTATTTCCCGAAGAACTTCCAGGTCTACCACCAGTTAGAGATATTGAGTTCAGCATAGAACTGGCACCTGGAACTAAACCAATATCAGATCGGGTTTACAGAATGGCGGATTCAGAGCAGGCCAAGGTGTATCAGCACATAGAGGAATTGAAGGAGAAGAAGTTTATCCAAGCTAGCGTATCGCCGTGGGCAGCACCAGTGGTACTTGTGGGGAAGAAGGATGGATTATCCAGATTGTGCATCGATTACAGGAAGCTTAACGCGGCAACAGTAAAGAACAAGTACCCATTACCCAGGATCGACGACTTATTTGATCAGTTGAGCAAGGCTAGAGTTTTCTCCAAGATAGATCTTCGTTCAGGGTATCATCAGGTGAGGGTTCGGAAGGAGGATATTCCCAAGACAGCATTCAGGTCGAAGTATGGGCATTATGAGTTCTTAATAATGCCGTTTGGTTTGACTAATGCTCCAGCAATATTCATAGATTTGATGAATCGCATCTTTATGCCATACTTAGACCAGTTTGTCGTTGTGTTTCTTGACGACATTCTAGTATACTCTGCTAGTGAAAAGGAGCATGAAGACCACCTCAGGAAAGTGTTGCAGGTTTTGAGGGAGAACCAGTTGTATGCCAAGCTCAGCAAGTGTGAGTTCTGGACGGATCACATTTCATTTTTGGGTCATATTGTATCAGGAGCTGGAGTAGCAGTGAATCCCAAGAAGGTAGAAGCAGTAGAGAGTTGGCCAGTACCCAAGACCGTAGTTGATGTACGGAGTTTCTTAGGATTGGCAGGATATTACAGAAGATTTGTGTCAGATTTTGCAAGGCTTTCAACACCCATGACCCGCTTGACCCGGAAGGATGTACCATTCGTTTGGTCGGCAGAATGTCAGGCATCATTCGAGACTTTGAAGCAGAAGTTGATATCAGCGCCTATTCTTACATTGCCAGTTGGACCTGGAGGTTTTACCGTATATTGTGATACGTCAGGTAAAGGACTTGGATGTGTCCTTATGCAACATGGGAAGGTGATAGCATATGCATCTAGGCAGCTTCGGGACCACGAGAAAAATTATCCAACTCATGATTTGGAGTTGGCGGCAGTAGTATTTGCTTTGAAGCTATGGAGGCATTACTTATATGGTGACCGAGTAGACATGTACACAGACCACAAAAGTCTGAAGTACATCTTTACTCAGAAGGAGCTGAACATGAGGCAGAGAAGATGGCTAGAGTTGATCAAGGATTATGACGTGGAGCTTCAGTATCATCCAGGCAAGGCGAATGTAGTAGCAGACGCCCTTAGCAGAAGAGGCGGCACATTTATGTTGACAACACAGAGGCATATCTTAGAAGACCTTCAGGAGATGGGCATCGAAGTTATACTTTCTAGTGATGTAGGAATTCTGGCGAGTTGTCACGTCCCAGAACCAGAATACTGGAGAGCGGGGGAGTGACTCAGCCAGCTACGTATTACGGGTAGATGAATACCGTATAATACGATCAATGCTGTCTAACCAGACGAGGGGGTGCATACTACATAAAGGTCTTACTATGGTCATTTCACATCTATTGTCTCAATCATTCAAACAAGAAACAGAAATATAGAACATGTATGGTAAAGCAGTAAGGCGTTCCAAACGCTCAGTCAAAATGTTCTTAGGATCTGGCTTTACAAAACATAGCCAGATAATATAGCAAGCGTACACAATTGTTATCAGCTGCAGTCTGACTTAATTACAATTATGCAAAAGTAAGTACAAGATAATCCGACTAACATGTCGGTGCCAAACGGCAAGGTATAAAGTAGATAACAAAACGAGTGGTGAAGTTAAGGAACCCACTCGAGGCCTCCTGCGATCATTCCTCTAGTATTGACCATCCTGGAGGTGGAAGTACGCTGAGTCCTCGGGAACTGGCTCTAAATCCGGCCATACAAAACCAGAGAGGTTAAACCTCTAATAGCAAGTACCACAAGGGAGCACGACATGAGGACTAAAACCAGTAAGTAAGAGAATATAATAATAGATCTCTGCTTGCTACTAGAACTCACATCACATCAAGACACTTCGAACCAACCTTCCAACCAAACAAGGACAGAAGTTGGCCCGTCATGTCCTGACATTCTGATCATCCCAGTTAGGTAACAGAGTACAGTGCACAAACAAATTATCTTGAATGGCCAATCAACTCCTACAGCTTGCTATTATGAGTCCCAAGTTATCCTGAAATAATGCAATTAGGGATTCCTCAGTTCTTACTATGTGCAAGCAAGGCTAGTCTATCCAGTCGATCAATTGGCCCATGCATGAATTAGACGAGTCCTAGCAGGACGCCCGTCAATATACGATATACAATAATAATAAAAGCAGATACTGTTCCCTGCCCGTGTGGCAGATTTACAGTATCTGTGGGAACCAGCCGGCCCGTCGGGTACTACTCGTCCCAAGGGGGCTGCCATGTAAGAATTCGGGAATCCATTCTCTCCATGCAATCATTATTTTATTTAACTTAATAGTCTCTACGTTGAGTGAAATTCCATGCCGTGGATCATGGTCATTCAAATGAGTACTTTCGTACGGGGTACGATATGCACAACTCTACAACGATACCAGTGCGGTTAGGTTGCAGGTCTTACATAGCGTAATGCAACAATCAAATCTATCTACGGTAATCATGCCTTGACCATAAAGTACACATGCTTCTTTTGTAGAAAAAAATAACTAAATAAATAAATAAATAAATAGATTGAAGCCTGCATGTGCATGTATGTCAATATTCGGGATCAGCCAGTCGAGTACAATAGTTCATAACATGAACGTGTCTCATTCATTTCATTCAATAAGACAACTAGCCAGTCTCTTAGTTCCACTTAGGAACGCATGATCAATTTAGTCAAGATCACAATCATTATCAATGGTGGCAAGGTATGAAAGTCAACTAGCGTTCAGTGGGGTCGAGTCTACAACTCTCAGGGTTTAATTCTAGTCAATCCGGGTATCTATAACTCAATTCATGACACATGGTATATCCCACGTAACAATCTATAATTAACAGAATTACTAGCATATCATGATTATATCAAGTTTATGCAAAAAGGCGTAAGGATATAAAATGGACGTTAAACATCTAATAAGATATCAATATACAGGGCTATAGAAGATCCAGGGTAAGCAGGCTACTCTCATGTCAGCCTACGCTTATGCCAGCGTACGCTCAGGTCAAGCTACGCTCAAGCCAGCGTACGCCCAGGTCAAGCTACGCTCAAGCCAAGCTAGCGTATGGGAGTCATACGCTTCCAAAAGGCAGCGTATGAACTCCATACGACTCCTGACCATCCAAGTCAGCGTATGCAAGTCATACGCTCCCAAAAGGTAGCGTATGAACTCCATACGACTCCTGACCATCCAAGTCAGCGTATGCAAGTCATACGCTCCCAAAAGGTAGCGTATGAACTCCATACGACACACGCTTCCAAAAGGTAGCGTATACAAGACACACGCTTCCTAAAAAGGCAGCGTATGGACTCCATACTGCGCTGCGCTAAAGAGCGCGCACAGCTCAGTGACGCAAGCTAAAAAGCTAGCGTACACTGCTCACTGTCTTCTCCAAACAGCAAGAACTCCATAGTTGTACCCCCAAAGCTTCAAAAGTCCATAATTTGATCAAAATAAGTCCGAATCTAACTTTCCAAAGGTCAAAATTAGGTAGGATGAACTGCTCTACGACATGGAACTATCAAATCTTGAGAACAAAGGAATTTGCTAGATCAAAACCCATAGACAACCGAAAATACAATAACTTAGATCTACAAGGAATGAACCAATGAAATCAAAAATACTAAGCACTAAACTCTCTTAGAATCATGAGAGAAAGAATATTGAACCATAAAATATGGTCCTCATGTAGAGCAAAATGTACTTGCCTAGTTGGTAGGTGGAGAGAGTAATGAAAGGAAGAAGAAGAAGTAATGGTGAAGAAGGAGTGAATGAGGAGAGAGAAGGGAGAGGGTAGCTTTAAGTAGCAAAGGGGTGGTAGGTGGAAGTTGGGCCGGGTCCAATGGGTCGGGTTGCACGGGTCCAACAAGGCTAACCCGAAAGTAAAACTAAAGCAGGAATTAAAATGCAGGTAATAAAATTATAGAAAGAAATGCAGAAATAAAATCACAGGAATTAATTAGCATGAAAATTAAAGAGCAGCTAATTAATCAACATAAAAATTTAAAGAGCAGATAATAGAATTGCAGAAAAATAAAGTGCAGAAAATAAAATGCAGATAATTAATTAACATGAAGTTATAGGAATTTAAATACAGGATACTACATGATAAATACTAAATAAATACATTCAGGCAATATACGTATTAGAATACGCATTTCGGGAACGGGGAGTGACACGAGTCTACAAGTTCAATCCGACTTGGTAGGCAGGATCAAGGCAGCTCAGGCACAGGATCCAAGGATTCAGAAGCTTAGGGCAGAATGTGAGTCAGGACTCAGGAAGGAAATGAGAATTCATGAAGATGGTACACTTAGGTTTGGATCACGTCTATGTGTACCTAGTGGAGATATCAGACAGAAAGTTATGACAGAAGCTCACAGTTCCCAGTATTCTATATATCCTGGAGGGACCAAGATGTACCAAGATATCAAGCAGCACTTCTGGTGGAACGGGATGAAGAGGAAGATAACTAGGTTTGTTTCCCATTGCTTGATATGTCAGCAAGTGAAGGCAGAACAGCAGAGGCCAGCTGGATTATTGCAACCGCTTCCTATTCCAGAATGGAAATGGGAGCATATCACAATGGACTTCGTGACCGGTTTACCGAGATCACCAAGTGGTAAGGACGCTATTTGGGTAATAGTGGACCGACTTACGAAGGTAGCACATTTTCTTTCTTTCAGAGTAAGGCAATCTACAGAAAAGTTGGCAGAGTTGTATATGCAACAGATAGTCAGGCAGCATGGAGTTCCTGTCAGTATTGTGTCGGATCGGGATACCCATTTTACATCGCATTTTTGGAAGAGCTTACATCATAGTCTGGGTACCAAATTAAGATTTAGCACGACTTACCATCCGCAGACGGACGGGCAATCAGAAAGGACGATTCAGACTTTAGAAGACATGTTGCGAGCTTGCACTCTAGATTTTGGAGGGTCTTGGGAGAGTCACCTTCACTTGGTCGAGTTCTCATACAACAACAGTTATCAAGCCAGTATCCAGATGGCACCATTTGAGGCACTATATGGTAAGAAGTGTAGATCGCCACTAGCATGGGATGATATCGGAGAAAGGAAGATGCTAGGCCCAGAAATGATTATCCAGACGGTTGAAGTGATTAAGGAAATTAGAGAGCGACTTCGTGTTGCACAGGATCGGCATCGTCATTGGGCGGACCAGCATCGTAGGCCGTTAGAGTTCTCTGTTGGGGACCACGTATTCTTGCGGATCTCACCTACTCGTGGGGTCATTAGATTTGGCGTTCGCGGGAAACTGAGTCCACGATACGTGGGCCCATTTGTTATCCTTGATCGGATAGGCGATGTTGCTTATCGTTTATCACTCCCACCTTCGTTACGAGAGGTGCATGACGTGTTTCATGTATCTCAGTTGCGAAGGTATGTATCAGACCCAAGCCATATCCTCGATCATTCAGAACTGGTTGTTGGTACCAACCTATCTTACGAGGAGCAGCCTGTGTCCATCTTGGACCGAAGAGAGAAGGTACTCAAGAACCGAACAATTAACCTTGTCCGGGTTGCTTGGGGTCATCACTCTTTGGGAGAGTCAACGTGGGAACGTGAGGATGATATCCGATCACGGTATCTACATCTGTTTGACTCACAAGGTATATCTTTTTCTGTGTGTCTTGATTGTCTTGATTCCTCATGCTTAATCCCTTATGGGTAGAATTGCTAGATAACGTAGATTGTTAAATATGGATATGTTACTTGCTATGGACATTGTAAAATGATTGCTTTATTGAATTGCTTGTACTTAGATTAGTTTAGCCCCGATATTTCTATCTTGCTTGAATTTAAAATTCCGAGGACAAAATTTTTTCAAGGAGGGTAGAGATGTCACTCCCCGTTCCCAGAATGTGTAGTCTTATTCATGTACAACTCATGTGTACTTATTTTAGTATTTATCATGTATTACCCTGTATTTAAATTCCTTTAATTCATGTTAATTAAGTTTCTATTAATTAATTATCTGCTCTTTAATTCTTATGATAATTTATTTCCTGCAATTAATTTTCCGTAATTTATTTCTGCATTTTATTTCCTTCAATTTATTTCTCTGCTTTAGTTTTATTTTCGGTTGGATGAGCCCCTTAAGAACCCGGCCCAACTTCCACCTACCACCCCTTTGCTACTTAAAGCCACCCTCTCCCTTCTCTCTCCTCATTCACTCCTTCTTCACCATTACTTCTTCTTCCTTTCATTACTCTCTCCACCTACCAACTAGGCAAGTACATCTTGCTCTACATGATGACCATATTTTATGGTTCAATATTCTTCCTCTCATGATTCTAAGAGAGTTTAGTGCTTAGTATTTTTGATTTCATTGGTTCATTTCTTGTAGATCTAAGTTATTGTATTTTCGGTTGTCTATGGGTTTTGATCTAGCAAACTCCTTTGTTCTCAAGATTTGATGGTTCCATGTCGTAGAGCAGTTCATCCTACCCAATTTTGACCTTTGGAAAGTTGGATTCGGACTTATTTTGACCAAGTTATGGACTTTTGAAGCTTTGGGGTGCAACCATGGAGTTCTTGCTGTTTGGAGAAGACAGTGAGCAGTGTACACTAGCTTTTTAGCTTGCGTCACTGAGCTGTGCGCGCTCTTTAGCGCAGCGCAGTATGGAGTCCATACGCTGCCTTTTTAGGAAGCGTGTGTCTTGCATACGCTACCTTTTGGAAGCGTGTGTCGTATGGAGTTCATACGCTACCTTTTGGGAGCGTATGACTTGCATACGCTGACTTGGATGGTCAGGAGTCGTATGGAGTTCATACGCTACCTTTTGGGAGCGTATGACTTGCATACGCTGACTTGGATGGTCAGGAGTCGTATGGAGTTCATACGCTACCTTTTGGGAGCGTATGACTTGCATACGCTGACTTGGATAGTAAGGAGTCGTATGGAGTTCATACGCTGCCTTTTGGAAGCGTATGACTCCCATACGCTAGCTTGGCTTGAGCGTAGCTTGACCTGGGCGTACGCTGGCTTGAGCGTAGCTTGACCTGAGCGTACGCTGGCATAAGCGTAGGCTGACATGAGAGTAGCCTGCTTACCCTGGATCTTCTATAGCCCTGTATATTGATATCTTATTAGATGTTTAACGTCCATTTTATATCCTTACGCCTTTTTGCATAAACTTGATATAATCATGATATGCTAGTAATTCTGTTAATTATAGATTGTTACGTGGGATATACCATGTGTCATGAATTGAGTTATAGATACCCGGATTGACTAGAATTAAACCCTGAGAGTTGTAGACTCGACCCCACTGAACGCTAGTTGACTTTCATACCTTGCCACCATTGATAATGATTGTGATCTTGACTAAATTGATCATGCGTTCCTAAGTGGAACTAAGAGACTGGCTAGTTGTCTTATTGAATGAAATGAATGAGACACGTTCATGTTATGAACTATTATACTCGACTGGCTGATCCCGAATATTGACATACATGCACATGCAGGCTTCAATCTATTTATTTATTTATTTATTTAGTTATTTTTTTCTACAAAAGAAGCATGTGTACTTTATGGTCAAGGCATGATTACCGTAGATAGATTTGATTGTTGCATTACGCTATGTAAGACCTGCAACCTAACCGCACTGGTATCATTGTAGAGTTGTGCATATCGTACCCCGTACGAAAGTACTCATTTGAATGACCATGATCCACGGCATGGGATTTCACTCAACTTAGAGACTATTAAGTTAAATAAAATAATGATTGCATGGAGAGAATGGATTCCCGAATTCTTACATGGCAGCCCCCTTGGGACGAGTAGTACCCGACGGGCCGGCTGGTTCCCACAGATACTGTAAATCTGCCACACGGACAGGGAACAGTATCTGCTTTTATTATTATTGTATATTGTATATTGACGGGCGTCCTGCTAGGACTCGTCTAATTCATGCATGGGCCAATTGATCGACTGGATAGACTAGCCTTGCTTGCACATAGTAAGAACTGAGGAATCCCTAATTGCATTATTCCAGGATAACTTGGGACTCATAATAGCAAGCCGTAGGAGTTGATTGGCCGTTCAAGATGATTTGTTTGTGCACTATACTCTGTTACCTAACTGGGATGATCAGAATGTCAGGACATGACGGGCCAACTTCTGTCCTTGTTTGATTGGGAGGTTGGTTCGAAGTGTCTTGATGTGATGTGAGTTCTAGTAGCAAGCAGAGATCTATTATTATATTCTCTTACTTACTGGTTTTAGTTCTCATGTCGTGCTCCCTTGTGGTACTTGCTATTAGAGGTCTAACCTCTCTGGTTTTGCATGGCCAGATTTAGAGCCAGTTCCCGAGGATTCAGCGTACTTCTACCTCCAGGATGGTCAATACTAGAGGAATGATCGCAGGAGGCCTCGAATGGGTTCCTTAACTTCACCCCTCGTTTTGTTATCTACTTTATACCTTGCCGTTTGGTACCGACATGTTAGTCGGATTGTCTTGTACTTACTTTTGCATAATTGTAATTAAGTCAGACTGCAGCTGATAACAATTGTGTATACTTACTACATCATCTGGCTGTATTTTGTAAAGCCAGATCTCAAGAACATTTTGACTGAGCGTTTGGGACGCCTTACTGCTTTACCTTACATGTTCTATATTTCTGTTTCTTGTTTGAATGATTGAGACAATAGATGTGTAATGACCATAGTAAGACTTTTATGTAGTATGCACCCCCTCGTCTGGTTAGACAGCATTGATCGTATTATACGGTATTCTTCTACCCGTAATACGTAGCTGGCTGAGTCACTCCCCCGCTCTCCAGTATTCTGGTTCTGGGGCGTGATATATATAGGCCGTGAGATTCAGGCAGACATCAAGATTCACAATCAACATATTCTTTCGAGGTAACTACTGTAAAATTATTGTACCATTTAATAATAAGAAAGTGACTTTTTTATTTGTTAGCATAATTCATACTTGTTATAGGGCTGAAGTTCAAGAATTTTCATAATTTGGATCCTTTGTGTTGCAAAATATCAAGTATCAATCTCTGATGCTCTACTTACAATTATTTTCCTGGTCAGCAGTTTGGTATTCTGATACTTCAACAAAACACAAATGCCTTGATTAAGTTTAAAAAGGTTATCGATGATATTAGGCATATGAAGATGGAAAGAAGATTTGGAATCTGGAAGTTGGATGATTGAATAAATGAAATATCATCTTCTTTCTGGAATGAAATGTCTCCTTCATAATTTTATCTGATGGATCATAGACTGCATGACAAGCCAACTCTATGATAATAGACTTCACAAAGCTTATCAAATTATTAATTACTTGCAATTATGACAAGTCCTCTTCTCCTTTTAAAGTTTGAAAAATATGTATAAGTCCTTCGTTTCTTGCAATTTTTACATTACATTACAAAGTATATTGAACCTTATTGTTATCTTTTTCAGGATTTTGCTACATGTTCTGTGGACAGTTTTGATGTGGCCAAGTTTTGATGTGGACAATTTTGGTAGTTGTAAATGTATATATATATATATATATATATATATATATATATATATATATATATATATATATATATATAGATGTTGATATGTACTCTATTTTGAAAAATGTAATAAAGATGGTGATATATAATGTTAAGTTTTTGGAATGTAATATATAATGTGTAGTATAGAGCGTTATAAATATGCTAATTTGAATGTGCTGCATTGAGCCTATACATATTATCTATTCATAACGTTTTAAAAATGTCATGAATTGTGCACTATATATTAACTATTCATAACGTTTTTATAGGAACTATCCATGACGGTTTTTTTTATAACGCTTTTAAAAAATATTTATAACACTCGTTTTCATAACGCTTGTTTTGAAGAAAAAAGCGTCATGGTTTGTCATTAATGACGCTTTTTAGCCGTCATTAAAAGAATTTTTTGTTATAGTGAGGGTGGAGGCACAAGGTAGAACACAAACAGAGGCTCAATACGAAAGATTCAGGTTGTTCGTCCACAGGAGATCTAATAAAAAGTTTGTGCTTTGCTCTTAGTGGTTGTCGTTCAAGACAACAAGAAGAAGAGATCTGTTCGAAAAATTGTCTACCTCGTTCAAGGAGACCGCTACGGGGTTGGGTGAGTGACTTCAGTTGTTATATCTCTCTTTTTTTTCTTGAGTTCGGTGAGAGAGTTGAACCCGTTGGGCAAAGAGTTCAACAAATTTATATTCAGTTTTGTTTCTTTTATAAAGTTATAAAGATTGTGATTTGTTCAGGTGACACGGTCACCGAACCATATAATATATTTAATCTGTCTTAGCGTTCTTGTTAGACAGTAATTTGTTATATTTGAATTTGACCTAATTTTTGTTGCGGTCAGTTCAAGACACGTGGTCAAAGCGCTTCGTAGGCACTGCTCTATTCCAACATATACGAGAGTAATAAAAGAAAGTGTTCTCCTATAATTAATTATGATCAACACAAATCCTTTTTAGGTTAAAAGATTAGGCCGGCAGAAAGAAAGTGTTTTCCTAAGCAGACACTAAAAGATTAGCATCATATTGTTTCACACACACACACACACACACACACACACACACACAAAAATTACAATCTCAACTGTTAATAAATTAAAGCAGGAGTAAGGCTGGCAGGTCTCAAATTTTGGATGAATGATTGCACTAGGTCAACTGCTTCTGTTGAAAGAACCCAAAGGAACGATGGAACCCTAGTGGTGCATGGAATATATAAAACCACCGCGCCATTCTAAACTGCACATTCGACTGGTGCTAGGAGTCCTAGCATAACTATATAACTTCAGAATATTGTGGTTGCATCAATATTATCACTCACTCTTATCAAGGAAGCTATTTCGAAAGGCCAACACATGACAAGACTACTACAAAATTCTACAAGTTATAAAAGTTACATGAATGAGAATTCCACTACCAATTAGTTACAAAGGATATTTACATAGAGACGACAAATAAGAAGAATATATATAAAGGATGCTTTAAGTTAGGGTTTGGTCAGTGCGAAGATTAATGATGACCTAAGAATCTTCTACTAGCTAGGAAGAGGGAGCTAGAGCCATACAACTATATGAAGTAGAGGCTTCCACAAAAGAGAGGGAAATATGCGGAATGAATCCACTAATTTGAAGATGTTTCATAGTTCACGCAAAAAAATGTTGACTCTTATATATGCTTCCTTTATTGAAGTATGTAATTGTCAAATAGTAGAAGAAAATCGTTATAAGAAAGAATATCCTCTGAAGAATCTCTGAATATTTTCTTTAAGGATTTTTTTTTTCCGAAGAAACTTTACAGAAATAGAAAAAATAGATGAAGGAAGAAAAGTTGAAATTTTTTGGAAGTGTCAATACATTCTTCTACTCACGCAGAATTCAAGTAAGTTTATTCCACCAGACTGTAAGACTGTGAAAATCAAGCAGATATGGTAGCGACAAGTGTGTTTCTCTATAAATATTTTAACGACCATTTAATTTATTTGTATGAGAATACTACACCAAACATTTGTTTGAATTTTGCCAGATCTACTGGCGGATTGTATTGAAACTAAATTTTAAAAAACTTCTTTCCCCTCCATCTATTTGTATAAAGTAGGGATCGGCATTGGGCCGGGCCGGGCCGTCCAAGTCCATAAAGTATGGGCTCGGACCGGTTTTTTTTTGACCCTAAAGAAATTTCGGGCCTGGGTCGGGCCGGACTTAAATACTATTTATGAAGCCCAAGCCCGCCCATAAGAGTCGGACTTTTCGGGCCAAGTCGGATCGGGCCGGGCTAGCTCTATAAAAATTTATAATGTGCATGTTTTACTCTTTCAGAATTTTATAACTAAACTAGTATATCGACCAATGATTTTTCTGATATCCACAGAAAAATAATAATATCTAACCTGCTAACAGCCGCTGATGCATGTTGTAGCTGTGTCATCATAAGATGGTTGCCCAAGTTGGCAAATAACAGCACCAAATGTGAGCATGCATGAAATCCATGAGGACTTCATGTGCTCTCTCTCTCTCTCTCTCCATTACTAATGTACAGAACATAAAGTAAAGAAAACTTTCTGTAAACCGAGATCTCCTAAGAAGGCTACAATTCCACTTGATCATATACTTTAATTCATTGAGAGAGAGTGAGACTCAGAAAGCGGAAAGAATTATTATGCCACTGAGAAGTCTCAAAACCGTTGTAGTGATACGAATGTCCGTTGGAGTGTACAGATTATCATTTGGCCTTGGGCCGGGCTCTGACGGATGCATAGTCCAACTTTGTATCGGGCGGGCTTCGGGCCGGGCTCGGGCGAACGGATGCATAGCCCAAGCCCGGCCCTATACTAATATGGATCCGGTCGGGCTACCCTAAGACCGGGCTCTATCGGACTTTAGCCCATCGGACCGGGCGGACTTTTCGGACGCCCATGGACTTCGGGCCAAACGATGATCCCTAGTATAAAGTTTCTTTCGGCCAATAAAATTGTCTGTATTTTCTGCCTCAATTTTTAGCAACTGGTCAACCATTTCATATCTTGTTATGAAGTAATTGTAAGCTTAGCATGCAATTAGTAGTCCGGAAAGATTAGGAAAAGCTTCATTCATTGCTTGTTTGAAAATTCCAATCACCCATAACTTAATTTTTTTAGCACTCTTGAAATCAATTTTTCTATCATTAAGAGGATGGTCACTATTTTTAATTAGGAAAATACTTTATGCATGCACCTCCAAAATGTACCTCTTTCATGTCCCTCCGTCACGTGGTCCTCTTCTATTGGCTCATGTCTTCTCCCCAACTCTCCCCCTATTTGCATGGGCCAATAAGACGGTGCCATATGGCGGAGGGACATGAAAGAGGTACATGTTGGAGGTACATATAGCATTACTCTTAATTAATACTTTATAAAACTATAAACGAAGCTATTATACAGTGAGCAATGAACATGAGCAATACCTAACAATTAACATCATATTATTTTGAACCGATCGAGTTCATCAATTGAAACCTTTTCTTCGCAGTAGCATAATTTCATGGCCACTTATGAAATAGGTAAAACCATATATAATTGATCGCGTTCACGCACGAGCACACTACATGAATATCGCGAAGGTGTTGACTGACACTTCAGGCAGAGAACCACTTATGTACCCAGCTGAGTTGAACCAAACTTCCAGCTACGAGATCTCCCAACTTGACTAGTTGAAGTGATCCACTTGTTTTTTCAACAATAAGCTATTTTCATGAAAATGCACGCAATTTCTTTATAGATTTACGACACTTAAATCCAATATTACTCATTTATGCAACCATGTGTTTGCTACAATAGACGTGTTTAGTACACATCGCTCTCTACTATTATAATACGGCTTGGAAATGACTCAAAATGAACCGTCTAAGTAGTTAAAAATTAAAAAAATAAAATTTTAGAGTCCTTCTAACTACCTAAACATATAATAAATCCTAAAATATATTCAATATTTAAATTATAATTAATCTAAATATGTGGTATTATCTAATTAAATACATATCCAAAATTTTAAAAATATATCTATAACAAATTCTAAGTAAAATATATTAAATCATATTTTAATATAATTTGAATTTTTATCTAAATTTTTACAATATCATTGAATTTTTTTTGGTACTTGCAACCCAGGCATGATTAGTTCTATTAAGACAACATCTAGATGACTTCCGGGGGTAAAGTATTACTGCATAGCCTTTGGGAAGCAATCATATATATTAGAAGAGGTAAATGCTAAAGAGAGACTAACTTCCAAACTAATGCATTTAATTAGTAAAATGAGGTTTAATCTATTTCTACATTAGTTTTATCACATTTGGAGATGCAAATCAATGGTTTTTCTCCCAACATCTTGAAATGCAACTAAATTGGTCATAACTTCAAAACACAGTATTTGAAAGGTACAAGTTTACATTGACTAGTTTCTTCTAAATCTATTTTTATAACAAAAGATATCAGATTTTCATTTTCTTTGGAACGTACTCCAACATCACAAATATGGGAGAGAGAATGAAAAATCACAATTCTGAGGAATATGTTTCTCTATTCAATAGTCCTTTGCAACTTCAAGCAAATTGACTGCTGTATTCTCAAATGCAGTTTCACTGATATATATGTTTTCTTCAATAAAAACGCTACTACACTCCTCAAAGTAATTCTATCCCAGAATATATTTCAGTAACTTTTGAAGAAACTAGCAAGTGAAATACTGCCGACACTAATAAGGTAAGCGGTCCCAATTTGATTTATAGTTGTACTAAGGATACATTATAGTAGGGCCAGGTTGCAAAGAAAAAAGTGCTTAATTATGTCAATTGTTTCCCTCATCATTCAATCCTGATTGTATTTGACACTAGTCCATATTGACATGGCAGGAACAAATTTCAGTCACACATATATATACAAGGCATAGGTGGGCTATAGCCTGTCCCAATTTTTTTTTTTTAAATGATTTTTTTAAAACATTTTCTTACTTATGTTTTATTCTCTTGTTTGGATAAATATTTTTTATAAAAATTTGATGCTTTAGGATGCACAATACTGGTAGTATCCTCGTGTAGCTCAAGCTATACCTAAAATTCAGCCCCCCACCTAAATTTAGATGCTAGCTCCGCCACTGTATATAAACACATGCAGCACGAACTAATTCTGATCTTGTCCGGCAAAATTCTCACAATCTGCCAGCATAAAATTGAATTGAACCAAAGTTGATCCTCGCAAAGTTACCAAGCATATATCCTATCCGTTGATAGCATAACTTTTATGGTTATATATATATATATATATATATATATATATATATATATATATATATATATATATATATATATATATATATATATAGTACAAAATGAGGATACAAGAACCAATAACTGGGCAAAAGTTTTGCCATCCAAACGTTTGATGGTTCTAATCTCATGGAAGTTTAATTGGTCATATATATGAAATATTTCTCATCTAATTTCTTTTATGTTCCATATACAAAAATATTTCTGATTTCCACTAGCACACCATATGCTTCTACACATCACACCTAATGGAAAAAAAAAAAAAATCTTAATATGAAGTTTTCAACTAGTTGTGACCAGATATTCCTCACACACTCCTATTTTGGGTTATCTAGTTTTAGGGTCTCACGTATATATGGATAATAGGGTTCGGGTCTCAAAATTGACCGATACTAAAATTTGGGTCTCGAAAATCACTGTTTATTAGCATATGTGAACAGTGATTTCAGACCCAAATTCTAATCGTCTAATCGGTCAATTTCGAGACCCAAACCCTAATATCCATGTATATGTGAGACCCTAAACTAAAACTAATATCCCTTTTTTGTAGACATTGTGGGCTCAATTTGACCCGTTTGAAATTAATCACTGTTTATTAGCATATGTCAACATCAGCTCATGATATTGCTATGACTCTGGGTTATACTCAAATCAGTTCAGTCTCATCCAATGGTTTTTCAGGAGGCCTGTTACTATGTTGGGACTCTGAAATACAACTTCAGCTAATTTCATCATACCCCAATCACATTCACACAACCCTCCACTTCATAACTACACCCAACCTTGGCATCTCATTTGTATCTATGGACCCCCCACTGTTTCAGATCGAAGAGTATTTTGGTATCAAATGGAGAATATTATTGCTTCTATCACAGTTCCATGGATTTGTATTGGGGACTGCAACAGTGTACTAAACGCATATGAGAAAATTGGTGGCAACAACTTCAATTACAATCACCATAAGCCTTTCATTAACAGGTTCAATAAAACAGGAGCTATGGATATAGGATATTGTGGCCCATCTTATACTTGGAATAATCGAAGGAAACCACAACATTTCGTGGCGGAAAGACTGGACAGAGCATTGGTAGATAATCAGTGGCGATCCCCTCATCCTTTGGCTGGACTTTTCCATCTCCCTTGCATTAATAGTGATCATAATCCTCTCTTGCTATTACTGAACACCTCATCTAAAAGGAGGAGAACCACACAACAATTTGAGGCAGCTTGGATGTTGGAACCAGACTTCAAAGAGGTATTCTTAGATTCCTGGAATAAAACAAAGTCTCCTGAATTACAAAACAAGCTTCAAACTGTGCTACCACGACTACATCATTGGGGAAAAGATAGATTGGAAAAGACGGAAAGAGATATTAGGTTTCTTGAAAAGCGCCTTCTCATTATTCAATCTCAACCGCCATCTGATAAATCTTATTCTGATGAACGTGAAACTCAAATTACTTTAAACAAACTTCATCTACAAAAGGAACTTTATTGGAAGCAGAGATCCAATATCTCATGGTTAAAAGAGGGTGATAAAAATACATGTTTCTTCCATCTCTCTGCTACTATGAGAAAACAAAGATATCTCATTCATTATGTTAGAAAGGAAAATGGCAATCAAGTCACAGAGGCATTTGTTGATCATTTCAACTCTATTTTCCAGGCAGCAGATACTATCCCAGTACCTGATCATATTCTGGCAGAACTTCCTCATATTTCAGATGCTGATAATGATCTCCTAAGCAGTGTACCACTTGAAAAAGAAATCAGAGAAGTCATCAATAGCATGCATCCTCATAAGGCACCTGGTCCAGATGGTTACTCTGCTATTTTTTACCAAAAGTGTTGGGATTTAATTGGTTCAGAGGTAACTTCTCTAGTCCAACATTTCTTCATTTCCAGTATCATGCCATCTCAACTCAATCATACCTATATTGCTTTGATTCCCAAAGTTAAATTCCCCTCTAAGCCTATTGACTTTCGACCAATAGCTTTATGCAATGTTATTTACAAAATTATATCTAAAATCATTGCAAACAGGCTGAGATCCCATCTGAATTACTTGATTAGTCCTTATCAAAATGCTTTCGTATCTGGTCGATACATTTGGGACAATGTTATTATGGCTCAGGAAATTATTCACTCAATATCCAGATTTTCTACTAACAAAAGTGCTTTTGCATTCAAAGTTGATATGTCCAAAGCCTATGATAGGTTAGGCTGGAATATCATTAGTCAATCCCTTTGTGGTTTTGGTATTATAGAAAAATCTCATGATCTTATTATGAAGTGCGTCTCTACTACTTCATTTGCCATTTTAATCAATGGTGAACCATCTAATACATTCATTCCTTCTCAGGGAATTCGTCAGGGATGTCCTCTTTCTCCATATTTGTTTATCATGTGTATGGAAATCCTCTCTACACTATTCACTGTTATGGTTCGAAACCCACTATATGATAGTATCATTCTTCATCATTCACCAACTACTTATTCCCACCTTGCATTTGCAGATGACCTCTTTATATTTGGTCAGAGTTCACTTCATAACATCAACCAGGTTAAGCTAATCCTCAAAACCTTTGAATGTTGGTCTGGCCAACGCATCAATTATGAAAAATTCTCTATTCTTTTTTCCAAGAAAACTGATCATATAATGCAAAACTTGTATATCAATTTTCTGGGGGTCCAACATATGAGGTCTAGTGACAAATACCTTGGCCATCTCATCCTCAAATCTAAAAACAGGGCTTCTACATTTTCAGCTCTATTGAATTCTAGCTCTTCAAAACTTCAAGGATGGCGTAGGAAATGTTTATCCCATGCTGGTAGGACTACACTTATAAAGTCTACTCTTGCTTCTCTCCCAACCTATTACCTATCTTCCTACCACATTCCAAAAAAAGGTTACTAAAAGTCTTATGAAAGATCAGTGCAATTTTTGGTGGGATTCTACAGACAAGAAAAAAATTCATTTCACTGCTTGGAGAAACTTCACAAAACCAAAATTTCAGGGAGGTCTTGGCATTAGAGATCCACATGTTACAAACATGTCTTTGATACTAAAACTTGCATGGAGATTTCTCACAGATAGTAATTCCATCTGGGCTTCTTTACTAAATAACAAGTATCTTCACTCGAATTCTTTCTGGGCAGCAACCCCATCGAGCTCTTCCTCTTGTGTATGGTCCAGTATCCTCAGTAGCAGGGAACATCTGTTGAATAATGTGATTTGGTCAGTAGGTGATGGTACTAGCATTAATATCTGGGATGATCCTTGGGTACCAACAATACCTAACCATAGAGTACAAGACTTCAGTTTTAGTAGCCGATGGATAAATAAAATGAGTGAACTTATTAACAGAAAAACTTTTTCATGGAAAATAAACTTGTTGAACATCCTATTTCCCCCAATGGAGGCCAATGCAATTATGAAGATACCTTTATCTATGAACTGCACTAGTGATAAGCTTATATGGAAACACACTGCAGATGGTGTGTTAACAGTCAAATCCGCCTACAGATCAATTCATGAAGGAATTTCACATGCTCTGAATAATTCTGATGAAGTAGAATTCACTGAATGGAGGAAACTTTGGTCACTCTCTTATATCAGTCCGAATGTGCAGCTATTTGTGTGGAGAGCTATCACCAATTCACTCCCCACAAATGATAATATTCATCATCGACTCAATCACATTGAAGATACCTGCCCACTGTGCAAGGTACTTTCTGAAACTACTAACCACCTGTTTTTTAAATGTTCTATGACAGGCTCTTCATGGGATCATATTCAGGGGGTGCATTCCCTGATTAATGAAGAGACTACAATCTTAACCATCATCACTGCTATTCTCAATGATGGTGACAAAGACTTAATTGCAATATGCTTCTACCTGATGTGGAATATTTGGAAGACCAGGAACAAGGCAATCTTTGAGAATCGACCAATCAATTGCAGGAAAACTTTTGAAGACGCTTACAATCTGAAAATGAAGTATGAAGCTTTCAACCAAGGAGGTCCTCTTTCAAAATCTACAACAACCGGGAATCAACACTCATCTAATTGGAATCCTCCTCCAAACACTGCTATGAAGATTAATTTTGATGGAGCTTTCTTGGACGGAAAGATGTCAGCAGGAGCCATCCTAGTGATGTCTCTGGTAATTTCAAATTAGCTCTTTCAAAGGTTGAAGATGGAGGAACACCAATCGAAGCTGAAGCACTAGGAGTTCAACTATCAATGGAGATATACAAAAGACAAGAATTACAAGAAGTTATCATAGAAGGAGACTGTAAGCCTTTGATTGAATCTATCACTTCAGTTGAAGCAATTCCTCTCTGGCGAGCACGACACATTATCGAAGATGCAAGATCTGTTTCAAAATCTAACCCAAAAATCTCATTCTCCTACACCAATAGGATTGCTAATCAACCCGCTCATTATTTAGCATCCTATGCTCTGTTATCTACCTCATCTAACTTCATATCTTTATATGAAGAGATGCCAATATGTATTGAATCACATGTCTATACCATGACATGAATCATATTTCAATTTAATGCATGAAGTTTTTTCCTTTTCAAAAAAAAAAAAATAAAAAAAAATCAGCTACTTGAAAATACAATCATATGAAGATGAAGACTTACATGAAATAGACATGTTTACCCTACCTGAACAGAGAACTTTAAAAGAGCTTTACTCGGACACTTTGAATTGTTTTGTGCTGGCAATGCATCGAGATCCAGCCATTTTAAAGAAGGGGGAGGGGACCATGCCATTAACCACACATGATCATAAACATATATTATATGTACCATTACTTGTTTTAATTAATACACAACTAATTACTATATCCAATCAAACAAGCAAATTAACCAGCAAACAAACTTTTTGAATCTTTGGAGCCTTCTCGATGCCCTAATCCTAATTGCACGCGTGCTGCGACCGAAGATCAAAGGATCGAGCTCCGAATTAGCATAGCATACTCAATCCGAGGATCTTGATTGATCAAGTTACCCGTTTGGCTTACTGTAATGGAATCGTATTCGTACTGTAATCAAATAATTTTTCTGTTTTTTCTTTCTATTTGATAATATTACGATTACGATTGCATTACAGTGTACCCCAACCAGGTATAGCATAACTGGACTAACACAACAAATCCATCAAATATATCATCATCCTGACCGACCACTCACCAACCAAACCCATATAGCAAGACTGCAATGGAAGCTGACACTACCCTCCTCGAGTCACATCAGAATGATTTTACATCTATTGCACTTCACGATGTTCCCGACACGTATATGTTGCACACGTAGACCCAGTTCGAATTTCTGGTTCCGCTCTTCCAATATAATGTATATAGTACGTATAGGGATCATTTTGGACTTATATAGCACAAAGTGGAGGCCGGGGTCCGGGAGAGTGCAACATGTCAGCTAATTAGCATATTTTCTAGCTAGCTAGCTCAGTGGAGATGGTGAGTAGCCCCGACTCCGACGGCCACCACCAGCGTACCTTCGCGCACGGAGACGATGGCGGAGGCGAAGGCGGCAGCGGGGGTGGCGGTGGCGCTGGCGCTGGCGCGATCAAGGAGCAGGACAGGCTGCTTCCGATCGCGAACGTGGGGCGGATCATGAAGCAGATCCTGCCCCCGAACGCCAAGATCTCCAAGGAGGCCAAGGAGACGATGCAGGAGTGCGTGTCGGAGTTCATCAGCTTCGTCACGGGGGAGGCCTCCGACAAGTGCCACAGGGAGAAGAGGAAGACGGTCAACGGGGACGACATATGCTGGGCCCTCGCCACCCTGGGGTTCGACGACTACGCGGAGCCCATGAGGCGGTACCTCCAGAAGTACCGCGACACGGAGGGAGACCGTAGCGCTGCTGCCGCCGCTGCGCCCTCCGGGTCGAACCAGGGCGGCAGGGGGGGAGGCGGTGGCGCTGCCGACGACGGCGGCGGCCACCCCGGCCTGGGGCAGCTGATGTTCGATGCCATGGACAGGAACCCTGGCTCTTCTTCAAGGCGGTATTAGCTAGGAGCTTGAAATAAATATATTTCTTTTCCTGGTAACTTTGTGATAATCATTTGAACATGAATTCTTGAGAATATGTGTATGTTTGAATTGAAGAAGAAGTTACAATAATATTCCAGGAACCGAGGAAATTAAGGATTAATAGCAAGGGAGAGCAATTCATGACAGGTATTGAGATTTTTTGTTTGTTTGTTTGAATTAATTAAAATTAATTGTGTCTTGGTTACAATAACACAGGAGTAATTTAGTACTGAATGGCTTCAATTATTTGATCAAGCTAGCTCCAGCATTGGTACATGACATTGCTCTTATATTAATTAATTAATATTGTGTTTAGAATAAAGTATTTTAGATTAGGTAGAAAGTAGGATGCATGCTTTAGTCATATGAGAGTGAAAGTCTTCATCTTAATCTTCCTTGTTAATTTTAATAACACATTGGAAGATATGCCCCCAAGAAATCAGGATGCATGAGATATACCCAAAGCTTTCAATTTATATTTTCTATTTAATTTCATTTACACTAGATAGGGGAGAGAGAGAGTAAACTAAGACCTATTTAGTTCGTTGAAAGAAAATCAATTCTTTGCTCTTTCCATGAACGTAAGTAATTATAATTTCTATTAATTTTTCTTTTTGATGTTTGGAAATGTTAACATATATAAGTCATAATTCATCTTTGAGTAACACCATTTAGTTCTAAATATTTTGTAATAAATGTAGAAAATTGGGAGGCAAAGTAAATCTGGTGGTGTGTTTTAATAGTTTTTGTAGTTAATTTTTCTTTCAATCTATATTTTCTATATATTTAATTTGATGTACACTAGATAGGGGAGACAAGTAAACTAAAGGCACTTTAGTTCGCGGAAACAAAAGGAAAGGAAGTCAATTCTTTGCTCTTTCTATGAACGTGAAAAATTATAATTTATTTTAGTTTTTCTTTCTTATGTTTAGAAACATGAATATGGTCAGAATACATCTTTGAGTAAGGACCATTTAGTCCTAAATTTTTGTAATAAATGAAAAAAATTGGGAGGCAAAGTAAATCTGGGTGGAGGAACTATTAGCCACATCCTTTTTGTGAACTATTTTCTTTTACTATTTCTTTTTATTTACATCCCAACACAGAAAATAAATAATTTCTTTCACAAGGTCCTGATCTCTCAAACCAAACATGGCTTAAGTGGCAAAGACTGTGGCAAAGACTGACCTCAACTAGCCAAAGTTAGCATAGTACTAGTCTTCTAGAAAAGTTCAACAAGAAGTGGGAGATCTTGCTTTTGTGGTTTCATATATCTCGGACGACATACTTACAGGTGACATCCGGCTACGCTAGCCAACTGGAGGAACACAAATCATAGATGCTTAGGTTATCTTAACAACTTTAATCAAGGGATATTATATCTGCATTTAGTTCCAACAAAAAGCCTTCGTACAAGTTTAAAATAAAATCTACATTCTAGCTGAATTGCTTCACCATGTACTTATATTCTTCTTAGTTTCCATGACACTTCCAAAATATATATATATATATATATATATATATATATATATATATATATATATATATATATATATATATATATATATGTGGGAGCGGATCAAAAGTCCTCCTTAGAAAGCCCTCCAAAAACTCCCCTCACTCTAATTCGTAATATTAATGTTAATGTTAATATTAATTTTTTTTAATTTTTTTTAATGTTAATGTTAATGTTAATGTTAATATTAATGTTAATGTTAATGTTAATATTAATTTTAATGTTAAGTTTAATGTTAATTTTAGTATTTAATGTTAATATTAACATTAATATTAACATTAACATTAATATTAACATTAATATTAATATTAACATTAATATTACAGATTAGAGTGAGGGAGGTTTTTGGAGAACTTTCTAAGAGGGACTTTTGATCCGCTTCCTCTCTCTCTCTCTCTCTCTCTCTCTCTCTCTCTCTCTCTCTCTATATATATATATATATATATATATATATATATATATATATGTCATGGAAACTAAGAAGAATATAATTCGGACCATATATATATGGTACATATATATATTCTTCTTAGTTTATTGGAAGTGATTCTTAATTCGGACCATATATATATGTATCCATGTGTGTGTCCATATATCTATGTATCCATGTGTGTGTGTCTATATATATATTATATATCGATCGAACGGTCGAGGGACGGACGGGACTTCCGCGGGACACCCGATTTGGACCACATATATATATATATATATATATATATATATATATATATATATATATACAAACACACCTATGAATATATATATATGGGCACACACACACATATATAAATATATATGGACACAAAAACACATACTAGCTCTCCTAGGAGTCTCCCATAGGCCTCTAACCTTGACACAAAGGTACACAACCATGGATAATTCCTATGGGTTCCAAAACCAAGTAAAATTCATGGAAAATTGATTTAGAGGATAGTAAATTACCAATTAGGAGTGAATCCTAATGAAATTCTCTCCGACACGAAAATTCTTGGGGAAAGGATACTTCCACCTTGCAATTTTCTCTCAAACTTTGGTAGCACCCTCCCTTGATGGTGTAGAGAGGATCTATGGAAGAAATTTGGGGAAAAAGAAAGATTAAGAGATGAAATCTCAAATTTTAGGTCTAGGTTTTGGGAAAGAACAAAATGGGAAAGAACTTGAGAGTGGAGAAGAAGTGAATGGAGAGGGAGGGTCTCTCCCTAGTGGCCGGCCATGTAGGGGGGCTTGGGACATTTGGCAAATGTCCAAAATGCCCTCCAAGCCTCCTTTAGGTCAAAATTGACTTAAGCAATTTTTCGGGATTGGAAAAGCCAAGTTAAAATCTACAAATTGACCGATTAAATCACGGAAGAATTGTCTAAAAGTACCAGACTAATTAGTGGAATTTTATGAGCCATGTCTAACTTAATTTTTGGTCCCGATCAGAGTCTAAGCTACCCGGGTCTCCGATACAAGACGGAATGAGCTGAAATTCGAACTCGACTCTAAAAATTCCCAAATAACAATATAATTAAATAAAAATTTCTAAAATTTCTAAAAATGCAAAAATGACCATTTTATCCAATTTATGAAAAGTGGGAGTGACAAGTCTACCCACCTTAAAAAAATTCCGTCCTCGAAATTGAAGACGAAACTATCACAGCAACTAAAACAGAACAAGGAAGAAAAAGAAAAATAATTTACTTCAAGGCTCGAAGAGATAGGAAAATCGCTCCTACATGTCGTCCTCTCTCTCCCAGGTAGACTCACCTAGGGAATGGTGCCTCCATGCAACGCGAACCAAGGGAATGACCTGGTTCTGGAGCACCTTCTCCCTTCGGTCCAAGATCTCAACCGACTTCTCTGGATAACTGAGAGTCGGTCCTACTTCGATCTCAAAGTGGTCCAAGACGTGACTGGGATCTGCCACATAGCGTCTCAGCTGCAACACGTGGAATACGTTGTGCACTCCCTCTAGTGCGGACGGTAACTCCAGTCGGTAAGCCACTGCACCGACCCTGTCCAAGATACGGAAAGGTTCGATGTATCGTGGACTAAGCTTCCCGCCACCACCAAAACGAATCGTGCCACGCGTCGAAGAAATCCGCAGGAACACAAGATCACCAACCTAGAACAAAAATACAAGACTTAAAGCTTAATCTAAAACAATCACAATCAGACTCAAATACTAAAAAAATCTAAACTATACCTCAAACTTCAACGGCCTCCGGTGGCTATCGGCCCAATGCTGCTGCCTGTCTGTGCCACCCGAAGTCTATCTCTGATAACCCTGACCTTCTCTGCAGCATCCACTACCATCTCAGGGCCAAGCAAAACCCTCTCGTCGACATCATCCCAAGACAAGGGAGTACGACACCTCCGTCCTTATAGAGCCTCGAAAGGTGACATCTCTATACTGGCTTGGTAGCTGTTGTTGTAAGCAAACTCTACCAAGTGAAGGTGGTCCTCCCAAGATCTCCCAAAGTCTAAGATACAGGTACGAAATATATCCTCGAGGGTCTGAATCATCCTCTTCGACTGCCCGTCTATCTGGGGGTGGTATGCGGTACTGAACTTGAGCGATGTGCCCAAGCTAAGCTGCAAACTCCTCCAGAAGTAGGAAATGAATCGGCTGTCCCGATCCGAGACTATGCTCACTGGAACCCCGTGCAATCGGACTATCTGCCACACTACATCTCGGCCAGCCTCGCCGTAGACAAACCCACCTTGAAAGGCAAAAAGTGGGCCGATTTGATCAATCGATCAACAATGATCCAAATCGCATCCTTCCGTCCTGGAGAGAGTGGAAGTCCAGACACAAAGTCCATAGTGATATGCTCCCACTTTCACTCAGGAATGGGTAGTGGCTGGAGCAATCCACCTGGTCTCTGCCTTCCGACTTTCACCTGCTGGCACACCAAGCATCTAGAAACGAACTGAGCCACCTCGCGTTTCATGTCATACCACCATACATGATGTCTCAAGTCTATGTACATCTTGTTGGCACCATGATGCATAGAGTACTGAGAATGATGCGCCTCCTGAAGAACCTCCTCCCGAAGTCTTCCGCTCGACACGCACAATCTGGTACCATGCCTCAATGACCCATCTCCCGCTATAGAGAACTCATCTAACAGTCCTGCCCGAACCTGCTCCCTGATGACCCTCAGAGCCTCATCCTCAAACTGAGCTGCTCTAACTCTGTCCATCAGCTCTGACTGCACCTGAAGACCCCACATCTGCTCATCAAACCAAGAAACCATCACCTTTATGCCCAAGCTCTCCAGATCTGCCAGAAGGTGATGATCCATCGTCAAACACATGGCCACTGGATACCTGCTCAAAGCATCCGCAACCACGTTGGCCTTCCTCGGATGGTACTGTAAGGATATATCAAAATCCTTCATCAGCTCTAACCATCGCCTCTGCCTCATATTCGGCTCCTTCTGGGTAAACATATACTTCAAACGATTGTGGTCAGTAAAAATCTCCACACGCTCTCCGTATAAATAGTGTTTCTACAGCTTCAAGACAAATATGACTGCTGCCAACTCCAAATCATGAGTCGGATAGTTCTTCTCATCTGGCCGTAACTGCCTAGATGCATAAGCAATTACCTTCCCATGCTGCTGAAGAATGCAACCCAGACCCTTCCCCGAAGCATCACTGTAGATCGTGAATCCTTCGGACCCATATGGCAACGTCAAAATAGGAGCCGACATCAACCTCTTCTTCAGCTCCTCGAAAGCAGCCTAACACTCATCAGTCCAAACGAACTCCACGTCCTTCTTGGTGAGTCTAGTCATCGGCTCTGCTATTCGAGAGAAGTCCTGCACGAACTTTCTATAGTAGCCTGCCAAACCCAGAAAGCTCTGAATCTCGGTAACTGAACTGGGTGTCGACCAAGACTCCACCGCCGCAATCTTCTTCTGATCCACTGAAATCCCATCACCGTATACAACATGGCCCAAGAACTCCACTCGGTCCAAGAAGAACTCGTACTTCGACAGCTTCCCATATAGCTGCTCCCTCTTCAGAATCTCCAGCACAACCCGCAGATGCTCCTCGTTCTCCTCAGGCATCTTCGAATAGATGAGAATGTCATCAATGAAGACCACCACGAACTTGTCAAGGTATGGATTCGAATGTCATCAATGAAAACCACCACAAACTTGTCAAGGTATGGATGGAATACCTTATTCATCAAGTTCATGAATACCGCCGGGGAATTAGTCAACCCAAACGGCCTGACAATAAAATCATACTGGCCATAACGGGTACAAAAAAACAGTCTTCGAAATGTCATCCCCCTTCACCTTCAGCTGATGGTACCCAGATCGCAAGTCTATCTTCGAGAACACCCTCGCACCGCTCAACTGATCAAACAAGTCATCAATCCTGGGCAAAGGATACTTGTTCTTGATAGTGAGGTTGTTGAGCGCTCGGTAGTCGATACACATCCGTATCGTACCATCCTTCTTGGAGACAAATAGGACTGGTGTGCCCCAAGACGAAGAACTGGATCTAATAAAGCCCTTGTCCTGCATCTCGTCGACTTGCTTCTTCAGCTCCGCCAACTCGCTGTTGTTGACCCGATAGACATGCTGAGAAATAGGCTCAGCGCCCGGCATCAAGTCTATCGAGAACTCAACATATCTGTCCGGCGGTATACCCGGCAATTCCTTGGGGAAGACATCCAAGAACTCTGCAATAAATGGATGCGACAACTCCTGTCCCGCCAACAAGGCTCCACAGAATCCATCTCCTGGCTCCGTTGATCCTCTGATAAACTGAAACTCTGGCTCTCCTGGCGGACTAAACAATACTCTGCCTGCTCTACAATCTATACTAGCATGGTGCCTGCTCAACCAGTCCATATCGAGTACCACATCATAGCTCGGAAGTGGCATTACGAGCAAGCACGTACTCAAATCCCGGCCTCCCAGAGTGACACTCCACCCCTTACAAATATTATTAACCAGGATAATACCTCCTCCGGTCATAATCTTGCAAGGCCTACCCAGATATTCAGTAATAATTTTGTGTCTAAGTACAAAAGAAACTGACACAAAACTGTGTGTAGTACCTGAATCAAACAATGCTAAGGCAGGAAAAGAATCAAGAAGAACCGAACCTGCCACAACATTTGCAACTGGCTCGATCTCCTCGGCTGCAAGAGCAAAAGCCCTGTCCTGAACACCCCGCTGTTGGTGGTGCTGTGCAAACCGCTGCTGCTGGGTCGGAAGTGGACCCCTCGGCTGCACTGCAGGTACCCTTGTCGGTGCCCTCTGAGCTGTACCAGTAACACAAGGGTTTACTGGACACTCCCTCAACCGATGGCCTGTGCCGCAGCAAAAGAGACACACTCCTAGCCACTTCCGACAATCCTTCCAAGCGTGACCAGACTTCTTGCAGAAGTTATAAAAATCCCCATGTTGTGCCTGCCTCTACTGAGTGTGCTTCTCCTGCTGAACCGGTGCTCTGGCGTGAACCTACGGCTGGTGATGCTGGAAAGAACGATGCTGAAGCTGAGGGCGTTTAGCAGCCCCCGTGCTGCTAGTAGCCCCCGAGAAAAGATCACGATCCCTCTTGGGCTTCAAGCCCCACTCCCGCTCTACCTTGTGGACCTTCGCATAGATCTGGATATAAGTCTCACAAAAGGAGGGAATGAGGATCTTGATATCCCAGATCAGCCCCTCCCTGAAATGGCTCGCCCTGATCTCCGGATCACGAACCATGTACTCCGTATACCGGCTCAGACGACCGAACTCTACGGCATACTCCTCCACAGATAAACTGTCCTGCTGCAGATCCTAGAACTGCCTCACCAGGTCGATCTTGTCTATAGGAAAGAAGAACTTCTTCTTGAAGAGAAGCTTGAACTCGGCCCAAGTATGGCCCTCCCCAGCAAGGGCTGGCTCATTCCTGAACCATGTGCGTACAATGTCTAGCAACTGCAAACCCACTGCCTCGACCTTCAGGTCGTCTGCGAGGCAGGAGGCCCTCATCTGCCGCTCATTGTCCTCGAGCCAATCATCGACATAAACCACACCCTCGATCCCGCTAAAGTCACGGGGCCCGAGCTTCTTGAAGTCCTAAATATCTTCGTACCTCGGACGCGCCCTATGATGTGGAGCCCTCTGCTCTACGGCTGCAAGGGCCAACTGATGGGCATCCTTCATGCCCTGATGCATCGCATCTGTCTGCCTCTACTGAGCCTCAGCCTGGGCTCTCTGAGTCTCCAGCATCTGCTGGAAAAAGATAAGCATCTGCTCCATGTCTGTAGGTAGAGGAGGTGGAGTTGGAAGTATGTCTGCAACTGGCGGAGGAATCCGCTGTACAGGAGGAGGAAGAGTGCCCATATCAATCACTGGTACTGCGACCGAAATAGTCGTAGCAACCCCGAGATCAGCCTTCGAAATTGGCGGAGGAGCGCCCCCAAGAGCTGCTGCCGACTCTCCGACTGCGACATGAGTGTCTGGATCAGGTTCGCGAGTCATAGCAGACCTCTCCATGTCTGCGGACTCAGGATGCTAGGACCTGGTCTGCACCATCCTGAAGATAGAATAAAGGAAGGAAATTAATATGGCACATGAAATATTATATCAAGGAGGACAGTTAGAATGCAAAAATCAATATCAAAAAGGACAGTTAAAAGATCAGCAAGTGGAAGTTTTTCCTATTTTGTGATTGAGTAACTTAGCCTATAGCCTATCCTAGATACGTACCGCAGGCTCGTAACAGAACTCTAAGTCGAGCGCCACTACGACATCGCACTAATTATGACTTAGGATCTGCATGGGCCACCACTAAAAACGTGTCATGACCCGCACCCTAGGTAGGGACACAAGTGCGTAACAGCGCCCAGCCTACACCGTAAAAATAGCGTAGAATGCTGTAGGTCTGCTAGCTAACAAACAGTATATAATAACCTGTTATCTCCGTACGGAGGTATATAATATGAAATACTGATAACAATATATCATAATCTAGCAGAAAGAATCATGGCACGAAAACTAGGTAGATAAAAACCACAAGTACAATATCCAGCTCAACAACGAGAGGGAGAGACACAAAGTAATATAGTTATACAATCCCAAATATAATATCATAAACATAAGTAGCAAGCTGGAGACAAGGTCCAGTCCAAATATCTACTCTAACTAAACTAAGCTAGAGGCTCGTCAGGCGGAGCTAAGCCCTGCTGAACCAAGGTCTCCAAGTCTAAGCCCACTACGTCAACTAGACCGTAGTAGGTACATCAATCCTCCTCACCGTCATCTGTAATATTTTTTTAACATATCCAGTCAGGATGGAACGAGTACAATCAACTAACAACAGTTCACAAGATATGACAAAGCTATAAGACTGTAAATAGAGAGTATATACAAGAAAATATAGAATGTACATATGAGTATCATGGCAAGGTAAGCTATAAATCTAGAGCTAGAACAAGGCAAGTAAAACTGATCATGACATGTACAAGAATCAAAAATCATCTATCTAGGTGTGTGAGTACTAGCTACAATATGTGGCCGACTTGGAAGATTGCACAATAGTAATAGGCCCGACTAACCATACGTGGGGTGTATGATCAATACTCACAATCAATCAATGCACAATGGATGCACAATAGGCTTTGACCACATATCTACACTAATACTCTTCGCCCTCGACTGGTAGAGTGGATCCAAGCAAGACACGTTACGACACAGGATTCTGCGAGAAGGGAGCAAGTCTCCTCTAGAATCGGTGTCCATATACTGCACAAGAACTACAAGGGGGCTTGCACAAGATATACCAAGATAACAAGGAATAACATCTAATGTCGGGATCCATGAATGCCAATCCGTGTGACCAATGTGTCGAGAACAAGCATATCTACACTAATCACATAAATTATAATAATTATCATAAATTAGAAAAGTTATCAGAGAAGGTACTCGCCTGTAATGTGATGGATAAGTCGACCGAGTCCAAGAATAGTACCTCGAGGACCTATAGATGGAATACTGTATCAATATAATGGTTTGGAAGTAAAATTAAATCAAACTGAGTCAAACTAGGTCAAGACACGTTAAACTAAGTCAATCTAGGTCAAATAAGGTCAAACTAGATTGTACAGGATCAATCTACATCATATTAGGCCTAACAAAGTCAAACTGGGTCAATGCAAGTCAAACAAAATTAAACTAGGTCGATTTATGTCAACAGTTGACTTTTGGTCAACTGGTCAACTCTGGTCAACCCTAGGTCAACTTTATGTCAAACTTGACTAACGTTGACTAACAGTTGACTTTGGGTCAACTGGTCAAGTTCTAGTCAATTTTAGGCTACGGTTGACTTTCAGTTGACTTTTGGTCAAAATAGTCAACCGTGGTCAACCAAGGTCAAAACTAGTCCAAGTCCACTATTCCTAACCATTATCAACCATAATATCCTAATTTTAGCTATATCTTAAGGTATTAAACCCATATGTTGAGAAATGGATATTATCCCAACTTATCCCGTTTACCCTTTCTACTCTAATACTAAGGCCAAGTAGCTTTTCCTTAGGAGTTCCACTCCGGGCTTACTAGGGTAGTAGGATACTAACCTATACTAACATTACCTACCAAGTTTTCTAGGTAAAGTGGACATCCAGTCCATCTTACGGTCCATGTAGTCTAATTATCTATTATCTTGAGTATCGTAAGATACTCAATGGTATCATGAGATACCATTCTCTTAACCCCAAACGAAACCCCGACTTTAACTTAGGAGCCTACCCACAAACTCTATTTCATATTAGCTAAGTCCTATTCAAATTTGGACGCGTTTCGACACTCGTAACTCATTTTACCCCTTCACTCGCCCTCACACAAAATACTCACTCACCCTCACAAAAACTCACTCTCACACACTCATATAGGACTATTTAGGGGGGTCATTTAGGGGGTTATACGGGTATATATATATATATATATATATATATATATATATATATATATATATATATAGGGTCAAATGGGGGCTTATCTAGGCTGCTACTACTGCTATAGCTGCAGCTACTGCTGCAATTTGCTGCTATTTGGGGGGGGGGGGGGGAGGGGGACAGCAGCCCCTAATCTTCCCTCCCCCCCTTGCTGCTGCTATTTGATTTCTTTTTTTTGGGGGGGGGGGGGGGGGCAGCAGCCCCAAATTCCCTCCTACATCTCTTCCTCTCTAATTTCCTCTCTAAACTTCTCCTCTAACTCAATCTATATATATATATATCACACTCACATACACACACACACACACACACACACACACACATATATAAATATATAAAAATATATATATATATATATATATATATATATATATATATATATATATATATATATATATATATATATATATATATATATATATATATATATATATATATATATATATATATATATAGACACACACACATATGGATATCTATATATATGGACACACACATGGATACATACATACATATATAGACACACACACATGGATACATAGATATATGGACACACATACACACATATATATATATATAGACACAAACACACCTATGAATATATATATATATATGGACACACACACATATATAAATATATATGGACACAAACACACATCCTAGCTCTCCTAGAAGTCTTCCATAGGCCTCTAAACAACCATGGATAATTCCTATGGGTTCCAAAACCAAGTAAAATTCATGGAAAATCGATTTAGAGGATAGTAAATTACCAATTAGGAGTGAATCCTAATGAAATTCTCTCCGACACGAAAATCCTTGGGGAAAGGACACTTCCACCTTGCACTTTTCTTCCAAACTTTGGTAGCACCCTGTCACGCCCCGCTTCCGTAGGAGCGATCATCCTCGCTAAGGCGTAATGCCGCACGAACCTAGATTACGCTCGTGCAAGGCGGGTTCCATAACGGTCGATTCCAGCGGCTGCGACGGGGTCGTCGTACAGAAGTTCCAAGCAGAGACATTGAATTTAGAACAAAACATAAATCATTCATAGGGCGCAAGGCCAAGATTACAATCGCTCAAGCTCACTCTTCTCACATTACAAGTCACTCAGCTCTTTCTCATCTCTCAATACAAGTCTTGAACCAGCGGAAGCTTCGGAAGGCGACGTCCATACATTATGTCCCGTATAAGTCTTGACTCCATACGGGCGTACGCTTCGATTCGTCAAGGAACTCCGTGCCTCGACGCATCCAAGCGAGCTCCGCGCCACGAGCTTCTACCTGTGCCTACACATGGAAACTATGTGGGTGTCAGTACTCAACTGTACTGGTGGAATGAGCTCCTCGCCCATCCATACAAAACAACACGTTCGATTTACTTTGTGCAACATAGTCCATTCTTATCAATTGTCTTTCTAGTCTTGTCTTAGGATCAATTTTTTATGACAAATATCTTGGCGTATTTGTGTCTGAGAACCATCCCGTGCTTACAACAGTAACGTTAACTCATACCATGCCTCATGACCCTTCTCGTGCCAATAATGTTAGCCTATCAAGTCGTATTTTCCTTACGGCCATAATCAGGGACGCAACTACACGATAGACTCCATTTCCGTGTGACCGTGCTACCGCACCGATACCATCCTTATCCTTGCCTCAAGACCTTTACCGTTTGCTTGCATTCTCAATGCACCGACTCACACTTGTCTTTCGTGCCCTACTCTATGACGTAACGACTCGGTCGTGTCATGAACTCGATTCGTGCTTCAATATCTCTGAGGCAGCGCCTCCTCGCTTAGTCTTGCCTATACTTGTGTTGTGACAACGTGGTCGTGCCTCTTATTTCGAGGTCGTGCCCAGCAACTCAACGTAACTTCACCCAACTTGCCCTACGGCCCTTCTCGACTTAACTCGCAACAGCTCAAGCCTAACTCATGCAACTCTATGCCAACGACTTAACACTCGATGCCACATCTTGTGCCAAAGCACGCCGCCTTCGTTGTAGCCAAATCTTAGGCCCAGACATTGTGTTCTCTAACTGCATAAACATTCATCTCAACTCAGTCCAAAGGCACACATGCGGATTGTCGTCCGTGCCGACATATCTATATGAATGGTCACTGGCATTAACTAGTTATCGTGGATATAGCCTGGCATTCGGGACCCTTGCACCGCAGGTGGCGATCCCCGATGTAAGTCCCCGACCTACCGGTTGCCTATTACCCAGCTCGGCTATAATTTGTTCTTCCTAGGCTGGATCGGTCCCTGGCCTAAGGTTTTCGATCCGAAGAACCAACGCCCTTGTCGACAAGTTGTCCATGACCGCGCACCTACGCTAACTTCTATACTTAACATAAATGCATGGTCTCATCATCATCATTTAGTTCCTTTGCTTTACTTCTTCCACTTTTTATACTTCTTTTGCAGAGCCCAAACTAGGGTTGCCTCGGCGACTGAACCACAGTCCCGACATATTTCCTCTCGACGACTAACCATCGCTTAGACTTAATATTCCTTGAACTCTGGGAACGGCTACTGTATAGCCTTCCCACTTAACTTGAACATAACGTATCCCTTAAGTATCGACAGACCGTGGCTAACTTTCCACTGAACCAACCGTGGCTCGAGCCTTAAACCGACTCGTGTTCTACGCAACGCTATCGCCCAAGTCATACTACATATGACGGGCCTTGGAATCGTGGGACTATTTAACTTGACAATCGCAGAAAGAGCGGGACAGTACTTGGAATGACTTAAGTCGACCGGCATAACTTTGCCTAACTTACTCAAGCCTACAACTTAACCCGAGGGACGAGAAAAGGCTATGCCATGCGTTGCGCAGTAGAAGCATGCATGCTTTATCGAGCATTTACGCGGCGACGCCTATAACTTAGGCAAGTTCATAGTTTTGTGTCGAAAACCAACTTTTCTTCTCCCAAGCCACGGGACGAAGGACCGAGTGTTATTTTCAAAGCACACCATGCACCAACTCTAAGCCTACCGTTGGACCTTTCTATATTCTAACTCAATTCGACCCGTCGGGATTACTCCCTTTAGCTATGTGGATTCGTCTCTTTTATTATTAAGCCAACTTGTGCAAGTTAAAAACATGCAATTTATTATGTGAAGACAAAGATGAGGCAAGTTTACCGAAACTACCCCACTTGAGCGAGCGGTCGCCTCGACCGAGCAATGTCTTCACGCAGCCATTGTAAGGCTAAGTCCGAACGCCCTTAGCGTTTTGATTCCTCCGATTGACTGAGCGGGATGGGGCACTATATCATACACCACTCAGAAAAAGTTTCGTCCTCAAAACTTACTGAGTACACTCATCGGCTTATAACTTGATTCAACATCCTACGTTTCTCGCACATGCTACTCCTACGCGTTTCCTCAATCCGAGCCACGCTCATGCTATTGCTAACTTAGTCGTAAGGTACATCAACCGATCAACCAATATTCAAACTTGTCTCAATTTAATGATCGCATTACCATCAACATTTCTTCGAAACTTACAATTTCAAAATCCTCGATACTTTCCCGTTCTTTAAGTCTCACTTGATTCAACGTATCACTTAGTTGGATCATGCACATATTCTAGGCGTCTCCAAAATACATGTATTTCAGCCAAGCCTCGTGATAGAGAATCCGCCACCACCACTCGAGTCAGATCGTGCACATATTCGGGAGTCCCTGATATACATGCATGTCAACCGATACTCGCGAGTGGTGCCTCCAAAAATCCTATCGCTTCGCACTCGGACGTCTGCCTAACCGCTAGGCTATGTCTTTCCGTCAGTACTGGAATCATAGTTCCCAAACAACGTTATCAATACTGACCTAAGGTCAAACCAAATCGATGGTACGGGATTTTTTACCCAAGCTCGCATCACTCCGATTTTTAAACATCGAGCATCGATTCCCTATGCACATCCCAATATTCGTCGCACGAGGTCCGAGTCATTCAGCAAAGCCATCCTACGATAACTCATGTTTAAACAAATTTCTTGACATATCAATATCACTTTGTTCATCAAGCCATTTCGCATAGTCTACTCCTTCGAACACCTTCGACATAATACGCCTATCAATCCTTCCAAGTCAAGCACACTACGACACAATTCATCGCTAAACCATAATTCACATTCCATACTCCCTAAGTCATTTATCCCAATTCACGTAATCAATAACAAGGTATCTGACTTAACAATATGTTGCGCCCCGATCTCACGCGAGTCAGATTTTCCACGGTAGGCATGAATCAACATGCACGCTCCCGCGGGATAATCATCCTCATCGGGACGTAACACTTGTTCGAGTCTAGACTAATTTATTCTCGATGCGCAGATTTGACCTACTCAATCCTCAAGTTTATTTCATTCATCAATCGCAAGTCCTAACATCGTCAAATTTTCCTTCGCATCAAACCGACAAGTCGAGACAATCAAAGTTGCCGCATCCTGATTTTTCGAGTTCGATCATTCCCGCGACATAAATTACCATGTCAGCGCTCACGCGAAATAATAGCCCCAAATCCGACGCAACGCATGTGCGAGGCTGGAGTTGCGCTTACACAAGACAAGAATTTTGACGTTGTGGTTATCCGCGTAACCATCAAGACACGATCATTTTCATCCAACATTTATCTCAATCAACATCCTAAGTATTGTATCCAACCGAACAATAACACTTGTACGATTGTCATTCGTCGAGTCAGAGTACCCTCGTGTTATCGCACATCGATCTTTAATATGCCTCATTACCATCGACGATATACGTAACCTGACGATCTTCCTTTGCAACCAATTTCGAGTCATGCGAATGATGTTATCGTCCGACTGGATAATCTCTTCGACATTCAAAATCAAATTCGATCATTATCGCTCGAATCATTCACAACATCAATTTCCTCAAACCCTAAATTTACGTGTTATTCATCCGTCTATCTTAAGTCATCGACCAACGTATTTCCTCAATTCGCATCGTCCCTTCGCTAACTCAATTCATCGAACGACATCTATTCCAATCCTCAGAGTCATTTTCACACATTCGAATCAAACTTTTCATGCATGCTATCCTCTTGTCGTGCTAACTTTTCGTATACGATTCTTATCTATTTCCTCGATCAAGTTATCCATTCGCACACCTTAACTTTTCCTCTATTTGATTTCATCTACTCGATCATTTTTGCGTTTCATATTCGCACAATCCTCGATCCCGTGCACGTTTCGTGCGCGTCATTTCTAACCTGTTCGAATCAACATGTCAAACTTCAAGGCTAAACTTTATTCAATGATACTTACTCTATGGCTTTGCATAACACGACACTTGCTGATAGACTCACCGATACCCCGTATCCTCAATCGATCGATCGACATTCCTGAGACTATCGCATACACCACTCAGGGATGAAGTCATTCAACAAATCCTCAACTTATCATTTGAATCAAAATCGACTTCTTCAAATTTTTTGTTCGAACCATTCCTCTATTTCCAAGCACGCTCATCTATATCGCACTGACGTAATCTTACTTACTCAATCGAGTTCAACTCATTCTAGATCGAAATATTACGAATCTCGCATTCGACTCTTCTAAGGTCGACGCAACTTTGGTGTATATGCCCAGCCCGACTTAGCCAACCGTGCTTACGCAAACCATCTTTTGTTTCTTTGTCAAAAACTGTTGTCTTACGTTTTTGCAAAATATATAGACTTATTGTATGGACATCCCGTGGGACATTTGAGAGAGAGCGCACCAACGATTTCAACTTTGCAGAAGCAACAATTCAGAGTTTACGGAAACAACAAAGAACGTAAAGCCGTGCTCTGATACCATTATGTTACGCTCCGCTCCCGTAGGAGCGATCGCCCTCGCTAAGGCGTGATGTCGCACGAGCCTAGATTGCGCTCATGCAAGACGGGTTCCATAACGGTCGATTCCAGCGGCTATGACGGGGTCGTCGCACAGAAGTCCCAAGCAGAGACATTAAATTTAGAACAAAACATAAATTATTCATAGGGCGCAAGGCCAAGATTACAATCGCTCAAGCTCACTCTACTCACATTATAAGTCACTCAGCTCTCTCTCTCATCTCTCAATACAAGTCTTGAACCAGCAAAAGCTTCGAAAGGCGACGTCCATACATTATGTCCCGTATAAGTCTTGACTCCATGCGGGTGCACGCTTCGATTCGTCAAGGAACTCCATGCCTCGACGCATCCAAGTGAGCTCCGCGCCACGAGCTTCTACCTATGCCTGCACATGAAAAATATATGGGTGTCAGTACTCAACTGTACTGGTGGAATGAGCTCCTCGCCCACCTATACAAAACCAACACGTTCGATTTACTTTGTGCAACATAGTCCATTCTTATCAATTGTCTTTCTAGTCTTGTCTTAAGATCAATTTTTTATGACAAATGTCTTGGCGTATTTGTGTCTGAGAACCATCTCGTGCTTACAACAGTAACGTTAACTCATACCTTGCCTCCTGACCCTTCTCATGCCAACAACGTTAACCTATCAAGTCGTGTTTGCCTTACGTCCATAATCAGGGACGCAACTACACGATAGACTCCATTTCCGTGTGACCGTGCTACCGCACCGATACCATCCTTATCCTCACCTCAAGACCTTCACCGTTTGCTTGCATTGTCAACGCACCGACTCACACTTGTCTTTCGTGCCCTACTCTATGATGTAACGACTCGGTCGTGTCATGAACTCGATTCGTGCTTCAATATCTCTGAGGTAGCGCCTCCTCGCTTAGTCTTTCCTATACTTGTGTTGTGACAACGCGGCCGTGCATCTTATTTCGAGGTCGTGCCCAGCAACTCAACGTAACTTCACCCAACTGGCCCTACGGCCCTTCTCGACTTAACACGTAATAGCTCAAGCCTAACTCATGCAACTCTATGCCAATGACTTAACACTCAATGTCACATCTCGTGTCGAAGCACGCCGCCTTCGTTGTAGCCAAATCTTAGGCCCAGACATTGTGTTCTCTAACTGCATACACATTCAGCTCAACTCAGTCCAAAGGCACACACGCAGATTGCCGTCCGTGCTGACACATCTATATGAATGGTCACTGGCATTAACTAGCCATCGTGGACATGGCCTGGCATTCGGGACCCTTGCACCACAGGTGGCGATCCCCGATGCAAGTCCCCGACCTACCGGTTGCCTATTATCCAGCTCAGCTATAATTTGTTCTTCCTAGGCCGGATCGGTCCCTGGCTCAAGGTTTCCGATCCGAAGATGTAACACCCAATTTTCCAGAAGAGGGTAATTTTGAAATTTTATAATTATAATTATTATTTAATGATATTTATTTTATATTATGATTTTTAGTAATTTTTAATTATTTTTAAACTATTTAAATTCATGACTTGTGTTTATGGTATTTTGCTAGTGAACAGTAGAGACTGCCTACCCTAGAGACTAGCCATGTGATTAGGGTATTTAGACATTTTGGGGGTTATTTGATTTTATTATAATTTATTTGAATTTATAGGAATTTTTAGAATTTATTTTGGAATTGTTTGAATGAGGGTTGACTAGGTTGACTTTGACTAGCAATGACCATGGTAGACCAACCTAGGAGCTAACCCTAGTTGAGTTTGGACTTGGTTAGGTTATGCAACCCTAGTTAGACTAGAGTTGACCTATGGTTTGATTATTTGACTCAAGTTAGGATTTAAGTCATAAGCCATGACTTGTGGTTGCACCTTAATCAATAACTTAGCCTTAAAAGCCCATAGGCCCACACCACTAGCTAAACCCTAACCCTAACAAGTCTTGGCCAGCCACTACACCCATTGGGAATCCCTCCCTATAAGTATCCTCTTAGAAATTAGGGCTAGCCTCTTAGGAAGAACAAAGCTTTGGAAGAGGTGAGTCTCCATCTTCAAAAATCCCTAGAAAATCCATTTTACCTCTTTTTTAATCCAAACAAATTGCAATAGGTTCTAATTATTGTTTTATTGCTGTTGGAATTTGTTGTTCTTAATTTTCTATCAATTTGAAGGAGTTTGTGGCTTTTTGGAATCCTCATTGGAAGGGGTTTTTTGTGTTGGAGAACACCATAGGTAAAATCCTATTCCACCCATTAAAATTCTAGTTTCTTTGCATGTAGACCTAGCCCTAAGTGTCCTGGTCCTGTAGGTATTCCTAGACCTAGGTTTTGTGTCCATTTCGTGTCCTAAATGGACACATATCAGCCTATAGACCTAGGTGTTTGATGAAATGTCCCAAAGGACATTTCGACCTAATTTTAGGAAACTTTTTGAATAGAAATTTAGGGTTTGTTGTCGCTTATCATTTTCTGTTGGACTGAGGTGGCCATTGTGTCGTGTCGTGTCGAGATCTGGACACGAACATGCTGTTCTGACACAGTGCACATTGCCCTGCCACTCGAGGGCAATTACTCCCTGTACACGACATGTGGACACCTAGAAATTGACACAGCCCTAGGGGCAGACACTGACACGAGGTCCTCAAAGTTTGAGACACTCTCGTGTCGTGTCGAACACGTACGAACGTGTGCACTGCGCGTGCACTGTGCGCACGGCTGTCACTTTTAGGCACTGATACGGCCTTTGTGTCATGTATAGACACAGCGTGGACACCTCGTGTTGACACGAGTGTGTAGCTCTAGTGTGGGCGTACACGTGTGCACGAGCACGTGTTCTAATTCATGTCGTGTCGTGTCCTAGACTCTCTGGAACTCGTGCACGACGCTGTGCTACACTAGGTGCACCCTACGTGTTTATACTGTGGTGGACACGTCTGTGTCGTATTGTTGGGACACGAAGTGACTCACAAGACACCCTCACACATGTTACACTAATTACCAACTCCTTAATTGTAATTTAGATGTTTAATTGGTTTTGAATTCAGGAACTTCCCAAAAGGGACTGATACCTGACTGATACCTCCCTGTTTCAGTTCTTATTGGGTTTTAATTGAATTTTAATGAGTAATTGCCATGTTAGAATCACTGTACATGTGTATTAGACTATTACAATATTGATTGTTGGCTGGTGTTAGGCTTTTTGGGTTTCGAGTAGGTTTTTGATGTTGAACTGTCACATATGCACTGTTTACAAATTCTGTTTTCTAATTCCAAATTTAAACTGATTTTTGGATATTAATTAACATGTTTAGTTCACAAATATGTGTAGTTACATTATTTGAATGTTGGCTTAGGATTGCATATGAGTTAGGTTTTGAAATGTGGCTGATACTTGCTTTGGTTTTGATATCCTAAACTCTAAATCCCTGAACAATCTAATTTTAAATGATAATTTCAGTGCCATTTTGATTGTACATATGTATTGGCACTGTTGGGTCGATTTTACAAGATAGATAGGTTTGCATTGAGAGAATGAACTTTAACCTGGGTTGTGTTGAACTGTCAATATGCTTTCACATAAACTGTCATTCCTGTTAACACCAACACACAGCTACACCTTGACATTCACTGATTTTTTTTTTCAAACACTGAGACACTTTGAACCTGAGTTTGGATGCACTGTTTGGAATTCCTGTGACACACTGTTTGGACAAATCTGAGAACTTAAATACCATACCTACATTTCACTGTTTTGTGAAACCTGAGATTGCTTTGGTACACTGAGTTTATTTTGATGTGAAACCTGAGACTCCATTGTACACCCTGCCACATAAATCTGAGAACACATTTCACATACACACATTAGTTTAAATCCTATGCTACATTGAGTTGGGTTCCTTCATATGTATATTCTAAAAACTGAATCTGAGTTGTGTTTCCTGTCACATTGTTTTTTCCATTACCCACACTTTCACACACACATGTAATGGACACCCTATCTCTAATGTTTCCCTGTACACTACACCCTTAATTCTATTTATGTCATGATTCAACTGTGATTGTAAATCTGTGATGAGTGGCAACTTCATATTGAATTGTTTTGTACCACATTCCCTTAGCCCATACACACATATACATGACACTCACAAACTCACATTGCTATGAACATACACACACACACACATGAGTTTAAAATCAGCACACACACAGAGGCCACCCTCTCTTGCCCACTGTCACACACATTAGCTCACCCCTATGTTCCTGTACACATAACCCTCTAGCCTCACACACTCACACTATCACACACACACACATATGCTTGCACACACACACACATGCCTTGCCTCACATTTCCCCTCACATCCCTAACACACACACATACACACTTTAGCATATATATGTGACACCCTTGAATATTTTCCCTTTTTCCTTTTCTCTACATGTATATATATATATATGTATTCTATATTAGATTGTGTGGTATGGCTATATAGGTATGTGTGATATGTATTTAGTAGCCTATAGGCTATGTATATTTTAAGTTAGATTATAATATATCTTTATGTGTATTAATTTAAGTATAGATATATTGCCATGTGTGAAATATTATGGTTTGGTTGGTTCATTAGGCATGGTATTGCCTAATTAGCCTATGGCCTATCTGTGTGTCAGTGTAGAGTCTGGTTTAGACCTGTGTAGTCTTGTTAGACTTAGAATAGGCTAGTTAGATTAGTATAGACTAGTTTGACTTAGGTTTGACTTGGTTGACCTAGTTTGACTCCTAGGGTTGACCAGAGTTGACCAAGAGTTGACTTTGGTCTAGATTGACCTAGAATCATATAGAATGCATAGTAGGACTTTATTATATCATTTTAGACTTGTTGTGACTTGTGCTGTTCTGATTAGGAGCTAGATACCTCTACTCGGATAGTACATTTACTTCAGACATTCAGATACGAGACGAGTACATTCTCTGATCATTTTATATCATGTTTAGAATTATTTTCCTGCTTTAAATTACTTTACTTGATACTGTCACGTTGGTCACACGGATTGGTACTATATAGATCTTTTCATGAGATGTTATCCCCCTTGGAAGCATCGGATACAACATGTTTTGTGCGTTTCACGAATCATCACGTATCACTATGCTTCCTCTGATTCACGAATCGCCTGTGACACATGTACTCTCATGTTCACGGAGCCTCCATGAATCACCTTCACGTATCACTCATTTTATGAGCCATGTGAAGTTTCACGAACCTTAACATAACTTGAACGGATCTTTGTGTATTGATTGGGGTTGGGGGAGTAGAAATAGACATGTGAATATTATCCAAGTAGCTGTAGTCATGAATCACTCTCTTAGCTGTAGTCATGAACCTCCTATGCCATTCACATGTTTATATTTTACTCTGACTCACTAGTCACTATTAGCTCTCTACTTATAGTAGATATTTCCATTACAATTTTCTCTCTCTGTTTACATACTGCATTTCTTCAGTATCTATATCTTACTTTACTGCATAATTATATTTTCTAACCTGCTATGAACTGTTGAGATATACTGTACTCGCTCCTGTCCTGACTGGACCTGTTGAAAATATTACAGAGGACGAGGAGGAGGCCTGGGAGGATACCTTCTTCGGACAGCTCTAGCTGAGGATATCACCCCACTGCCTAGACTAGTTTAGTTAGGCCTTATCTTATTTTCATGTTGTCTTGAGACTGTTTAGCTAGATTTTACTTCTGTTCAGAGATGTTGAGTTGTATATATTCTTTCTTATTCAGTAGCTGAGATATGTACTTTGGATATTTGCTGGAATATTATCTTAGACTTTTCTATCTTCAGTATTTTCTTGAGTTCTATATCATATCGTGTTTTCTTCCTTCTTAGTTGTGATTGAGTTCATTTACTGCTTAGTATTATATTGCTAGATGTATGTTGACCTAGGACAGCGTTCTACCGCCGATACTGCGGCGTAGGCTGGGCATTGTGACGTTCTCGTACCCTCATAGTGGGTGCGGGTCGTGACACGTTTTTAGTGGTGGCCCATGCAGGTCGAGTTTATGTAGTGGTACTCGAACTAGAGTATTACTACAGCCTGCAGTAGGATTAGGATACATATTTTGAAGGTACTCAATCACTGTTAGGATTCCTTGAAAGATTCCTGGGACGACCCTTGAGAATCTTATTAAACTTCAATTTGAATTATTTCCCTTGCTTTGTTGCTCTCACTCCTTGATTATTGAATTTGATTTGTTGGATCATTGTTGATTTGATTTTTCCTATCGAGATGAATTTTTATGGCCTGAGTTACGATATTTTTCTGATAACATATGTCGACAGGAATACAGGGATGGTAAAACGTCTACTTGTTTATGGAACCTAGAGTTTATCGCAGCTATATTAGCTGGCGTGGCGGAAACATAGAGACCTGACTTCGGATGTACGTATCTTGGTTATGAGATTTGGAATTCCTCGCAGCTATACTAGTCGGCATAGCGAGAATTCCAGACGACATGATTATAGAGGTGCATGCCCCTGTTATGGACTCTATCGTTTATCGCAGCCTTGCTTACTAGCGTGGCGAGGATTCTGAGTATCATGATTTTTGGACAGACGTATATGATTATCAGATTGTATCTTGGAAAGGTTCTTAAATATATCATCTATATCTTCATTCCAGTTGTTATAAATTTTTTTTTTTCCATCATCAAATAATTTAGAAGTAGAGATCTTCTTAGCTTTATAGAGCTTATGCATATGTAGTTCTTTCTTAGTGTGATGATTTGATGACTTGTGATTAGGCCCTTGTCTTAGGAATGATAGTATAGCCTGGCTTTGAATAGTAATTCTTGTAGCTAGTTCTCCTTTGTTGATATTTACTAGTTTTTCAGCCTTGATGATTGATTTATATTTTATTTCCTTTCTCTTTCTTTCAGTATGGCACCCATGACTGAGCCCGTCGCCTGAGAGCAGCTGCAGCTACTGAGAGTGTGCCTCCACCTCCTACTGTTCAGGAGATAGTTATCCCTCTATCTGATCAGGGGGTGGTGGCACCTTCTGCCATTGAGGAGATGGTGGTAGCCTCGCCAAAGAGTCTTCCTTCATCTTCTGTCGTTCAGGAGAGAGCTGCGGATTTGCCTGAGACCGAGAGCCCTTTCCTACCCTCTGCACTCCATACTGTACCATCCGGGGGTTTGCTACTTGATACAGCCCAGGTGTTTGCATTTTTCCAAGAAAGGTTGATGGAGTCACAGAGAGTTCATGAGGAGGCCATGAGGGAGCAAATCCAGAGGTTGCTACGTCTGCGGGACTCTGTGCTTCTAAGAGGAGAGCCTAGCTCCAAGAGAGCGAGGAGCAGTACCCAGTCCTACCCAGAGTTTGAGGAGTACCCATTTATCCAGCCTATATCATCATACCCAGCCCAGTCTCCTGTCCAGCAGAGGCCAGCTGAGCCGGAGCCTATCTGTACAGACTGCAAGAAGTCTGGACACAAGTGGAACAACTATAGAAAGAGACTAGGATTATGCCTAATCTGTGGTTCAGCTGCACACTGGATGCAGCACTGCCCTGCTATACCTGCCCCAACCAGGGCCCTGCTTCCAGGAGGGAGTTCTGGTTCTCAGACCTAGCTGGAGGTGAGTTTGACCTAACCTTAGTATTCCTTTTTGAGAATTTTGATGCATCCCTTGCTTGTATGTTTTGATACCTTATGTTTGCCTAGTACTGTAGCATGGTTGGTATAACTAGAAGTGACCACAGACTGATATTGCATGCCATGACCCCATATGTTACACTTTTCAACTGTATGATTTAAGATAGATTCTGAGACTATGATTGCTGGGGGTTTAACCTAGAAGGCCTGCTACCATCTTAATTTCGAGGACGAAATTTTTATAAGGTGGGTAGGATTGTAACACCCAGTTTTCCAGAAGAGGGTAATTTTGAAATTTTGTAATTATAATTATTATTTAATGATATTTATTTCATATTATGATTTTTAGTAATTTTTAATTATTTTTAAACTATTTAAATTCATGACTTGTGTTTATGGTGTTTTGCTAGTGAACAGTAGAGACTGCCTACCCTAGAGACTAGCCATGTGATTAGGGTATTTAGACATTTTGGGGGTTATTTGATTTTATTATAATTTATTTGAATTTATAGGAATTTTTAGAGTTTATTTTGGAATTGTTTGAATGAGGGTTGACTAGGTTGACTTTGACTAGCAGACCATGATAGACCAACCTAGGAGCTAACCCTAGTTGAGTTTGGACTTGCTTAGGTTATGCAACCCTAGTTAGACTAGAGTTGACCTATAGTTTGATTATTTGACTCAAGTTAGGATTTAAGTCATAAGCCATGACTTGTGGTTGCACCTTAATCAATAACTTAGCCTTAAAAGCCCATAGGCCCACACCACTAGCTAAACCCTAACCCTAACAAGTCTTGGCCAGCCACTACACCCATTGGAAATCCCTCCCTATAAGTATCCTCTTAGAAATTAGGGCTAGCCTCTTAGGAAGAACAAAGCTTTGGAAGAGGTGAGTCTCCATCTTCAAAAATCCCTAGAAAATCCATTTTACCTCCTTTTTAATCCAAACAAATTACAATAGGTTCTAATTATTGTTTTATTGTTGTTGGAATTTGTTGTTCTCAGTTTTCTATCAATTTGAAGGAGTTTGGTGGCTTTTTGGAATCCTCATTGGAAGGGGTTTTTTGTGTTGGAGAACACCATAGGTAAAATCCTAATCCACCCATTAAAATTCTAGTTTCTTTGCATGTAGACCTAGCCCTAAGTGTCCTGGTCCTGTAGGTATTCCTAGACCTAGGTTTTGTGTCTATTTCGTGTCCTAAATGGACACGTATCAGCCTATAGACCTAGGTGTTTGATGAAATGTTCCAAAGGACATTTCGACCTAATTTTAGGAAACTTTTTGAATAGAAATTGAGGGTTTGTTGTTGCTTATCATTTTCTGTTGGACTGAGGTGGCCATTGTGTCGTGTCGTGTCGAGATCTGGACACGAACACGCTGTTCTGACACAGTACACATTGCCCTGCCACTCGAGGGCAATTACTCCCTGTACACGACACGCGGACACCTAGAAATTGACACGGCCCTAGGGGCAGACACTGACATGAGGTCCTCAAAGTTTGAGACACTCTCGTGTCGTATCGGACATGCACGAACGTGTGCACTGCGCGTGCACTGTACGTGCGGCTGTCACTTTTGGGCACTGATACGGCCTTCGTGTCGTATCTAGACACAGCGTGGACACCTCGTGTTGACACGAGTGTGTAGCCCTAGTGTGGGCGTACACGTGTGCATGAGCACGTGTTCTAATTCGTGTCGTGTCGTGTCCTAGACTCTCTGGAACTCGTGCACGACGTTGTGCTACACTAGGTGCACCCTACGTGTTTGTACTGTGGTGGACACGTCTGTGTCGTATTGTTGGGACACGAAGTGACTCACAAGACACCCTCACACATGTTACACTAATTACCAACTCCTTAATTGTAATTTAGATGTTTAATTGGTTTTGAATTCAGGAACTTCCCAAAAGGGACTGATACCTGACTGGTACCTCCCTGTTTCAGTTCTTATTGGGTTTTAACTGAATTTTAATGATTAATTGCCATGTTAGAATCACTACACATGTGTATTAGACTATTACAATGTTGATTGTTGGCTGGTGTTAGGCTTTTTGGGTTTCGAGTAGGTTTTTGATGTTGAACTGTCACATATGCACTGTTTACAAATTCTGTTTTCTAATTCCAAATTTAAACTGATTTTTGGATATTAATTAACATGTTTAGTTCACAAATATGTGTAGTTACATTATTTGAATGTTGGCTTAGGATTGCATATGTGTTGGGTTTCGAAATGTGGCTGATACTTGCTTTGGTTTTGATATCCTAAACTCTAAATCCCTGAACAATCTAATTTTAAATGATAATTTCAGTGCCATTATGATTGTACATATGTATTGGCAATGTTGGGTCGATTTTACAAGATAGATAGGTTTGCATTGAGAGAATGAACTTGAACCTGGGTTGTGTTGAACTGTCAATATGCTTTCACATAAACTGTCATTCCTGTTAACACCCACACACAGCTACACCTTGACATTCATTGATTTTTTTTTCAAACACTGAGACACTTTGAACCTGAGTTTGGATGCACTGTTTGGAATTCCTGTGACACACTGTTTGGACAAATCTGAGAACTTAAATACCATACCTACATTTCACTGTTTTGTGAAACCTGAGATTGCTTTGGTACATTGAGTTTACTTTGATGTGAAACCTGAGACTCCATTATACACCCTGCCACACAAATCTGAGAACACATTTCACATACACACATTAGTTTAAATCCTATGCTACATTGAGTTGGGTTCCTTCATATGTATATTCTGAAAACTGAATCTGAGTTGTGTTTCCTGTCACATTGTTTTTCCCATTACCCACACTTTCACACACACATATAATGGACACCCTATCTCTAATGTTTCCCTGTACACTACACCCTTAATTCTATTTATGTCATGATTCAACTGTGATTGTAAATATGTGATGAGTGGCAACTTCATATTGAATTGTTTTGTACCACCTTCCCTTAGCCCATACACACATATACATGACACTCACAAACTCACATTGCTATGAACATACACACACACACATGAGTTTAAAATCAGCACACACACACAGGCCACCCTCTCTTGCCCACTGTCACACACATTAGCTCACCCCTATGTTCCTGTACACATAACCCTCTAGCCTCACACACTCACACTATCACACACACACATATGCTTGCACACACACACACATGCCTTGTCTCACATTTCCCCTCACATCCCTAACACACACACATACACACTTTAGCATATATATGTGACACCCTTGAACATTTTCCCTTTTTCCTTTTCTCTACATGTATATATATATATATATATATATATATATATATATATATATATATATATATATATATATATATATATATATATATATATATATATATATATATATGTATTCTATATTAGATTGTGTGGTATGGCTATATAGGTATGTGTGATATGTATTTAGTAGCCTATAGGCTATGTATATTTTAAGTTAGATTATAATATATCTTTATGTGTATTAATTTAAGTATAGATATATTGCCATGTGTGAAATGTTATGGTTTGGTTGGTTCATTAGGCATGGTATTGCCTAATTAGCCTATGGCCTATCTGTGTGTCAGTGTAGAGTCTGGTTTAGACCTGTATAGTCTTGTTAGACTTAGAATAGGCTAGTTAGACTAGTATAGACTAGTTTGACTTAGGTTTGACTTGGCTGACCTAGTTTGACTCCTAGGGTTGACCAGAGTTGACCAAGAGTTGACTTTAGCCTAGATTGACCTAGAATCATGTAGAATGCTTAGTATGACTTCATTATATTATTTTAGACTTGTTGTGACTTGTTCTGTTCTGATAATTAGGAGCCAGACACCTCTCCTCGGACAGTACATTTACTTCAGACATTCAGATACGAGGCGAGTACATTCTCTGATCATTTCATATCCTGTTTAGAATTATTTTCCTGCTTTAAATTACTTTACTTGATACTGTCACGTTGGTCACACGGATTGGTACTATATAGATCTTTTCATGAGATGTTATCCCCCTCGGGAGCATCGGATACAACATGTTTTGTGCGTTTCACGAATCATCACGTATCTCTATGCTTCCTCTGATTCACGAATCGCCTGTGACACATGTACTCTTATGTTCACAGAGCCTCCATGAATCACCTTCACGTATCACTCATTTTATGAGCCATGTGAAGTTTCACGAACCTTAACATAACTTGAACAGATCTTTGTGTATTGATTGGGGTTGGGGGAGTAGAAATAGACATGTGAATATTATCCAAGTAGCTGTAGTCATGAATCACTCTCTTAGCTGTAGTCATGAACCTCCTATGCTATTCACATATTTATATTTTACTCTGACTCACTAGTCACTATTAGCTCTCTACTTATAGTAGATATTTCCATTACAGTTTTCTCTCTCTGTTTACATACTGCATTTCTTCAGTATCTATATCTTACTTTACTGCATGATTATATTTTCTAACCTGCTATGAACTGTTGAGATGTACTGTACTCGCTCCTGTCCTGACTGGACCTGTTGAAAATATTATAGAGGACGAGGAGGAGGCCTGGGAGGATACCTTCTTCGGACAGCTCTAGCTGAGGACATCACCCCACTGCCTAGACTAGTTTAGTTAGGCCTTATCTTATTTTCATGTTGTCTTGAGACTGTTTAGCTAGATTTTACTTCTGTTCAGAGATGTTGAGTTTTATATATTCTTTCTTATTCAGTAGCTGAGATATGTACTCTGGATATTTGCTGGGATATTATCTTAGACTTTTCTATCTTCAGTATTTTCTTGAGTTCATATCATATCATATTTTCTTCCTCCTTAGTTGTGATTTTGTTCATTTACTGCTTAGTATTATATTGCTAGATGTATGTTGACCTAGGACATCGTTCTACCGCCGACACTGCGGCGTAGACTGGGCGTTGTGACTTTCTCGTACCCTCACAGTGGCTGCGGGTCGTGACAGAAGAACCATCGCCCTTGTCGACAAGTTGTCCATGACCGTGCACCTACGCTAACTTCTAGACATAACGTAACTGTATGGTCTCATCGTCATCATTTAGTTCCTTTGCTTTACTTTTTTCCACTTTACATACTTCTTTTGCAGAGCCCAAACCAGGGTTGCCTCGACGACTGAACCACAGTCTCGACATATTTTCTTTTGACGACTAACCATCGCTTAGACTTAACATTCCTTGAACTCCGGGAACGGCTACTGCATAGCCTTCCCACTTAACTTGAACATAACGTATCCCTTAAGTATCGACAGACCGTGACTAACTTTCCACTGAACTAACCGTGGCTCGTGCTTTAAACCGACTCGTGTTCTACGCAACACTATCGCCCAAGTCATACTTCATATGACGGGCCTTGGGATTGTGGGACTATTTAACTTGACAACCGCAGAAAGAGCGGGACAGCACTTGGAATGACTTAGGTCGACCGGCATAACTTTGCCTAACTTACTCAAGCCTACAACTTAACCCGAGGGACGAGCAAAGGCTATGCAAGCCTTGCGCAGTAGAAGCGTGCATGCTTTATCGAGCATTTACGTGGACGACGACTATGACTTAGGCAAGTTCATAGTTTTGTGTCAAAAATCAACTTTCCTTCTCCTAAGCCACGGGACGAAGGACCGAGTGTCATTTTCAAAGCACACCGTGCACCAACTCTAAGCCGACCGTTGGACCTTTCCATATTCTAACTCAATTCGAACCATCGGGATTACTCCATTTAGCTATATGGATTTGTCTTTTTTATTATTAAGCCTACTTGTGCAAGTTGAAAATATGCGATTTATTATGTGAAGGCAAAGATGAGACAAGTTCACCGAAACTATCCCACCTGAGCGAGCGGTTGCCTCGACCGAGCAATGTCTTCACGCAGCCGTTGCAAGGCTAAGTCCGAACGCCATCGACGTTTCGATTCCTCCGATTGACTGAGCGGGACGGGGCACTACACACCCTTCCTTGATGGTGTAGAGAGGATCTATGAAAGAAATTTGGGGGAAAGGGGAAGATTAAGAGATAAAATCTCAAATTTTAGGTCTAGGTTTTGGGGAAGAGCAAAAGGTGAAAGAACTTGAGAGTGGAGAAGAAGTGAATGGAGAGGGAGGGTCTCTCCCTAGTGGCCGGCCATGTAGGGGGGCTAGGGGCATTTGGCAAATGTCCAAAATGCCCTCCAAGCCTCCATTAGGTCAAAATTGACTTAAGTAATTTTTTGGGATTGGAAAAGCCAAGTTAAAATCTGTAAATTGACTGATTAAGTCACGGAGGAATTGTCTAAAAGTACCAGACTAATTAGTGGGATTTTATGGGCCATGTCTAACTTAAGTTTGGTCCCGATCAGAGTCTAAGCTACCCGGGTCTCCGATACAAGTCGGAATGAGCTGAAATTCGAACCTGACTCTAAAAATTCCCAAATAACAATATAATTAAATAAAAATTTCTAAAATTCCCAAAAATACAAAAATGACCATTTTACTCCTATTTATGAAAAGTGGGAGTGACATGTTGGAACAGAATATGCATAGATTTCAGTGAATGGGAATCGGCAGAATCTTGAGTCAGTATTTGTGGGCAGCATAACCACTGCAGGATGGATAGTCCATATTGGACGTTGGTTTGATGCGAGGGAATATTGTGTCGGGAATGGCTTGAGCTCTAAGTGGTATATTACATATACCCTCATCGTGATAAGATGTCCCTTGTCCTTTGACGTGTTCATAATTTAGTGATTGCTTTACCTCTAAGGTATTGGGTAGTATCGAATCGTAGCTGAGATTACGGTTGGTACATGATGGCTTGGCGTGTCCCTTGATGATTATGTCCGGATAAATCGTTGTGAGATTTTGATGTGTTCGGATAAACCATCGCTAGACTTTGACGGTTAGCATTATGTTGGGTAAAAGGATTGTAGGCTTGGTAACGATGGTGTGGTGTTGCTATCAAAAGATTTTACGAGAACAACTATGGACCGAATATATAACGATGTTGGAATTGAGTAAATAAAATTGCATGTCGGATATTGACAAATTGATGGTGATGTTAGGCGCTTATCAGATGTTGCGAATGATTAAGAAGATGCATAGAGTGCATCAATGACCGAAAAGTAGAAAATGGGCTTGAGAAATAGATGATCTTAGCACGTGGTGCAGTTGTGCTTGAGAGAATTTGATGTGTTCCGAATTAACAAGTTATGACCCTCGACTATTTTGAGACATAGAGAATGAGTACTTGTCCCTTGATGCATGAAAGAGTAGATGTTCTTTATGAGAGTCGAATGGCTGGAATACAAATAAATATCGAGGTACAGCGATATGTAATAGACCATGTCGATAGATGATGTTGTTGCATGAATAAAAAATTTGGTAGAATATAGAATTATTGGATTATGACATAGCTAATGAGTTATGTGATAACCACTAAGATGACCGATATACAAATGCTAGATGATTGGTGCCATGGAGATTGGATCGGTGCATGAATAGTAAATCTTCGTATGGAATCACAAGGAGATGATACAAAACGAATATTGATGGTTAACGTGAATTGCTAAGAGATGACCATGTTGGGTGCTAGCAAAAATTCATAAAGGATGCTCTCGAAAGAAATACGATTATGTAGTTGCCTTATTTTGTTGGTTAAGAGAGTACAGACCGTATCGATGATCTAAAATGTGGAAAATGAATATGTCGCGAAGAGATCGTAGAAAAGATGCTAAATAGTAGACTATTGAGGTAACAATGTTGGATTATGACTCAAAATAGTTGACCCGATTGAATAGACAATTTGAGTACGATATGAGGATGCAAGTTGGATCGAGCAGATGCTATGTCTATGCAAGTGGAAATTCAAAGTTTGGATATTCGATTAAGGAGTTTTATATGATAGCTTCGGGAGTGACCCATAAGAATTGTCGGAAAGATTTTATCAGTTGCGGGTAAGTCTAGAATGAGACTTCATTGGGTATGGCCCGAGTATGAGTACGGGTAAAATGACTTGACTAGAATATCGGTTGGTTGCCTAAGTTTCAGTTTGGTTGGCTACGTCTTTTCAGTTGTCCGTGTTGGGAATAAGTTCATAAGATTGGGGTGGTGTCCCATGTCCCTAAGTTGGTCAGATCATAGATTGTCCCTGAGATACCATAGAGTTGTCCATATGATAAGAATTGGTTGCCTCTAAGATAAGAGATAAGTATGTCCCTGACACCTATCCATCTCATGTGAGTTAGCTGAATGTCTGGGTTAGCTTAGATTAGCTGACCGTAGAGACTTGACTGAATGCTAAGTTGACTGTTGGAAAATCGTAGGATGTCCCTATTGATGTTGCGTGAGTATAGTCGGTATGAGTAAGATGTGTCGGAAGGTAAACTTCGGAATGGAATGGAGATTGGAAAATTTTGGTGTCATAATGTTGGATGGGATGATGGATCATGTTGGTTTTGAAATTTGGTTGCCTTTGTTGGAATGCTGGATATTGTTAAAGCTGGTTGGATTGGTTGATTAATATTGAGCTGTATAAATTGATGGTAGTGCATTGAGATAGTTGGCATAAATTCATTGATCGGATCAGAATTGAAGATAAGTGTAACGACGGAAATGGGATAGTGCATGTAGCCGAGATCGGCGAGAGCGAATGTGAATAGGAATGACCCTCGGGATTAATGTTGTTGGAATATGAGAGTTGCTTATGCGAGAGAATAATATGTTGGCTTGATCAATATGAGAAAATGTTTAAGTACAGCAAAAAATGTTACTATAGTGGAATGATGGTACAATTTGATAGATGAATTATGATCGAGAAAGTTACGAATTGCAAACAAAGTGTATAGATGCGAACGATGACGAATACAAGATTTTGATCGATGAGAATCGGGGTATCGAAATGAAATATGGCTATAGGATTTATCAACTTTGGTGGCATGAATGACAATGAACTTGAAAGGAATACTTGATACATCTAAGTCTGAATACTTTGGAATATTTTGGATCGATTGGGGAAAAATTTCTCGAGTTGAAATTGGTAACATCTATTGTGTTATTAGTTGGTTGGGAGATTGAATAAACAAGTGGGATTATACGAGATGCTCGAAAAGAATTACTGATGTTCGGAAAAGAAGTTACAGCGTAGCTTGTTCGTTTTCTCTATCACTGAACTTGGCTGAAGTACATGTATTTCGGGAATGCCTAAAATATGTGTATGATTCCAACTAAGTGGTATGCTGAACTCAAACGAAGCTACGGGGATTATCATGTGCAAAGGATTTACACGAGTGTCGGAGGAAAGATCAAAGATGGTAAACTATTTTGAATCAATTGGGTGCTGTATCGAGACGGTACATTACTTGAAATCAATCGAGAGACTGTGGAGAAATATTAAACAGTGCAAATTGATCGTTGAGAAGTTTCATAAAAAGTCGGTTGAAGTTTTGGGGATAAGTTTTGTTTTAAGTTTCGAGGACGAAACTTTTTCTGAGTGGTATATATTGTAGTGCCCCGACCCGCAAGATGCCTTATGATGGATGGTTGGTTCGATGAAGCCTTGTCGGACTTGGAAATATGCGAAGGATCGCTTGGAAGACTATGCGATCGTGGTGAAAATAGTCCTACAAATGTGAGTAGTGTTGAACTCTTCGAAGATCCTTTAGCTTCACGCTTAAAATAAAGGATAGTATCCTATGTTTCTTACTGAGTTGCTCAATAACACCTTGCATGGAATTTAGAAAGATAATAAAAGATAAATAATCACCTGAACGTAAACTGTTGTTGCTACATGGATTGTATGCTTGTTACGATGTTGTGATGAAATACATGACAGGTGGAGCAAAGTCCCAAATGCTTGGGAGGTGAGTATATTGAGCCTTAGCTCGATGAATAGATGGTAACACAGATGTTAAGACCCAAACATTGGGCAGTGAGTATGCTTGAATTACGTCCGAATGAACGTATGCTAAACAGATGCTAAGTCCCAGGAATTGGGCGGTGAGTACATTGAGTTTGGTTGGAAAGATGTATGGTATCAAAGATATGAGGAAAGGCTTAGGTAATCACATTCTATTATCTTGTGCCGATGTAGAATATAGATTTCACTAAGATCCTGGATTGGTCAGATGATAATATGAGCGTTGGCTCAAGACAAGATGGCAATACGAATGAGAATGATGGGTTATTACTTAGTTTTCCTTATCATGCATTATATGTTTCTTCAAGATAAGTTGTATATAGTTGCATGGTCATGGACAACTTGTCGACAAGGTGGTTCCTCGAACGGTATTCCTGGGCCTTGAAAATCGATTCGTCCTGGAGGAAACCAGTGCTGAAGTAGTAGCACAGTGCTGAAGTAGTAGCACGGTATACGGGACCTTCAGTGGGGCTAGCTACCCGCACTGTAAGTGGCGCCGTATACCTGTAAGATGGTCCAAGATGGCGTATCGCCAGTGATCTTCATATAGATAGGTCCAGTGCTAATGATGTCTTATGCAGGCAGAGTAAGTTATTACTCAAATACATGGAAGGATGTCGGCTGTTGGTAAGAATCACCTGAACGGTGATATTTATATTGAATCATGATATTGTTCTTAACAATATCTTGTGCAGGCAGAGTAAGTATTATAAATGTACAGGGATGGCTGCACGACTGTGGGTAAGAATCCCCAAAGGGTGGTAATTGCATGCTTTAAATTATGTTGGCTATGAGATCTGCATGCTTTACTTCTTGTCGGCTATAAATATAAAATTGACCCTAAGGCAACGAGAAAGACTACTGTTAATAATGTTTTGTAACATGATTACTTAGTGTTGTCTTCTTAGGTGAGTTGGGCCAGCACCGCTCGCCAGTACATTGATGATGTACTGACCCACGTTGTAGGCAATATTACAGGTGTTTGCGTATGGGGGAAATCGTTTGATCAGTGCGTGGCAATCGATGATTCGGATGGGTGTACAGAAGCTCTTCTTTGAAGACGATGTCTTCTACTATATGGGACATAATATATGGAACAGTGTAACTCAGTTGTACCAGTGAGATTGTAGCCAAATTGGCAAGTCATTGTAAAGAAGTCGGTATATTCAGTTGTAGCCTAAAGGACAACTGTATACATTCAGTTGGCTATTCAAAGGTCTTGTAATCCATTATGATTATCAATAAAGAGATATATTTCTTCATATCTTGTGTGACTTTAATTTATTTGCTTGGTTTTGCTGCGATGTTAATATTTTCTGAGAAATACCAGGAACTGTAATAGTTTTGTCTTGTACAAATGCAATCTAGACTTGTACGACATCACGTCCAGTGGCTAGTTTTTGACCCTTCAAGATTGGGGCATGATAGCATCGGCGTACTATGCATGCCACTCGCGCACACTAATCTGGCACTCCCGCGTACGATTGTACACGCTGTGCGTGCCACCCGTGTGGCCAACCGTCGTCGCCAGTGACCCCAGAACTCATTTACGACTTGAGCGACTCCTACAGGCCGTCGCTCAATGTCCATGGCGAGCCACGTAGGCGATTCATGCATTTTGGACGAGATTCCGTCGTGACGTACGTTTTAGAGAAGTCGGAACTCGTTCTCGGGACAACGACTTTATGCTCATTTTTTGGGCGATCCGATCGTTGGATCATTGAACTCTTTCCTCCGTTGCAATCTCGGTATACAGCTCTACCTCAAGCTAAAGTTTCAGCCGTTAATTCGTTCATTTCATATGTCAAAATCGGCCACCAAGTTATCCCTATAATTGTGTTTATTTTGGACAGTTTTATGGAACCAACTTCGTGGATTTGTATCTACGTCACCGCAGCTCCGTTTGATGCACCACCAGTTCTTGTGCACAGCTGATATAACCAACTTCTTGTCCTTAAAGTTTTGTTTCATTGTGAGCTCGTTTGATTTGGATGGATTTGACGCCAAAGTTTGTCATTCGAATTCGTAATTTCTAACTTGTAAAATTCTAATTTCGGACCCGGGACTCCGGATTCAAATTCTGACACCACCAGTAGACTCGTGGCATCGTTCTAGCATAAATTCATATAAAGTTTGCTAGTTTTAGAGGATGTGGGCCCCGACACACATTTCGGTGCAAGGCGGGCCCCATAGTCCGAGTCAACGGACCATTATGAAATCGGGTCACCGGAATCTAATTTCGGATATACCGTTGGGTTCGTATCATCATTCTCGACTCATAGGCATATAATTTGAAGTTTAGTGGACTTGTATCCTAGCACGTTTTTTGGTACAGTTGGTTCAACGACGGACATCATTTTGACCTAAAATTACTATTTTGCTCATGTGTCCATATTGGACTTCGGGTTGTGGGCTGCGAACCCATTAGCCATTGGGCTTGGGCTATATATATATATATATATATATATATATATATATATATATATATATATATATGTAGTTATAAATAAATAAATAAATATATATATATATATATATATATATATATATATATATATATATATATATATATATATATATATATATATATATATATATATATTTATTGTTATAAATATATATATATATATATATATATATATTTATAACAATAAATATATATATATATATATATATATATATATATATATATATATATATATATATATATATATATATATATATATATATATATATTTTTAACTACATATATATATATATATATATATATATATATATATATATATATATATATATATATATATATATGTATATGTATATGTATATGTATATGTATATGTATATGTATATATATACTGTATATATATACATATATATATGTATATGTATATATATTATATATGTATATGTATATATATATATATATATATATATATATATATATATATATATATATATATATATATATATATATATATATATATATATATATATATATCTAGTTAATATATATATAATGATACATTTAGATACCAACATGATAATATTAAGAACAACACTCTAATATTATAAAATCTGAGATTAAAATAGGAAATTATTCATTCAAACAATACCACAACACATGCTGTGTCCAACATTGGGTTTTCCACTAGGACACAAAATACAACACAAAGGACACTCCTATGACCTCCAAATGGACATGAAACGGACACAAATGGAGACACAACCATGGGGGTCATTCCTATGGGTTCAAAATAATTCTATATGCATATAGGAATGAAATAGAGGAGAGATTATACCTTCCGGAAGATCAAAACCAAAGAAACTCCTCCCGATACGACACCAACACGAAGAGACTTCAAATGGACACGAACAAGAGCCAAATCCTTCCAAACTTGGCTAGCACCCTCTCTTCATGGAGTAGAGAGAAAATGAAGAAGATTTGGTAGAAGAAGGGATTGATTTGGAGATAAAATCAATGGTGGTTCCTCTCAAAATTTGGGAAAGAACAAGAGAGAAAAATTTGTGGATAAAATAAAATGAGAAGTGACTCATCCTCCTCCCCTTCTAGTGGCTGGCCAAAAATGCTAGGTGTCCCCCTATTTGTAAAGTCTAAAATACCCCCCATGACTCCTATTGATTTAAATTAGGAATAGGCTTTAGGTTGGGGCTAAATTAGTCTAGTTTTAAGTCTCTAATCAAACTAAACATATTCATGAAAAATTAGTCTAACACACTAACTAAAATAATGTCATGTGGGCCATGCCTAACTAATGAGTGGGTCCTACTAGAGTCAAAACTATCCCGGGTCCCCGTTGCAAGTCGGATTGAGTTGAAATTCGAACACGACTCAAATAACCCCAAAACAATATCATAAATAATAAAATAAATTTCAAAAATATTCTAAAATAAAAAATGACCAAAATACCCATGTTTTTGAAAACTGGGGGGTGACAAATATATCCACCTAAAAAAAATTTTGTCCTCGAAATTAAAACAAAGCAATCACAAGAAAAACACATGCAGAAAACAATCCCTCTCAAATACTTCCAAAAAAATTCAGGAAAATAAAAATCTCTTAAGGCACAACAACACTTGTAAATAAAAACTATTACATGTCCGACACGGACACGATACCAACACAAAATCATACCTATCAAAAGTCAAATCAACAATCACCAACGCAATAATATCAAAAAATAAATCAAAGAGGTCCAATGACCAAAATACCCTTGGGCCAGAAATGACACTGAAAACATCCTAATCACATGGTTAGGCTCTAGGTCAAACAGTCCCAAGGATTTCACTAGCAAAACATCAAAATCACAAGTCATGGCTTAAAAATTTAAAATGATTAAAATCTCCAAAATCAAAGCATGAATTAAATGACAATAATTAAATGACTAAAATTATAAAATTTAAAATTACTCTCAATTAGAAATTGTGCTACAAGTCTATCCACCTTAAAAGAATTCATCCTCAAAAATTAAGGTGGTAGTGCACCTTATAGGTCAAACATCCCACAAACAAATCTCAAAATCATGCAGTTCGGTAATCATATGCGTCTGTCCAGAATCATGATACTCAGAATCTCCGTCATGCTAGTGAGCAAGGCTACGATAATCACAGAGTCCTTGACTAAGGTACATACCTCTAGAATCATGGTATTTAAAATTTTCGTATTGTCGTATGCTTGGTAGCGAAAACCTTAAATTCCTACACCCATGAAATACATCCATAATCCGACTATATGTCCTCACTATGCCTGCTAGCATGACCCTAGAGGATCATAAATCTCATAATCGAGGCGACCTAGCCCATACCACTTATCTCAGAAGAAAATCACATAACAAGAACAAAATTTCATCAAACGATCAAGGAACAGATGGAATTGAATTTTAAGACAGTTTATAAGGAAGCAAATACGAAAATGAGATCAAAAGATTGGAACCTGCAATCTACCGTGCTAGTGCCTGCGTGTCCTCAACTGTCATGGCAAAAGCTCGCCCCTGCTGGCCGCCCCTAGCCTGCTGTACTTGTCCTGGTCTGCCTGTCTGGCTGTACGAGCAGCACAGTTTCTCATTTGGTGATCTGGAGCTCCACAGAATAAATAAACTCCCAGCCTCATCCTGCAAACCTTCCGGTGTGCCCCGACTTCCAGCAGAAGCCGCACTGTATGGCCTGTCTCTGGCCCTGACCCTGCAGCTGGTGGGAACGTGCTGGTGCCTGCTGTACTCTGTCCTGGCCTCCTCGGACTCCATAAAAGCGATAATCCTTCAGCTGGTGGTCGGGCGCCCCACAGTATAGACACACGCCCAACCTCATCCTGTAAACCTCCCGGGTGTGCCTCGGCTTCCCGCAGAAGCCGTACGAAGTAGTTTGTCTCTGGTCCTATCCCTGGTGCTGAACTAGGGCACCCTGAATTGTACCCGGTATAACCCTCTCAACTGCTGCCATCGCCAGCCGGTTGAAGTTCTCCATGCTTTGCCGTAATACCTCTGTCTGGCGGTGAGATGCGTCAGCCTGATGCTGCTGTGCCTCGGCCTGGGCCCTCTGGGTCTACAATATCTGCTGTAGAAGAGCCATCATCTGCTGTGCATCAGTCAGTAGCGGAGGGCGGCGGTGGAAGAGTCTTTGGAATGACTATAGACGGTCCCGCAGCTGGAGGTGGAAGACCTCCTGGAACTGTCGCTGCTACTCCCGCCTGAAGGGCAAGAACTGAGGTGGCAACTCCCTCAACTGCAGCTCCCGCAGTCGGAGGTAGAGGTCCTACCGGATCGGGCCTCTCCGAAACAGCACTAGGTCTTGCTGCCCTGAGAACGGGTAATCGCCATCCTGAGGATAGAATGAAACAAGGAGATAATATGGCACATGATAAGGAATATCAAGGAAGGACAATTGAATTCAATACAAGAAGAGTTGTCATGGTAATCAAAAGATCAAAATTTTCCTAAAATGTGATTGAGTAACTCCTATCATATCCTAAATCCTATGTCCTAGTCGTAGGCTCGTAATTAGTACTCTAAGTCGAGCACCATTACGAGATCGCACTAATTATGACACTGACCTGCATGGGCCACCACAAAAATGTGTCATGATCTGCATCGTGATTAGGGGTACGAGCACGTGGTTACGTACAGCCTACGCTGCAGAATCGGCGGTATAGAACGCTGTATAGGTCGTCTACAAAACTACACTAGACCATATAAAGGTACCTGTACAGTATATACACTCCGAATGGAGGTGACATAGCAAATACAGTCTCAATCACAAGATAAAACTAAGATAGATAGCACGAAAAGGAAATATGATAGATGTGAAAACGAAAAATGAGTTCAACATCCAACACATCTAGAGAGAAACAAACAACATCACAGAGTCACAAAATATAAATATAAGCTACTACAGTCTAAAACAAAAGCTGGATCGCAGTCCAGGCAAGCCTAACTAAGCTAACTACTCTGGGAGTACAAAGTTTAGTGGCTCAACTATCAGGCCACAGTCCTGGCCTAAGTCTCCATCTGTCTCAACCCTATAGTAGGTCGAGCAGCCTGCCTCAGAAACATCTGTAATATGTCAACGGTATCCTGTCAAGAAAATGAGCAAGTACAAACACTAACAGAAGTTCCATATGAATTGACAAATTTCATAAGAGATAGTATAATGAAATACAAAAAAAAGATATGGGAAGACTTGGGAGCCATTCGAAAGACGAGTTACAACCCGTAAACCAAACAAGCACCAGGGTTGTAACCCTTCTCCCGAACAGAACCTAGCCTCCAATCAAGATATAGCATAAGAGCATTAGAACATGTAAAATACATGACAAAATCAACTGGAAAGATATAATAGGGTGTGAGTATTGAAAAAGACGATATATATATATATATATATATATATATATATATATATATATATATATATATATATATATATATATATATATATATATATATATATATGATGACTTGGGAACTATTCGGAAGCCGAGTTACAACCCTTAAACCAAACAAGGACTGGGGTTGTAACCCTTCTTCCGAACAGAACTTAGCCTCCTATGATAAATAAATATAAAATGTGACTTGAATTATTAGAGCGTTATGTGATCGGCTTTGGGTATGTTACGGGACAGGTTATCCACTTGGCCCGACAATCACATAAAAATCTCTGGAAATGGTCATGCCGGCCAACCTGGATAACAAGCACATGGAGAAATCTTGCTACACCCTACGTGAGGTGAGAGTGGCGCAAACATAAGAGTGACAGGAGGCTTTGATCATATAGCCTCTAATAATTTCCCATCCCTGAATAGTAAAATGGATCTGGACATGACACGTCATGACACGGGATTCCATAAGAGGGTAGCAAGTCCCCTTAGGAATCGGTGTCTATATAAGTACAGGGAATAAGACAAAAAATGTACCAATATACCAAGAAAATCTAGGAACAACATCCCATGTCATGATCCAACATATACTAGTCCGTGAACTATCGTGACTAGAAATTGAGTAAGACACTACAACTGAATCGGATATAGCAGATATCAAGACAATGAAAACTATCAGTGAATGTACTCACCTGTGGTCCTGAGCTGATAAGGTGAACAGACGCTCAGAGTAAACACATACCTAAAGATGAGATACCATGAGTCCAAACAGGGTTTAATAATGAAAGGAAAGCTAATTTAGTCATGATATGCAAGTCTAAGTCAAAACTAGGTCAAACTAAGTCACACAAAGCTAAACTAGGTCATACTAGGTCATACTGAGCCAAACTAGGTCCCACTAGGACAACCAAGGTCAAATAAGGTCACAAAAAGTCAATCAAAGTCAAACTAGGTCAAACTAGGTCAAGGATTGACTTACAGTTGACTTTTGGTCAAAAAGTTAACTATGGTTAACTCTGATCAATACTGAGTCAACCCTAGGTCAAAGTAGTCAAATGTTGACTAACAATTGACTTTCAATCAACTGGTCAACTCTGGTTTGGTTTCGGTCAATTCTAGTCACTTTTAGGCTAAGTTTGACTTTCGATTGACTTATGTTGACTTTTGATCAAAATGGTCAACCGAAGTCAAAACTAGTATAGGAGCACTATTTCTGACCATTACCAACCAAGGGAACCAAATTCTAACCATATCTTAATATCCAAATCACATACCTTAGCTATAGGCAATTACCTTAACTCACCCTACTACCTTACCAAGGTAAACCTACTACCAAGCCTCTACCTTAGTTTCTAGGCTACCCTCTACCTCAACATGGTATCCTAACACCATACCCTCGTATCTCGATACCATGCTATGATATCTTGATACTCTAACTTCTAATCTTAAAGTATCTATTACCTTATCTCATATGTCAAATACCTTAACCTTTACCCTACTAACATGCCATATCTTAACATGATATCATATATCCTAACTTACCAAAACCTCCCTTTCTAACATATATCTAGACACACTTACTACAACAATCATGAAAGGGGATGAGATGGAAAGAGAAGGATGAAAAGGGATATGGTATGATGTGGATTTGTATTAGATTGGGAGAAATGTAGATGGATATGTGAAAGCAACATGTGAATAGGACTGAACATTTGTGACTGAATTATGGATGAAATATGGGCTGATTTGTAAGGCATGGACTGAATTTGAATTAAAATAGAAGGAACGAATGGTGAAGTGGATATGTGAATTTGGTGGTGGGTTGGATTGATATGGATATGGAAATGTATTAGATGAATTAAGATGAATGAATGTATGAATGTGTGGATGTAGGGACTGATGGATGACTGAATTTTGTAAAGGAATGGATGGATGAATATGATTTATGAATAACTGAATGGGTGGACTGAAATGTATGCATGACTGAATTGAAATGAATCAATGGGGGAATGGATTGATAAATGAAAGAATGGATGAAATGAATGGATTATTGAATGGATGAATGCATAAGTGAAAGGGTGAATGAATGTAGATATGAATGGATGGATGAACAAATGTATGTGTGAATGGATGAATTTGTGGATGACTGTATGATGAATGGAGAGGGTACAATGGATGCATAGAGGACTGAATTTAAGTGTGGAAGAAATGAGGATAGGATGGTGGAATGAATGTTGAGTGAATGGATGAATTGCTGCTGTTATGGGCTGATCCCCTCCCCCTATCACTGTTATTGCTGCTCTATATCAGCAGCATATTGCTGCTACTGCTATTGTATTCAGCAGTCCCCTGTGGGGACTGCTGCTGCCCTGCTGTTTCAAAATCAGCAGTCCTAATCCCCCCTTCATTCCTCATTTCCCCACTCTCTCTATCACTCCATATCCCACTCTCACACTCTCTCTATCTATCTCTCTCTCAAACTCTAAAACACATTTCTAACTCACGTTCTCTACTCTCTCTAAGCTCCACACACACACTTACATATACATATATACACACCCACACACACGTATATATATATATATATATATATATATATATATATATATATATATATATATATATATATATATATATATATACATATGCACACACACACTACACACATATTGTGTGTGCATATATATATATATATATATATATATATATATATATATATATATATATATATATATATATATATATATATATATATAGACACATATATACAACCCTAATATTTATAACAATTGAAGAAAAAAAAAAATTATAGATTATGATACATTTAGATACCAACATGATAACATTAAGAACAACACTCTAATAATATAAAATCTGAGATTAAAATAGGAAATTATTCATTCAAACAATACCACAACACATGATGTGTCCAACATTGGGATTTTCCACTAGGATACAAAACACAACACAAAGGACACTCCTATGACCTCCAAATGGACACAAAACGGACACAAATGGAGACACAACCATGGGGGTCATTCCTATGGGTTCAAAATAATCCTATATGCATGTAGGAATGAAATAGAGAGAGATTATACCTTCTGGAAGATGAAAACCAAAAAAACTCCTCCAGATACGACACCGACACGAAGAGACCTCCAAATGGACACGAACAAGAGCCAAATCCTCCCAAACTTGGCTAGCACCCTCTCTTCCTGGAGTAGAGAGGAAATGAAGAAGATTTGGTGGAAGAAGGGATTGATTTGGAGATGAAATCAATGGTGGTTCGTCTCAAAATTTGGGAAAGAACAAGAGAGAGAAATTGTGGATAAAATGAAATGAGAAGTGGCTCATCCCCCTTCTAGTGGCCGGCCAAGAATGCTAGGTGTCCCCCTATTTGTAAAGTCTAAAATAGCCCCATGACTCCTATTGATTTAAATTAGGAATAAGCTTTAGGTTGAGGCTAAATTAGTCTAGTTTTAAGTCTCTAATCAAACTAAACCTATTCATGAAAAATTAATCTAACACACTAACTAAAATAATATCATGTGGGCCATGCCTAACTAATGAGTGGGTTCCACTAGAGTCAAAACTACCCCGGGTCCCCGTTACAAGTCGGATTGAGTTGAAATTCGAACCCGACTCAAATAACCCCAAAACAATATCATAAATAATAAAATAAATTTCAAAACTATTCTAAAATAAAAAATGACCAAAATACCCCTATTCTTGAAAAATGGGGGTGACAGTCATCACTCCTTAGGAGAGTCAACATGGGAACGTGAGGATGATATCCGATCATGGTATCCGCACCTATTTGGCTCACATGGTATATTTTCTTCTCGTGTACCTTGATTGTCTTGATTCCTCATGCTTATCATCCTATGAGTAGAAATTGTTTGATATCGTGTATATATATATATATATATATATATATATATATATATATATATATATATATATATATATATATATATATATATATAAAAATATATATATATATATATATATATATATATATATATATATATATATATATATATAACTTGCTATTGATATTGTAGAATGACTACTTGCTCGCTAGAATTGCTTGTACTTGGATTAGTCTAGCTATGATGTTGCTGGCCTGCTTGGATTTGAAATTCTGAGGACGAAATTTTTCTAAGGAGGGTAGAGATGTCACTCCCCGTTCCCAGAATATATATTTTAATACATGTACTGCTTGAATATATTTATTTAATATTTATCATGCATTTATTCTGTATTTAATTTCTTTAATTTTTTTGCTAATTATTTTTCTGTATTTTATTTTCTGCTTTTGCTTAGCTTTTGGTTTATTTTTGACTTGGGTTCGGCTTGGGTTGGTTTGTTTTGGTTTAGGGTGGTTCATCATGAACCCAACCCCCACCTACCACCATCTCCATTTAAAGCCTAACTACTTTCTCTCTCTTCATTCATTATCATTTACTCTTCTTCTTCTCCATTAACCTCTCCTCTAACCTAAGAAAACCTATAGGCAAGTGCATCTTGCTTCCATATGAGAACCCATTTTTATGGTTTATTTATCTTCCTCTCGTGATTCTAAGATAGTTTAGAACTTGACATTTTGCATTTTGAATATTTTATTTTTGTAGATCTAGAAATTTGCCATTTTTGGATTTTGGTGGTTTTGATCTATCAAACTTTCTTATTTTCAAGTTTTGATCATTCCAGGTTGTTGAGATTTATGTTATACCCTATTTTGATCCATGGAAGTCCCATTTTTTGGCTGAGATTAAAGGTTTCATGAATTTGGAGTTCTGGAGGTTCTCTACGCCCACGTTTATACGTGCCCGTATAGTATCAAGCTCTACGCCCATGTTCATTCGTGTCAGCGTGAATCTGGATTATGCACGTCTACTCTGGCTTGGCGTATTCCTTTACGCGTATTCCTTCGTGTGTAAACGTTATTTCCTTTATGCGTATTCCTTCACGTGTAACGTTATTTACTTTACGCGTACAAGTTCACGCGTAAACGTTATTCCTTTACGTGTATTCCTTCACGCGTAACATTATTTCCTTTACGCGTATTCCTTCACGCGTAACATTATTCCTTTACGCGTATTCCTTTACGCGTAACGTTATTTACTTTATGCGTACAAGTTCACGCGTGAACGTTATTCCTTTGTGCGTACTTCTTTTGGCGTACTCCTTAGGCGCAAGGCACCCCTTGTTATATCCTTACGCCTTTTTGACATGAACTCGATATAATCATGATATGCTAATATTTCTAATACATATTGTTGTGTGGAGTATGCACTGTGTCTCGATTGGTTTATGGATACCCAGTATGACTGAAACTTAACCCTGAGAGTTATAGACTCGACCATACTAAATACCAGTTTGACTTTCACGCTGGTCACGAATTGACATTGATTGTTACCTTGACTAAATGATTGATCATGCGTTCCTAGTTGGAACTAAAAGACTGGCTAGTCGTCTTAGCTAATTGAATGAGACACGTTCATATACTAACTACGAACCATCGCAATCGACTAGCCGATCCCAAACATTGGCATATGGATACGTGCAGACTTCAACTTATTTTCTACAAAAGCAGCATGTGTACCTTACAGTCAAGACATGATTATTCCGTGGCTAGGTTTGATTGTTGCATTACGCTATGTAAGACCTACAACCTAACCACACGGGCATCGTTGTAGAGTTATGCATATCGTACTCTGTACGAAAGTACTCATTCTGAATGACATAATCCACGACATGAGATTTTAATTAACATAGGGATTATTAAGCTAAATAAAATAACAATTGCATAGAGAGAATGGATTCCCGAGTTCTTACATGGTAGCCATCTCGGGACAATTAGTGCTCCGATATGTCGGCTGGTTTCCACAGATACTGTAAACCTGCCACACGGGTAGGGAGTGGTATCTGTTTATATTTTTATATATATTGATGACGGGCATCCCGCTGGGATACGTCTAATTCATGATTGGCGCAATTGACTATTGGGTAGACTAGCCTTGCTTGTACATTGTAAGAACTGAGGAATCCCTTATTGCATATTTCTAGGACAACTTGGAACTTACAGTTAGCAAGCCGTAGTAGTTGTATTGCCGTTTAAATTGATTTGTTTGTGTATTGTACCTACTCTGTTAACTACTGAGATGATCAGAATGTCAGGACATGACGGGTCAACTTCTGTCCTTGTTTGGTTGGAAAGTTGGTTTGAAGTATCGTGATGTTGTGTGAATCCCAGTAGCAAGCGGAGACTTGTTTATCATATTCTTAACTCTTACCACTGGTTCTAATTCTTCATGTCGTGCTTTCTTGTGGTACTTGCTATTTGAGGTCTAACCTCTCTGGTTTTGCATGGCCAGATTTAGAGCCAGCTTCCGAGGGCTCAGCTTACTTCCACCTCCAAGATGGTCAATACTAGAGGGATGATCGCAGGAGGACACGAGTGGGTTCCTTGCTTTCCTGCTTATTTGCTACTTACTTTACATTTTGTCGCTTGGCACCGACATGTTAGTCGGACTGTCTTGTACTTACTTTTACATAATTGTAACTAAGTCAGACTGCAGCTGATAACGATTGTGTATACCTTGTCATATCATCTGGCAATATTTTGTAAAGCCAGATCTCAAGAACATTTTGACTGAGTGTTTGGGACGCCTTACTGTTTTATCTTACATGTTCTCTATTACTGCTTCTTATTTGAATGATTGAGACAATAGATGTTGAGTAACCCTAGTGAGACTTTCATGTAGTATGCACCCCCTCGTCTTTTAGACAGCATTGATCGTATTATATGGTATTCATCTACCCGTAGTACGTAGCTGGCTGAGTCATTCTCCCGCTCTCCGGTATTCTGACATAATTTGCCTCGTCTAACAGTTCTATCGAGATCGCAAGTCGTGAGATTCATTTGTAAGTCCGAGTTTCTTTTTTCCGTCGATCCGATTATTACTTTAAGGCATAATCATTTCGCTAGTCTCGGTCGTCCGACCAACTTATAATTTCCGTCCGACGTATCGTTCATTGATACGAGTCTCGTCTTATCGTCCCAACCGATTTTCGAAGAACACTTGCATCAACATACCGTCATACAAATTTCTAATCGAGTCTCGGTACTCTCCCGTCCGTTGCGGACAAACCTTCCGTAATTCTCACAACGCGTCGATGCAATTTATCGCACAAGTGGTATGCCATATACCACTCGGAATCGAGTCATTCATCGCATACGTGGTATGGCATATACCACTCGAAAATTAAGTCATTTTCCTTGCATTATACTTAGTATAAACCAACGATCTCTTCCGACTCACGATTTTCGCAGTGATCATGCTTGATCACAATCGTAACTTTGATTAAATCAAATCTGACACAACTCGGCCAATGTTTTCATTTGCCAACAAGAGCTCGATGTGCAACCGAACCGATTTTGTTTCTCAATTTATAACTTTTGTTTTCTTCCATTGCATCTTATGCAAAATTCATTTTCGATATCCGTTGCACTCCGTGCAGCTATTTTACTTTGATATGCGTTGCACCACGTTCAACAATCTACTTCCGATACGCATTGCATATCGTGCAATAATTTATTTTCGACATTCATTGCACCTTGTGCAACGATTTATTTTCAACATCTGTTGCACCTCGTGTAACAATTTATTCCCAACATCCATTGCACCTTGAGCAATGTTTCATTTTCGATATTCAAAGTCAATATGTGAATCCGTTCAAGACATTCGATATCAACTTTCATTTTTTTTCAATGCATCATTTACAATCAACGCGTGGCAATTGCCGCAGAAACATTCCACGACTTTCATTATATTGATGCAACCAATATTTTTTCTATCGATTGCAAACAACGAACATCTTAAATTACAATTCATGACGTGTTGCATCCGCAGCAACAAATCCTTAAATTCACATCTCGCAACTTGTTGCACTTGTAACAACAATCCTTCAAGACTTTTCCAGCAAATACTATGTAATTTTCCAAACAATACGTGGCAAAATTACATGATTTGTATTAGACTTATTGTATGGAACATCCAGTGCACATCGAGTAGAGTCAAGAGTGATTTGATTAGTGGTGGACAACTCTTTGGAATTGAAACGAAGCAAGCGTCCAGAAAAAATTGAGCCTAGAGCTCTGATACTAATTTGTCACGTCCCGACTCAGAATCACCCGAATCATCGTCCTCGCAGGGGCCGTGATGCCGCACGAGCCTGGAGTTGCGCTCGTACAAGGCAAGATGACAAGTTCTCAAATGGTTATCTTTGAGTTGATATTAATAACGAAAGAAAAACAGAGTATACGGAACAATTCTCTTTTATTGATATTCGAAATGAGATTACAAAGGCTTTCAATAGCCCAACAAAATTTGCCAGATTGGCTACAACACTCAAGTTCTCTCTTGCCGACAAAGGATTTCACCGTTCCATATATCATGCCTTTTATATCTCGGCCGCATCAATCCTGTTGCATGTCCGAGCGTCAATACAATCGCACGCTTCAATATGCTTCGACATTCCAAGCCTCAACGCGTTCAAGCGAAGCTCCGCCGCGAGCAGACCAATCCCTGAACCTGCTAGCAAACTAGTGGGGGATTAGTACTTTTGTCCTCGCTGTACTGATCAAAAACTCACTTAACAAACTGACATTTAGTATTGTATTGATTCATGCAAACATACAATTTAGTTCTCTTTCTATGTTCTCCTTAGGATACGTTCATGGCATATTCGAAGACTGTAAGCATGTTATCATGGCATCATGTTATTCAATTTGCATAAGTAAACAGGCAAGCAATCTCGTGTTTGTTTCGTGACACGACTTACCAATATCGACGCACTCGTCCTTGCACCGACGCAAGGTGAATACGCCTATCCGTTTTCCCTGTCATGTTATAAGTGCCCTCTATTCAGGATTTATATGTGCACGATATATGTATACCTTGCACTTTCAACCCATCGCCCTTAACTATATGAAGGTCACTAGCTTTCCGGGCTAGAATGGACTTATATTTCTCAAATCAAAACATAAGACGATGATAACTCTGTGCGGCTGCTAACCCAAACATCAGAGGCCACCGAAATAATCGCAGCAAGTGGCTTATCACATTCACTAGAAGGTCGCTATCCGTCTAAATGAAGTGCACCAACAATACCGTAAACGCAATCCCTCCTAGGCCGAACGGTCCCAGCGCCCTGGCGTGCCACGTTCGAGGGATGCCCGTGCACAGGCTTTTATATCTTTAAGTCCATTTGACCATGCAACGTATCTTATCTTTCATACAACCAAGCAAGTTTGTCTATATCTATTTCAATTGGCACAACGCCCCAATGTTGTCAATGAAATCCCCGAAGGCCACAAATATTTCGAAGGCACCATGCCGCATCGACAGTTATATCACATCTATGCCACAACTGTTCTCCTCGTCGCAACGACGCTATCTTTTATAAGTATTGTGCAGCTGCACACATTCGCCGTCTTTTCTTGCATCGTGCATTCAATGTACGCCTCGAAGCCGTGTTTCCGTATTCTACGCCTTTGTAATCAACGCATTATACTTATGTTCCATCCTTCGGACTCGTGCAACTGAGGCACGCCTCGATAAGGTATTCAATGTTCTATCGCTCGTGCACTGAGACACTCGCACTGATATAGTCTTTCAATGTTCTAGCATGCTAACTCGTACGCGGGGGCATGGAATGACTTATGCACTGGGGCACTCGTCGATAAAGTTATCCCATGTTCTTATGGCTTGCGCACCGAGGCGCTCGCCTTTGCGATATTTAATATTCCGTAGCGACTCGTACATTTGTTGTATGATTCATTTCAATTGTTCTATCTAGTGTTCGACACACACTATGTTTATCTCTCTATCGAGCCACGCCCGTGGCATTGATAGGTTAACTCAGCATACAATGATATATATATTTTACTTAGGCATGAAGGAGTAGGAAAGAGAGTCAATGTCCCCCCACCTTGAGTCGATTTGCCTTGTCGTTTCGCCGAGCCGATGCGGCTCGATTTCATAACTTCGTTACACGGCCAACTCTCCTGACTTAGCCATTTGAGCACTTCGTGCTTCATTGAATTATACGTCCGTTTTGGCTTACCGTGTCCAAGTCTCAGTCCGTCGCAAGGCGATGATTTGCTTTCGCGGACCCCTTACTGAATAAGGTAGAATGCCGACCTCTAATATTTCCGCGTAAACGTATAGCCTGCACACGAAACCAACTAAAATCAATACTTGCATCGATTCGGACTTGCGCCTTAGTCGATTCAATTTCTTAGAATCTTCGAGCCGATTCAACGCACTTATCCTTCGGGACAACGCGACGCTTCGCATCGATTCAACTCGATGCATGCTTTGGGACAATGCAACTCTTCGCATCGACTTAGTTCGATGCATTGCTCGGGACAACGTAACTCTCGTATCGATTCGTATCGATACATTTCATTCGGTCAACACGACTCTTTGAGTCAACGACTCAGCATAATGTACCGTGCGGAGCGGGACATTACATGGTTGAACGAAAAATTTAATGAAAAAACACAATATTCGACTACAACTAGTCGGACAAAGCTCTACTGTTCGACCATTACACGTCGAACTGCCCTATATATGTTCGACTTTCCTCGATCGAACATGTTTTGTTCAGTTCTACCAGTCGAACAGAACATGTAATGTTCGGCAGTCACAGACCGAGCATGTGGTTATCTGTTCGACTTGTACAGGTCGAACAGATCACGGATTTCGAAAAAAAATTCTCTGAATAAAACGATTCACAAAGTTACAAAATGAAAAATTGGATAAAATAGGAACGTATATTGGGTCTTTGATGTTCCCTTTGTCCCTCCATTATGCTTTCTTCACAACTTCAAACTAAGAGGAATTTAGTGTTTTTGGGTTGGAGAAGAGAATGTGGGGTGTACTAAGTAGAGGAAGAAGATTGATGAAGACTAGAGGAAAGAATAAGGTTGCTGGGGTGTGCTAAGTAGACAAAGGAATATTTTTGTCTTTGAGCATTAACATATTTTATAACTTAAGTCACTTAGGGTTTATAACTTAAGCCACTTAGGGTGTACTTAGAAATGCTTGGGGGTGTCAATAGCCGAAATAGAGGGGATAGAAACCCCAATGACCTAGTAGCTTACCACATTCGGGTCTCGCTAAACCCTAATCTTATTCTCCTCCTCCTCCTTCCGCCTTCAATCATCCGCAGATGGCCGAACCTTCCGGAGCGTAAGTACCATGTTGCTTTCTCCCCCACACAAACCCTAACCCTAACTTTCAGTCTCTATTGTAGGATGACTTTGGAGGAAAAATTTGCGATGGTGAGGAGTATAGGCGAAGAATGCATCCAGGAGGAAGAGCTCCGGAACCTCCTCGCCAATAAGCCCAATCCCATCTGCTACGACGGCTTCGAACCCTCTGGAAGGATGCATATTGCCCAGGTATCGAATCTCCGACTACGTTCGTTCTAGTTTCGGTACCAGATTTGGGTATAAATTTTAATCCAAGAAAATCTTGATGATTGGTTGAAGAAACAGATGCAATCCTCCGCTGTTGGCGTGAACTGGAAAGAATGTTCGGGTCTGCTTGGCAATTGTAGGGGTAGCGGTTATGAGGTGTTTTTAGAGTACGGGGTATGAGCGGTCCGGTTTTGGGTGTTTTTTAAGTAGCGGCAATTATACTAGTCCAATCCATGCTTGGTAATTCATAACGAGCTGTTCTGAAATTTTTTTACACGAATAAAATTAAATAGGAAAGGGTATTTAATAGTTATAATTATATATTTTTTGTGAGGATATAAATGGAATAAAATAATAAAACCCTTCAAAATCCACCGATTTGGGGTGTTTATAAAGCCATCCAAAATTACATCACACCGGTTTTGGGAGGCTTTTGAGCCGACTAAACCAGTGCCTCAAAAAAATTAACAAGCAGTGATTTTCATAAACGGTCGGTTCAAAAACATCCCAGAACCGGTGAAAACACCGTTACCAAGCAGACCCTTAGTAAACGAATTCGTACAAAATAATTACTCTGGCATGAGTCATTATTAACAGGGGGAAACTGGAAATCCAACTTGTGATTCCAATCACAACTTGTGTATCGACTCTGGCATTAGTCACAAACTCATGCCCTTTGTTACAATTTGTAACTTTGAACCTAAGGACTTCTTCCTTGTGGACTCTACTCTGTAGACTGGAATCAGTTTGGGACATCATTGGAGTATAAAAGTGTTGATCTGATGTCTGTGGTAATTTTATATCGATGCCACTTGAATTGTTGGGAACGGGAGCCTGATGATGATGGACAATATTACTTACTATACACATCAACAAAAATAAAACTTTTATCTCAAAATCTCGTGATCATCAACATTGATCGATTTACCATTCCATTATATTAAGGATAAATGCATTAGCAAGTCTTCGTCTCTTTTTTCTCAACTACAATTCATGTTTGTTTGGCTTAGCCCTCCCTGTATTATCATCATGTAGAATCTCATTACTCATAACTGGCACATCCAGCAATCTCTGCCACGCATCTCCTAACTAACTCAAACAGCTCACATATCCTCATTTAAAGCTACTTGTAACCTTCCACTACGAGCTGATTTCTTATCTGTCTTCTCTATATTGTGCTACTCATCTATTTCGACATCCTCTTTCAGGTGTATACTCTTTTAGGCTATGTTATCTTAAATCCCCAACTTCGCCTTAAGGAAATACCTCATTACCTACAAAATCTCTATACCCTGTTTTTGGGGTCGCCCCTTTTAAACATTCAGCCTTAAGGATCATCTCTTCTCTAACATTAGCAAAGGCCACCTCTTATAAAAATTTCGTATCCGTTTTATTAAATGATACTCCGGGAACACCCCTCTTCGAGTCTCTTTGGTTGTATGGACAATATCCTTGATCTCACCTCATTATGAATAATGCAAGTGGTCACTCTTTATGTTCAAAATTATTTATTTCCCCTCACGTTTATTTTGTCAGTTACATATATGATTGGTTGTATGAACAATGTCCTCCTATTTTTCTATCTTTAGTTTTTAAAGCTTTCCCTCCCATTTATTTCTACCATTAAACTTATGTTCTCCCTATCCTTGTCAATCAAGACAAACCGGTCACAAATAACATGCACCTTCAGACTTTATCCAGATGTTACGAATGTGTTCATAACTACAACAAGATATAAACTCAAAGATGACCTTGTAGGCTTAAAGTGACTGAAAATTGGACTCTCTTCTCTTCAGTCTTCCTCTCGCTACTCACTGCCTCCTCGTATATGCCCTTAAACACATCATATAACCACTATACTTGAAATCTCTTGTACATTATGTAAAATTCCTTAATCTTAGACCAACTTGGGTCTTAGTATTACTCCGAGGCTCTATATATGTAAAATAGTCTTCAATATGTTGCATGTTTTTGTATACTAAAATATAAACTTAAAGTATCTATTCATTGATTGTTCTTTTTGTAGGGCAATCGGTTAGGTCATGAACCTCATTGTCATTTTGACAAAAAATCTATTTGGTTTACTAGTAAAGTCTAGAAGGTCAAGTAGTGAAATATGATAGCGATTGATTGTTAGTGCATTACAAGCCAAATGATTTATATTATTGTTATTTTTTCACTTTGAAATTATATCACCTGGCCTTATGCTAATTAAATAAAAGAAGTAGACTAATGATCAATCCCTTAAAAATTAACTATTGCAGTTCATTAAGGCTAAGTCAGTTGAATTAGTTCAAATTGTTGATTGGTGTCTTAAGGTGCTGTAACTTTTGATCAGGGCGTTATGAAGACAATAAATGTCAACAAACTGACATCGGCTGGGTGCACAGTGAAAATATGGATTGCAGATTGGTTTGCCCAGCTGAACAACAAAATGGGTGGTGATTTGAAAAAGATACGGACAGTTGGTAAATATCTAATTGAAATCTGGAAAGCTGCTGGAATGAAACTTGACAATGTTGAATTTTTGTGGTCTTCGGATGAAATTAATGGCCGAGCTCACGAATATTGGCCACTTGTCATGGATATTGCTAGAAAAAACTCGCTTCCCAGGATAATCAGGTTCTTTGTGCATGCAATTTTTTACATTACTTGTTATATTGTTTGTAGTTTAATTAGAGGTGAATTCATAACTGGTTGCCAACTGTTCGTCCTCTTTCCTTGCTAATTTGGAACCACAATTAACATTGCTTTTATGTCATTCAGGTGCAGTCAGATTATGGGACGGAATGATACAGATGAATTGACTGCGGCCCAGATTTTCTACCCCTGCATGCAGTGTGCTGATATCTTTTTCCTGAAGGTTGATTCTCTCTCTCTCTCTTAAGCATAATTTAACATATCTTGACTAGTAACAAATATCAGCCTAACATACTCATATGATTGAATTATGGGCATTTTTTATCTATATGATTCTATGTAGTTGGATCCGAATTGGAATCTTGATGAAGTTTTTATTTGTTCCACTGGTTCTTGGAAATTAAAATATATAATGCAAACTTATTGTTCTTTCAAGTATTATTTACTGAAATAGTAGTTTTAATACTGATTAAACCAGATAATTAACATCCAAGTTCTTTCAACAATTTAAGTTAGATATTATTGCAATTTCAGTATTATCTTCAATTACTAATAGCCTTAAGGTACCATATACTTCATATACTTGCAAGTTCAAATTTCCATCAGATATGATAGTCATTCTGAGCTTTCTCTGTTATTGCAGGCTGACATCTGCCAGCTAGGCATGGATCAACGCAAAGTCAACGTCCTTGCTAGAGAATATTGTGATGATATTAAGAGAAAAAACAAGCCCATCATTCTTTCGCACCGTATCCTACCGGCAATTTAGTCATCCTTAGACAGCTATTTTTAATTGTTATTTCGTCAAACAATTGCTGATCCATTACGTGAACCACAGACATGCTGCCTGGTTTACAACAAGGCCAAGAAAAAATGTCAAAAAGTGATCCATCTTCTTCCATCTTTATGGAGGATGAGGAGGTATGCATTGACACATGAAGACTTAAAACATTTTTAATGTAGTTGCGAATTTCGAAGTAATTCAAATTGACAATTTTTATCACCTTAGCGAACACATCCGTTACTCCACCTGTTTCATCTTTCCTTCTTCTTCTGGTCATCCATTCATCCTTTTTCCTTCCACTTCTTTCCTACTTGATTTGTCTCGTCTGTTCTCAGGATAGAGCTCTGTTTTATACTTGACATATGAAACCCATTCATGTTCTTTGCCGTGCGATAGAAAGTTTCCCTTGTCATGCGTTCTTTACGTATGCTTATCTTTCAGTTTTTCATGTACTATTTATTACATGGCGTGTGCATATGCTATGCATGCATGTTAGTGTTTATTATTTGGTAAGTTAGTTGAATAAGGCTCACTTTGCTATTGCTTCTGCTTTTGAAAAAGCAGAAGGGGAAGCAGCTTATGTGAGCAACCTCCTCTGCTTTCATAGGCTGCCCTACAATAAACTAGCTTTCAAAAAGAAACCATAAGTTGTCGGTCACAAATAGCTTTGGATGCTGTTTTAAAAAAAGCAGCAGCCCAAATAGTACTGAACCAAGAAGCTAGGCAGCTGCTGACCTCTCATCTGATTTTAAATACCTTTTGGAACGTTGGGTTTTGATGCCCGGCAATCGCTGGACAATGATGAAAGAAGTATCAAGATTTTCCTTTTCAATATTCCTAATATTTTTCTTTAAACTAGTTTTACTTGGTAAATTTGACACGGAGAACTACTCTTTTTTTATGTTAGCTATTTTTATAGCTGCCCTTGACTTGGACTTGTGAGAATTAGTTGAATCCTTGGCCAATGTGGGAACGAGTTTAGCATGGTGGTATACTCACTGTCCACAAGTAGGCATGACATTGCCAACCCTACCATACTGCATTAAGAAATAAAAATTATCTATACCTGAAAAATATGTAGTCCATCATGCAAACTTATGTTGTCATTTGCTTGCATGGGTAACTGTTCCTCAGAATCTTGCTTTAATCTGTTATGAGATCTTTTAGAGCAGGGACCATTGGTTAACTTGGTTGCTGAAAATGCAGGCTGAAGTGAATTTAAAAATAAAGAAAGCATACTGCCCACCGATGGTTGTTGAGGGAAATCCTTGTCTAGAATACATCAAATTTATCATTTTTCCGTGGTTTGGTAGCTTTCTGGTAGAGCGAAAAGAAGAAAATGGTGGAAACAGGTGATTTATTGCTTCTTTTAATATTCAATTGCCTGTTTCTTTTCTGATTATTAGTTGTTAAGATTTTTATGTTTAAGAGTAATGTACAATGGTAGCTGTTATTTCTGCACCTCTAACAGTAACATTTGGCTCTGAATGTGCTGATAATTGATGTCCATGCAACTTCATGATGTTCAAGGCATGTTTGCAGTAGACTTCTATACTTGTTCTAAATTTAAATAGTAATTATAAATTTAATAAATTTTAATATTTCATTCACTATTTTGAAAAAAATATTTACATTTTTAGTTTTCAACAAAAACTAAGGGAAATATGGAACCACATCTCCCTTCTGTCATATTATCTCACAAGATTGTTTATGCACTTACTCTCCAGAAAATGATTGCATATGCACTTGTGCATTTCTTGACCTTATGTGTGATGGCTGGACATTTTTATATCTTTTTCAGGACTTTCAACAACATTGAAGAACTAATAGTGGACTATCAAAGTGGTGCATTGCATCCTGCTGATGTAAAGCCAGCTCTCTCGAAAGCACTAAACCAAATATTGCAGGTAA
>JANAVB010042420.1:12362096-12790050 GCA_029216955.1 Iris pallida
TACCATCCATGGCCTTGTTGCATTGTCTCTCAACCTCCATGGTGAATTGTTGCTTCGAATAAGGGAGGCCCCCATACCTGTTATTATTTCTGTTTTTCCACATAACCCACACCGTAGTCGTGACCTTTACTCTCACCACCACCTGTGAATATGGCGCCCACCAATGCATTAATCTCTCCCAGAGACTCCCTATTACGATCCGTACCCACTTTTTGGGATACGAATACGTAGCACAGTCCAGCCTACGCCACAGCGTCGACGGTAGTATGATGTCTCGGTCTCACTGTCAATCTCAATTACAATAAATCATATATGTCACTCCCGTTTCTCGTTATACGTATTTTTAATATACGTGTACGGATTCTCGACCCGTATTTTGCATTTTCTAGCATGGATTGGCTTGATTTGGTCTTGGTTTAGCTTGGTTTTGTTTATTTTGGTTTGGTTTAGATTTTGGTTGGAGATGGAAAGGGTTGATATAAATATCAACTTCCTCTCTCTCCTCATTACTTCTTCATTTACTCCTCTTCCTCCATTAAACCTCTCCACTGACCTTAGGCAAATGCAACTTGCTTCATGGAGGAGCTCCATTTTTATTGTTCCATTGTCTTCCCTACAAGTTTCTAAGACTCTTTAGTACTTAGCATTTTTGATTTTGGTGGATTATTTTTTGTGGATAATTTTTTTTAGATCTAAGTTTACTCAAATATTGGTTTTCTTGGGTTTTGATCTGCCAAACTTTACTATTTTTAAGTTTTGATTGTTCCATGTTGTAGAGAAATTGATTTTACTCAAAATGGACCTTTGAAAACCCGGATTTCGATTTGTTTTGAGTGATTTATGAACTTGGAAAGTTCATGGGTTCCATGAACTCATGTTCTCGGGTTAGAGAAGATGAGCAGTGCTGGGCGCATAGCCATTAATATGCGCCCAAGCTACACTTCTTTCTGCTTAGGGCCCATAGCTCTTATTATGCGCCCAAGGCCTTCCCTGCTTAGGCGCATAGGCTCTGGCATGAGTCTAAGGCCCAAAGCTCCCCTGCTTGCGCATAGTCCTTTTTATGCGCCCACTGAGTCTTGGAAGATAGTCTCCTGGCTTCTTTCCAAGTGCACCCTATCTCCCTGTTTTGGACGCATGCATGTGGGCACAAGCTCTTGGGCGCATAGTCTTGGACGCATACAGCCCTAGGCGCATGCCTACCCTAGTATATGCTCTCCATGATACGCCTAGCCGTAGGCGCATAGTCTTAGGCGCATAGTTTTGGGCGCATGCTCCCTGCTTGGGTGCATGCCATTTCCTGTGTATGTCACCCTAGGTGCATGCTCTCCTTGGACCATGTTGACCTTAGGCGCATGCTATCATGACACCCCATTGACCCTTTGGCACCATTTCTGACCAGGATAATTTCACGCCCCGCTCCCATAGGAGCGATCGTCCTCGCTAAGGCGTGATGTCGCACGAGCCTAGATTGCACTCGTGCAAGGCAGGTTCCATAACGGCCGATTTCAGCGGCTGCGACGGGGTCGTCGCACAGAAGTCCCGTGCAGAGACATTGAATAATATCAGCAGAAATTAGAACAAACACAAGTCATTCAGAAGAAACTCTTTTATTGATATTGAAACAAAGGTTACAATGGGGCGCAAGGCCAATATTACAATCACTCAAGCTCACTCACCTCACATTTACAAGTCACTCGGCTCTCTCTCATCTCTCAGTTACAAGTCTTGAGCCAGCGGAAGCTTCGGAAGGCGATGTCCATACATTATGTCCCGTATAAGTCTTCACTTCATGCGGCCGCGCACTTCGAATCGCCAAGGAACTCCGTGTCTCGACGCATCCAAGCGAGCTTCGTGCCACGAGCTTCTACCTGTGCCTGTACATAAAAACTATGTGGGTGTCATTACTCAACTGTACTGGTGGAATGAGTTCCTCGCCCTTCCATACAAAACCAACACGTTTACTTTACTTTGTGCAGCATAGTCCCTTCTTATCAATTGTCTTTCTAGTCTTGCCTTAGGATCAGTTTTAGGACCGACGCCTTGGCCTATTCTGTGTCTCTAGACCATCTCTTGCTTACAACGACAACGTTAACTCATACCTTGCCTCAAGACCCTTCTTGTGCCAACAACGTTAACCTATCGAGTTGTGTTTGCCTTACGGCTTGAAATCAGAGACGCAACTATGCGACGAGGCTCCACTTCCATGTGATCGTGCTACAAATCCTTGCCGAGGCCGTGCCTCGTAACTCAATGAGACTCGATCATATCGCCGTCTTGCGGCCGTTGCTACTTTGATCACCAACTGACCCATCCACTTGTGAACTAAGGGTTACTCGACCAACTTTGACTTGCGGCGGTTTCCTGACTTAAACTCAAACAACTCAACCATAACCATGCAACTTATATGCCGACAACATAGGACTCGACGCCACATCTCGTGTCAAAGCATGGTATCTTCGTTGCAGCCAAATCTTAGGCCCAAACATGGTCTTCTGACCGAGCACGCATTCGACTCGACTCTTGATTCACTTCTTCTAATACTCGACTCAGTCCAAAGGTATATACGCGGATCGTCGCCCATGCCGACTCATCTATATGGGGTCACTAGCATAACAAGCTATACCTGGACACGTAGCTTGCGGTCGGCCGGGACCCTTCTAGCGCAAGGTAGCTAGCCACCTGGAAGTCCCCGACTGACCCGGTGCTGTCGAGCCAGCACAGCTACCACCGTGTTTCCTTAGGCCGCATCGGTCCCGTGGCGCCACGGGATGCCGTGCGGGGAAACTCTACCTTGTCGACAAGTTGTCCAATGACCATGCAAGACCCTTCACTCAAACTGACGTCTCACACAGTCATTACATTCTCAGTGTTATCATCTCTTTCAAAACCAATATCAAACCTTCTATCATTTGAGACCCCTCGACGACCCACGGTCGCGAGCATTCTTTCTACCATTTGAGATCCCTCGACGACCCACGATCGCGAGCATTCTTTCCATGTTACCATATTATTTCATTCAACTCAATGCCTATTCAATAATCCTTTCTCCAAAACTCATTCAATCTACCGTGGTTCATGCCCTAGACACTAAGTCCGTGCACCGTGCCTTAAGCCGACTTTCGATCTACGCGACGCTATCGCCCAAGTCATACTTTATATGACGGGCCTTGGGATCGTGGGACTATTTAACCTGACAACCGCAGAATGAGCGGGACAACACTTGGAATGACTTAGGTCGACCGACATAACTTTGTCTAACTTACTCAAGCCTACCACTTAACGAGCAAAGGCCGCGTCAAGACTTGCCTCGATGGAACGTGCCGTGCACGCGTTCAACTTTGAACGACCAAGTTATTTGGGTGCCTAGACTTATGGCACAAGCTGTGCAACACAACTTAACTCATAGAGCAAGCCAAGGCTATGCCAAGCCTTGGACGACAGGACCGTGCATGCTTTATGAAGCATTTATGCGGACGACGCCTATGACTTAGGCTACGTTCATAACTTCGACAACTCAAACCAACTTTCCTTCTCCCAAGCTACGGGACGAAGGATCGAGTATCATTTTCAAAGCACGCCGTACACCAATTCTATGTCGACCGTTGGACCTTTCCATATTCTAACTCCATTCGACCCGTCGAGATTATTCCCTTTTGCTATGTGGATTCATCTCTTTATTATTAAGCCTACTTGTGCAAGTTGAAAACATGCGTTTTATTATGTGAAGGCTAAGATGAGGCAAGTTCACCAAAACTATCCCACCTGAGCGAGCGGTCGCCTCGACCGAGCGATGTCTTCGAGTAGCCGTTGCAAGGCTAAGTTCGAACGCCGTCGGCGTTTTGATTCCTCCGATTGACTGAGCGGAATGGGGCACTACATCATACACCACTCAGAAAAAGTTTCGTCCTCGAAACTAACTGAGTACTTACTCCTTGACTTACCACTCGAACGTTCAACGACTCTCGCGCACACTTCTCCTATGCGTTCCCTCAAATTCGAGCCACGCTCGTGCTATCCTCAATCCTTTCTTCCAAGCTTACGATATCAAATCCTCGACACTTCCCCGTTCCTCAAGTCTAACTTGATTCAACGTATCACTTAGTTGGATCGTGCACATATTCCAGGCGTCCCCAAAATACATGCATTTCAACCAAGCCTCGTGATAGAGAATCTCCCATCACCACTCGAGTCGGACCGTGTACCTATTCGGGCATCCCTGATATACGTGCATGTCAACCGAGCTCGCAAGTGGTGCCTCTACAATCCTACCACTTCGCACTCGGACGTCTACCTAACCGCTAGGCTATGTCTTTCCATCAGTATTGGAATCATAGTTTCCAAACAACAATATCAACACAGACCCCATTCTAAGGTCAAACCAAATTGATAGTACGGGGTTTTCTACCCAAGCTCGCATCACTCCGACTTTTAAACTTCGAGCATAGATTTCCTACACACATCTCAACATTCATCGCACGGGGTCCGAGTCATTCAGCAAAGCCATCCTACGATAACTCACGTTCAACCAATACTCAACAAGAACGTATCGTTCGTTCATCAAGCCATTTTGTATAGTCTATCCCTCGCACACGTTCGACATAATCCATCTATCAATCCCCAATCCTTTTCAAGTCAAGCACGCTACGACACAATCCACCGCTAAACCACAATTCATATTTCATATTCCTTAAGTCATTCATCCCAATTCACGCATTCGATCATGAGGTCGTCTAGCTTAACAATATGTTATGCCCCGATCTCACGCGATTCAGATTATCCATGGTGGGCATGAATCACCATGCACGCTCCCGTGGGATAATCATCCTCATCGGGACATAACTCTTGTTTTGTGTCTAGACTAGTTCATTCTCGATGCGCGGATTGGACCTGCTCAATCCTCAAGCTTCATTTATTTATCAATCGTAAGTACTCGTATCCTCGAATTTTCCTTCGCATCAAGCCAACAAGTCAAGACAATCGAAGTTACCGCGTCCTGATTTTTCCGAGTTCGATTCATTCCCACGACATGAATCACCATGTCAGCACTCACGCGAAACGATCGCATCAAATCCGACGCGACACATGTGCGAGGGTGGAGTTGCGCTCGTACAAGATAAGAATGTCGACGTTGTGGTTATCCGCGTAACCATCAAGACACGATCACTTTCATCCAACATTCATCTCAATCAAAATCCTAAGTATAGCATCCAACCGAACAATAATACTTGCACGATCGTCCTTCGCCGAGTCAGAGTACCCCCGAGTTATCGCATATCGATCTTTGATACGCCTCAATACCATCGATGATATGCGTAACCTGACGATCTTTCTTTGCAACCAATTTCAAGTCGTGCGAATGATGCTATCGTCCGACTGGATAATCTCCTCGACATTCATTTCAAGTTCGATCATTATCCCTCGAATCATTCACAACATCGATTTCCTCAAACCCGAATTCATGTATCGTTCATTCGTCCATCTTAAGTCATCGACCAACGTATTTTCTCAATTCGTATCATTCCTTTATCAATCGATCGATATCCCTGAGGCTATCGCATACACCACTCAGGGATGAAGTCATTCAACAAATCCTCAACTTATCATTCGAATCAAAATCGACTTCTTCAAATTTTCTGTTCGAACCATTCCCCAATTTTCAAGCACGCTCATCTATATCGCATCGACGTTATCGTCGCTCGATAGCACCCCTATCGATAGTCGACTCACTTTACTCAATCGAGTTCAACTCATTCTTGCTCGACATTATTCAATTTCCGCACTCGACTTTCCTAAGGTCGACACGACTTTGGTGTATATGCCCAGCCCGACTTAGCCAACCGTGCTTACACAAACCATCTTTTATTTTGTTATCAAAAACTGTTCTCCTATATTTGGCAAAATAGATAGGCTTATTGTATGGACATCCCGTGGGACAATTGAGAGAGAGCGTACCAACGATATCAACATGCGGAAGCGACATTCAGAGTTCGCAGAACAACAAAGTTAAAAAATTCAATCGATATTCCAAGGACGTAAAGCCGAGCTCTGATACCATTATGTCACGCCCCGCTCCCATAGGAGCGATCGTCCTCGCTAAGGCGTGATGTCGCACGAGCCTAGATTGCGCTCGTGCAAGGCGGGTTCCATAACGGCCGATTTCAGCGGCTGCGACGAGGTCGTCGCACAGAAGTCCTGTGCAGAGACATTGAATAATAGCAGCGGAAATTAGAACAAACACAAGTCATTCAGAAGAAACTCTTTTATTGATATTGAAACAAAGATTACAATGGGGCGCAAGGCCAATATTACAATCACTCAAGCTCACTCACCTCACATTTACAAGTCACTCAGCTCTCTCTCATCTCTCAGTTACAAGTCTTGAGCCAGCGGAAGCTTCGGAAGGCGATGTCCATACATTATGTCCCGTATAAGTCTTCACTTCATGCGACCGTGCGCTTCGAATCGCTAAGGAACTCCGTGCCTTGATGCATCCAAGCGAGCTCCGCGCCATGAGCTTCTACCTGTGCCTGCACATGAAAACTATGTGGGTGTCAGTACTCAACTGTACTGGTGGAATGAGCTCCTCGCCCACCCATACAAAACCAACACGTTTATTTTACTTTGTGCAGCATAGTCCCCTCTTATCAATTGTCTTTCTAGTCTTGCCTTAGGATCAGTTTTAGGACCGACGCCTTGGCCTATTCTGTGTCTCTAGACCATCTCATGCTTACAACGACAACGTTAACTCATACCTTGCCTCAAGACCCTTCTTGTGCCAACAACGTTAACCTATCGAGTCGTGTTTGCCTTACGACTTGAAATCAGAGACGCAACTACGCGATGAGGCTCCACTTCCATGTGACCGTGCTACAAATCCTTATTGAGGCCGTGCCTCGCAATTCAATGAGACTCGATCATATCGCAGCCTTGCGGCCCTTGCTACTTTGATCACCAACTGACCCATCCACTTGTGAACTAAGGGTTACTCGACCAACTTTGCCTTGCGGCGGTTTCCTGACTTAAACTCAAACAACTCAACCATAACCATGCAACTTATATGCCGACAACATAGGACTCGACGCCATATCTCGTGTCGAAGCATGGTATCTTCGTTGCAGCCAAATTTTAGGCCCAAACATGGTCTTCTGACTGAGCACGCATTCGACTCGACTCTTGATTCACTTCTTCTAATACTCGACTCAGTCCAAAGGTATATACGCGGATCGCCGCCCATGCCGACTCATCTATATGGGGTTACTAGCATAACAAGCTATACCTGGACACGTAGCTTGCGGTCGGCCGGGACCCTTCTAGCACAAGGTAGCTAGCCACCTGGAAGTCCCCGACTGACCCGGTGCTGTCGAGCCAGCACAGCTACCACCGTGTTTCCTTAGGCCGCATCGGTCCCGTGGCGCCACGGGATGCCGTGCGGGGAAACTCTACCTTGTCGACAAGTTGTCCAATGACCATGCAAGACCCTTCACTCAAACTGACGTCTCACACAGTCATTACATTCTCAGTGTTATCATCTCTTTCAAAACCAATATCAAACCTTCTATCATTTGAGACCCCTCGACGACCCACGGTCGCGAGCATTCTTTCTACCATTTGAGATCCCTCGACGACCCACGATCATGAGCATTCTTTCCATGTTACCATATTATTTCATTCAACTCAATGCCTATTCAATAATCCTTTCTCCAAAACTCATTCAATCCACCGTGGTTCATGCCCTAGACACTAAGTCCGTGCACCGTGCCTTAAGCCGACTTTCGATCTACGCGACGCTATCGCCCAAGTCATACTTTATATGACGGGCCTTGGGATCGTGGGACTATTTAATCTGACAACCGCAGAATGAGCGGGACAACACTTGGAATGACTTAGGTCGACCGACATAACTTTGTCTAACTTACTCAAGCCTACCACTTAACGAGCAAAGGCCGCGTCAAGACTTGCCTCGATGGAACGTGCCGTGCACGCGTTCAACTTTGAACGACCAAGTTATTTGGGTGCCTAGACTTATGGCACAAGCTGTGCAACGCAACTTAACTCATGGAGCAAGCCAAGGCTATGCCAAGCCTAGGACGACAGGACCGTGCATGCTTTATGAAGCATTTATGCGGACGACGCCTATGACTTAGGCTACGTTCATAACTTCGACAACTCAAACCAACTTTCCTTCTCCCAAGCTACGGGACGAAGGATCGATTATCATTTTCAAAGCATGCCGTACACCGATTCTATGTCGACCGTTGGACCTTTCCATATTCTAACTCCATTCGACCCGTCGAGATTATTCCCTTTTGCTATGTGGATTCATCTCTTTTATTATTAAGCCTACTTGTGCAAGTTGAAAACATGCGTTTTATTATGTGAAGGCTAAGATGAGGCAAGTTCACCAAAACTATCCCACCTGAGCGAGCGGTCGCCTCGACCGAGCGATGTCTTCGAGTAGCCGTTGCAAGGCTAAGTCCGAACGCCGTCGGCGTTTTGATTCCTCCGATTGACTGAGCGGGACGGGGCACTACATCATACACCACTCAGAAAAAGTTTCGTCCTCGAAACTAACTGAGTACTTACTCCTTGACTTACCACTCGAACGTTCAACGACTCTCGCGCACACTTCTCCTATGCGTTCCCTTAAATTCGAGCCACGCTCGTGCTATCCTCAATCCTTTCTTCCAAGCTTACGATATCAAATCCTCGACACTTCCCCGTTCCTCAAGTCTAACTTGATTCAACGTATCACTTAGTTGGATCGTGCACATATTCCAGGCGTCCCCAAAATATATGCATTTCAACCAAGCCTCGTGATAGAGAATCTCCAATCACCACTCGAGTCGGACCGTGCACCTATTCGGGCGTCCCTGATATACGTGTATGTCAACCGAGCTCGCAAGTGGTGCCTCTAAAATCCTACCACTTCGCACTCGAACGTCTACCTAACCGCTAGGCTATGTCTTTCCATCAGTATTGGAATCATAGTTTCCAAACAACAATATCAACACTGACCCCATCCTAAGGTCAAACCAAATTGATAGTACGGGGTTTTCTACCCAAGCTCGCATCACTCCGACTTTTAAACTTCGAGCATAGATTTCCTACACACATCTCAACATTCATCGCACGGGGTCCGAGTCATTCAGCAAAGCCATCCTACGATAACTCACGTTCAACCAATACTCAACAAGAACGTATCGTTCGTTCATCAAGCCATTTTGTATAGTCTATCCCTCGCACACGTTCGACATAATCCATCTATCAATCCCCAATCCTTTTCAAGTCAAGCACGCTACGACACAATCCACCGCTAAACCACAATTCATATTTCATATTCCCTAAGTCATTCATCCCAATTCACGCATTCGATCATGAGGTCGTCTAGCTTAACAATATGTTACGCCCCGATCTCACGCGATTCAGATTACCCATGGTGGGCATGAATCACCATGCACGCTTCCGTGGGATAATCATCCTCATCGGGACATAACTCTTGTTTTGCATCTAGACAAGTTCATTCTCGATGCGCGGATTGGACTTGCTCAATCCTCAAGCTTCATTCATTTATCAATCGTAAGTACTCGTATCCTCGAATTTTCCTTCGCATCAAGCCAACAAGTCAAGACAATCGAAGTTACCGCGTCCTGATTTTTCTGAGTTCGATTCATTCCCACGACATGAATCACCATGTCAGCACTCACGCGAAATGATCGCATCAAATCCGACGCGACACATATGCGAGGCTGGAGTTGCGCTCGTGCAAGATAAGAATGTCAACGTTGTGGTTATCCGCGTAACCATCAAGACACGATCACTTTCATCCAACATTCATCTCAATCAAAATCCTAAGTATAGCATCCAACCGAACAATAATACTTGCACGATCGTCCTTCGCCGAGTCAGAGTACCCCCGAGTTATCGCATATCGATCTTTGATACGCCTTAATACCATCGATGATATGCGTAACCTGACGATCTTCCTTTGCAACCAATTTCAAGTCGTGCGAATGATGCTATCGTCCGACTGGATAATCTCCTCGACATTCATTTCAAGTTCGATCATTATCCCTCGAATCATTCACAACATCGATTTCCTCAAACCCGAATTCATGTATCGTTCATTCGTCCATCTTAAGTCATCGACCAACGTATTTTCTCAATTCGTATCATTCCTTTATCAATCGATCGATATCCCTGAGGCTATCGCATACACCACTCAGGGATGAAGTCATTCAACAAATCCTCAACTTATCATTCGAATCAAAATCGACTTCTTCAAATTTTCTGTTCGAACCATTCCCTAATTTTCAAGCACGCTCATCTATATCGCATCGATGTTATCGTCGCTCGATAGCACCCCTATCGATAGTCGACTCACTTTACTCAATCGAGTTCAACTCATTCTTGCTCGACATTATTCAATTTTTGCACTCGACTTTCCTAAGGTCGACGCGACTTTGGTGTATATGCCCAGCCCGACTTAGCCAACCGTGCTTACACAAACCATCTTTTGTTTTGTTATCAAAAACTGTTCTCCTATATTTTGCAAAATAGATAGGCTTATTGTATGGACATCCCGTGGGACAATTGAGAGAGAGCGTACCAACGATATCAACATGCGGAAGCGACATTCAGAGTTCGCAGAACAGCGGAGTTAAAGAATTCAATCGATATTCCAAGGACGTAAAGCCGAGCTCTGATACCATTATGTCACGCCCCGCTCCCATAGGAGCGATCGTCCTCGCTAAGGCGTGATGTCGTACGAGCCTAGATTGCGCTCGTGCAAGACGGGTTCCATAACTGCCGATTTCAGCGGCTGCGACGAGGTCGTCGCACAGAAGTCCTGTGCAGAGACATTGAATAATAGCAGCGGAAATTAGAACAAACACAAGTCATTCAGAAGAAACTCTTTTATTGATATTGAAACAAAGGTTACAATGGGGCGCAAGGCCAATATTACAATCACTCAAGCTCACTCACCTCACATTTACAAGTCACTCAGCTCTCTCTCATCTCTCAGTTACAAGTCTTGAGCCAGCGGAAGCTTCGGAAGGCGATGTCCATACATTATGTCCCGTATAAGTCTTCACTTCATGCGACCGTGCGCTTCGAATCGCCAAGGAACTCCGTGCCTTGATGCATCCAAGCGAGCTCCGCGCCACGAGCTCCTACCTGTGCCTGCACATGAAAACTATGTGGGTGTCAGTACTCAACTGTACTGGTGGAATGAGCTCCTCGCCCACCCATACAAAACCAACACGTTTACTTTACTTTGTGCAGCATAGTCCCCTCTTATCAATTGTCTTTCTAGTCTTGCCTTAGGATCAGTTTTAGGACCGACGCCTTGGCCTATTCTGTGTCTCTAGACCATCTCATGCTTACAACGACAATGTTAACTCATACCTTGCCTCAAGACCCTTCTTGTGATAACAACGTTAACCTATCGAGTCGTGTTTGCCTTACGGCTTGAAATCAGAGACGCAACTACGCGATGAGGCTCCACTTCCATGTGACCGTGCTACAAATCCTTATTGAGGCCGTGCCTCGCAATTCAATGAGACTCGATCATATCGCAGCCTTGCGGCCCTTGCTACTTTGATCACCAACTGACCCATCCACTTGTGAACTAAGGGTTACTCGACCAACTTTTTCTTGCGGCGGTTTCCTGACTTAAACTCAAACAACTCAACCATAACCATGCAACTTATATGCCGACAACATAGGACTCGATGCCACATATCGTGCCAAAGTACGGTATCTTCGTTGCAGCCAAATCTTAGGCCCAAACATGGTCTTCTGACCGAGCACGCATTCAACTCGACTCTTGATACACTTCTTCTAATACTCGACTCAGTCCAAAGGCATATACGCGGATCTCTGCCCATGCCGACTCATCTATATGGGGTCACTAGCATAACAAGCTATACCTGGACACGTAGCTTGCGGTCGGCCGGGACCCTTCTAGTGCAAGGTAGCTAGCCCCTGGAAGTCCCCGACTGACCCAGTGCTGTCGAGCCAGCACAGCTACCACCGTGTTTCCTTAGGCCTCATCGGTCCCGTGGTACTACGGGATGCCGTGCGGAGAAACTCTACCTTGTCGACAAGTTGTCTAATGACCATGCAAGACCCTTCACTCAAACTGACGTCTCACACAGTCATTGCACTCTCAGTGTTATCATCTCTTTCAAAACTAATATCAAACCTTCTATCATTTGAGACCCCTCGATGACCCACGGTCGCGAGCATTCTTTCTATCATTTGAGACCCCTCGATGACCCACGATCGCGAGAATTCTTTCTATCATTTGAGACCCCTCGACGACCCACGGTCGCGAGCATTCTTTCCATGTTACCATATTATTTCATTCAACTCAATGCCTATTCAATAATCCTTTCTCCAAAACTCATTCAATCCACCGTGGTTCATGTCCTAGACACTATGTCCGTGCACCGTGCCTTAAGCCGACTTCCGATCTATGCGACGCTATCGCCCAAGTCATACTTTATATGACGGGCCTTGGGATCGTGGGACTATTTAACCGGACAACCGCAGAATGAGCGGGACAGTACTTGGAATGACTTAGGTCGACCGACATAACTTTGCCTAACTTACTCAAGCCTACCACTTAACGAGCAAAGGCCGCGTCAAGCCTTGCCTCGATGGAACGTGCCGTGCACGCGTTAAACTTTGAACGACCAAGTCATTTGGGTGCCTAGACTTATGGCACAAGCTGTGCAACGCAACTTAACTCATGGAGCAAGCCAAGGCTATGCCAAGCCTTGGACGACAAGACCATACATGCTTTATGAAGCTTTTATGCGGACGATGCCTATGACTTAGGCTACGTTCATAACTTCGATAATTCAAACCAACTTTCCTTCTTCCAAGCTACGGGACGAAGGATCGAGTGTCATTTTCAAAGCACACCGTGCACCGATTCTATGCCGACCGTTGGACCTTTCCATATTCTAACTCCATTCGACCCGTCGGGATTATTCCTTTTTGCTATATGGATTTATCTCTTTTATTATTAAGCCTACTTGTGCAAGTTGAAAACATGCGTTTTATTATGTGAAGGCTAAGATGAGGCAAGTTCACCGAAACTATTCCACCTGAGCAAGCGGTCGCCTCGACCGAGCGATGTCTTCGAGTAGCCGTTGCAAGGCTAAGTCCGAACGCCGTCGGCGTTTCGATTCCTCCGATTGACTGAGCGGGATGGGGCACTACAGATAATTCTTGTTGCATTTATCCATGCTTGTCCCTATGGTCCATAAGCGTAAGTTGTGACCCATGAGCCTGATGAGCATACACACATGATAGCTTGGTATAATGTTATTATCTATGCCACGTGCGTGCTCTGAGCTTAAGCACAATCTCAGCATGGCATGTACACTCCCTGATAACTCTTGATAGTAGTCCGCCATGGCGCACTCTTGACCAAATGCATTCTTGGTATACAAGTACCCTTAACATGAACACGACATGATAATATGGCTTGACATGATAATTCTTTATGGTGGTCTGTCGTGACGCACCCTTGACATGATAAGTAGTAACTTGACATGAATAATCTTGATAGTGGCCTGCCGAGGCGCACCCTTGACAAGTGACCTTGATAAGTAACCTAACATGATAATCTTGAAATGATGTTGCGATGGCTATCTTGACTTGCTAATTAACTCTTGTCTTGACACCGTGGGTGATTGTGCTTGTATAAGCTACATGTCTCGTCATGCATCATGTCTAGGATATGGATTCCTGGTTACCACGGTCAGGAATTCGTACTGAATCTGACTAGGTTAACAACTAGATTGATCAAGTAGTTCATCGTGAGATTTTCCAGTCACAGAAAATTCTGTTATCTGGACGCCTCAAGTGGACTTGTAGCCTATCGACGAGTAGGCTACATTTCTAGCACACTGTCATGTGTTGCACTCCAAGTCACCTAATACAACTCTCTCAACCTGCGAAAGGATAACTAGATAGTCTACAGGGCTGGTGACTGCTGGAACATCTCATTGCATCTTGTAGTAATTAGGCTTGTGATAACCCTAGTTAGTTAAAGTATCAAGCGTACTCATTGCTTAACCGTGATTGATATATGGAGTCCAGTCTAGTCTTGTCTAGACAATGCCAGTACATGGTTACTTCAGCACGTTACTATTTAGAGACTAAGTTCTATTCAGGTGAAGGGTTACAACCCCGGTCCTTATTTGGTTTACGATTGTAACTTGGTTACCGGAACAGTTTTTTAGTTATCGTATTGTTTATCACCCTACTTTTATAACTCCAATTTTCTTGTTATTATTTATGTCTTGTGTTCTAACATGCTAGTTTTAGTTCTTAAGTGAAGCCTCCCTTGTGGCACTTGCTCTTTCAGGGGTCTGACCCAGCTGGTTTTTTATGGCCAGATTTCGGAGCAGCTCCCGAGGATCTTCCAGCCTTCCAGTCAGATGGTGAACACTAGACGTAATCCTGGCAACGAGTGAGTTTTATTTTGCTCTCCCACTCTATTGTAATTTATTCTTTTGAGGCATTTAGCCACCGAACAAGTGTTAGCTCGTGTTGAAAGCTTACATTTTTGTCTGCCTAAGGGCTGTAACATGATTAACAAATCTTAGGGTTGATCATGTATGACTTTAACTCTTGCTAGTCTTCGTATTTTGTATGACCAGCTTCATGATCATCTGAATATGTAATGTATAGGACGCCTTACTTTGTATGTCTGATGATCTACCATCTTGTTACATTTACTTGCTTGCTTGAGATTGAGACACTAGGCTTGTTTTTTACCCTAAGAGACTAATGGCTTGTAGAAAAACCCTCATGCATCTAGATAGCCGTGACCGTATATCGAGGTGGGTTACACTTTAATGTATGTAGCTGGCTATTTCTGTCCCACACTCTCCAGTATTCTGGTTCTGGGGCGTGACACGGTCTAAGTGGTGGCCCATGCAGGTCTTATAAATCAAGATGTGTGAGGGTTTCACTGAATAGATGTCTCAATCAATACTCGTCCTTGATCTCTACTCGTGTCTTCTAATCTTTCTGAAATCTTGACCTGATCACATGCTTATATCCTCGATCTATCTTGGTCCTTCCTTATTGTTTTCCATGTCATTTCTTCAGTGGCATTGCTCCTGGTTCTACCGATCAGCAAGGTGGAGCACCTCCAGTGGACCAGCAGCAACCTGGAGACCAAGCCCAACACTCTGGAGCAGCATCCCGAGTCATGCATTCTGGGAAACCAGAGCTTCCGGTTCAACCATTCCAGCATACAGAGCCTGACAATGGGACCCTGGTGGGACTCATTAGGGAATTGCTTGCGTAACAAGATCGTCTGGGCGATGCTCTGTACCAAACAGTATAAGATGCCATAGGCAGAGTTGGTTATCAAGCGAACAACGCAGCCAACAGCTTCAAGCGCCTGAACCCTCCTTTCTTTGACGGCAGTGAAGATGCTATCGCTGCTGATGCATGGTTTCAGGACATAGAGGTTATCCTAGAGGCATCTAGGATTCTAGAGGAAGAGAAGGTGGCCGTTGTGCACCTACATTTATTGGACTTAGCTCGCAGCTGGTGGACGATGCTAGCAGTTGGATTAGCAACGCCTATTTTGTGGATGATATTCAACGACAAGTTTCAGACGAAGTATTTTGATGTAGTAGCTCGTTATGATCTTCAGACGAGATTCACCAATCTTAAGCAGATGGGAAGGACGGTCGATGGATATACGGTCAAATTTTTAAGACTTAGTCGGTTTGCTCCTACCTTGGTGGCGACCGAATTAGACCGAGTCCAACGATTCTAGCAAGGACTCCACCTAGATATCATTATATCAGTGGAGCAGTTTGAGCACAAGACATTTGATGCCGTCTTGCGAGCAGCGAAAGAGGCATGAGTATACTTCTCAGAGGATAGTAGATCGAACTGGAGGAAGGAAGAGGTCTCATAGTCAATTGTCCTAGTCATCAGCACCAGTCCCGACAGCTAGGACTTTGACTATTGGAGCTCCTAGGAGGGCGACCACAGTTTTATCAGTTCAGCACTCGACACCAACGTATCCTCAGAGGCAGAAGCATTCTGTAATGGGCTGCACTCATTGTGGAAAGCCAGGACATGTAGTATCACAGTATTGTAGAGCACAGGAATTGTGCTTGGCTTGTGGGGCACCGGACCACTAGATAGTATCCTGTCCGAATAGAGCCAGTTCATCTTCATCAACCTTAACCAGTTCATCGGTTAGGGGTCCAGCACCAGTGCAGCAGCAGTACCAGCCTCCGAGGCCATTGCCGCCTCAGGCTCAACAGTATGCCCAGGTTCAGATTCAGAACATACAGAGCGGTCACCAGCAGAGGGGACCAGCACCAAGAGGACAAGGTCAGGCTGTGGCTCTGACCGTGGCAGAAGAATTTGTTGACACAAAATAACAGTCAACTCAATATTGATACAATTGACAAACATGATACTTGTAATATTTTAATACGACACATGAAGACTGAATTCAGTACAAGCCAGACGACAGCTCACACCGGCAATGCTTCATATTTTGAGTCTGTATTTTACATTTTTATTGAGTCTAGACTTATGTAAACTGAGCTGTGCTGAGCATCTGAGACTTAATCTATACCCATACCTCAAATCAAAAGCTCCACAAAAATCTAAAATAAGCCCATCTATCCATTAGGCCTATTCTGTGCTCTAGAGACAGAGTTCGGACCGAACTCTGCCTCCTAAAATCAAGGACCCTAATTTTTAGGGTTGGCTGGATGCAAGTTGTCCAACGGCCAAATTTTTGAATATTCCAACCAAAATTCTAGCCGAATTCTGCCTGTATGGTATCCTATAAATAGGCCATGAATTCTCTCATTTTTATTCATCCAATCTTCTCTTCTTTTCTCTCTAAAGCCTTATACAAGCCATACCCTTCTCATCTACTAGCCACAAGCTCCCTAAGCCTCAAAGTACTCAGTACTTTTCAGTTAGGAGTTTGTGCAAGAGTTCAAGAAGTCGCTTGAAAAATTTCAAGCATCGCCACTGCGATCTTTGTAAGAAGTTAACGTGCTCTTTTGAAGAAAAGGTACGGGGTGTAACTACTATTTCACAAATAGTGGATTTAATCCTGAGCTAGAGTTCTCAGGCCTGGACTAGTCCTCCACGAGGAAAACCAGGTTAAAATCTGCTGTGTTTGCGTATGCTTTCTTGCTCTTTACTATTTTTGCATTTACTCTGATTATTTACTGTTGGTGAAAGAGTTTAATTTTAATTGGATATTATTGTCATAAACTCTATTCACCCCCCTCTAGAGTTACCTATTTGTTCTTCAATTGGTATCAGAGCTCTGTTCTCTCAACAAGGACTAACATCCTAGAGCTGATCCATGGCAACCACACAATCCATGATTTTCAATCACGGTGAAGGGCAGTCCACTCATAGGCCTCCCCTGTTTGATAAAACTAACTACACCTATTGGAAAACAAGGATGCGTTTTTATCTCAAGTCGCTAGACTTTGACCTGTGGACCATTGTCACCGATGGTTACAAAAAGTCCGCCAGGATAGTTGTCAATGGTGATCTCATTGAGAAAACCCATGACAAATATTCTGACGAGGAAAAGAAACAGGCGAGTCTAGACGCAAGAGCTATTAATGCTTTATTCTGTGCTATAGACAGGAATAAGTTTAACAGGGTCTCAACATGCATCACCTCTCACGAAGTATGGAGACTTCTAGAAGTGACGCATGAAGGAACCACTCAAGTGAAGGAGTCAAAAATAAGTCGTCTCACTCAAGAATATAAGGCTTTCAAGATGAAGCCAAATGAGACGATCACACAAATGATTACAAGATTCCTCGACATCATCAATCCCTTGTCTTCTCTCGACAAATAATATACAAATTACGAGAAGTTTCGCAAGATACTTAGGGGGCTACCAAAGATTTGGAACCCTAAGTTGATAGCCATCATAGAAGAAAATGATCTCATGACTATGTCCATGGAAACTTTGATAGAAAAGCTGATGACTCATGAGCTTGACCTCAAAGACTTTGAAGAGCCTGCTCCTAAGGCAAAGGAGATTGCCCTTAAAGCTCACCGACGAAGGGCTGATCCTGAAGAAACGGATGACGACAACTCGGAAGGTGAAGATCAAGCTCTCCTTGTCCGCAACTTCAAGAAATTCCTTCGCTTCAATCGAAGAAAGAAGGAACCACAAGAAGATAACGAAGAAGAGCCAACATGCTACGGTTGCAAGAAGACTGGACACGTCCGAAAAGACTGTCCATTCACAAAGAAGAGCAACCGATATGAGAAACCATACAAGAAGGTTTCCTCAAAAAAATATGCCAACACAAGCATTTGGTATGAAAACGAAGCTTGTGACTCCGAGGAAGAAAATGACTCTCCTCAAGACACCGCCAATGTTTGCCTAATGGCTACATCCAACAAGGTAACTAGCGATACTCTCGATGATTTCACTTTTGACGAACTTGGTGATGCATTCAATAATTTACTCAATGACCACAAGAAAGTCATTAGTAAATATAAACACGCCAAGGAGAAGATCAAAAGTTATGAAGTCGAGATTCAAAGACTCTCTTCATTGCTTGGTAATTTTAGAGACACTTCACCCACGGAAGTCACAAATGAGGTGTCTAAGCTTAAATTGAGCTTACATGATGCTGAATCACGTCTTGAAAAACAAACACAAGAGATCACAGCACCAAACACTGAGCTTGCTGAAGAAAAGGATAGACACAAGATCTCTATCACTAAGATTTATGGTCTGAATACTCAAATTAGTGAACTGTAGGCTGTCTCTAAGAAACTAGAGACTAGATTGGAAAAACAGGTTGCTCAACCTCAAATCCAATCACATGAGACACACACAAAGCATGACACTACTCATACTAATCAACCACGTCATCCACCTGCAGCACGTAATCTTGCTTACATGTACACCCACTTTCATAAAGCACATAAACCACATGCACATAGAAATAATTCTCATATGACACATAATCACCATGCTACACATAGATACAATCATCACTATGTTGCACATAAACAAAATTATCATCATACTGCTTATGGATATAAACATCATCATGCTCCACACCATTCTTACCATGCTACATATAGACATCATCATCATGCTACTCCACACCACTCTACATATAGACATCATCACCATGATACTCCACACCACTCTACATATAGACATCATCAACATGCTCCTAACTTAAATAGGAATGCTATTTGTACTTATTGTGGATTACATGGACACATTTTACCATAATGTAGAGTTAGGAGATTAGTAGATAGAAACATATATACATGGTTGCCGAAAACTAACTTTTCAGGACCCTCAAGAACTTGGGTACCAAAGATCACATCTACTCTTGATATAGGTGGACCTTCCCTCCTCAACTAAGAGTAAGTGGATTCTCGATAGTGGATGCTCACGACATATGACGGGAGACACAAATCTTTTTGCATCACTATCGATAAAGAGGAAAGGGTATGTATCCTTCGACAACAACCTAAAAGGGTATATTATTGGTAATGGTACTATAGGTCATCCTCCTTCTCCTGTAATAAAGGATGTATGCCTAGTGACCGAGTTAAAGCATAACCTGCTCAGCATAAGTCATCTTGCTGATCATGGATATGATATTAACTTTGGACAAAATAAATACTTTATTTATGATAGGTCAACGGGAGACATCGCTTTTGAAGGGATAAGAGAGGATAATATTTATATTTTCTATCTATCTAGAGATACTAACAGTACAGGAAGATGTCTCTATGCTCACAAGGATGAAAGATTACTGTAGCACCAGCGTCTTGGTCATGCCAATATGTATACTATATCCAGGCTATCGACTAAGACGCTAGTTAGAGGCTTGCCCGACATCACATTCAAAAAGGATACAGTATGTGCCGAATGTGAATTGAATAAGGCAACCAAGTCCTCATTTCATTCCATAAACTCTGTAAGTACTACTAGACCCTTGCAATTACTTCATATGGATTTATTTGGCCCTAGTAGAGTAGCTAGTCTTGGTGAAAAACTCTACGCTTTTGTTATAGTAGATAACTTTTCTAGATTTACTTGGGTTTTCTTTCTTACAAATAAAAGTGATGCCATTTCAGTTTTCAAAATATTTGCTAAAAAGGTTCAAAACGAAAAAGGCTATATGATTACTCGAATCCGAATGATCATGGAGGCGAATTCGAAAATACTGATTTTGAAAAGTTTTGTAATTTAAATGGTTTTAATCATGAGTTTTCTTGTCCAAGAACTCCTCAACAAAATGGTGTTGTGGAGCGGAAGAATAGGACTCTTGGCAATATGGCTAGAGTCATGTTAAATAAATTCTCTCTTCCGAAATATTTTTGGACAGCGTGTCATATTTTAAATAGGGTGCTTATTCGTCCTATTACAAAGAAAACACCCTATGAGCTTTGGTTTGGAAGAACTCCAAACGTTTCATATTTTCGAGTTTTTGGTTGTTGATGTTTGTCACGACCCGCTCCCGAATAATCGGATACGAGTCGGACACGCCCAGCCTTCGTCGATGGACACGACGAAGTAAGCTGTACAATACTAAAGAAAACTCAAAGTCACAATGTAATGTAAACAACACATCTTTTTTAACGTTCCCAGAAAATCACCAATATCTATCAAGTGTTTTAAATACAAACTCAGCCGGAGACAAATTCGGTCAAATGAAATAATATACAATAATAAATATTTAAGATATAATATCCAGAAAAATAAACTAAAATAAAAGCTGCAATATCCAAGCAATCACCAGCTCCATGTAATCTTCCACTCACCTGCAACGATCCTATCAGGAAAAGAGCAAAGTACAACCCTGACCAGACACAATATAATCTGTAATCCAGAGTACAAGGTAAAACCAGAATACCAGAATACTAGAACATGAAATGAAACTGCGGTACCAGAGATGAAATATAAAACTGCAGGTAATGGACGACAATCAATATGCTAGACAATGAACACGGCTATCAATGTACAAGACAATGAATCACGACAATCAATATACAATTGTGACAATTTTGAAATATTAAAACTAATGTGTGACCGGCTTAGGAGCAATCAATCAATCAATGAGGCAATGAGTCAATGAGTCAATTCTACAAGGTCCGACTTCATCGTACGTAAAGTGTACGATTAGGCTATCCACAATTTCCTATGTTGGGTGTGGTCACACAAAAGCTAATATTTTCCCAATTCCCGCAATAAACAATGACTCACAAGCAATGAACAATGGTACAAGACAATCGTGTGTATCTCGTGTCTGATATGAGAACATGGCACATGAAGGTAAGACAAAAACAAGGTACAAGTCAAGTCAGTGTACTTGCCTCGGTTTGGTTGCACGAGAGTTGTACTGCATGGTTGTAAATCACCTGTTATAATATTTTGTACAATTTGTTAGGGTTGAAGTAAAGACTTAATTAACTATATTACTAGTTAAAAGCTATATAATATTTATTACAAAATTAGATAACCAATATTATTATTTCTTGGAAACACATATACTAGCTTAAAATATTTTAGAATATTAAACCATTTACAAGATAATGATAATAGGATTATTATCTAAATATTTATCAAATAATATGTAACAATTAATATTAGCATATTTATGGAAAAACAATTTTAACTAAAATATCACATATATGCTAGCAATATATATATATATATATATATATATATATATATATATATATATATATATATATATATATATATATATATATTTTTAACAAAATATCTATATATAGACTAGATAAGAATTTTATACATATTTAGCCAAACTAACTATTTTACAAAATATTGATATTATAATTTATTCAAATATTAGCTACAATTAATTCTAGCAATATAAAATACTTTATTATTAGGGTAATCAAATTATATTAGAAAACAAGGCATACGTGCATTCTGGTAGAACTTACTATCTAGAAATAGATTTTTTCTAACAATTTACTAATCAATAATTAATAATTTACAGAATTTATGAAATAATACTAATACTATTACTGTAGTGCCCCGTCCCTACATCGTGTCCCGTCTTCGTCCACGGGGTGCGCGAGAAAGGAACACTGTCGCTATCGATTCGGTCGGGACCGATAGGTCGGAATCGGCCGAGTCGATCGAACGGGAACGATTGAATTAAGATCCATTCCACGTTATGGAATGGCTTCTTCGGAACCAAGTCCCATATTCAGCGGGTTGCACCTCGAGGATTGGCTCTACGGCTGAGTCGGGAGAGACCTCCCGTTGCTCTGGTTTTCATGCCGCACTTGATTTGGCTTTGGCTTTGGATTTCGTGAATACGTTTTCGTGAATGTTTTCGATGGGTTTTCGTGATGCATTTTCGAGCTTCGCATTCATATCGAATATCCTTGAATTATACAGTGTTCTAATCAGTTGCTTATACGATTGCAGGTGATCGCGTAGGCGACGTCAGCACAGCCAACCGGTCGTTCGCTTGAAGGAAGGCTAAGGTGAGTGGCTGACTTCCTTCGTCTCGTCCCTCTATTCCAAAACTCAACATATGAAGTAAATGAATGCTTGTCATAATAGTGTAGAATCAAAGAAATTATGGCACGATTCTTCACGAAACACATGCTATCAAACTGCCCATTTTGAAAATAGAAAACACGCTTTCTTATACAAATCCACTTAGCCTATGCAAACAATGAATGAATCGATTAACGTTTATCGCAACGATACGACTAAGTAAGCAAATCAACTAAGTCCAAAGAAAAACGGTCATTGGACAACTTGTTGACAAGGTGAAGTTTCCTCGAACGGTTGCCTAGGCCAAGGGACCGATTCGGCCCGGGAGGAACGAGTGTAGCAGTGCCAACCCTTCATCGGCGCGAGTTATGCAGGCACTTTCGCACAGGGCTCGCTACCCGATACGAAAGGGGCGTCGTCTAACCAAATGCTATAGTCCGCGATGGCTTGACATTGCCAGTGGCCTTTATACCCCTTTCACTGCTTAACAGGTGCACGGGACACGGGATGAACATGATAATTGCTTAATGATATACAAGTTCATATGCTTGCCTCAAAACATGTTAACATGCAAATCGAACAGGATGGTTAGAAAGATCATTGAAATAGCTAGCTAACATGTTTACGAAACTTCTTGAATCAAATGCAGAGCTTGAATTTAATTAGCCATTCGCCAGTACATGTGTTTCGTGCTGATCCTCGCTCTTTGTAGGTCCCGCGAACCAGAAAGGACGCGCCAGCTAGCTCGGTGGCGTTCGTGACTTTTGAAGCTTCGACCGTGCGTCGAAGACTTACTCTGCGACTCCACTTTTGAAGGCTCTCGACAGTCCAAAGAAAATGACTCAGCGTCCCTCCCATCCAGGTCAATGGAGTACTTGTGTATATTGAGGGATGTGTGCAATGTATGGAACGACTATCTCATCGGCACTCTTTTGTAATCGAATCATGTTGTAGACCATGCGGCAATGAGTCTTGTATCGGAGTCTGTAAAAGATGTTCATTATCAATAAAGATCAAGTTTCCTTTAGTTATTGTGTGTATCAATTTGTCTGCGTACTCTCTTAGATCTCGTGTCTCGGATTACCTTATGACTAGGCCTTGTGCGATCGCAATTTAGGTTCGTACGACATCACGCCCGTGGGACGACTATCGATTCGACGAAATCGGGGAGTGACATAATGGTATCAGAGCACGGCTTTATGTCCTTGGCCTCCAGTGTCGAGTTCTAGTCTCCAACCGTTGACCTCGTGTCGATGAGAAGAGTTGTTCCATACGCTGAACCCAGGATATTTTCTGAAACTAACGAGAGTTGCCTTCCTTTTTCCCTGCAGTTACGGGAGCTCAGGCGGAAGACGAGACGAGCGCTTCCAGCGGCTCGAGTGCTTCTAGGCCCGAGCATTCCGTTAACCCAACGAGAATGACGCCTACTGTAGCCGGACCTTCCGGTGACCCGATGCAACGTATGCTGCAGATGCTTGAAATGCAGCAACGTCAAAATGAGCTCCATCGTCAGCAAGCGGAGGCTCGTCAGACCTAATTTGAGAGTCAGTTCGAGGCTCAATTCAAGCTGCAACAGCAGCAGCTGAACACCCTCCAACAGATCGTACAGTCGGTCGTCGGCAACAACAACTCAACGATGACACCTGCCGTGACCCAGCCTGCGGTTCGATCCAATGAAGCTGAACCAGAGGCGCCCATGTTCTCACCTGCAGCACCGAGAAGTTCTAACTTCGACGTGTCAAAATTCACTAAAAGCTGCCGCACTTCCTTCAACGACACAGAAGATCCCTTGGTGGCGATCGACTGGTTGGAGGAGCTGGATGACAAGTTTGAGCTTCTGGATGTCGAGGACTCGAAAAAAGTTGTGTGTGCTCAACTTATACTTCGAATGAACGCGCACGATTGGTGGACTGTGCAGAAGCGGGCTATTCGACGTGAAGACGAACCGGCGGCGATCTCATGCACGACATTCAGAAATATGATCGAGAACGAATATCTTTCTGCAGCCGTGCAACAGGAAAAAGAAAATGAGTTCATGCAGTTGACGTAAGGGAATATGACTGTACGACAATATGCGACTAAATTTAACAAACTGGCCAAGTTTGTCGGAGACTATTTACCTACCACCGCAAGTCGAGCAAAACGATTTGTAGTGGGCCTGCGTTCCTCTATCCGTGCTCATGTCTCAGTGCCGATATACAAAACTGTGGGCGAGGCACTCAACCACGCCATCCGTCTGGAGTCCGAGTATCCTCCTACTACTACCGGCGCTGTTAACTTTAATAACAAATGCCATAGTAACGCGGGAGGCAACAACGTACATAAGCGTCAACATCGCGGCAACCAGACGAAGGAACGGATGGTCTGTAATTTCTGCCACAAGGACGGGCACCTGGACACCGACTGCCGACTTAAGAACAGAGTCAGTTTCGCATGCGGCAAGAGAGATCACCTCGTAAGGGACTGCCCGGAAGCTACGTCGAACCAACGCCCGCAGCAACATCAACAAAACCGAGGCCAAGCACCTCGGGCTCCACCGACCGCACAACAGAATGGCCAAGACCGTCGTCCTAATGTTCAGGGCCGTGTCTACGCCATGACCCGAGATGAAGTGTTCGCATCTGACACAGTCGTGACAGGTATACTGTAATTCAATAATAAACCTGCTCGTGTATTATTTGATTCAGGTGCCACGCATAGTTTTATATCGGCGGACTTTGCCGCCGAGCACAAATTTCCTCTGACACCGCTCGGTCTCGAGCTCACTATTAACATCCCGTCGGGCATGCCACTAGCTGCGAGTTTAGTCTGCGGAGACGGAATCATCTGTATAGGTGGTCAAAAGGTCAGTCTCGATGCGATAGTTCTAAATATTAAGGACTACGATATCATTCTGGGGATGGATTGGCTCGGTCCGTGCAACGCAACCATAGACTGCGCTGAAAAGAAGGTCATATTCCGCATACCGGGAGTGCCTGAATTCTGCTACTCGTGTGGTGAGGCGTCGTCGACCTGCATGGTGATCTCTGCAATATCTGCTCGACGGATGCTGCATTCCGGGTGCGAAGGCTATCTAGCTTCCGTTCGAGACATGCGACAGGATGGTACAAATGCGGGTCAGACCGACGTTGTGGCAGAATTCTCCGATGTGTTCCTGGATGAGCTGCCCGGCATGCCGCCCGATCGAGAGATTGAGTTCACTATCGATACCTTCCCCGACACTCGACCGATCTCGAAGACCCCGTACAGAATGGCCCCTGCAGAGCTTAAAGAACTCAAGGTGCAGTTACAGGAATTGCTCGACAAGGGATTCATCCGACCCAACGTCTCGCCATGGGGAGCGCCCGTGCTATTTGTCAAGAAGAAGGATGGCTCTATGCGTCTTTGTATCGACTACCGCGAGCTGAATAAAGCTACCGTCTGGAACAAATACCCCCTGCCCCGCATAGATGATCTGTTTGATCAGCTTTAAGGAGCCACGGTATTCTCTAAAATTGATCTGCGTTCGGGTTACCACCAACTCAAGATCAAGCCGGACGACGTGCCGAAGTCTGCCTTCCGCACTCGATACGGCCACTACGAGTACCTGGTAATGCCGTTCGGCCTAACGAACGCCCCTGCTGCTTTCATGGATTTAATGAATCGGGAGTTCCGACCATTTCTCGATAAGTTCATAGTAGTCTTTATCGACGATATACTCGTCTACTCGAAGAATAGGTAGCAGCACACTGAACATCTGCGGACCGTGCTTCAGACCCTTCGAGAAAATCAACTGTACGCAAAGCAAAGCAAATGTGAATTCTGGCTCAGCAGCGTCGCATTCCTCGTACACATCATTTCTGCTGAAGGCATAGCGGTCGACCCAAAGAAAGTTGAAGCTATCGTTGATTGTAAGCGGCCAACGTCCGTCAGTGAGATTCGAAGTTTCCTTGGTTTAGCGGGATACTATCGACGCTTCGTGAAAGACTTCGCGAAGATCGCATCGCCTCTGACTCGCCTCACCCAGAAAGGAGTCGCATTCGAATAGTCAGACGATTGTGAAGCTTCATTCCAAGAATTAAAGCAACGGCTCGTCTCGGCCCCGATACTCGCACTTCCAGAAGGGACTGAGGGTTTCCAGATATTCAGCGACGCATCCGGTCAGGGCTTGGGGTGTGTGCTGATGCAGCGGAACAAGGTGATATCTTTTGCTTCCCGACAGCTAAAGCCGCACGAGAAAAAATTATTCCATGCACGACCTGGAGTTAGCGGCAATTGTGTTTGTATTGAAATTGTGGCGTCACTATCTCTATGGCGTGGCGTGCACGATCTATACCGATCACAAGAGCCTCAAGTATCTATATAGGTGGTCAAAAGGTCAGTCTCGATGCGATAGTTCTAAATATTAAGGACTACGATATCATTCTAGGGATGGATTGGCTCGATCCGTGCAACGCAACCATAGACTGCGCTGAAAAGAAGGTCACATTCTGCATACCGGGAGTGCCTGAATTCTGCTACTTGTGTAGTGAGGCATCGCCGACCTGCATGGTGATCTCTGCAATATCAGCTCGACGGATGCTGCATTCCGGGTACGAAGGCTATCTAGCTTCCGTTCGAAACATGCGACAGGATGGTGCAAACGCGGGTCAGACCAACGTTGTGGCAGAATTCCCCGATGTGTTCCCAGATGAGCTGCCCGGTATACCGCCCGATCAAGAGATTGAGTTCACTATCGATACCTTCCCCGACACTCGACCGATCTCGAAGACCCCGTACAGAATGGCCCCTGCAGAGCTTAAAGAACTCAAGGTGCAGTTACAGGAATTGCTCGACAAGGGATTCATCCGACCCAGCGTCTCTCCGTGGAGAGTGCCCGTGTTGTTTGTCAAGAAGAAGGACGGCTCTATGCATCTTTGTATCGACTACCGCGAGCTGAATAAAGCCACCGTCTGGAACAAATATCCCCTGCCCCGCATAGATGATCTGTTTGATCAGCTTCAAGGAGCCACGGTATTCTCTAAAATTGATCTGCGTTCGGGTTACCACCAACTCAAGATCAAGCCGGACGACGTGCCGAAGTCTGCCTTCCACACTCGATACGGCCATTACGAGTTCCTGGTAATGCCGTTCGGCCTAACGAACGCCCCTGCTGCTTTCATGGATTTAATGAATCGGGTGTTTCGACCATTTCTCGATAAGTTCGTAGTAGTCTTTATCGACGATATACTCGTCTACTCGAAGAATAGGTAGCAACACACTGAACATCTGCGGACCGTGCTTCAGACCCTTCGAGAAAATCAACTGTACGTAAAGCGAAGCAAATGTGAATTCTGGCTCAGCAGCGTCGTATTCCTCGGACACGTCATTTCTGCTGAAGGCATAGCGGTCGACCCAAAGAAAGTTGAAGCCGTCGTTGATTGGAAGCGGCCAACGTCCGTCAGTGAGATTCGAAGTTTCCTTGGTTTAGCGGGATACTATCGACGCTTCGTGAAAGACTTCGCGAAGATCGCATCGCCTCTGACTCGCCTCACCCAGAAAGGAGTCGCATTCGAATGGTCAGACGATTGTGAAGCTTCATTCCAAGAATTAAAGCAACGGCTCGTCTCGGCCCCGATACTCGCACTTCCAGAAGGGACTGAGGGTTTCCAGATATTCAGCGACACGTCCGGTCATGGCTTGGGGTGTGTGCTGATGCAGCGGAACAAGGTGATATCTTTTGCTTCCCGACAGCTAAAGCCGTACGAGAAAAAATTATCCCACACACGACCTGGAGTTAGCGGCAATTGTGTTTGCGTTGAAATTGTGGCGTCACTATCTCTATGGCGTGGCGTGCACGATCTATACCGATCACAAGAGCCTCAAGTATCTATATAGGTGGTCAAAAGGTCAGTCTCGATGCGATAGTTCTAAATATTAAGGACTACGATATCATTCTGGGGATGGATTAGCTTGGTCCGTACAACGCAACCATAGACTGTGCTGAAAAGAAGGTCACATTCCGCATACCGGGAGTGCCTGAATTCTGCTACTCGTGTGGTGAGGCATCGTCAACCTGCATGGTGATCTCTGCAATATCTTCTCGACGGATGCTGCATTCCGGGTGCGAAGGCTATCTAGCTTCCGTTCGAGACATGCAACAGGATGGTGCAAACGCGGATCAGACCGACGTTGTGGCAGAATTCCCCGATGTGTTCCCGGATGAGCTGCCCGGTATGCCGCCCGATCGAGAGATTGAGTTCACTATCGATACCTCCCCGACACTCGATCTCTCTCGAAGACCCCGTACAGAATGGCCCCTGCAGAGCTTAAAAAACTCAAGGTGCAGTTACAGGAATTGCTCGACAAGGGATTCATCCTACCCAGCGTCTCGCCGTGGGGAGAGTCTGTGCTGTTTGTCAAGAAGAAGGATGGCTCTATGCGTCTTTGTATCGACTACCGCGAGCTGAATAAAGCCACCGTCTGGAACAAATACCCCCTGCCCAGCATAGATGATCTGTTTGATCAGCTTCAAGGAGCCACGGTATTCTCTAAAATTGATCTGCGTTCGGGTTACCACCAACTCAAGATCAAGCGAACGACGTACCGAAGTCTGCCTTTCGTACTCGATACGGCCATTACGAGTTCCTAGTAATACCGTTTGGCCTAACGAACGCCCCTGCTGCTTTCATGGATTTAATGAATCGGGTGTTTCGACCATTTCTTGATAAGTTCGTAGTAGTCTTTATCGACGATATACTCGTCTACTCGAAGAATAGGCAGCAACACACTGAACATCTGCGGACCGTGCTTCAGACCCTTCGAGAAAATCAACTGTACGCAAAGCGAAGCAAATGTGAATTCTGGCTCAGCAACGTCGCATTCCTCGGACACATCATTTCTGCTGAAGGCATAGCGGTCGACCCAAAGAAAGTTGAAGCCGTCGTTGATTGGAAGCGGCCAACGTCCGTCAGCGAGATTCAAAGTTTCCTTGGTTTAGCGGGATACTATCGACACTTCGTGAAAGACTTCGCGAAGATCGCATCGCCTCTGACTCACCTCACCCAGAAAGGAGTCACATTCGAATGGTCAGACGATTGTGAAGCTTCATTCCAAGAATTAAAGCAACGGCTCGTCTCGGCCCCGATACTCGCACTTCCAGAAGGGACTGAGGGTTTTCAGATATTCAGCGACGTATCTGGTCAGGGCTTGGGGTATGTGCTGATGCAGTGGAACAAGGTGATATCTTTTGCTTCCCGACAGCTAAAGCCGTACGAGAAAAAATTATCCCACGCACGACCTGGAGTTAGCGGCAATTGTGTTTGCATTAAAATTGTGGCATCACTATCTCTATGGCGTGGCGTGTACGATCTATTCCGATCACAAGAGCCTCAAGTATCTATTCACGTAGAGGGAACTGAACTTGCGGTAGAGGCGCTGGCTTTAACTGATCAAGGACTACGACTTGACTATCGACTATACGCCGGAAAAGGGAAATATTGTGGCGGACGCTTTGAGTCGTAAGTACATTACCTCGTTATCCATCGACCCCAGACTGCTGCGTGACCTAGAAGAAATGGGCATCAAGCTCCGAGTCAGATTCCAGAATGTGCAGTTGGCAAAGTTGCAGTTAGAGCCGAGCTTGCTTGATAAGATCAAGATATCTCAGATGGACGATCCATTCCTGAAGAAAGTGCGAGAGCTAATCTCGACGGGCAGGACGACCGACTTTGTGGAAGACGAAACCGGCGTGCTTCGATTGAAGGGTAGGCTATGCGTTCCGGACGATTCAGAACTCAGAAAGGAAATCCTGTCGGAGGCGCACTATACGAAATACACTTTGCATCTAGGCAGTACCAAGATGTATAAGGACCTCCGCACGACCTTCTGGTGGCACGGGATGAAGAGAGATGTGGCGCTCTTCATGTCGCAATACATGGCCTGTCAGCAGGTGAAAGCTGAGCATCAGCGACCGGACGGGGAGATGCAGAACCTCGCTATTCCCGAGTGGAAGTGGGATCACGTCACTATGGATTTTATTGTTGGCCTGCCGAAGACACCACGGGGGAACGACGCCATCTGGGTCATCGTCGATCGATTAACCAAGTCAGCGCACTTTATCGCCATCAAAGTTACTTGGAGCGTTGATCGCCTGGCGCAGATTTATCTTGACGAGATAGTACGGCTGCACGGAGTTCCAGTATCCATAGTCTCTGATCGGGATTCACGATTTATGTCGCGATTCTGGAGTAGCCTTCAGTCGGTGCTGGGAACCAAGTTGCAGTTCAGCTCAGCTTACCATCCTCAGACCGACGGCCAAACGAAGCGTGTCAACCAGATTCTCGAAGACATGCTACGGCTCTGCGTAATTGACTTCAAATCAAGCTGGGACGTCCACCTACCGCTGGCGGAATTTGCATACAACAATAGTTACCAATCCAGCATCCAAATGGCGCCGTATGAAGCTTTGTACGGCCGAAAGTGCAGATCGTCCATTTGCTGGAATGAAGTCGAAGAATGGCAGATACTCGGCTCGAAGCTGGTAGAACAGACTGTGGAAAAGGTCAAGCTCATTCGGGAAAGATTAAATATCGCACAGAGTCGTCAGAAAAGCTATGCGGACATTCATCGTCGACTGCTCAAGTTTCTAGTAGGCGATCACGTATTTATCAAAGTGTCGCACATGCGGGAAGTTACTCGGTTCGGCACGAAAGGAAAGTTGAATCCGAGATTCGTTGGGCCGTTCGAAATACTTGAACGGGTCGCCCCGGTTGCCTATAAAATTGCCCTACCGCCGGCGCTTGAAGGTGTACACAACGTCTTCCACGTTTCTCAGTTGCAGAAGTACGTGCACGACCCTAGCCACGTGGTAGATTTTGGCCAGCTGGAGCTAAAGTCAGACTTATCCTACGTTGAAGAGCCAGTTCAAATCTTAGAACGCAAGGATAAGTTGCTGCAAAATCGAGTGATCCCTCTCGTCCGCGTCCTCTGGAAGAACCACTCGGTCGAACAATCGACGTGGGAGCTTGAATCGGAGATGAGGGATAAATTCCCTTCATTGTTCTCGTAGAGGTAGGTTTCATCTTCAAGTTTCGAGGACGAAACTTTTTATTAGTTGGTTATGGTGTAGTGCCCCGTCCCTACATCGTGCCCCGTCTTCATCCACGGGGTGCACGAGAAAGGAACACGGTTTCTATCGATTCGGTCGGGACCGATAGGTCGGAATCGGCCGAGTCGATCGAACGGGAACGGTTGAATTAAGATCCATTCCACGTTATGAAATGGCTTCTTCGGAACCAAGTCCCATATTCAGCGGGTTGAGCCTCGAGGATTGGCTCTGCGGCTGAGTCGGAAGAGACCTCCCGTTGCTCTGGTTTTCATGCCGTACTTGATTTGGCTTTGGCGTTGGATTTCGTGAATACGTTTTCGTGAATGTTTTCGATGGATTTTCGTGATACGTTTTCGAGCTTCGCATTCATATCGAATATCCTTGAATTATACAGTGTTCTAATCAGTTGCTTATGCGATTGCAGGTGATCGCGTAGGCGACGTCAGTGCAGCCAACCGGTCGCTCGCTTAAAGCAAGGCTAAGACGAGTGGTTGACCTCCTTCGTCTCGTCCCTCTATTCCAAAACTCAACATATGAAGTAAATGAATGCTTGTCATAATAGTGTAAAATCAAAGAAATCATGGCACGATTCTTCACGAAACACTTGCTATCAAACTGCCGGTTTTGAAAATAGAAAATGCGCTTTCTTATGCAAATCCACTTAGTCTATGCAAACAATGAATGAATCGATTAACGTTTATCCTAACGATACGGCTAAGTAAGCAAATCAACTAAGTCCAAAGGAAAACGATCATTAGACAACTTGTCGACAAGGTGAAGTTTCTTCGAACGGTTGCCTAGGCCAAGGGACCGATTCGGCCCAGGAGGAACGAGTGTAGCAGCGCCAACCCTTCATCGGCACGAGTTATACGGGCACTTTCGCACAGGGCTCGCTACCCGATGCGAAAGGGGCGTCGTCTAACCAAATGCTATAGTCCGCGATGGCTTGACATTGCCAGTGGCCTTTATACCCCTTTCACTGCTTAACAGGTGCACGGGACACGGGATGAACATGATAATTGCTTAATGATATACAAGTTCATATGCTTGCCTCAAAATATGTTAACATGCAAATCGAACAGGATGGTTAGAAAGATCATTGAAATAGCTAGCTAACATGTTTACGAAACTTCTTGAATCAAATGTAGAGCTTGGATTTAATTAGCCATTCGCCAGTACATGTGTTTCGTGCTAATCCTTGCTCTTTGCAGGTCCCGCGAACCAGAAAGGACGTGCCAGCTAGCTCGGCAGCGTTCGTGACTTTTGAAGCTTCGGCTGTGCGTCGAAGACTTACTCTGCGACTCCACTTTTGAAGGCTCTCGACAGTCCAAAAAAAATGGCTCAGCCTCCCTCCCATCCAGGTCAATGGAGTACTTGTGTATATTGAGGGATGTGTGCAATATATGGAACGGCTATCTCATCGGCACTCTTTTGTAATCGAGTCATGTTGTAGCCCGTGCGGCAATGAGTCTTGTATCGGAGTCTGTAAAAGATGTTCATTATCAATAAAGATCAAGTTTCCTTTACTTATTGTGTGTATCAATTTGTCTGCATACTCTCTTAGATCTCGTGTCTCGGATTACCTTATGACTAGGCCTTATGCGATCGCAATTTAGGTTCGTACGGCATCACGTCCGGGGGACGACTATCGATTCGAAGGAATCGGGGCGTGACAATTACTAGAGACAAATTATATGCAGGAATAGAAATGATTCAATCTAAACCCATTTAATAAGACCCAAACCAAGCCCAAACAATCCAAAGCTAACTAAGCCCACTGTTGTTGTTTCTAAATTTCTTTTATTTCCAGTTCAGCCCAACATCCAACAAAACCTAAGTATAACCATCTCCCTTTTAATTATATATACATTTTAAAGCCTTGATCCCACCCTGTCAACCAGTGGTGGTGGCCCACCCTCAATTCTCGCAGGGTCTTGAGAACAAGGCACAACAACAGCTCCTTGGAAACCAAAGAGTCACCTGGCATCTCGGTTTCCAAGGACTTCCAAAACAAAAAAGAGAGGCAAGTCACTCATCACTCTCTATCAGTAAACCACCCAAAATAATTCCTATACAAACATAGGGCTATAATTCCCATGTTCAGGAACCAACCCGAAAGTAATTTTTTCTAATATATTCAAGTCACCCAGCCATCCCTCTCTCCTCACATTTTTCCACAGCTAACCCACTCACCTACTCCACTCATAGCCGAACAAGGACACACGCAACCATCTTTTCTTCTTTAGCACTACACATCAAATCGATCTTTCGAAATTTGAAAGGTCAAACTGACCCTTATAATTCACGTCAGCTTGGAAGGCCCACTCATTCTTCTGTACTCCTCTTTTCCTTCTCAACAACCCATTCATTAACACTCAGCACTTAAGAAAACATTCCTCCATACTTCTTCTCCTATTCCTTATGGTCCCTCTCACTTCTCAGTCCCATCTTTTTCTTATTCTACTTCTTCAACTATTCTCAGCTCAAAATTTCCATCCCACTCTCTAATCCGACTTCTTCTCCATACTACTTCACAACCCCTCTTAAGAAAATTAAACAAGCCCACTTAACAGCCCCTCCCATAATAGCCGACACCCAAACCCAAGATGGAGAACATCAAAAAGAAAAAGAGGGTTCCAGAAGATCGAGACGGGGCTACCTCGTCGACGTCGAACCATGGCAGAGGTCCGAGAGTTTCGAGTTGGTGCTGTAGTCGAGGTCAAATCTCGTCCAGTACGTCAAACTCCGACTGGGGCGACGACGACGCTTCCTTGTGGAGGTGGTGGTAGCTCCTCGTCAAGGAATGAGAAAGGAAAACGTCGGCCGGCGGAGATCCAGGCGACTGGGCGCGGGGTCTTTCCACGCGGTGGCGGACGAGGTTCTCAAGGCGGGAGACGGCTGAGGCTCCGATCGGCTCGGTGTCTTGACGGCACAGCAGATCCGATGAGCGATGGCCGGCTACGACCAGGGCACGATTCGATCCAGTGGCGGTTCGACAAAACTCCTGGCGAACGGAGCTCCAGAGAGGCGGTGGTGTCGTCCTCAACTCCGGTGCTTCGTCTCGAGGAGATCCCGATCGGCTCGATGGAGTGGCCTGGTGGTGACGAACTCCGACAAGGGATGGTGGTGCTCGGCCACAGTGTCAGTAGAGAGAGAGAGAGAGAATGAGTGTACTGTGGTGTGTCAGAGTTTTATGAATCGTGTACATTTATAATAAAATAATTAGGGTATGTGTGTACAGTGGGGAGTGGCACTGCTGTAAATAGGCATAGATCTGGGGGTATACTATAGTGGCAGAGATGTAATAACAAATAGATCTGGGGGTAGGAAATAATCATTGGTAACAGAATTTCAATTTCAAATTTAAACAGATTTTCAAACAGCTTTTCAAAACCAATTATTCCCTCCAATAATTTCAACATTTTCCAAAAGATTTTAAATTCAAAATAGCAACAGATTTTCAATGGTACACAAAATTTTCAACTTAGTGTTCCCTCCAACAGTTTTAAAACAAATTTCAAAATACAAAACTGTTTTAACAGATTTTATCAATTACAAATTACCAACTGTTAATAAAACATTTACTGCTTCCTCCAATAAAATAAATCCAAAAATAATTATCAACCATTTATCATAATTAACAGTTAATAATAAATTACAACTCAATCAATATTAATAATCAATAACAATATTGCAATTCATCTTAAGTACTCAATTTGGTATTAAAAATATTTTTCAAATTGAGGAAAATCTGAAATTCATTTTAATCGAAATTAGATTTTTTGTAAGAAATAATATTTAAATCCAAAGAAAATTAGAAAAACCCTAAAATTTACCAAACATGATTTTGGAAGTTACAATGTTTTATCCTTAACACCAAAGACAACTTAGGCAAATTTGATGCCAAAGCTGACGATGGTATATTCCTTGACTATGCGGCCAAGAGCAAGGGATATAGAGTGTTCAACAAACACTCATTAATTGTGGAAGAGTTTACAAATGTGACTTTCGATGAGGATAACAGTGCAGCAGCTACTCTTGATGATGATGTTGAGCCATCAACTTCTACTCCAATGAATACCACCACTGAAACCAATTCTCTGGAGAGCTTGCCAAAGAAATTTTCTTTCAAGCCGTCACATCCAAAAAATTTGGTTATATATGAGGTTTCACGTGGAGTAAGTACTAGATCATCAATAAGAGACTCCATTGCTAGTACTGCCTTCATTTCACAAATTGAGCCCAAAAACATTGTAGAAGCTTTTAATGATGAATTTTGGATTTCTGCCATGCAAGAAGAACTCAACCAATTCAAGAGGAGCCAAGTTTGGAAACTTGTTCCTAGGCCAATATATCACTCGATTATTGGTACTAAATGGGTTTTTCGAAACAAAGTAAAGGAAGATGGTTCAGTTACAAGCAACAAAGCTCGTCTAGTAGCTTAAGGATACAACCAAGAGGAAGGTATCGAGTACGATGAGACGTATGCTCCTGTTGCGAGATTGGAATCCATTCGGATGCTTTGCGCATTTGCTAATTTTCAAAATTTTAAATTATTTCAAATGGATGTTAAAAGTGCTTTCTTGAATGGATTTATTAAGGAGGAAGTTTATGTAAAATAACCCCCTAGTTTTGAAAATCACAAATTTCTCGACCATATTTTCAAGCTCAAGAAAGCTCTATATGGCCTCAAACAAGCCCCTAGAGCTTGGTATGAACGGCTAAGCAATTTCTTGCTTGAAAAAGGTTTTTCAAAAGGGAAAATTGACACTACACTTTTCATAAAATCTTTCAAAGACACTATTCTCTTAGTGCAAATTTACGTTGATGATATTATATTTGTTTCTACTGATGAAACTCTCTGTCAAGATTTTGCCAAGTGTATGTAGACTGAGTTTGAGATGAGCATGATGGGGGAGCTCAATTACTTTCTTAGACTGCAAGTCAAACAAACACCAAATTGAACTTTTATCTGTCAGTCAAAGTATACAAAGGACATGCTGAAGAAATTCGACCTTGACAACGTCAAACCAATCAGCACTCTAATGGCTACTACAACTAAACTAGAACCAGATGAAAGCGGCAAACCTGTGGATCAACGTAAGTATCGAGGTATGATAGGCAGTCTACTTTATTTAACTGCTAGTCGCCCTGATATTATGTTTAGCGTTTGCCTGTGTGCTAGATATCAAGCTAATCTTAAGGAATCACACATGTCTGCTGTTAAGCGTATCTTTCGATACCTTAAGGGTACGATTACAGTGGGCCTATGGTATCCCAAATCAACATTATTTGACCTCATTAGTTACTCTGATGCTGATTTCGCCGGATGCAAGGTCGACCGTAAAAGTACGAGCGACACGTGTCATTTATAAGAAAAGGCTTTAGTCTCTTGGTTTAGCAAAAAGCAGAATTATGTCGCACTATCCACAACAGAAGCTGAATATATCGCAGCTGGTCGTTGTTGTGCACAAATTCTGTGGATGAAGCAAACCCTTGAAGACTATAATTTATCTTTTATGCACATTTCTATATATTGTGACAACACTAGTGCTATAAATCTTACTAAGAACCCCATATGTCACTCACGCACGAAGCACATTGAAATACGTCACCACTTTTTGCGTGATCACCAGCAAAATGGGACTATTAACTTAGAATTTATTGACACTGATCATCAGCTAGCAGATTTCTTTACCAAATCACTATCCGAAGAGCGTTTTAACTTTTTTTGTCGTGAACTAGGAATTTTGGATGAAGTTGTTATTCATTAAAGTAACCTGCGTAAATATCGATTATGTCTTGATTCTTTATGATGAAATTGCTATGGGTACAAGCCGAAAGGGTCCTTCTGACAATAAGGTGTAAAAGCCTAAGCGACACGGTGTACTAGTCCTCAGGACGACGGCTAACTGGGATCCGGCCCCTGCAGCTACCCCATGGCAGGTTCAAAATATTGAATTGTGGCATATTTCCTTGTTTGTTACATGGTTTACTTTTATTTATCACAGGCTAAAATTCAAATTTTCAAACTTTACTTTGATTCAGCATTGACTTTTTTTCTATTCTCTACTTGGTTTTCTCATTTTTGTATATGCATCTACTTATTATCATATTCCTTTTAGTCTTTTTTTTTGATCAAACTTCTTTTTTGCCTGATTTCTGTTCTGGCTACAGAAACCAGAATTCGGGCCGAACACTGTCTTACCCAGAGTTCGGGCCGAATTCGGTCTGGCTGTTCCAGAACCGAAAGCAGCCTCAGCCGCTGATCAGAATATGATCCAATGGTCCACATTTGCTCCGACCATTCGAACCCTTACACTAAAAACTGGGTTCCCCTCTTCTCTCTCCTCCATTGCTACCTTCTAAACTTCTCCAAACTATTTTTCTCCAAACCCTAACCCTAGTTCTTCCATCATAGAGCATATTTCTTTCTCAAAATTCAAGGAGAAGGATTCTCTCACAATTCTCCTTCATCTTTTATCATCAAATTGAGGTATATTTCCACACTTCTCTCCATCTAAATTTCCTTAATTTTCTTCATCATTTCATGGCTCCCAAGTTGTTCAATAGAGGGAAAAGACTTCGAATCGAGGGTGCATCCTCTTCGAATGCTCATCCTCGTATTGAACCACCCGTTGAACAACCCAATCAACAACCTATTCACCCGTTGTTCAACCCACCTCGTCTACTCGACCCCAACACGTACGATGACCGAATATTTGTATCACCTGACGCTTCCAATGAGTGGTTTAGTGATTTTCGATCACATCCGGTGTATGCGGTCACCCTATAAATTTTACTATCTTTTCACAATATGATTCACTCTTTCATGATCTATGTCTTGATGAACTTGTCACCACCAATTCGGTTGTCTATCTCAATGCCATCCAAATGTTTTATTGCAACCTTACTCACAATGATACTCATATATTTTCACGGGTTGCGGACATTGATATCTCTTTTAATGATTTTGACTTGGCCGAACACCTTGAACTTCAGGAGCCAAACTCATGTGAGAAACTTGTTGAAGCTCGCAAGTTTCAATTTTCTGATGGATCATCCCTAGAAAGCTTTAAGGACGACTTGTGTACCCCTAACACACGTCCTCGCAAGCTTCTCGCCAAGTTTCTCAATCCTTACTTTTATGAACTTCATCGTATTATTTTTAATACGATTCTTCCCAAAGCGGGATCGACTGATGAGGTTACATACTTTGAAATCTCTGCTTTGTATCACCTTCATTTTTATGTTCCTTTTAATCTTCCACGTACCATGATGGACTGGATGATTAATGTCAGGAAGAAACCAAGATCCTTGGTTTATGCTCTTTATCTTCCTATGATCTTTCGTGCTTTTCGTGTACCTCTTGATGAGTTCCAGTTCCTACCTGCCCCTGCCTTCCTCTCTAAGGCACGGTGGCTTCAGGCAGCAGTTGGCTCACCTGTTGTGTCTGAGCACTCTGATGATGAGCCCGACGCACTTCCTCTTGTACAGGATGCACCTCCTCTTTCTGCTACTCTTGAGTCACTACAGACTATGCTTCGCGATCGATTCACTTTAGAGGATGATTGCTGGACTCAGCTTGACTACCGAACCACCCTGCAGGTGAGTGCCATCAGTAACTCACTGCACGATATTCGGTACTCTATGTCTCGGGATCCTTCCTTGCCTATTCCTATGGAGCGGGACCCTGGTCGCGAAGGATACCATATCGATGACCCTTGGGTTATCCGTTACCTGGATCCGGATGCGGCTTTCGTGGACCCTCATCGTTCCTTCACTGATCCATCCAACGACGCTGGGCCTTCACGAGCTCGATGATGGATATGGATTTCTATTTGCTACTGCTGAGGATCGTAGTTTATGCTTTTATGCATTTTTAGTTGATGTAGTTGTTTTTTATTTCTGCACTTTGGTTGTAGTAGAACTCATTATGTGACTCTTGGAGACATTTTATTATGCCTTTTATTAGTTTATGAAGTTTATCATTATTATTTTTGGTGTGCTTGCCAATCATTATTTCTGGTTGTTTGATAAATACCAAAAGGGGGAGAAATATTTTGCTATATTCATATTACATCATCATATCATTTTTCTGGCTTTGTGTATATGTACTTTGGGAAAAAATGTTTTTATCAGGACAACAGATTCAAAGCAATGTTTATGGGGGAGCTATTGCTAGCTCTGCACTAATTACGGCGGAGCAACGCTACTGCTTTAATGTGTCCAGGTATGAAAATTGAATATACAAATATCATTTTGTCAATTATAAATATGGGGAGATTGTTGACATAATATCACAGTCAACCAAATATTGATACAATTGACAAACATGATACTTGTAATATTTCAATATGACACATGAAGACTGAATTCAGTACAAGCCAGACGACAGCTCGTACCGACAATGCTTCATATTTTGAGTCTGTATTTTACATTTTTATTGAGTCTAGACTTATGTAAACTGAGCTGTGCTGAGCATCTGAGACTTAACCTATACCCATACCTCAAATCAAAAGTTCCACAAAAATCTAAAATAAGCCCATCTATCCATTAGGCCTATTCTGTGCTCTGGAGACAGAGTTCGGGTCGAACTCTGCCTCCATACAGAGTTCGGGCCAAACTCTGCCTCCTAAAATTCAGGACCCTAATTTTTAGGGTTGGCTGGATGCAAGTTGTCCAACGGCCAAATTTTTGAATATTCCAACCAGAATTCTGGCCGAATTCTGCCTGTATGGTATCCTATAAATAGGCCATAAATTCTCTCATTTTTATTTATCCAATCTTCTCTTCTCTTCTCTCTAAAGCCTTATACAAGCCATACCCTTCTCATTTACTAGCCACAAGCTTCCTAAGCCTCAAAGTGCTCAGTACTTTTCAGTTAGGAGTTTGTGCAAGAGTTCAAGAAATCGCTTAGAAAATTCCAAGCATCGCCACTGCGATCTCTGTAAGAAGTTGACATGCTCTTCTGAAGAAAAGACATGAGGTGTAATTACTATTTCACAAATAGTGTATTTAATCCTGAGCTAGAGTTCTCAGGCCTGGACTAGTCCTCCACGAGAAAAACACTACAACAAATATGGCCTATAATAGCATACGCAGAACGCTATAGAAAGCCTTCTATAGCAGATTCTGTCTGCTATGATCGCCCACGCTATAGTATGTCCAGACATGTGAACGCTATAACATTATAGCGTTCATGAATGCTGTAGAAGGTTTATAGCGTTCGTATATGCTGTTGATGGTTTATAGCGTTTATGAATGCTGTAAATACTTTATAGCATTCTAGAATGTTGTAGATAGTTTATAGCGTTCGTGAGTGCTGTGGATTACTTATAGCGTTTATGAATGCTGTAGATTATTTATAGCGTTTGTGAATGCTGTGGATGATTTATAGCGTTTGATGAATGGTTTGATTTATTATAGCGTTCATCATATGCTATCGTGGTAGCAACAATTTAGACGTTTTGAGTGCTATAAACCTGCTACAGAATTTCATATTATTTCATATCTGCTACAGAATTTCATATTTCATAACCTGTTTTGTATCACATATAAATAACAATAATCACAGACAATTTCAATCGCAACTTGCATTTCGATCAATCAAGATATAGTAAAGAATTGCCAAAATATGAAATGTTTCATTAGAACATTCAAGATGTACAAAAAGTAGTAGTCATTAAAACATTCAAGATGTAGAAAAAGTAGTTATACGCCAAAATAAACCATTACATTTACAAAGTATCTGTAGTCCAAAATAAACCATTCCATTTACAAATATCTGTAGGCCAAAAAAACAGCTCGCCTCTTTCCTTCTAGCAGCTATCCACAACCTTCAAAAACATACACGCCAACCTGCACAAAATTGAGAAGACTTTATATAAAACATTCGAAATATAAAACAAAGACTTTATATAAAACATTCGAAATATAACTGAAGGACTGCCAGATAATATAAGTCTGTATTAGGCAAAAAATCTTGACCATCTTATCACTAAAGATCTGAGAATAATATTAACAGTGGCAGGAAAGTCTTTGTCCAACTGCTATGAGATCCAACTACTACATCTCATAGAAGAAAAATTATAAGATTATAACATAATGATAAACTTATATACAAGCTACGAATCAAGGACACTCCAAAAGGTTGTGCAGTATTTGTGTCGCATTGTATTGGACATGGCACAAATACTCTATCATAATTTATATAAAACATTAAAACAAAGACTTTATATAAAACATTCGAAATATAACTGAAGGACTGCCAGATAATATAAGTCTGTATTAGGCAAAAAATCTTGACCATCTTATCACTAAAGATCTGAGAATAATATTAACAGTGGCAGGAAAGTCTTTGTCCAACTGCTATGAGATCAAACTACTACATCTCATAGAAGAAAAATTATAAGATTATAACATAATGATAAACTTATATACAAGCTACGAATCAAGGACACTCCAAAAGGTTGTGCAGTATTTGTGTCGCATTGTATTGGACATGGCACAGATACTCTATCATAATTTAAATCCATCCATCCTGGTCCAAATCAAATTTGAATCAAGAATACCAGGTATTTTTTATTGATCATGTTTTGCTGTTGGTATGTGTAATTAATTAGTATTATGTTTAAAAGGTTAAGTTTATAAGCATTGATCCAAAACCTGGACCAACCTTCCCATTGCAACCCTACCTTTTACTACTTAATAGGAAATATAAAATATTCAAACCTAAGAAGCCATGGACACATTGTCTTCATCAGCATGTTTTTAGCTCACAGACACAAACTCGTGTAAAATTTTGTTAGTTGTATGAAATGTATCCTCAATTTGGTAGTTGAAAAAAATCAAGGGTTATGAGAACAATTTGTATTAATTATTGTAGAATATCAAAGAGACATTGGAGTGAAAACGAGGAAATGATCCAAATAGAAGCAGACAAGTAACAATTTAAAAATAATTAAATAATATGACGAGAAAAAGACCTGCTTAGGAAATGGTCCAAGCTGGATTCTGCTAGTGCATATTCTATAAATATAAGGTCCATAACCAATTCAAATAGTAATGTTCCAGTTTCAACTGTCCAAATGTCAATGTGAGGTCAAAAAATAATCTATAATTGCCTGAAGTAACAAAATTATGTAATAGCTTCGGACAAACAACCAGACAGGGATAGCCTTCTCATTTCTAAATGGTATCACAGAAGTGCAAAATGCTCCATGTCTTAATAAATAGTAGTACAACAGAGAACAGAGATAATGAAAATGCTTCAGTTGCAAAAATCTCTTCTTCTCCATGTTGATCATATATTGCTCTCTTTTGTGAATCGCTTAAAAGCTAATTATGAGGGGTAAATATAAGGGCAAAAGGATAGCATCTACAAACTCTTTCTTCATTAATGTATGATTTTTTTACTAAAACATTTCCTCATGACAGATCATACTGTAAAATTACAGCAGAGAATATGTCGGAAGTTACAGTAGGTTGCAAAATAAATTTGTAAGAACCATGATGAACCAAAACGTTAAGAAACTTAATCGCATTCCCTTCAAACCAAATTAGTAAAACTACAGAAATCTAGCAAGTAAATCTTTAATCATGTAAATACTAGGTAGAGATTTTCTTTGCTTTAATCATAGAAATCAAAACTAGAACCATATATATTATCCCATAAAGCATCTGGCCAAAGAAGCCATCAGTATTATAAAACCTTAATTTAAAAAGCAAGGAATAACTGCTTTCAAGATTATACTTAACCTCTCTGTTAACTGACTTTAATTGCATTCTACCTTTCCACTCTCCAAGTCATTCCTTCCTCTCAACCTTAAGGGGGCGTTTGGTTCAAGTTTTTGAGGCTTGGGAATGGGATTTGAATTCCTTACCCATGTTTGGTATGTTTAGGATTGGGAATGAGGAGGGAATATGAGGGGGGTTAGGTGGAAAACTATTCCCAAGCCCCCCCTTGGGGTCAAAACTACCTAAAAGAACCCTAATGTAGATATTTATTGCCATTTAATTTTCATATATTGTTATACTAAGTTGTTCAGAAACATGTGCAGAGAGGTATTCTTCAAATTCTCGACTATTATTAGAAATGGTCATGTCACTTTAACCCTTGAACCTTAGCAGCATTACTGTGACACCCGTAAATTCTACATGAAAATATTTTAAATAATGATAGCTTTAAGTTCTAAAAAAGTTGACATAACCCTACCTGGATTACAACTTGGAAAAATAGGCCAGTGAAACAACTGGAGATAAATAGCATGGTATGCCACCGCCTATACAATGAAAAAGTCTTTATGAGGTAATCAGGTATGTAAAATTCAAGGTGTTGTTCAAGCCATTCATCCTATAAAACGTTATTGCTTGAATTCTACAAGAATCCCTGAAACTTGAGCTGCATATGCGCAAGTTTTGAATTTCTTAAAGGGGTAACCCTGCTTTCACCTGTTGGGTAAGAAAGCAAGAATTTAATGGAGAGGAGTTTAATATACATATATTCATCAACATGAAATGACCTGTTATGTAGGATTAGTTTCTTTTCTTTTTATATGCATGTGCTATTGATTTACTATCTATAAATAGCTAGGAATCCGTATTGTAACACTTATGATTCTGAATAACATAATTAATATGGTAGGATAACTCTGATAAAACCTGAAACATGCGCTCTTGATATCTTTCCAGCTCCAGTTATTTTGCCTCTATTCAATTTCTTTCCAGAGCTATGTCTTATGTACTTATTCACTATGTTACATGTATTGACCCTACTTTCTTAACACTCCATGCTGAATATGACTCACCCACATCTGTGAAGAACCCAAACATGGTTAAAATGATTTGGCATAATCATAATCATGTCAAACATAATTAAGATATGTGAAAGTAGCATTTCATTGCAGTGTTATTTCTAGAACTTTTAGGGGCCTACTTACTATTTAGTACATACTTAAATATATATATTAAGATCTAATGTTTTAAATATGTATATAGATATGTTTTCACAAGTATATACATCTTAATCTATGCATTGCCCGTATCTCAATTCTTTTTAAAAATGTTGTATTACGATGTCGTGTCTGTATCCGTGTCAAGGCTCGAGTATCAATATCGATTGTTTCAGTAGTTTCGGCAGTTTGGATCAGAGTATCAGGTTTATCATTTCGGAAAGCCAACAATGATAAAGAATATACACAACAGCAGACATACATTTCTCTACTGGTATGACTAGCTGGGAATACCTTATCCCCATAGCTATATATTGAAGAAACATTATTTGCTCTTGGCACCATATAATATATTGGCAACAAATACGTTGCAAAATCAATTTGGACTGGAAACTATTTTCTGATAAATTTGGAGGGAACTCATAACTCTGCTCCAGAAAGAAATAACCATAGCAGAAAGAAACCACCATAGCAAAAAAACAAGGATCTTAATGATGTATCATCCACAATTCTAAGCATTCAAATTATTCTTCTTACCATGAAGATAAATATTGCAGGTAAGAAGCATATACCTTAATAAGATACCAGTCTTTGTGTATGCACAGGTGGCTATTTTCGTAGCACATGCAAACCCATCAACTATTACATACTTAATGCATACTAATATATGCTAACACACAAATTCCTATCTACGGGTTCAATAACTGATATACACAAATACACACATATTGAAAGCAACAACTATCCATCTTCCCTCCTCTACCTAAATCCTACTTTCAGTTCAAATCTAATATATATACCATCAATACAATGATCCAAAATTAGTTGTCCATATTCTTACTTTTGTTTTCAGCTTTCATACAAATTAATCAAACACTTGGTGACCAACTAGCAAATCTCTAATTGACAGAAAAATAAATAAGGATCTATAGGAGTTTTGGAAATTACCTACTGAAGATTACTCTTCAGTGAACATCCAATGCAATGAACTAACACAAGGGGAAGCACCCAACTCCCCCTAGCTTAAACTCCTTCTCCACAAGGATCAGCCAACTCCAATTTCGACCCGAGCATAGGTCAGCTCTTTGGTGACTGCTCGACACAACTCGAATCCAAGATCAAACAGCTCAATAACTCTAAAAGCAACAAAATTTAGTCCAAATTTTGAGTGATTTCTACCTGATCGACGACTTTGAAGACGGCCTTTCCCTACCTTGCCTTCGCCTCCTCCGCGAGCGCCTAAACAGAAAAGGAACCTAAAGTCGAAGTCAAGAACTAGTTTCGAATCTAAACGACAAAAGGAGCCCTAACCCTGATCCTCACCTTGGCGAACCCCTTGGCGGTGCTGATCTGTGTGCCGAAGAACACTATGACCTTCTTCCTTTCGTCTTCGACCTCCGGATCTTTCACCTTCGATGCGATCAGCGGCTTCAGCGACTCAATCAACTGGGTTGTCTTCCCGAACGAGGAGCGGTGCATAAGGAAGAAGGAGGCGAGTTCGAGCACGACAATGGAGGTGGTGATGGGGACGAGGAGTTGTCGATTATTGACGATCGTGACGGCCTCCGGTGGGATCCCTTCGGTGCCGAGCTTGCTGGTGAGTATCGCTGTCATGAGGTCGAGCAGTCGAAGTAGGGTTTCTTACGGATCAGAGGAGAGAGATTTGGAGGAAGAGAAATTTTTGACATGGTGAAGGTAACATAGTGAGAGGGAGAGAGAGGGAGAGAGAGAGGGGGAGCTGAATCGTGAGAAAGAGAGAAGGAAATAAGAAGGGGGGATTTTCGTGAACCCAAATAAAATGAGCGGGCTGATTCGGGAGGAGGGATTTAGAAATTTGGGAGGGACTTCTTGATTTGGGAGGAGGGATTTAGAAATTTGAAGAAAATTTTTAGAATATGCTGCCTATTAAAAAAAATTTCATTACTAATCTTTTTTTTTTACATAGATGAATCTTATATATTCTACAACATTCAGAAAACGCTATATATATATATATATTTTTATAGCACTACAGAAAGAACGTTATTGTTGATAACATTCTATAGCGGGGACACTTAAACGCTATAGAAAAACTGCTATTGTAGGCCCTATTTGTTGTAGTAAAACCAGGTTAAAATTTGCTGTGTTTGCGTATGCTTTCTTACTCTTTACTATTTCTGCATTTACTCTGATTATTTACTGTTGGTAAATGAGTTTAATTTTTAATTGGACATTATTGTCATAAACTCTATTCATCCCCCCTCTAGAGTTGCCTATTTATTCTTCAGAATTAGCATCAAGTGAGGTGGTGGCAGGTACCATTCTCGTCAAATCTTTTTCAGCATCAGTATTATTTGATTCGGGTGCATCACATTTATTTATGTCTGAACGATTCGCAACACGGATAGGACTGGAGTCCGAGTCATTATTAGTAAGGCTCAATATACTTATTGGTAGCGGTCTTGTGGGGGTAGATAGGGTCTTTTCCTCGTGTCGAATCGTAGTTAGCGGTAGAGAGTTTTCTGCTAGATTGATAGAATTTTCGATGGACGACTATAATGTAGTCCTAGAAATGGATTGGTTGAAGGATTAATACGCAAAAATAGACTGCCATATTGGCAGGATTATTTTTGGTATTTCAGGCAAATCAGAGTTTTTTTTTTCCAGAGACGAAGTAGAACCTTCTCCACCAGTCTTGCGAATGGCAGTAGCAGTAGCAGTTCAGTTTGCCAGAGAGTAGAAGAGTTTCCTAATGTATTTCCCGAAGAGCTTCCAGGCATGCCCCCAGAGAAAAAGATAGAGTTCACCATTGATTTGCTTCCAGGGACGGCACCAGTGTCAGAGAGAGTCTACAGAATGACACCTTCAGAATTGGAGATCTTGTATAAGATGACTGAAGAACTCAGAACCAAGGGATTCATTCGTGCTAGTGGATCGCCTTGGGGAGTCTCGATGCTTCTTATGAAAAAAATGGTACGTTAAGATTATGTGTTGATTATTGTACCTTGAACTCTGTAATAATCAAGAATAGATATCCCCTATTAAGGATAGATGATTTATTTGATCAACTCAGTAGAGCGGCAGTATTCTCGAAGATTAACTTACAGTCAGGATACCATCAGATCAGAGTCAGAGAGCAAGACATCCCGAAGATATCATTCAGATCAAGATATGGGCATTGGAAGTTCTTTGTTATGCCATTTGGAGCGACCAATGCGCCAGCCGTATTCATGGACCTCATGAATCGTATCTTCATGCCCTACTTGGACTAGTTCGTATAGTATTTATAGATGACGTCTTAGTCTATAACAAGAATGAAGAAGAGCATGAGCAGCATCTCCGTGTAATCCTTCAGATTCTCAGAGAGCACCAGTTGTACGTGAAGTTCAGCAAGTAAAATTTTTGGCTTGATCGCATTTTGTACTTAGGTCATATCATCACCAGAGGTAGAGTGGAAGTGGACCCCCAGAAGATTATGGCTATAGAGACATGGCCGGTATCTAGAACCGTCGCAGAAGTTCAAAGTTTCCTAGGATTGGCCGGCTATTACCGGCGGTTTGTATCAGACTTTGCTCGACACCATTGACGCAGTTGACCCGCAAGGATGTGCAGTTTGCTTGGACAGTAGAGTGTCAGAGTTCATTCGAGAAGTTGAAGTAAGGATTGATGATGGCACCCATTCTCACGCTTTTAGATGGGACTGGAGGATTTTCAGTTTATTGTGATGCCTCCGACAAAGGATTGGGATGCGTATTGATGCAGCATGGAAAGGTAGTAGCTTATGTGTCACGTCAGCTTTGTGATCATGAAAGAAATTACCCAACCCATGACTTGGAATTAGCAGCGGTGGTTTTTGTACTTATGTTGTGGAGGCATTATTTGTATGGAGATCGGGTAGAGATTTTCACCGACCACAAGAGTCTTAAGTATGTGTTTACCCAGAAGGATCTTAACATGCATCAGAGGAGATGGCTAGAGCTACTTGTGGATTACGATATCAACCTGCAGTATCATCCTGGAAAGGCCAACGTTGTTGCAGATGCATTGAGCAGAAGAGCCAGAGTTTATTTTCTAACAGCATAGCCAGAGTTGTTAGCAGATCTTCAGAAGATGGGTATTAAAGTTGTTCTTCCCACCAATGTGGCATTGATGGCCAGTATGCAAGTTCAGTCCAGTATAGTTAAGAGGATTAAGTTAGCTCAGTCAACGGATTCTAAGTTTCAGCGGCTTAGGACAAAATGTGTAGCAGAACGGAGAGCAGAGTTATGTATTCATGAGGATGGTACACTTCGACATGTATGGAAGACGTCTTTGAGTACCCAGTAATGACATCAGACAAGAGATCATGGCAGACACTACCAAAATATGCTCAATTAGCGACGGAATTATTCCGTCGGTATTAGCGACGGTTTCGTGGCCGCTCAGCGACTGTTTACCGACTACAATCTTTTGTCATTTTTATTTTAATTTTAGGGGGAGAAAAGGTCGTATATCCGTCGCTAGAGTGTCGGTGTTGTAGCGACGGAGTTTCCGTAGTCGCTACACAGTCGATTATTTGGCAGAAATTGTGTAGAAAATTGGCGGGTCATATTTTCGATGCCTTAACGACGGATATTCAGTCGGCACTTACCAAAATAGGCGACTGCTTGGCGACGGTATTTTACCAGTCGCTAGTCCGTCGCTATATAAACGTACCAGACTTTAAATGAAACGGCGGGGGGAACTTTTCGTATTCCTCCCAAATTTACTCTCTCTCCTCTCTCTCTCTCTCTCTCGCCGGTGTCGGCTTCGGTGATCGGCGTCGGTGTCGTCGTCGGCGTCGGCGTCCTCTTCTCTCTCTCTCTCCCGAAGGTAACCCCCTCTCTGTCTCTCTCTCTCGCGGTGTCGTATAGGGGCTGGGCGGCGCGCTTGGGGCTGGGCCGTCCGTGGCTTGGCGGCTGGCTTGGGTCGGGGGCTGGGCGGTGGGCTTGGGGCTGGGGCGTCGGGTGCTGGGCGGCGGGCTTGGGGCTGGGGAGTCGGGGACTGGGCGGCTGGCTTGGGTCGGGGTCTGGGCGGTGGGCTTGGGACGGGGGCGTCGGGGTCTGGGAGGCGGGCTTGGGGTTGGGGCGTCGGGGGCTGGGCGGGGGCGTCGGGGTCTGGGAGGCGGGCTTGGGGTTGGGGCGTCGGGGGCTGGGCGGCTGGCTTGGGTCGGGGTCTGGGCGGTGGGCTTGGGGCGGGGGCGTCGGGGTCTGGGAGGCGGGCTTGGGGTTGGGGCGTCGGGGGCTGGACGGCTTGCTTGGGTCGGGGTCTGGGCGATGGGCTTCGGGCGGGGGCGTCGGGGTCTGGGAGGCGGGCTTTGGGTTGGGGCGTCGGGGGCTGGGCGGCTGGCTTGGGTCGGGGGCTGGGCGGTGGGCTTGGGGCGGCGGCGTCGGGGGCTGGGAGGCTGGCTTGGGACGGGGGCGTCGGAGGCTGGGCGGTTGGCTTGGGTTGGGGGCTGGGCGGTGGGCTTGGGGCGGCGACGTCGGAGGCTGGGCGGCTAGCTTGGGACGGGTGTGTCGGGGCTATTTGCAACCAACGCACACCCATAAGCACTCTTCATATATATATGCAACCGAACTACTGGACGACGGATTTGGGGCGGCGGGCTTTGGTCGGGGGCGGCGGGTGGCTTTGCTTCTCAAATTCATCTGAGTTTATATATTAGCTAAATAATATGTTATCCATATTGGGTGTTCCATTAGTTTGGTGGTGTTTGGATTAGTAAATATGAATATATATGGGGTTTGGATTCATGGTGTATATGTTCACTGTCTCAAGGACAGTGCGAGTTCTATCAGTTGTGTGCTTCTGTATAGATGTATATATCTATACATCTAGCTGTGATATACATATGTGTATGTGACAATCTCAGTTAGCGACGGACTAGTTACCGGTTAGCGACGGATATTTCCAGCTCCATTAATTGTATTAATCTACGGTACGACATGGTGACGGATATTCCCTGCAGCCATTCGACTGGCGAGGCAGAAACTATGTTGCCGTAGATAAGGTTGCCTGTCCTCCGACCCTCATCCCTCGGCAATGATGATAGGACAACGTATCACTATATCTTATATAGTAGTAGATGATGTCTTAGTATTACATTATGTGAGTTCATCTTGATTCTGTTACGTACGTCCTTCAGATACTAGATACGATAAGGTTAACATATACTACACGATATGTATACAGAATATAGATGATTCACACAAATGTATGCTAGAATGAATCATGGGTTGTGTTCTGAGCCATCCGTTCTCACACTTAAAACACATAGGAATTAGTAGTGTGAGAGCGTCGGAGAGAGTGAGAGCGCCGAAGGGGAAAGGAGAGAGAGAGTAAAATAGTATGACATGGTGAAGTAGTACTGTATTTTGGCTCCAGTTCCAGCTCCATTTGATCTACGGTACGACATGGTGATCAGGACATAGTACCTGCAGCCATTCGACTGGCGAGGCAGAAACTATGTAGCCGTAGATAAAGTTGACTGTCTTCCGACCCTCATCCCTCGGCAATGATGATACGACAACCTATCACTATATCTTATATAGTAGTAGATGATGTCTTAGTATTACATTATGTGAGTTCATCTTGATTCTGTTACGTACGTCCTTCAGATACTAGATACGAGAGGAATATATACTACACCATATGTACAGAACATAGATGATTCACACTAATGTATGCTTGAATGAATCTTGGGTTGTCTTCTGAGCCATCCGTTCTCACACTTGGCAAAAAATCAAATTTTTTATACTTTATCGGCTTTCGAAAATGTACTCAAATTACATTATGTTCCTTTAGTTAGCTTGCTTCAGTTACAATTATATTATTTGTGACTGTCGATCTTACCAGATGGCACCCATGACCCGAGGAACGGCACGTCGTTTGAGGAAAACAGTAAATGCTGAGGTGGCTCCTCCTACAGTTAAGGAGGAAGTAGCACCGGTTACTAGTGAGACCGGGAGTTCTATTCATCCAGCACCGGTAGCTAGTAAGACCGAGAGGACTCTTCATGCAATCCTTGCAATGGACGACAGCTCTCCTCGCGCCAAAAATCTCGCTTTTTTGAGGTGGTTGCGTGAACGTATCCCTGAGCGTTTGCGTGAGCAGCGTGGTTCTCATTAGCTATTAGTACTTATTTATATTGGACTATTTGTATTGGGTTATTTTTGTATTAGACTATTTGTATTGGACTACATATTGAGTTGTTTTTGTATTAGACTATTTGTACTGTCCTCCGACCCTCATCCCTCGGCCATGATGATACGACAACCAACAAGAGAGAATACTAGATCCATCTCAGTATGACGTATACTCTGATAGATCACAATTACAAGAATGATATCAGTAGTGGGATTGAGTGCTGGAGGAGATATTATCAGAGTATACGTCCTACTCAGATGGATCTTCCACCGTTACTAATTTTTTCTGACAGCATAGTAGATGTGCTCCGTCAACAGATTCTTGCTCCGAGCCAAAACTTTGTCCCGGAGCTCAAGTAGACATCCTTCGGGTAGAGCTCGAGTGAGAGGTTCCTGACAGCATGGTGGTCTCATTTGTCAAAGTATCCGTGCTCATCCCACATTGGTTGTGGGACGAGCACGGATACTTTGACAAAGGAGACCACCATGCTGTCAGGAACCTCTCACTCGAGCTCTACACGAAGGATGTCCACTTGAGCTCCGGGGCAAAGTTTTGGCTCGAAGCCAGATTCTGTTGACGGAGCACATCCACCATGCTGTCAAAAAAAAAAAGTAACGGTGAGAGACCCATCTGAGTAGGACGTATACTCTGATAATATCCCCTCAAGCACTCAATCCCACTACTGATATCATTCTTGTAAAGGTGATCTCTCAGAGTATACGTCCTACTCAGATGGATCTCTCAGAGTATCCTCTCCGGTTGGTTGTGTTCTGAGCCATCCGTCCCAGGGATTTGATTCTATATTTTGGTTTCTGTATTTTGGCTCCAGCTCCATTTGTATATACGGTACGACATGGTGATCAGGACATAGTCCCTGCAGCCATTCGTCTGGCGAGGCAGAAACTATGTAGCCGTAGATAAAGTTGACTGTCTTTCGACCCTTATCCTTCGGCAATGATGATACGACAACCTATCACTATATCTTATATAGTAGTAGATGATGTCTTAGTATTACATTAGTGAGTTCATCTTGATTCTGTTACGTTCTTCAGATACTAGATACGATAAGAACATATGCTACACCATATGTACAGAATATAGATGATTCACACTAATGTATGCTAGAATGAATCTTGGCCTACATATATGAACTAGAACTGTGTCAATCTCTGGATTGTATTGGACTACGACATGGTGATCAGGACATATATAGTCCCTGCAGCCATTCGATTGGCGAGACAGAAACTATGTATCCGTAGATAAAGTTGACTGTTCTCCGACCCTCATCCCTCGGCAGTGATGATACGACAACCTATCACTAGAGGATACTCTGGGAGATCCATCTGTGTAGGACGTATACTCTGAGATATCACCTTTACAAGAATGATATCAGTAGTGGAATCGAGTGCTGGAGGAGATACTATCAGAGTATACGTCCTACTCAGATGGGTCTCTCACCGTTACTATTTTTTTCTGACAGCAAGGTGGATGTGCTCCGTCAACAGATTCTTTCTTTGAGCCAAAACTTTGCCCCGGAGCTCAAGTGAACATCCTTCGTGTAGAGCTCGAGTGAGAGGTTCCTGACAGCATGGTGGCCTCCTTTGTCAAAGTATCCGTGCTCATCCAACATTGGTTGTGGGACGAACACGGATACTTTAACAAAGGAGACCACCATGCTGTCAGGAACCTCTCACTCGAGCTCTACACCAAGGATGTCCACTTGAGCTCCGGGACAAAGTTTTGGCTCGGAGCAAGAATATGTGGACGGAGCACATCCACCATGCTGTCAGGAAAAATAGTAACGGTGAGAGACCCATCTGAGTAGGACGTATACTCTGATAGTATCTCCTCCAACACTCGATCCCACTACTGATATAATTCTTGTAAAGGTGATCTCTCAGATATACGTCCTACACAGATGGATCTCTCAGAGTATTCTCTCCGGTTGGGTTGTGTTCTGAGCCATCCGTTCTCACAGAGGGTCCTATTTTGGATTCTATATTTTGTATTTTGGTTTCTATATTTTGTATTTTGGTTTCTTTATTTTGTATTTTGGTTTCTGTATTTTGGCTCCAGCTCCATTTGCATTAATCTACGGTACGACATGGTGATCAGGACATAGTCCCTGCAGCCATTCGACTGGCGAGGCAGAAACTATGTAGCCGTAGATACGATAATTGGTGTGCATTAAATTCGTATGTGCATATTTGGTCTATGTGATTCTTGGATAATTGGTGTACATTATATATTGGTTTGGTTTATGCATATTTTTGTGAACAGGTAAAGTGCTGCACCATATGTACAGAACATAGATGATTCACACTAATGGTGATCAGGACATAGTCCCTGCAGCCATTCGACTGGCGAGGCAGAAACTATGCAAGTAGCCTTAGATAAAGTTGACTGTCCTCCGACCCTCATCCCTCGACAATGATGATACGACAACCTATCACTATATCTTATATAGTAGTAGATGATGTCTTAGTATTACATTAGTGAGTTCATCTTGATTCTGTTACGTCCTTCAGATACTAGATATGATAAGAACATATACTACACCATATGTACAGAACATAGATGATTCGCACTAATGTATGCTAGAATGAATCTTGGCTTGTGTTCTGAGCCATCCGTTCTGATCAAGCATCTTCCTTCTTCTCGTCCTCCACCATGGCTCTGAACAAATCTGCTCCTCCCTCTACTTTCCTTCTTCTTATTTGAATCTCTCAGCCACATATGACATCCAGCTCAAGTCTAGAGTCGGGGGAGAAGAAGTGGACAGGAAGAGGAGGAGAAGCAGCACAGCCGACGGCATGACCCGGAGGAAGTACAGAGGTTTTCTTCAACAGCCGTAGGAGAACTATAAGGATATATCTTTTCACAACATGTCATCTTGTCAAAGACCCTTCATGTGAATATCATGTTACTGCGGTGTCGGAAGACTAACATGTCATAAGTTTTTAACATGATTGTCACATTAAGGGTCTTTGACAAGATGATATGTTGTGAAAAGATATATCCTTATAGTTCTCCTACGTCTGTTGAAGAAAACCTCTGTACTTCCTCCGGGTCATGTCGCCGGCTGTGCTGCTTCCTCCTCCTCTTTCTGCCCACTTCTTCTCCCCCGACTCTACACTTGAGCTGGATGTCATATGTTGCTGAGAGAGTCAAATAAGAAGAAGAGAAGTAGAGGGAGGAGCAGATTTGTTCAGAGCCATGGTAGAGGAGAGGAGAAAGAAGATGCATGATCAGAACGGATGGCTCAGAACACAAGCCAAGATTCATTCTAGCATACATTAGTGTGAATCATCTATGTTCTGTACATATGGTGTAGTATATGTTCTTATCGTATCTAGTATATGAAGGACGTAATAGAATCAAGATGAACTCACTAATGTATGCTAGAATGAATCTCGGGTTGTGTTCTGAGCCATTCGTTCCGATACTTGGCAATTAAGCCATTCGACTGGCGAGGCAGAAACTATAAGGCTACTTGCATGTTCTTCCAACTTTAAATTACAAGATTACTATATTAGGTTAAATAAATCACTAACCTCATCACGGTGAGTCTTGGTGTAGCACTCAAATGTGGGGCACCTGTAATCTATGTGAGTTCATTTTGATTCTGTTACATCTTTCAGATACTAGATACGATAAGAACATATACTACACTATATGTACAGAACGTAGATGGTTCACACTAATGTATGCTAGAATGAATTTTGGGTTGTGTTCTGAGCCATTCGTTTCCATTCTTGGCAATTAAGCATGTGAAATAGAACTGATTATGTTTAGTTTGTCTTACGATACTGATTTTCACATCCAAATTGAAATGGATCGTTACTTCGTTGATTGTACATGGGTGTACTATAGCGGATCAACCTCCTGGACCGTAGGTACTTATAAGTATTGACCGTATCGGATTAGTATCGATCTATCGTTTTGGTATGGGCCGTATCGGTTGGTATTGGTCTTAGCGAATTGGTATCGTCCTATCCGATATGTATCGGCCGTATAGCTAGGATTCATATTGGCCTTATCGATTTGGTATCGGTCATATCCGATAGGTATCGGCCGTGTTGGATAAGTATAGACTATTTCGGATTAGTATCGTGGAAGGTTTAGTAACAACTGTACTTGGATTTCTCTCTTCTCGAGCTAGAATACCATTGCAAGAGAATCACCAGATCGTGATTGGCCAGTTACAGTAACATACATACTTCCTTTTCAATCTCGCTTTTTCTGATGGAAAAGGAAGTATGTATGTTACTGTAACTGGCCAATCACGATCTGGTGATTCTCTTGCAATGGTATTCTAGCTCGAGAAGAGAGAAATTCAAGTACAGTTGTTACTAAACCTTCCACGATACTAATCCGAAATAGTCTATACTTATCCAACACGGCCGATACCTATCGGATATGACCGATACCAAATCGATAAGGCCAATATGAATCCTAGCTATTCGGCCGATACATGTACATATCGGATTTAAGACGATACCAATTTGTTAAGGCCAATACCAATATGATACGTCCTATACCAAACTGATAGACCGATACTAATCTGATACACTAGATACTAAGTACATCTGGCCTATACCAGCGGATCCACAAATTACTGCACGATAGGCCCAACGACTCCAGTTACATCCGATTATTGGTGAGAACATGATTACATAGTAATTCTGTTAGTCTTGTGATACAGATTTTTACTCTCTTATGCTACCAACGTCACAACTTTTCCAGTACTGCTCCCTCTAATGATGATGAACGCAAAAAACCAACGTCACAACTTTTATAACTTGAGTAAATTTCTTTACCCTATATGAAAATTTCTGTTGTCAGAAAGATGGCTCCTAGGACTCGTCGAGGTGGTGCTGCTAGTCGAGGAAGGGGTCAAGGCAAGAAACCCTTGGAGGTCGACATAGAGGAAGTCTCCGTCATCAAACAAGAGCCGGTGACTGTTAAAGAGAAGGTGTTACCAAAGGTCGAGGTCAAGGAAGAACCGATGACCATCAGGGAAGAGATTCACTACAAGAAAAATGGCCTTTCTTGACGGTTGATTTCTTGACGTATGGCCAAACACGTCAAGAAAAATAGTTATCTTGACGGTTTTAGACATACGTCAAGAAAATACCCTTTTTTCTGTTAAGTATTAAAATTTGTCCATATTCCTTGACGTTTTTAGATGAAGCGTCAAGAAAATCCATTACATTACTTGACGGTTTGCTGATAACCGTCAAGTAATGCATATGCGAAAAAAATGCCGCGCACATTTTAGATGGCATTTTTGTAATTTTTTTGAAATTTTTTTTACTGTAGATTCTTTGTTGACGGTTCCGTGATCAATTTAATCGGTGCTCAGTTATTTTTTTCATTTCTCTCCCGAGCCTCTCTTCTCTCCATCCTCTCTCCATTTCTCCATGTGGCTGCTCTCCTCCGCCACCTCCTCTTTCTCCTCCCCAAACTCTCAGATGAAAACCTAGCCTCTAACGACCTCCAAACCCTAGCCGCAAACCTTAGATAGTTGGAGGATACCTCTCTTCCTTCGCCTCTTAACCTTCTTCCTCGTGGGATTCTTTCTCCAATGGAGACTGTTCTCTTCATATGGAGCAGCTGTGGCATTGTCGACATCATCAACTCCGTCCCCCTCAACAAGGAGAAGTCCAGCCAACAAGGAGAAGTCGACGGGAAGAAGAAGAGGCACAGCGGCGTGCTCCACTTCTTCGACGACACGACCGTCGACACCGATTTGAAGGAGGAGGAGGATCTCGATGAAGACGATGTCGACGTCGACCTCGAGGACGAGGAGGTACCTAGGTCCAATTTCTCTTTCCTTTATTATTTTAGGGTTTTTTCCTCAGTAAACTTAGGGTTTGATTCTTGCTCTCTGCGTATGATTTTAGGGTTTAGGTTTGCTTTAAATTTAGGGTTTGGTTTGCTTTAAATTTTCTATTATAGTTTAATTTTAATCAGGTGTAAAGAACATGATTTAAATTTTCTTGCTCTCTGCATAGCTTCGATCCCTCTTAGGTACAGCCTCCTCCTCCTTCGATCTCCCTCTCCGGTTAGGCTTAGGGTTTAGCATCATTCTCTTTCAAATTAAAGTTAGTATTTTTGTTTTTATTTCAAAGGAGCAGAAGCCATCGTGTAGTCTTCACTTTTTGCTCGACGCCGCTGGAGCTACCGAGCGGAGGGATAGAGGGCAGCTACGGAAGAGCGTCGAATCCATTTGCAGCTGCTCTGGAAGTACTACTCTTCACTTGGCGGCTCGTGGGGGGTGTATGGATTATATCAGAGAATTGCTTGCATGGGGTGCTGATCGGATTCAAAGAGATTCAGCTGGGTAAGCCATACACCCTATTCGTAGTTTGATTAGAACAAGTTATTCTGGAATGTCACTTAATCGGTATAATGGTGTTACCGTCAATTCAAGCTAACTTGTTCTAAAAATGTAGAAAAATGTATCGACACTGTCACGATCTATAAGGGGTTAATTCATAGTTTATTTTCTACCTGTTGTATTGTTTGCCAGAAGATATCTTAGATTGTTTATAAAATGGAATAAAAACTTCAAATGAGAAAGTCTAATAACCGACTTCTTCCTCTATTGTTACCGTTTCTGCGTTTCTGAGATTATTGATGTTTCCTTGTGCAAATCAATTCCTTGATACAATTTAGTTCTATTTTGGGTTAATTGCAGGAGAATACCATATGGAATAGCACTAAGGCGTAATCACGGGGCATGTGCTGCTCTGCTCAACCCGTCGACAGCAGAGCCTCTGGTATGGCCTTCTCCTCTCAAGTTCATCAGTGAACTCAATCCTGATGCGAAGGTTTTGTTGGAGACTGCCCTTATGGAGGCTAACAAGGAAAGGGAGAAGGATATCTTAAAGGGGACAACATTTTCCTTGCCATCCCCTGCTCATTCGGATGACAGTGTTGATGATGATGATATCTCCGAGGTAGACTAATTGCTCTTGCTTCAAAATCCATATCTCCAGGTTAAGATGAAATTAAAACCTCTACAATTTTGTTATAAATATGATTTTAGTTTTCCGCTGAACATTGGAATATTTCCATTCTTACATTTGCATCAGACCTTATCTAAGTATATAGGCATATGAAACTTCCTGTCCATACTCATTGCCGGCACCATATTGTTTATATGATCAAAGAGATACCATCTTTAAATTATATTCTGAACTAAATATGCTACCTTAAGGGCCTAAAATTGCCTTAGCATGATGTTCACCATTTATTGAAATTATGCTATAGTTCTAGTTCATAGCCATTATTATTTTCGACTCATGTGTGTGTGTATTAAGCGGTAATTCTACGACTATGTTGGTGGGTTGACTGATGTGCGTGTGTGTGTATAAGGCCATGTACAAACAAATATCACTATGTACTTATATAATGTATTAAGTGGTAATTCTACGACTATCCCAAAAGCAGGTTTAACAATGTTTATTTATGGCTTCGTCTTACACAACTAGCCTTATTTTTTGTTTTTATATTTCTAATTACCTTCATATTTGCAGTGTTGAATACTTCAAGGTACTGAATTGGGTTTCAATTTTTTCTAGGAGACGTTATTTGACGAGTTTGTCCTTGCTCACATATTTGGATGGTGGGGCAAAGCTATAATGATTCATAACCAACCACTTGTATGGGTAATTTCAATAGATTTTGAGTTGGTAATATCTCAAGCTAAACAACTCATAAATTGTATTCTTTTTTAATCTTCAATAACTTACAATGTGATGCAGCTCACTTTTTGCCATATGTTGCCAAACTTCAACGAATGTTGGTGGGATAGTATTATTTTGGATATTCTAATCTGCAACAGGTTTGGTGAGTCCAATTACTGTCATATTACACTATATGATTCTTCCATCTTTTTTTCCATGTCGAATTCTGTGCATATTTCTCAGTAAAATATTCTATATGTACGTCGGTATAAAATTTAACATTACATATAACTTGTTTTTCTATTGCAAGTAGGAAAAATGCTCCATATGCAATCTTAATAAAAAATAGACGTAGAAAAGTTACTAAGAGTGGATTTTTCGATTTTGTGAAATGTTGATAGCAACTGGTGTCTATTGTATATTTTATATATGTGACTATGTATGAGGAAGTGAACATTGGGTAGTGACTATAGTTAGGTTATTGAGGAAAACAAGAGGATGCTTGAAGAGCACTATGAGGATGTACCATCCTTCTGAAGTCTCTCTGCCCTCAAGGTCAAGGTATTAGGATAGGGCGGCCTTAAAAACCCCATAAGCCTAGATCGATCAAACCTGGCTTGGCCTTGTCAGGCCCAGTAAAAGCCCGGACCCAACCCAACTTAAACCGGGCTGGGTTGGGTTCAATCATTAGAAACGTGGCCCGGTGGCTTTGCAAATCGGAGGCCCGTCCAGAACGGCTGCCATCAGAGCCCGATTAAAACCTTGTTTATATATATATATATATAAACAAGGTTTTATATATATATATATATATATATATATATATATATATATATATATATATATATATATATATAAACCTTGTTTATATATATATATTTATATATATTTATATATATATATATATATATATATATATATATATATATATATATATATATATATATATAAAACCTTGTTTATATATATATATATATATATATATATATATATATATATATATATATATATATATATATATATATATATATATATATATATATATATATATATTACTAAAATGATCGACCCACGGCCCAACCGAGGCACATCCTGAGTCGTAGGTTACGATTGGGCTTGGCTCCTGCGACAAAAGCCCGGTTCGACCGCTCCAATTACCAAGCTAACCCGGCTCAAGCCTTGGATGGTCCAAACCGTGCTAGCCCATAATTTGAGTGGGTTGGTCCAAGCTGACTTTTGCTGCAAGAGCCAAGCCCAGCCGTGACACACAACCTAATTTGATCTGTGCCAACCCGTCGGTCTGTCAATCCATTGTGATAAAAAAAATTAAATTGGATTTTTGTTTATTCCACTCCTCAATCTCTTCAGTGATATGTTGTTCTTTGGCTTTGGCTTGATCTAGTTGCTTTTATCTTCTTTTGTAGCTTTATCATGATCTACTTTCTCTTCATGTCTTTAAATACGTTACTAGTATGATTGTTCACATTTAAACATTATTAGTGTAATATTTAGTGTGATCTTTAAATTACTAGTGTGATTGTTCATATTTTAACAAACTAATCAACATCAGTTGCCTGATCATTTTTTTAGCTTTTTTTACCAATACATGATAGGCTAACTAGTAAAAAAACAAATTTTGGACTGCCAGTAAACCTGGTTGGAAGTGGTGGAGAACTTGTTGTCAATACAAAGTGGAATTATATTGATATCTCTACTACTTTTGTAAATTTGAAATGCTAAGATACACTGATACATAGAACATGATACACTGATACACATACTTCTTTCAGTTTGCACTGGTTTAAATTTTTATATACAACTATTGCACTTGGAAAACTAGTTCAAACGATTGAAAATGTGCAGTATGTTTCTGAAAATTATTCAACATTGATTTCTAAATATTAAAGAAAAACATTGGAACATAGAAGGCAAATGGTGGTTTTCAATCGATTATAGATTTCCATTACCATAAGCTTTTGGTACTGAGCTATTCAGAAGGAAAGATTGCAATAGAGATATTTTGATTATGATAACCTGTCATGATGGCGGTGATTATGAATTGATTATAGATTTCCATTACTCCATCATTGATTTCTAATAATTAAAATTCATAAAATTGTGTTTTGAGTCTATAATAAAACAATTTTATTTTGATTATGATAACTTGTCATGATGGAGTAAAGCAAAGAGAAATGTGCACAGTGACATTATTGGTAGAATTGTGATATAGAATGTTGGGATGAATTAGTAGTAATTATAGGGTCTATGTTGCTGAGTGTGTTCTTTTTGAGTTGCCATTGTCCGATAGTCCAACATGTGATTTGATTTGAGGACAATACCGGTTCCTGACTGCAATAGTTCATGTAATTTTAGGCTATGACCTGAGTCAGCCACATAACTGAATGTGTTGTTGCACTCCTTTCCACTGAAAATACTACAATGAGTTCTGTAGAAAAGAAGGGGAAATGGACAATTAACTGGGGATAAAATATTGAATGATAATAATGGAATCAAAGGAATTAGATTAAAGTTGAAGGAAGAAGAAATGGAATAAACGGAGGTAGGGAAATCATTAACTAAATTGAATGTAATTATCGCGTTTCATTTAGTAATGTTTGGTAACAATTTTTTATACAATTTTTTTATCCACTTCGAACTTGCGTAGCTTCTTTCTGTTAGACTTTTCAACAGTTTTATGTAGGAGCACGTCACTAAATTTGAAAACAACTTGGTTGGGACTTTAGGAAATACTAAGAATATTAGGGGAAAATGTGTTTGCATATGGGTAATCACCAAATTGCTAACTTAACATGCTAATTGTATTTAATTCAAGGTTAGCAGTATCAGAATCAGCGTCTTGGACCTATCCTCTACTGAGCATTGGTCCATTGGACCTATGCAAAGCACTTAGGAGGGACATTAAGTGTTGTTTGTCCGGAACACCTGAGAAGCACGAGCCTTGTTAAGGTTCGACAGGTTCTCATTGTTGTGTGGCAACAATGAGCATGGGAGCAATTTTACTTGAGGCAAGAGAAAACATTATCTGCTCACGCAATTGCTAGTTCGCTATGTATAAAGTTCTTTGTTGACTTTTTTTGAAAAACTTCATGCAGCTTGTGTAGTATTGAGTTGATGTACTCAAATATATCTGGAATTGTCCATAAATGTTGAATTCATTACTGCACATTAGGCCAGTTGATTGTTGAAAAGAAATAACTATTATGAATTAAACCAGGGATAATTGGAAAGATGGAAATCATGGATTTTGGGGAACCAGTCTACAATATCATGTTTGTGATCTCAATCCAATATTCATATTATTTCATTAGAGTCTGAGATGTTTTCTTCTTTTTTTACATTTTATTTTCCAGAACCTTTAAAGTTTATGCATATGTAACTCCAATTGTCTTTGTACCTTATCTATCACAGCCACGAACACCTACCGCCTGACCATATGAGGCTCCTACTCCTGGTTCATGATGGGCTATCGCTCCAGGAGGGAATTACAGCGAATCTAGAACACCGAAGGATGGCAGTCCGCCATATGGTATTGGGATCATGCTTTAAAGTTTTTCATTAGTGGCATTCAACAGTTTTTTCTCGTCGGTAGAAACTTACAAGTTGATGTCTTCCTCATGTTCTTATATCAGGAAATGCTCCAAGCCCATACTTGCCATCAACTCCTGGCTTGCAGCCAATGACACCTAGTTCTGCACGTATCTTCCTGGCACACTTGGTGGACTGCAAATGAGGCTTGAAAAAGTTGGACTTGATGTTATGTCACCTACAATAGGTTATTTTCCATCAACTCTGTTCCCATACAAGAGTGCTAGTCCTTCTTACGCATTAGAGCTGTTTCAAAACTACCTCTACTTCAGGTGGAGAGTATTATAATTGTAGTTTTCAATGCTTGCTTTGGTTGATTTGTGAATTGTGATATGATCCATAGAGCATATTTAATGTTTCATTATCTTTAACCAACCTAACTTTTGTGATGCATTATCTGTCATGAATACCATTTACTGGAAGCTATCCTTCTCATAATCCTTTTTGGAGTTGAAAATATGAACTATGTTACCATGCACTAGTGTTTAGCAGCAATGGCTTGTGACACTGTTCCAGATGACTAATGCAAGTATCCAGTGGAACATGCCATGGAAGTGGCTAATTATATTAGTTGCTCTCATGTCTGTGTTAATAATTATAGGTTCAGATGTAACGTTCAACTTATTTGTTTGTTCTTGACAATAACAAGGTTGTTCTCCTTCGTCCACAATCCTGAGAAGACTCTTGAAGGAAATCAAGCTCATATTATCACCTTGAGGATCATCATCATAATTATGGTCATGCTTGTGATTCTTTGTACTCTTCTTCCTCCAATCTTGAGAAGAATTTTTGTATACTTTGTATACATCATTCTTGGATGTTTGTGATGTACAAACTTTGTATTTGTGATCAATAAAAGGATTGTGTATTATAATATTATGTGTGTGTTGTAACTGGCATATATTGATATTATGTGTGTTTGGTAATTGGATTCTGGAATATATTGATATTATTGTAAACATGTTTATCTTGACAATTGCAAAACGTCAAAAAAATTCATTTCTTGACGGTTTTTAAACATCAAAAAATATTTTCCTTAACGGTTTTTTCCCGTCAAGAAAGACTTTTCTTGACGGTCATTAGCCGTCATCTAGGCCCCCGTCAAGAAAAGTCGACACTTTTCTTGACGGTTTTTTGTTTGTTTTCTTGACGGTTTAAAACCGTCAAGACAAGCTTGTTTCTTGACGGTTTAAAACCGTCAAGAAAACAAACAAAAAACCGTCAAGAAAAGTGTCGACTTTTTTTGACGGGGGCCTAGATGACGGATCCAAAACCGTCAAGAAAATTCTTTCTTGACGGGGAAAAACCGTCAAGAAAAGCCATTTTTCTTGTAGTGATTGCTCCCAAACTTGAAGCTAAGGAGGAGCCACCGTCAGAGAGTAGTAGCATCGGGACCGACCCTCCTGTCCCTACAGAAGACCTCAACCAGATTGAGCCTTCGTATGCAAAGTGGCTGATAGAATGGTACATGCCTCAACGCAACTATCATCCCTAGCTGTGAGAATTCATCGTCTGACTTGTGGTCATTGTTGAGGTGAAAGTCGATTTTCCTATGTGTTTTGGAATATTTGTGAAAATTTTAGAATATTTGTGTTATGATCGGTCGCCAGGATTGGATATTAGGTTACTGTAACTGGCCAACTCTTTCCTACGTGTTCTGGAATATTTGTGAAAAATTTGGAATATTTGTGCAATGATCGAATTATAACGATGGATATTAGGTTACTCTTTCGGATAATTGATGTCTATTTTATATTAATTTGGTTTGGTCTATATGATTCTTGGATAATTGGTGTGCATTAAATTCGTATGTGCATATTTGGTCTATGTGATTCTTGGATAATTGGTGTGCATAATATATTTGGTCTATGTGATTGTTGGATAATTGGTGTGCATTATATATTGGTTTGGTTTATGCATATATTTGTGAACATGGAAAGTGCTGAAATTTTTTTCCCAAAAAACTCAGTTAGCGACGGACTAGTGACCCTTTAGCGACGAATAATCCCAGTTACCGACGGGTTTTCGACGGATAAGCCGTCGCTATCTGGAGTTTTTAAATTGTTTCCAGGTAGCGACGGGTGGTCGACGGATTATCCGTCGGCAAGGTTCTGGTGGTATAATATTCGACGGAATAGCGACGGCAATCCGTCTCCAGGGCGACTGATAATCAGCCGCTAATCCGTCTCCAGGGCGACCGCATAGCGACGGAAAATCTGTCGACATGGTTCTGGAAATGCATGACATTTTTAGAATCATGGCGACGGATAATCAGTCAGCAACCCATCGCTGTAGCGACGCGGTCGCGACGTATTAGCGACTACCCTTCCGTCGCCATGGTGCTGGAAATGCCAAGCATTTCCAGAAACTGATCGACGGATAGTCCGTCAGAATACCGTCGCTAATCCGTCGTAAGCTACCGACGAATACCGACGGCTTAGCGACGGAATGATACGATCTGATAGGCAATCACGACGGGTTACCGACAGAATTCTACGTCGCTATTGCCTACACACTTCAGTACTTAATAGTTGAAATGGACGAAAGTCCATCGAAAATGCGTCGCTAATGCTTCGTATTGTGACGTCGACAATCCGTCGCTATTCAGTCATGTGACGACAACTTAGCGACGGAACGTTATTAGCGACGAGCAGATTGCCGACGGATTTTTTTGGCCAAAATCCGTCGGTTATCAGTCGCTAATAGTAATTACCGTCGGTTTAGCGACGGATGTGGCCGTCGCTAAAACGATAAATTTTGGTAGTGCGAGGCTCACAGTTCACAGTATTCAATTCATCCACTACAAAAATATGGTAAAATAGCGACTGCAATAGCGACTAACCAAAGTTAGTTGCTATGTCAGCGACTAAATATCGACTAAACTTCTATGGAATCAAAACTCAATATAATTATAGTCGCTAGTTAGTCGCAAATACGCCGGTGACTGTCGAGCATTTTTATAGCGACTGAAAAGTCGATCGGTATTTATAAAACTTTTTGTTTTTTTGCCGACTCCTATAGAGCGACTAAAGTTTCAGTCGGTGAGAAACCCTTTTACTTTCTCAATTTTTCTCTCCCTCCTATTATTTTCGTTCTCCCCAAAACCTCTTTCAACTCCCAAGGAGAGCCGATCGACTACAGCCCCTCCCTTCCTTCCTCCTCCGACGCCTCTCCTCCGGGCGCCTCTCTCCTCTGACGCCACTCCTCCGCCGCCGCTCCCTCCGTCGCCTCCTCTCGATCGCCTCTCTCCTCCATGGCCTCTACCATCGTCGCCTCTCCTTCCGCAGCTGCAACGTCGACGCCTCTCCCTCTACCGCTGCAACGTCGAGGCCCCGACTCCTTTCACCGGTGTTAGGTAAAAATAATAATTTCTGTAAGTTTTTTTTAGTTTTAAGTTTCCTAAATTTTTTTATAAATGCATAAATTTAGGGCTTGATCTGGGCTTGTCATTTGTTCTTAATGTCATTGTTCAAGAAAATTTAGGGTTTAGTGCGTTGTTCAAGAAAATTTAGGGTTTAGTGTAACAAATTTTAAAAATAAATAAATGCAGGAAACAAAAAATATGTTGTTTAAAGTTATTTTGTTTCTTTTTGCCATTGGTTTTGATGTAGGATTTGTGGGTATTTACCTATGACTTGTAGGATTTGTGGGTATTTACCTATTAGATGTGATGATTAAAGAGGTTTGGAGCCCAATAGTAACATGCATACAATACCTTAATGAATAGATATTGTCTGATACAATGAACAAGTAAAGTATTTTAAGTTTTTGAGCCGATGCTCTCACGAGGTCATAAACCAAATACAGTAACCTACGACACCTTTTTGATGAGATGCCTTGTAAGGGATTGCAACAAACACTTGCTATACACAATATTATATTAGATGGATCATACCAAGCTAGAAGAGTTGCTAATACAAAAGAAATACAGAGATAAAATGATTGCTTCTAGAACTTCCTTATAACTCCACACCTATCATATAATATTATGTGGATTTTGTAAAAATCACCACGTTGATGAGGCCACGAATTAGTTCAACACCATATTATGTCAGAAGGAAAAATTTGTTCAAAATCATATCATGTTATAAGGAAAAACTAGAAGCGAGGACCTTCAATATTTTAATTAAATGAATGTTTCAAGTTGGTAAGGTTAATGCATCAAAGGATCTCTTTAACTCTATTCTTGCAAATGACTATGATCTCTTTAACTCTACTCTTGCAAATGACAGATGTTGTAACATACACTATATAATGATATAACTTGCTCTGTGTAAAGAAGGAATGGTCAGAAAAGTTTATAAATTATTAGATGTGATGATTCAAAGAGGTTTGGAGCCCAATGTAGTAACATGCATACAATACCTTAATGGATGGATATTGCCTGATACAAGAAACAAGTAAAGTATTTAAAGTTTTTGAGTCGATGCTCTCACGAGGTCATAAACCAAATACAGTAACCTACGATACGACACCTTTTTGATGAGATGTCTTGTAAGGGATTGCAACAAACACTTGCTCTACACAATATTATGTTAGATGGATCATACCAAGCTGGAAGAGTTGCTAATGCAAAAGAAATACGGAGATAAAATTATTGCTTCTGGAACTTCCTTATAACTCCACACCTATCATATAATATTATGTTATAAGGAAAAACTGGAAGCTAGGACCTTCAATATTTTAATTGAAGGAATGTTTTAAGTTGGTAAGGTTAATACAGCAAAGGATCTCTTTAACCCTATTCTTGCAAATGATTGTGATCTCTTTAACTCTATTCTTGCAAATGACAGATGTTGTAACATACACTATATAATGATATAATGCCTTAATAAAAAAGGGTTGTTGGATGAATTTGGTGAGTTGTTTTTGTCAATAACATAATCTCATTTGTCACTCCCCGTTCCCAGTATACGTATTTTTAATACATGTACTGCTTTAGTATATTTATTTAATATTTATCATGTATTGTTTTGTATTTAAATCTCTTTAAATTGATGTTAATTAATTTCCTGCAATTAATTATCTGCATTTTACTTTCTGCTTTTATTTCTCTGCTTTAGATAGACTTGGGTTCGGCTTGGTTTGGTTTAGTTAGTTGGTTCATCATGAACCAAACCTACCACCACCTTTTCATTTAAAGCCAACCCCCCTTTCTCTCTCTTCATTATTTTTCCTTCACCATTACTCTTCTTCTTCTTTCTCATTACTCTCTCCACCCACCAAACCCATAGGCAAGTACATCTTGCTTCATCATGAGGACCCATTTTTATGGTTCCATTCTCTTCCCCTTGTGATTCTAAGAGAGTTTAGAAATTGGCATTTTTCATTTCGAAGTCTTAATCTTTGTAGATTTAGAAATGAGTTATTTTCGGATTTTGGTGGTTTTGATCTATCAAACTTCTTTGTTTTCAAGTTTTGATGGTTCCACGTTGTAGAGAATTTTATTCTACCCAATTTTGACCTTTGGAAAGTTGGATTCGGACTTATTCTGACTAAGTTATGGACCTTTGAAGCTTTGGGTTCAAACCATGGAGTTCTTGCTGTTTGGAGAAGACAGTGAGTAGTGCGCGAGCTTTTTAGCTTGTGCCACTGAGTTGCGCGCGCTCTGTAGTGCAGCGCAGTCCCCATACGCTGTCTTTTGGAAGCGTATGGATCTCATACGCTGCCTTTTGGAAGCGTATGTCTTGCATACGCTGACTTGGGTGACAAGGAGTCGTATGGAGTCCATACGCTAGCCTGACTTGAGCGTAGGCGAGTCCATACGCTAGCCAGACTTGAGCGTAGGCGAGTACATACGCTAGCCTGACTTGAGCGTAGGCGAGTCCATACGCTAGCCTGACTTGAGCGTAGGCGAGTCCATACGCTAGCCTGACTTGAGCGTAGGCGAGTCCATACGCTAGCTTGACCTGAGCGTATGCCAACTGAACGTATGCTGACCTGAGCGTATGCTGCCTGAGCGTATGCTGACCTGAGCGTAGCTTGACCTGAGCGTACGCTGACCTGAGCGTAGCTGACCTGAGCGTATGCTGACCTGAGCGTAGCTTGACCTGAGCGTAGGCTGACATGAGCGTAGCCTGCTTACCCTGGATCTTCTATAGTCCTGTATATTGATATCTTATTAGATGTTTAACGTCCATTTTATATCCTTACGCCTTTTTGCATTAACTTGATATAATCATGATATGTTAATATTTCTGTTAAATATAGATTGTTACGTGAGATGTACCATGTATCGTGAATTGAGTTATAGATACCCCGATTGACTGAAATTAAATCCTGAGAGTTGTAGACTCGACCCCACTGAATATTAATTGACTTTCATGCCTTGTCACCATTGATAATGATTGTGACCTTGACTAATAATTGATCATGCGTTCCTAGTTGGAACTAAGAGACTGGCTAGTCGTCTTTTTGAATTGAATGAATGAGACACATTCATATTAATTATGAACTATTGGAACCGACTGGCTAATCCCGAATATTGGTATACAGGCACATGCAGGCTTCAATTCATTTATTATTTATTTATCTTACCAAAGAAGCATGTGTACTTTATGGCAAGGCATGATTACTCCGTGGTTAGTTTTGATTGTTGCATTACGCTATGTAAGACCTACAACCTGACCGCACTGGTATCATTATAGAGTTGTGCATATCGTACCTCGTACGAAAGTACTCATTCTGAATGACCAGGATCCACGGCATGGTACTTCACTCAATGTAGAGACTATTAAGTTAAATAAAATAATGATTGCATGGAGAGAATGGATTCTCGAGTTCTTACATAGCAGCCCTCTTGGGACTAGTAGTGCCCGACAGGCCGGTTGGTCCCCACAGATACTGCAAATCTGCCACACGGGCAGGGAGCGGTATTTGGTTATATTATCTATTGAATATTGTATATTAATGACGGGCGTCCCGCTGGGACTCGTCTAATTCATGATTGGCGCAATTGATTGACTGGTTAAACTAGCCTTGCTTGCGCATAGTAAGAACTGAGAAATCCTTATTGCATAAAACCAAGATAACTTGGGACTCACAATAGCAAGCCGTAGTAGTTGCCTGGCCGTTTAAATTAATTTGTTTGTGTACTGTACCTACTCTTATACTTAACTGAGATGATCAGAATGTCAGGACATGACGGGCCAACTTATGTCCTTGTTTGGTTGGGAAGTTGGTTCGAAGTGTCGTGATGTTGTGTGAGTCCTAGTAGATAACAGAGATCTATTATCATATTCTCTTATTACTGGCTTCATTCCTCATATCGTGCTCCCTTGTGGTACTTGCTATTAGAGGTCTAACCTTTCTGGTTTTGCATGGCCAGATTTAGAGCCAGTCTCCGAGGATCCAGCTTACTTCTACCTCCAAGATGGTCAACACTAGAGGGATGATCGCAGGAGGACTCGAGTGGGTTTCTTACTTTCCCGCCCGTTTTGTTATCTACTTTATACTTTGTCGTTTGGCACCGACATGTTAGTCGGATTGTCTTGTACCTACTTTTACATAATTGTAATTAAGTCAGACTGTAGCTGATAACAATTGTGTACACTTTGCTACATCATCTGGCTATGTTTTGTAAAGCCAGATATCAAGAACATTTTGACTGAGCGTTTGGGACGCCTTACTGTTTTATCTTACATGTTCTCTATTTCTGTTTCTTATTTGAATGATTGAGACAATAGATGTGAAATAACCATAGTGAGACTTTCTTGTAGTATGCACCCCCTTGTCTTTTAGACAGCATTGATCGTATTATACGGTATTCATCTACCCGTAATACGTAGCTGGCTGAGTCATTCCCCCGCTCTCCAGTATTCTGGTTCTGGGGCGTGACAAGGTTTTAGTGGTGGCCCATACAGGTCTGATTTCAGACTTGTGGGGTGTTTAATAGGATGTCTCAATCATACATGTTTTCCCTTGATCTCATGATTCGTTACTCTCAACTCTAGCTTGACATTCCAGTATCCTTTGACTTCATTGATCCTTCATGTCCGGTCGTTTGATTGTTCTCTTGTCCCTTTTCTTAGGGGCACCTCGTCCGTACCTGTCAGGACTGGACTGCAACAACATGGACAGCAACATGGACAACCTGACCATGTTGGTCAGCAACAAGAGCCGGTACTAACTCAGGAGACTACTCAGGAAGAAGTGATAGTGGAAGCAGCAGCTGGATCGCAGTATCCAGATGTTCCACCCCCACCAACAGTTCCACCTACCCCTGTGGAAGTGGACACACCAGCCCTTCTAGAAATCATGAGAGGGATGATGGCTACTCAACAACATCAGATGTTAGGCCAGCAACGCATGCACGCTCAGTTGCAAGAGCAGAACGTACTACTCAACCAAAGATTGCAGACGGCTTTGGAAAGAGGGGCAAGGCCGGATTCTGGAGCATCAACCAGATTTTGCAAGTTCAACCCCCGCTGTTTGAAAGAACGGAGGATGCTATCTCAGCAGATGCATGGCTTAAGGATATTGAGGCTATTTTGACGGCGGCTAATGTACCGGCAGAAGAACGTGTGGATCAGGTGAAGTTGTTACTTCAGGATCTCGCACGTGATTGGTGGGAATCAGAGAAAGTAGGTATCAGACGTCCCGTTGCTTGGGACGATTTTACAGCAAGATTCAAGACGAAGTACTATGGAGTTGTGGCGCAGTTTGAGCTACAACAGAAGTTTATCAACCTCAAACAGGCCGGCAAGATGGTAGATGCTTATGCAGCGGAGTTCTGCAGATTGAGTAGGTTTGCCCCAGAGATGGTAGCGACGGAACGCCAGAGGGCGATGAGGTTCCAGCAAGGGTTTCACCTTGAGCTCTTGCAATTGATAGAAGGGCACAATTACCAGACTTTTGATGAGATATTGACGGCAACCCGAAGGCATGAGATCACCATTCAGAGGATCACAGTAAGGACTGGAGGTCAGAAGAGATCTCACGGTCAGATTGAAGGAGGAGGGGGAGCAGCGCCCCGAACAACAGCACCATCCCTTGGCGTTCGCATTCACGATGTGGCAATGCGAGGGCCAGCACTACCACCCAGGCAGCAGCAACAGAAGAAGAACCAGCAACCCCCAGCGGGCTGTACTTATTGCGGGAAGATGGGGCACAATAGAGATGTGTGTCGGGCATTAAACGGACTGTGTTTGATATGTGGAAATCCAGATCATCGGATTACCACATGTCCCATGAATTCGAGGTCAGGAGGACCAGGGCAACAGTTTCCTGCTCTGCCAGCACCAGGGGCAGGACAGTATCGAGGACCAGCAATGGCAGTGAGACCATTGGCCCAGTGTCCGTTAATGCCGCAGGCTCAGATGTTTCGACAGCAGGGACCGTCGATACAGCAACACCAGCATAGACCACCCCAGCATCATCAAGGCAGTGGCCAGTAGCAGCTCCAGGCTAGGCCGTAACATGGGAACCAGCAAGGAGGTCGAGGGCAGGCATTCACACTGTCCTTGGAGGAGGCATTAGCATCGGGAGATGTTGTGGCAGGTAACATTCTCGTCGCCTCATATCCCGCAGTAGCATTGTTTGATTCGGGAGCATCACACTCATTTATATCTACACAATTTGCGACACGGCTAGGGATGGAGTTCGAGGCATTGCAGGGAGGTTGAATATACTCACTGGCAATGGGCTCGTAGGAGTTAGTAGAGTTATTCTAGCGTGTAGTATTGTAGTTTGCGGGCATTCCTTACCCGCCCAGTTGATAGAATTTCCTGTTGAAAATTTTGACGTTATCTTAGGCATGGACTGGCTGAAAGACTGTCATGCGACAATAGATTGTCGTAGTGGGAGTGTATCTTTTGATATTCCAGGCATGAAGAGGTTCACCTTAGTCAGGTCAGAGGCAACTCAGCAAGAGCAGGGAGTAATAACAGCAATGGAAGAAGCTCAAGTTCCGAAGGTAGTTGAAGAATTTCTAGACGTGTTTCCCGAAGAACTTCCAGGTCTACCATCGGTTAGAGATATTGAGTTCAGCATAGAATTGGCACCTGGAACTAAACCCATATCAGATCGGGTTTATAGAATGGCAGATTCGGAGCAGGCCAAGGTGTATCAGCACATAGAGGAATTGAAGGAGAAGAAGTTTATCCAAGCTAGCATATCACCATGGGCAGCACCAGTGGTACTTGTGGGGAAGAAGGATGGATCATCCAGATTATGCATCGATTACAGGAAGCTTAACGCGGCGACAGTAAAGAACAAGTACCCACTACCAAGGATCGACGACTTATTTGATCAGTTGAGCAGGGCTAGAGTTTTCTCCAAGATAGATCTTCGTTCAGGGTACCATCAAGTAAGGGTTCGAAAGGAAGACATTCCCAAGACAGCATTCAGGTCGAAGTATGGACATTATGAATTCTTAGTAATGTCGTTTGGTTTGACCAATGCTCCAGCTATATTCATGGATTTGATGAACCGCATCTTTATGCCATATTTAGATCAGTTTGTCATGGTGTTTCTCGACGACATTCTCGTATATTCTGCTAGTGAAGAGGAGCATGAAGACCGCCTCAGAAAAGTGTTGCAGGTTTTGAGAGAGAACCAGTTGTATGCCAAGCTCAGCAAGTGTGAGTTCTGGACGGATCATATTTCATTTCTGGGTCACATCATATCAGGAGCTGGAGTAGCAGTGGATCCCAAGAAAGCAGTAGAGAGTTGTGTCACGACCCGCACCCTAGAGTTAGGGTACGAGAACGTAACAACGCCCAGCCTACGCCGCAGTGTCGGCGGTAGAACGCTGTCCTAGGTCTCAATGCATCTAACAGTATAAGACTAGACAGTTTATACTCCCCGAATGGTGGTGACATAGCAGATACAACTCAATCACATCTAAGGTAGAGCATGATAAGAATAGATAAAACATGAAATCCAAAATAAATACGGGAGATAGAAGTCTAAGTGTCTAAGATACATGAACCCAGAAGTACATCTCAAAACTCAAATAAAGATACAGTAATCCACAAAGTAAATACAACTCCAGACAAAATGAAATAACTACCTAAACAACCTCTAATGTGTCTCCTCTAGGCTAGCAGGCACCTCCAGGCTATCTGTAAAATTTTTCAACAGGTCCAGTCAGGACTGGAGCGAGCACAGTACATCTCAACAGATCATAGCAGGTTAGAAAACATATAACATGCAGTAAAGTAAGATACAGGTACTGAAGAAATGCTGTATGTAAACAGGAAGAGAACTGTAATGTAAATATCTACTATACATAGACAACTAACAGTGGCTAGTGAGTCAGAGTACGAGATAGCACATGTGAACAGGACAGATTTGCACAGGATGTCGAGGTGCACAGGAATCTACACTACAAAGAAATTGTTCACACGACTACTAGCACTCCCCCATATCCCCAATCAATACACAAGGATCTAAACAGGTTATGTTATTGCACAGGATATCACATGGGGCCCATATAGGGTGCACATGATAGTATACATGGGGGCTCCGTGAACATAAGAGTACAAGACTCACAGGAGTGCACATGTAAAATAGAAGCACAGGAGTACATGATGTAAGTGAAACGCACAAGCACAATGTACCCGATGCTCCCGAGGGGATAACATCGCATGTAGAGATCCATATAGTACCAATCCGTGTGACCAACGTGACAGTACAAGTAAAGTAATCTACTGCAGGTAATAATTCTAAGCAGGATATGAAATGATCAGAGAATGTACTCGCCTCGATAACCTGAACAGCTGATAAGTATAGGAGGTCCCACTGAAGCCACAGAGTCCTATTTAAAGCAACACAGTTTACAAGGTGTTCAAGTTGAAAATAAATAAATCCCTACAGGCAATCCATATTATTCTAGGTTCTTCTAAGTCAAATTAACTCTAGGTCAACTCCGGTCAATAATTTAGTCAAACTAGGTCAAGCGTTGACTTATAGTTGACTTTGGGTCAACTGGTCAACTCTGGTCAAACAGGGTCAATTCTAGTCTAATATAAAGTGTACTTCGTTATTTGTACGTCGAAACTTACGACACGCAAATCGAGATAAGAAGATTATCGGTAAGGTTGATAATCTTATTATAGTGATCCACGTGTCCAACTTATCAATTTTAGCGATGTGAGATCACTGGAATTGGCTGATCTCAGTTTCGTTGTACTAATCCCGAAATACGAACATTATATGGATTAATTATTAATTAATTTTAAAAAGGTTAAACTCAGAGAAATTATCAACAAACATTGTCGGACGATGAAATGAACATCGCCAACGTGTCCAGAATGGTCAAATTAGCTAGGATAGCCTACCCAACGGTCCAATTTGGACACAAGGGCAAAAAGATAATTTCGGGTCAAAACGGTGTCCGTGTCGGAGCCGTTTTGCACCGAAAAACATGCAAGAAAATAAGTCTATAAAATATAACAAATTATATGTTCACAAAACCAAAATGTCGATACGAACCCAACGGTATCTCCAGAATTGGATTCCGTTGACCCGATCTCAATTTGGCCTGTTGACCAGAACTTGGGATTCCAGTTTGCACGGAAATGCGTGCCGGAGCCAAAGTTCTCAAAACTCAGCAAACTACCTGTCAACGAGTCCAGAATGATGATACGAACTCAATGGTATCTCCGGAATTGGATTCCGATGAGCCGATCTCAAAATGACCCGTTGACCCGGATATTGGTATCCGACTTGCACCGAAATGTGTGTCAGATCCAATGTCCACCAAAACCTAGCAAATTATATGTCAACGAGTCCAGAATGACGATACGAACTCAACGGTATATCCGGAATTGGATTTCGATGAGCCGACGTCAAAAAGTCCCGTTGACCCAGAATGTGGGACCCGTTTTGCACCGAAATGCGTGCCCGGGCCCACGTTCTTCAAATCTAACAAATTTTATATGAAAACATGCCAGAACGATGCCACAAGTCTAATGGTGGTGTCAGAAATGAAATCTGGAGTCCCGTGTTCAAAAATAGAATTTTACAAGTTGAAAATTACGAATTCGGACGGCCAACTTTGGCGTCGAATTCAACCAATCAAACAAGCTCACAATGAAACGAAACTGGAGGGGTAGCAAGAGGGTTATACCAGCTTCGCAACGGAACTAGTAGCATGCCAAACGGAGCTGCGGTGGAGGAGATACAAGCTGACGAAGTTGGCCCCGCGAAACTGTCCAAATTTAATACAATTTAAACGGTCAACTTGGTGGCCGGTTTTCATGTATCAAACGATAAAATTAATGGACGAAAATTGACAGGGATGAAGGTGGATATACCGAGATTGCGACGGAGCAAAGAAATCGCGGATCCAACGGTCGGATCTCCGAAAAAATGTGCACGAAGTCGCCGTGACGGAGCGCCAATTCTGAGTTCCAAACTCGCGCGCGCCGACGGGATCTCGTCCAAAACGCACGAATCGCCTCGACGGCGCGTCCCGGAGGATGGTGGCCATCAGGGACTGATCGTCGGAGTTCGCACGCATGGCCAGGGGGCCACGGCGGCCCGCACGACGGCGTGGCAGCGCACGACGGCGGCCCACGCGCGCGCGTGCGTGCGCGCCTGTGCGCCACGAGCTGCTGCTGTCGCACGAAGGGAGGCTGCGCCTAGCCCGATGAGGCAGGACGGCGACGTATGGGGTGGCGGAGGCGTGGGGCACGACGGCGACGCCGGTGGTGGCTTGGCCGGTGCACAGAGTCGAAGTGTTGGTGGCGGTGGCGGTGGCGGTTTGATGAAGTATTGGAGGAGGAGAAAGGAGATGGAGGAGGAGAAAGGTGGGAGGAAGTCTCGGCCAGTGGAGGGGCTCCGGCTAAGGCCATGGGAGGAGGCTGAGGTGAGGTGGAGTCGGCCAACTCGGGCTCGGGCTCGGCCAACTAATGGTGGCTGTGGTGGTGTTTTGAAATGGAAAGAAAATAAGTGTGAGAGAGAGAAAGAGATGATATAATGTTTAAATGAGAGAGAGAGGATAAGAGAGAGAGAGAAAGATTCTCTCCTCAATTTTAGGGCCGGCCATAATTGTGGCTGTGTGAATGTTTGGGATGGAGGGAATCAATGGTTGAGATGAATTGAGGAAAAATCAATGGCAATGATGGAATATAGGTAATTCCAATAGGATTAAATCAAGGAAAATTCCCCATTAAATATTACAAATAGATGAAATGAGAAATTGATATTTTTGGACAATAAATATGAGGGTGTCCCGATGGAGGGCAACATGGAGCTGGACTGGGCTCGGTGGAGCCGGATTGGATCAAAACTGGACATCGTGCAAAAATAGAATTAAAATTAGACGTTGATGATCATATGTAAATAAGTAGCACATGGGGATTCCAAATAATGGGACACAAGTGGCGGACGGATAGTAGGCTCAAAGTGGGCCATGTCCATAGTTGGGGCAGACAGATTTTGGTCGACAAGGGACCCACAAATCGAGTTGGAAAATGAATATGACGCCGTGGCGTGAAATAAAATCGGGTCACGTGTCGGAAAAGTTGTGCGAATCAAATGGAGCTCAAAATGACGTATCTGAGGGGGATACAAAGGTCATGGGTGACGAGCGTCTCGAGTAGATCATCAATGAGGAGTTGGTTTCAAGAAAATAACTGGTCTGGCGCTCCCAATTTAAATGTCATGGTAACGCGCTGAAAATGATCAAGGAAAAGAGTGGGAAAATCAATTACTGATCGAACGGTCTAATTCGACCCGAAGTTCAGCGAAGAAAAAGGGGCACAAGGGAACAAGTTTAGGTGGGACACCATATACCGTCATGAAGGTAATCGTGTCCACTCCAAAACTCGTGAAGAAGATTTCCAGAGTTGAGCATCCCTGATACTCCAAATATCAAAGGCATGGGAAAGTACACTTAAGGAAAAATACAGAATAAATTATTTGATGAAACTAAACAATCAGAAAATAAAATAAAATAAAATAAAAATTCAACCCGAAATTCAGGGTGCTAACAAGTTGGCCAGTACCCAAGACCGTAGCTGATGTACGGAGTTTCTTGGGATTGGCAGGATATTAAAGAAGGTTTGTATCAGCTTTTGCGAGGCTTTCAGCACCCATGACCCGCTTGACACGGAAAGATGTACCATTCGTCTGGTCGACAGAATGCCAGGCATTATTTGAGAATCTGAAGCAGAAGCTGATATTAGCACCCATTCTTACATTGCCAGTTGGGCCCGAAGGTTTTACAGTATATTGTGATGCGTCAGGAAAAGGACTTGGATGTGTCCTTATGCAACATGGGAAGGTGATAGCGTATGCATCTAGGCAACTTCGAGACCACGAGAAGAATTATCCAACTCATGATTTGGAGTTGGCGACAGTAGTATTTGCTTTGAAGTTATGGAGGCATTACTTATATGGTGACCGAGTGGACATGTACACAGACAACAAAAGTTTGAAGTACATCTTTACTCAGAAGGAGCTGAACATGAGGCAGAGAAGATGGTTAGAGCTGATCAAGGATTACGACGTGGAGCTTCAGTATCATCCAGGCAAGGCTAATGTGGTAGCAGACGCTCTCAACAGAAGAGCCGGTGCATTTATGTTGACAACGCAGAAGCACATCTTAGAAGACCTTCAAGAGATAGGTATCGAAGTTATACTTCCTAACGATATAGGAATTCTGGCGAGTCTATAAGTTCAATCCGACTTGGTAGGCAGGATCAAGGCAGCCCAGGCACAGGACCCAAGTATTCAGAAGCTTAGGGCAGAATGTGAGTCAGGCCTCAGAAAGGAGATGCAAATCCACGAAGATGGTACGCTTAGGTTTGGATCACGTCTATGTGTACCTAGTGGAGATATCAGACAGGAAGTTATGACAGAAGCTCACAGTTCTCTGTATTCTATACATCCTGGAGGGACCAAGATGTACCAAGATATCAAGCAGCACTTCTGGTGGAACGGGATAAAGAGGGAGATAGCTAGGTTTATTTCCCGTTGCTTGATATGTCAGCAAGTAAAGGCAGAATAGTAGAGGCCAGCTGGATTATTACAACCGCTTCCTATCCCGGAATGGAAGTGGGAGCACATCACAGTGGACTTTATGACCGGTTTACCGAGATCACCAAGTGGTAAAGATGCTATTTGGGTGATAGTAGATCGGCTTACAAAGGTAGCACACTTTCTTCCTTTCTGAGTAGGACAATCTACAGAAAAGTTGGCGGAGTTGTACATGCAGCAGATAGTCAGGCAGCATGGAGTCCCTGTCAGTATTGTGTCAGACAGAGATACCCGTTTCACGTCACATTTCTGGAAGAGCTTACATCATAGTCTGGGTACCAAGTTAAGATTTAGCACGGCTTACCATCCACAGACGGACGGCCAATCAGAAAGGACAATTCAGACTTTAGAAGATATGTTGCGAGCTTGCACCCTAGATTTTGGAGGATCTTGGGAAGGCCACCTGTACTTAGTTGAGTTTACATATAACAACAGTTATCAAGCCAGTATCCAGATGGCGCCATTTGAAGCACTATAAGGTAAGAAGTGTAGGTCGCCACTAGCATGGGATGATATCGGGGACAAGAAGATGCTAGGCCCAGAAATAATTGTTCAGACAGTTGAATTGGTTAAAGGAATTAGAGAGCGACTTCGAGTTGCGCAGGATCGACATCGTCATTGGGCGGACCAGCATCGTATGCCGCTAGAGTTTTCTGTTGGAGACCACGTATTCTTACGGATCTCACCTACCCGTGGGGTCATTAGATTTGGCGTTCGCGGGAAGTTGAGTCCGTGATACGTAGGGCCATTCGTTATTCTTGATAGGGTAGGCGATGTTGCTTGTCGTTTGTCCCTTCCACCTTCGTCACGAGAGGTGCATGACGTATTTCATGTATCTCAGTTACGAAGGTATGTATCGGTCCCAAGCCATATCCTCGATCATTCTGAATTGGTTGTTGGTACCAACTTGTCTTACGAGGAGCAGCCTGTGTCCATCTTGGACCGAAGAGAGAAGATACTCAAGAACCGAGCAATTAGTCTTGTCCGGGTTGCTTGGGGTCATCACTCATTAGGAAAGTCAACGTGGAAACGTGAGGATGATATCCGATCACGGTATCCACATCTGTTTGACTCACAAGCTATATTTCTTTCCGTGTACCTTGATTGTCTTAACTCCGCATGCTAGTCGCCCTATGAGTAGAAATTACTTGATATCGTAGATTGATAAATATAGATATGTTACTTGCTATGGACATTGTAAAATGATTGCTTGCTTAAATTGCTTGTACTAGTTTGGCCTTGATATTCCTATCCTGCTTGGATTTGAAATTTCGAGGACGAAATTTTTCTAAGGATGGTAGAAATGTCACTCCCCGTTCCCAGTATACGTATTTTTAATACATGTACTGCTTTAGTATATTTATTTAATATTTATCATGTATTGTTTTGTATTTAAATCTCTTTAAATTCATGTTAATTAATTTTCTGCAATTAATTATCTGCATTTTACTTTCTGCTTTTATTTCTCAGCTTTAGCTAGACTTGGTGTAGCTTCCCTTCCCGAAAAAGTTTTCAAAATATTTTTTATTATTTATTTGATTTAAATGGTAATTTTTAGAATTTTATAAATGATTATTTAGGTAATTATTACGGTGGATGATTTTAATCATGGTTAAGATTTGGAGTACAAGACGACTAGAAATCGTGGCATGGATAGTGCAGTGGCGTGCTTTGACTAGTGTTTAGCCATGGTAGGGGAATGCAAAGCTATAAGAGTGTCCTAACTAGGAAAACCAGGCCAAGTTGCGACTTAACCCCTGCCGAAGTTTTGTTTATTAATTAATTATATTATGGAGATTTAGGGAGACTGGTCGTACCAAACTAGTCCAGATTGAACCCAAGCCAAGCACAAGCCTTGGTAGTGATGAGTGCATCCAAAGACAGACCATGTAGGGATATTTTATGTGTGTACAATATTTCTTAATTAAATTAGGACTTGACGTATATTTTCTAGATATTTGATTATTTGTACAAAATTGGTATTATTATTATTAAATAGAGTTTTAATAATTATATGATTTTCTGAGCCAGATAAATAGTATACTGGTTATGTTCACCAAAACCACTATTGGTTTATATTTTCGATTTTGGAGTTTAATTAATACGAAGGTTATTATTTATGCAGTAAATAAATCCTTTATTATTAATTTAAATAAGTGTATCTTTGTATATATATATATATATATATATATATATATATATATATATATATATATATATATATATATATATATATATATATATATATATATATATTAAATGTGTATATATATATACAAATGTATATTATGAAGGTATGTATAAATGTATATGGTATATGTGTATATATATATTTATTTATGAATGTATATATATGTATGACTATAAGACATAGAAAAAGGAATAGAAGCTGCCCGGCCCAACATCCCCTCAGTCGGGCCAAGCCCAGCAGGCCAACAGCTAAACCCAACATCCCCACAGCAGTAACCAAGCCAACCCAAACAGCATGCAAAGCCAGCCATCCAAGGCCCAAGCAAAGCCGACCCAATATTTCCATACCCAAAGCCAGTGAGCCCCCAGCCTAGCTGCCCACAAGCCATTGCAAAGGCCCACAATAGTGGCCTACTACTCCCGATCAATGTTCACGGCAATCCTTTCCCCGTGAGTTGAAGAACCGAGTACCGAGTACATATATGTATTCGCGCATCAGAGAAAACCTAGGAACCCTAAACCTAAACACTCGACCCCCACCCTCCAACGCGCGCGTGCCCCTAGGCCTCTGCCGCGCACGCGTGCAGCCACCGCGCCGTCGCCGGGGTGGCCGTCGCCGGCCAAACGTGCGGCCTGTGCAGCAACGGCAATGACAGCCACATATCGACGAGGTACAGATTTCATCGTTATGTTTCTTCGCGTACACTTCATCGTTTTCAATTTCGTAAAATAGTATGGAAACCCTATATGATCCTCTAGAGGCCCCAGCAAATAGTTTGCAATAGGGTCGAGCCTTTGATTCGTAAAATCGAGGCAAACACCGACGAAAAATCTGTTGAAAACAGAGCAATAGAGCAGTCCCAAAACCCGATTTGGAAGGCAAATATGTGTCGATTCCTCGATAGTTTAGAAAAACTATTTGAAGGAGTTTTTAGACAACCTAACCAGCTTTCAAACTCTATTTTTAGATTATTTTATTAATCAGTAGAGGTTAAGATAAATCGAGTTGAAAATCACAAAAAACCTGTTTTCAAAACTTAGAAATCGCTCTACACGACGTGCGTCACGCCAATCCGGACGACGTGGTCGCGAACCGAAGGCATCGAAAGCTGCGTAACGGCTTCATGGTCGTGTGGGCTTTGACGGAATTCAAATTAGTCGCGTGTGCGCGACGAATTTGATGCGTATCCGTCAAAATTTACCGTATCGTGCACGTTGCAAATTCTCCAATTACTTCGTGCACGTTCGTCAGATCGAGACGAAACTTGCGCCAACAGGACCGTATCGATTTTCTGGTCCTGCATGCCAAGTTTGGTCCAATTCTGAGACAGTTGGTAAAATTGCCGTTTTACGGGCCCTACGGTCCGACTCAACGGGCGAATTTGTGCACGGCCCGTCGGAATCCAACTTTGGACATACGGTTGGGTTCGTATCGAAAAACCGGATCTGTAGACATATAGTTTGATGACTTTAGAGACCATTGACCCTGGCACGCTTTTCGGTGCAAAGCGGGTCCAACGGCGGACACCGTTTTTGCTCGAAATTACCGTTTTGCCCCTGTGTCCAGAATTGGACTTAAGAACAGGCAATCCTAGCTAATTTGACTATTTTGAGACTGTTGGCATTGTCTGTTTCAGCTTTCGGAGACAGTTGTGATGACTTGGACTTCGTGATTTATCGGTTGACTATATATTTGTTGGATCTGCGTGCAACCTCCAGGCAAGTATACCTTGCCTTCCTCTACAGTTTTACTTACATGCATTTTCTTTCGTTTTTCAGTCATTTGATTGTTTATGGACATGTGATTTTCGTGTTATTTTCTGTGGAGTTATTTTTATTGTTTATAGCCATGTTCATGTTTTGGCCTTGTGTTTCACATTTGGAGCTTCTCGTCCGTACCTTACTTGAGTCGTGTCATAGAACGGTTGCGTGTAATGAACTGCCACAGCCTTGATTATCATTGTACACAACCAGAGAGTCCACACATGGGACGAGGGTTGTTTGGTGCACCAGAGAGTCCACACACGGGACGAGGGTGTTTGTCGTGATCAAATGGCACCAGAGAGTCCACACACGGGAAGAGGGTTGACCATTTACACCAGAGAGTCCACACATGGGACGAGGATGTCTTGCCGTGAGCTAGCCAAAGAGTCCACACTCGGGACGAGGGTTAGCGCTTAGTTCAAACCAGAGAGTCCACACTCGGGACGAGGGTTTGATTTCTTCCATTGATCTCATGTACTCGTTCATCCGGCAGTTCATTTACGCATAATTGTTCTAGTATTCGTATTCATGTTCGTACTAGTATTCGTATTCGTGTTCGTATTTGTGTTCGTATTTGTGTTCGTAGTCATTTGTTTTGTTCTTGTTCTTTCTTGTTTATTTCTTGCGCATGATAAAACTGTTAGATAGGCATGTATATTATGTATCTTGCTATGTCCTCTGAGGACCTGATGATCTCCTCAGGTTTAGCGATTGCATGGAGTTAGCTAGTAGTACTGGATGACGGAGGATTTGCGGTTCTTGCGGGATTTAGGTATCGTTATTGTGTTTATTATCCGCTCGTGCTTTTTATTCCTTATCATGAGATATCCTGTTCCTTGTTTCAGTTGTAGACTCTTGTTATATTCCTTAGAGTCTTATCGGATATTTATGCTAGTGGGCTGCAGACCACGACCCATAGTGTTCATTCATGTTTATTATCTTATTGTGGATTGAGATATAGATTTGTTTGCCATGATTTGGCAGTATACCATGACCTTGACAGCTTATACGTTCTCGAGTCGGGCTGGAGTCCGCTCGATACGTAGCTGGCTTGCTCACGAGCTCGCGTCCGAAAAGCGGGTGCGGGTCGTGACAAGTTTTTTTGGTGGCCCATGGAGGTCAGAGCATATCGTATCGGTTACGTAACTGTACTGATACGAGCCTGCGCAACTGACTAAACCCTTAGAAATCTCAATCCACTATGCCTTGAAAATTCTCCTAGAAATTCTCTACGTCCTTGAAAATTCCATATTTGCTCTCGATTATACTTTCTTGTTTTCCGTACTATTGAATTCTCGTCCCTTTTATTTCGGGGTGACGAATTATTGTGCTGCCTAGTATTCATTAGAAATTCTTAAATTATAGTATAGTATTGCTTGGCTATCGAGTGTTTGGTTGTTTATAGATATGAGGGTTTATATATGCCATATGCCTAGATATCTGTCCAGTAGAATTGTTAGCAACTAGTTAGAAGACCACAAGACTTTAGTGACCGTGTTTTGAGGAGTAGTATGACCAAAGGTGGGTAGAAGTCGTCAAGTACTCGGAGTTATAAAATGACTAAAGAAAGTCATGAAATATTTCGAGGAATTAAATTCGAGGAGATTAAGGACTTTGAATTTTAAGGCATAGTTATGAATTAGAATTTCGAGGACGAAATTATTTTTAAGGTGGGTAGATTTGTAGCTTCCCTTCCCGAAAAAATTTTCAAAATATTTTTTATTATTTATTTGATTTAAATGGTAATTTCTAGAATTTTATAAATGATTATTTAGGTAATTATTACGGTAGATTATTTTAATCATGGTTAAGATTTGGAGTACAAGGCGACTAGAAATCGTGGCACGGATAGTGCAGTGGCGTGCTTTGACTAGTGTTTAGCCATGGTAGGAGAATGTAAAGCTATAGGATTGTCCTAACTAGGAAAACCAGGCCAAGTTGCGACTTAACCCCTACCGAAGTTTTGTTTATTAATTAATTATATTATGGAGTTTTAGGGAGACCGGTCGTACCAAACCAGTCCAGATTGAACCCAAGCCAAGCACAAGCCTTGGTAGTGATGAGTGCATCCAAAGACAGACCATGTAGGGATATTTTATGTGTGTACAATATTTCTTAATTAAATTAGGACTTGACGTATATTTTCTAGATATTTGATTATTTGTACAAAATTGGTATTATTATTATTAAATAGAGTTTTAATAATTATATGATTTTCTGAGCCAGATAAATAGTATACTGGTTATGTTCACCAAAACCACTATTGGTTTATATTTTCGATTTTGGAGTTTAATTAATAGGAAGGTTATTATTTATGCAGTAAATAAATCCTTTATTATTAATTTAAATAAGTGTATCTTTGTATATATATATATATATATATATATATATATATATATATATATATATATATATATATATAAATATTAAATGTGTGTATATATATATACAAATGTATATTATGAAGGTATGTATAAATGTATATGGTATATGTGTATATATATATTTATTTATGAATGTATATATATGTATGACTATAAGACATAGAAAAAGGAATAGAAGCTGCCCGGCCCAACATCCCCTCAGCCGGGCCAAGCCCAGCAGGCCAACAGCTAAACCCAACATCCCCACAGCAGTAACCAAGCCAACCCAAACAGCATGCAAAGCCAGCCATCCAAGGCCCAAGCAAAGCCGACCCAATATTTCCATACCCAAAGCCAGTGAGCCCCCAGCCTAGCTGCCCACAAGCCATTGCAAAGGCCCACAACAGTGGCCTACTACTCCCGATCAATGTTCACAGCAAGCCTTTCCCCGTGAGTTGAAGAACCGAGTACCGAGTACATATATGTATTCGCGCATCAGAGAAAACCTAGGAACCCTAAACCTAAACACTCGACCCCTACCCTCCAACGCGCGCGTGCCCCTAGGCCTCCGCCGTGCACGCGTGCAGCCACCGCGCCGTCGCCGGCCAAACGCGCGGCCTATGCAGCAACGGCAATGACAGCCACATATCGACGAGGTACAGATTTTATCGTTATGTTTCTTCGCGTACACTTCATCATTTTCAATTTCGTAAAATAGTATGGAAACCTTATATGATCCTCTAGAGGCCCCAGTAAATAGTTTGCAATAGGGTCGAGCCTTTGATTCGCAAAATCGAGGCAAACACTGACGAAAAATCTGTTGAAAACAGAGCAATAGAGCAGTCCCAAAACCCGATTTGGAAGGCAAATATGTGCTGATTCCTCGACAGTTTAGAAAAACTATTTGAAGGAGTTTTTAGACAACCTAACCAGCTTTCAAACCCTATTTTTAGATTATTTTATTAATCAGTAGAGGTTAAGATAAATCGAGTTGAAAATCACAAAAAACCTGTTTTCAAAACTTAGAAATCGCTCCACACGACGTGCGTCACGCCAATCCGAACGACGTGGTCGCGAACCGAAGGCATCGAAAGCTGCGTAACGGCTTCGTGGTCGTGTGGGCTTTGACGGAATTCAAATTGGTCGCGTGTGCGCGACGAATTTGATGCGTATCCGTCGAAATTTACCGTATCGTGCACGTTGCAAATTCTCCAATTACTTCGTGCACGTTCGTCAGATCGAGACGAAACTTGTGCCAACAGGACCATATTGATTTTCTGTTCCTGCATGCCAAGTTTGGTCCGATTCTGAGACAGTTGGTAAAATCGTCGTTTTGTGGGACCCACGGTCCGACTTAACGGGCGAATTTGTGCACGGCCGGCCGGAATCCAACTTTGGACATACGGTTGGGTTCGTATCGAAAAACCGGATCTGTAGACATGTAGTTTGATGACTTTAGAGACCATTGACCCTGGCACGCTTTTCGGTGCAAAGCGGGTCCAACGGCGGACACCGTTTTTGCCCGAAATTACCGTTTTGCCCCTGTGTCCAGAATTGGACTTAAGAACAGGCAACCCTAGCTAATTTGACTATTTTGAGACTGTTGGTATTGTCTATTTCAGCTTTCGGAGACAGTTGTGATGACTTGGACTTCGTAATTTATCGGTTGACTATATATTTGTTGGATCTGCGTGCAACCTCCAGGCAAGTATACCTTGCCTTCCTCTACAGTTTTACTTACATGCATTTTCTTTCATTTTTCAGTCATTTGATTGTTTATGGATATGTGCTTTTCGTGTTATTTTCTGTGGAGTTGTTTTTATTGTTTATAGCCATGTTCATGTTTTGGCCTTGTATTTCACATTTGGAGTTTCTCGTTCGTACCTTGCTTGAGTCATGTCATAGAACGGTTGCGTGTAGTGAACTTCCATAGCCTTGATTATCGTTGTACACAACCAGAGAGTCCACACTCGGGACGAGGGTTGTTTGGTGCACCAGAGAGTCCACACACGGGACGAAGGTGTTTGTCGTGATCAAATGGCACCAGAGAGTCCACACAAGGGACGAGGGTTGACCATTTACACCAGAGAGTCCACACACGGGATGAGGGTGTCTTGCCGTGAGCTAGCCAGAGAGTCCACACTCGGGACGAGGGTTAGCGCTTAGTTCAAACCAGAGAGTCCACACTCGGGACGAGGGTTTGATTTCTTCCATTGATCTCATGTATTCGTTCATCCGGCAGTTCATTTACGCGTAATTATTCTAGTATTCGTATTCGTGTTCGTACTAGTGTTCGTATTCGTGTTCGTATTTGTGTTCGTATTTGTGTTCGTGTTTGTGTTCGTAGTCATTTGTTTTGTTCTTGTTCTTTCTTGTTTATTTCTTGCGCATGATAAAACTATTGGATAGGCATGTATATTATGTATCTTGCTAGTAGTACTGGATGACGGAGGATTTGCGGTTCTTGCGGGATTCAGGTATCGTTATTGTGTTTGTTATCCGCTCGTGCTTTTCATTCCTTATCATGAGATATCATGTTCCTTATTTCAGTTGTAGACTCTTGTTATATTCCTTAGAGTCTTATCGGATATCTATGCTAGGGGGCTGCAGACCACGTCCCATAGTGTTCATTCATGTTTATTATCTTATTGTGGATTGAGATATAGATTTGTTTGCCATGATTTGGCAGTATACCATGACCTTGACAGCTTATACATTCTCGAGTCGGGCTGGAGTCCGCTCGATACGTAGCTGGCTTGCTCACGAGCTCGCGTCCGAAAAGCGGGTGCGGGTCGTGACACTTGGGTTCGGCTTGGTTTGGTTTAGTTAGTTGGTTCATCATGAACCAAACCTACCACCACCTTTTCATTTAAAGCCAACCCCCCTTTCTCTCTCTTTATTATTTTTCCTTCACCGTTACTCTTCTTCTTCTTTCTCATTACTCTCTCTACCTACCAAACCCATAGGCAAGTACATATTGCTTCTTCATGAGGACCCATTTTTATGGTTCCATTCTCTTTCCCTTGTGATTCTAAGAGAGTTTAGAACTTGGCATTTTTCATTTCAAAGTCTTAATCTTTGTAGATCTAAAAATAAGTTATTTTCGGATTTTGGTGGTTTTGATCTATCAAACTTCTTTGTTTTCAAGTTTTGATGGTTCCACGTTGTAGAGAATTTTATTCTATCCAATTTTGACCTTTGGAAAGTTGGATTCGGACTTATTCTGACCAAGTTATGGACCTTTGAAGCTTTGGGTTCAAACCATGGAGTTCTTGCTGTTTGGAGAAGATAGTGAGCAGTGTGCGAGCTTTTTAGCTTGTGCCACTGAGTTGCGCGTGCTCTTTAGTGCAGCACAGTCCCCATACGCTGCCTTTTGGAAGCGTATGGATCTCATACGCTGCCTTTTGGAAGCGTATGTCTTGCATACGCTAAGGAGTCGTATGGAGTCCATACGCTAGCCTGACTTGAGCGTAGGCGAGTCCATACGCTAGCCTGACTTGAGCGTAGGCGAGTCCATACGCTAGCTTGATCTGAGCGTATGCCAACTGAACGTATGCTGACCTGAGCGTATGCTGCCTGAGCGTATGCTGACCTGAGCGTAGCTTGACCTGAGCGTACGCTGACCTGAGCGTAGCTGACCTGAGCGTATGCTGACCTGAGCGTAGCTTGACCTGAGCGTAGGCTGACATGAGCGTAGCCTGCTTACCATGGATCTTCTATAGCCCTGTATATTGATATCTTATTAGATGTTTAACGTCCATTTTATATCCTTACGCCTTTTTGCATTAACTTGATATAATCATGATATGTTAATATTTCTGTTAAATATAGATTGTTACGTGAGATGTACCATGTATCATGAATTGAGTTATAGATACCCCGATTGACTGAAATTAAATCCTGAGAGTTGTAGACTCGACCCCACTAAATATTAATTGACTTTCATGCCTTGTCACCATTGATAATGATTGTGACCTTGACTAATAATTGATCATGCGTTCCTAGTTGGAACTAAGAGACTGGCTAGTCGTCTTTTTGAATTGAATGAATGAGACACATTCATATTAATTATGAACTATTGGAACCGACTGGCTACCGAATATTGGCATACAGGCACATGCAGGCTTCAATTCATTTATTATTTATTTATCTTACCAAAGAAGTATGTGTACTTTATGGTCAAGGCATGATTACTCCGTGGTTAGTTTTGATTGTTGCATTACGCTATGTAAGACCTACAACCTGACCGCACTGGTATCATTGTAGAGTTGTGCATATCGTACCCCGTACGAAAATACTCATTCTGAATGACCATGATCCACGGCATGGTACTTCACTCAACGTAGAGACTATTAAGTTAAATAAAATAATGATTGCATGGAGAGAATGGATTTCCGAGTTCTTACATGGCAGCCCTCTTGGGACTAGTAGTGCCCGACAGGCCGGTTGGTCTCCACATATACTGCAAATCTGCCACACGAGTAGGGAGCGGTATCTGGTTATATTATCTATTGAATATTATATATTAATGACGGGCGTCCCGCTGGGACTCGTCTAATTCATGATTGGCGTAATTGATTGACTGGGTAAAGTAGTCTTGCTTGCGCATAGTAAGAACTGAGAAATCCTCATTGCATAAAACTAAGATAACTTGGGACTCACAATAGCAAGCCGTAGTAGTTGCTTGGCCGTTTAAATTAATTTGTTTGTGCACTGTACCTACTCTGTTACTTAACTGAGATGATCAGAATGTCAGGACATGACGGGCCAACTTCTGTCCTTGTTTGGTTGGGAGGTTGGTTCGAAGTGTCGTGATATTGTGTGAGTCCTAGTAGATAATAGAGATCTATTATCATATTCTCTTATTACTGGCTTCATTCCTCATATCGTGCTCCCTTGTGGTACTTGCTATTAGAGGTCTAACCTCTCTGGTTTTGCATGGCCAGATTTAGAGCCAGTCCCCGAGGATCCAGCTTACTTCTACCTCCAAGATGGTCAACACTAGAGGGATGATCGCAGGAGGACTCGAATGGGTTTCTTACTTCCCCGCCCGTTTTGTTATCTACTTTATACTTTGCCGTTTGGCACCGACATGTTAGTCGGATTGTCTTGTACCTACTTTTACATAATTGTAATTAAGTCAGACTGTAGCTGATAACAATTGTGTACACTTTGCTACATCATCTGGCTATATTTTGTAAAGCCAGATATCAAGAACATTTTGACTGAGCGTTTGGGACGCCTTACTGCTTTATCTTACATGTTCTCTATTTCTGTTTCTTATTTGAATGATTGAGACAATAGATGTAAAATGACCATAGTGAGACTTTCTTGTAGTATGCACCCCCTTGTCTTTTAGACAGCATTGATCGTATTATACGGTATTCATCTACCCGTAATACGTAGCTGGCTGAGTCATTCCCCCGCTCTCCAGTATTCTGGTTCTGGGGCGTGACATCATTACTTTTCAGATTCTGGTATGCGTAATGCTATTGTTAAGTGCTTGTTGGATACTGGTGAAGTAAACAGAGCTATGGGGTTTGTTTCAGAAATGGATAAAAGAAAATTTATCCTGGAGGCATCTACTGACTACTGCGGCATCCATAATGGATCTTCTCTCAAGAGTAATGAGATTAACATTGTCATCATTATATGAAATTGCTTCCTATTTTTTCTCAACATTGTGCAAAGAGTAATGAGATTAACATCGACTTGTCTATATCATCATTGATACATGAAATTTCTGGTTAAACACCAAACTAGAGTTCATATAAAGTTTTTCACTAGAAAGGGATTGCATACCATCTGATCTCAACATGTCATCTATAATGGGACTATTCAATATTCACCACAATTGCTTGGTAAGGTTTCTTGGTTATACTTATTGCTTTATTATTCAACAATGCACTTATTCAGTTGATTTAAATTGACATTTTTATTTAATTTACGTTATTAATGGGTTATATATAGTTGCATACATTGATTGGCAAATAAGTGCCATACCTTTTTAGAGCTTCTTTACTTATCAATTAAGTATATGGATTGTAATTGCTCACGTGTAGTTCGGTTGTAATATATTTATGATACCTTTATATGTACATGAGGCCTATGAGAAATTGGAGTCTCATGAGGCTGCTGATCAGGAAGGGGGCTGGTACTAGTAGGCTACATATGCCCTCCAAGAGGAATGACTTGTGGATACAGGTTGTTGGGAGAGGAAAGGGCGATAACGTGTACGGTACCGGGTCGTTAGCATTGCAACTGTCGTTATACTCAAGAGCTCTTCCACCTGCACAGTCTAATGTCGATCCTACTGTCCTTCTACAAGCTTTCTTACTATGGAGCAGATGACCACCATGATGTTCGATTTTCAGAGACAACTGAAACATGTTACGGAGATGGTGTCTTCTACTAGTACTCGTGATGGTACCACTGCTCCTTCCGGTACTCCGACTGTTCCTCCTCCTTCTCCTGCTCCTCCTTTCTTTACTCCGGCTATTGTACCATCCGTTGCTACTCTGGCTACGTCTCCATCTATTGCTCCTTCGGCTACATCTCCATCGGTTGCTCCTATTACTACTTCTGTTCCAGCTCCTGTTTTTACAACGAGCCAACAACAAACATTAGTTACGTTCATGATACAGTTTATGGGCAGCATGCAATCACTGTCAGCTTGACTTTTGTGCTTTTGTATCACTGCCGTGTCATACTATTTTGTGCTTGTATTAGTTTATCATTTTTTGTATGGATGATGTATGGTCGAATGTTAGATATGAATGGACATGACTATATATGATATCTAAGCTTTTTGTTTGTGTACTTTGTGTATGCTATTAATTTTGTTTACATCATTGGTAATGATTGTGGTGTGAAAAGTTGATTTTACTGTATTTTGTGTGCTGTTGACTTGTTTATATTACTATTAAAGGATGTGCATAGCATTATTCTTACAAAACAGGGAAAAAAATAATTCATCACTCCATAGCGACTAACTGGCGACAAAACCGCGACTATAAACAGGAAGAAAAAAGTATGGCGACTAAGTGGCGACAAACCAGCAACTATCTGGCGACTAACCAGAGACTAAGCTATCTGCTGCTAAGTGTCCATAATTCACAGGATTACTCGCTGAGGAGTCGCCAGTTAGTCGCATAATTAGCGACTAACATTGTGGTCGTACATTAGTCGCTAGTCAGTCGCTACAGCGGCTAACTAGCAACTGAATTTTGGCAGCGACGATGCGTCCACCGACGAAAAGTTTTAGTCGCTGGTTAGTCGCTATTTGACTTTACCGACTGAAAGTTCTTTTTTAGTGACTAAAAAGTCAGTCGCTGTTTCAAAAAAAATTTGTAGTGATCCCGGCGGTACGAAGATGTATCGTGATATTCATCAACTTTTTTGGTGGAATGGCATGAAGAGGGAGAGCCCGGTTTGTCTCTCGCTACTTAGTTTGCCAACAAGTTAAAGCTGAACATCAGAGACCAGCTGGACTTCTTCAACCTTTACCGATCCCAGAATAGAAATGGGAGCACATTACCATGGATTTTGTAACTGGGTTACCTAATCCCCTGCTGGGAGAGATGCTATCTTGGTTATAGTTGACAGACTGACCAAGGTAGCTCATTTTTTTTCTTTCGGAATTGGCTAGTCGACGGATCAGCTAGCAGAGATGTACCTCAGGCAGATAGTCAGATTTTTTGGAGTGCCAGTCAGTATCTTATCCGACAGAGATTCGAGATTTATCTCGCACTTTTGGTGGAGTCTTCAAGAGAGCTTGGGGACTCGTCTCAAGTTTAGTTCAGCTTATCATTCGCAGACAGATGGTCAGTCAGAACGCACAATTCAAACTCTCAAAGATATATTGCGGTCTTGTACGCTTGATTTCGGTGGTTCGTAGGAAGATCACCTGTATCTCGTGGAGTTCTCCTATAATAACAGTTTCCAGGCCAGTATCCAGATGGCACCATTTGAGGCCCTGTATGGCAGAAAGTGCAGATCACTTTTAGCCTGGGATGACGTAGGCGAGAGATAGATGCTTAGACCAGAAATGATTACGCAGACTATTGAAGTGGTCAGGCAAGTCAGAGTTCATCTTCGAGTTGCGCAAGATTGCCAGCGTCATTGGGCCGATTCTCATCGGCGTCCTCTCGAGTTTTCTATCGGCGACCACGTATTCCTTAGGATCTCTTCTACCCGTGGTGTCATTCATTTTGGCATGCGGAAAAAGCTTAGTCCTAGGTATATAGGGCCATTCGATATTCTTGAACGAGTAGGTGATGTGTCCTATCGTCTCACTCTTCTACCATCATTACGTGACATACATGATGTCAGCCATGTATCCCAATTGCGACGGTATATCTCGGATCCGAGTCATGTCCTTGATCATTCGGAATTGGTTGTTGGTACCAACCTTTCGTATGAGAAAAGATCTGTATCCATATTGGACCGAAGAGAGAAGATACTCAAGAACAAGACTATTACTTTATTCTGTGTTGTTTGGAATCATCACTCTTTGTGTGAGTCAACATGGGAACAAGTAGATGATATCCGATCGCGATATCTACACCTGTTTGACTCATAAGGTATAACGTGTTCCTTATGCCTTATGATTTTAATTCCTTGCTTGTATAAATAATTGCTTGATTGACTGCTAGTCGTAGATTGCTCGTGATTAGTATAGCTTGCCCTGACATCTCTAGCCTCTTAATTAAATTTCGAGGACGGAATTCCTTTAAGGTGGGTAGAGTTGTCACTCTCGTTTTTCGTTATACGTATTTCAATATATGTGTACGGATTCTCAACCCGTATTTTGACTTGTCTAGCATGGCTTGGCTTGGTTTGGTCTTGGTTTAGCTTGGCTTGGTTTATTTTGGTTTGGTTTATATTTTGGTTGGAGATGGAAAGGGTTGATATAAATATCAACTTTTCTCTCTCTCCCCTCATTACTTCTTCATTTACTCCTCTTCCTCCATTAAACCTCTCCATCCACCTTAGGCAAGTGCAACTTGCTTTATAGAGGAACCCAATTTTTATTATTCCATTGTCTTTCCTACGAGTTTCTAAGACTCTTTAGTACTTAGCATTTTTTATTTTGGTGGATAATTTCTTGTAGATCTAAGTTTACTCAAATTTTGATTTTCTTGGGTTTTGATCTACCAAACTTCATTATTTTCAAGTTTTGATTGTTCCATGTTGTAAAAAAATTAATTTTACTCTAAATGGACCTTTGAAAACCCGAATTTCAATTTGTTTTGAGTGATTTATGAACTTGGAAAGTTCATGGGTTCCATGAACTCTTGTTCTCGGGTTGGAGAAGATGAGCAGTGATGGGCGCATAGCCATTAATATGAGCCCAAGCCACACTTCTTCCTGCTTAGGGCGCATAGCTCTTATTATGCGCCCAAGGCCTTCCCTGCTTAGGCGCATAGGCTCTGGCATGAGTCTAAGGCCCAAAGCTCCCCTGTTTGGGCATAGAATCCATTTTATGCGCCCACTGAGTCTTGGAAGATAGTCTCCTAACTTCTTTCCAAGTGCACCCTGTCTTCCTGTTTTGGGCGCATGTATGTAGGCGCATGCTCGCATACAGCCCTGGGCGCATGCCTACCCTAGTACATGCTCTCCATGATACGCCTAGCCGTAGACGCATAGTCCTAGGCGCATAGTTTTGGACGTATGCTCCCTGCTTGGGCGCATGCCATTTGCTGTATATGTTACCCTAGGTGCATGCTCTTCTTGGACCATGTTGACCTTAGGCGCATGCTATCCATGACATCCCATTGACCCTTTGGCGCCATTTTTGACTAGGATAATTCTTGTTGCATTTATCCATGCTTGTCCCCATGGTCCATAAGCGTAAGTTGTGACCCTTGAGCCTGATGTGCATACACCCATGATAGCCTGATATAATGTTATTATCTATGCCACGTGATTGCTCTGAGCTTAAGCACGATCTCAGCATGACATGTACACTCTCTGATAACTCTTGATAGTGGCCCGCCGTGGCGCACTCTTGACCAAGTGAATTCTTGGTATACAAGCACCCTTAACATGAACACGACATGACAACATGGCTTGACATGATAATTCTTGATGGCGGTCCGTCGTGACGCACCCTTGACATGATAAGTAGTAACTTGACATGAATAATCTTGATAGTGGCCTGCCGAGACGCATTCTTGACAAGTGATATTGATAAATAATCTAACATGATAATCTTGAAATGATGTTGCGATGTCTATCTTGACTTGCTAAGTAACTCTTGTCTTGATACAGTGGATAATTGTGCTTGTATAAGCTACATGTCTTGTCTTGCATCATGTCTAGGACATGGATTCCTGGTTACCACGGTCAGGGATTCGTACTGAATCTGACTATGTTAACAACTAGATTGATCAAGTAGTTCATCGTGAGATTTTTCAGTCACAGGCAATCCCGTTATCTGGGTGCCTCAAGTGAACTTGTAGCCTGCCGACGAGTAGGGCACATTTCCAGCAAATTATCATGTGTTGCACCCTCAAGTCACCTAATACAACTCTTTCAACCTGCGAAAGGATAACTGGATAGTCTGCAGGGCTGGTGGCTGCTGGAATATCTCATTGCATCTTGTAGTAATTAGGCTTGTGATAACCCTAGTTAGTTAAAGTATCAAGCCGTACTCATTGCTTGGCCGTGATTGATATATGGAGTCCAGTCTAGTCTTCTCTAGACAATGCCAGTACATGGTTACTTCATCACGTTACTGTTTCTGCTTTACCTCATCGATAATTGGTTAGAGACTAAGTTTTGTTCAGGTGAAGGGTTACAACCCCGGTCCTTATTTGGTTTACGGGTTGTAATTTGGTTACCAGAACAGTTTTTTAGTTATCGTATTATTTTATCACCCTACTCTCATAACTCCAGTTTTATTGTCATTATTTATGTCTTGTGTTCTAACATGCTGGTTTTAGTTCTTAAGTAAAGCCTCCCTTGTGGCACTTGCTCTTTCTAGGGTCTGACCCAGCTGGTTTTGTATGGCCAGATTTCGGAGTAGCTCCCGAGGATCTGCGGGACTTCCAGCCAGATGGTGAATACTAGATGCAACCCTGGCAACGAGTGGGTTTTATTTTGCTCTCCCACTCTATTGTAAATTATTCTTTTAAAGCGTTTAGCCGCCGAACAAGTGTTAGCTCGTGTTGAAAGCTTAATTCCTGTCTGCATAATGGTTGTTACATGATTAACAAATCCTAGGGTTGATTATGTATGACTTTAACTCTTGCTAGCCTTTGCATTTTATATGACTAGCTTCATGATCATCTGAATATATAATGTATGGGACGTCTTACTTTGTATGTATGATGATCTACCATCTTGTTACATTTACTTGCTTGCTTGAGATTGAGACACTAGGCTTGTTCTTGACCCTAAGAGACTAATGGCTTGTAGAAAACTCCTCATGCATCTAGACAGTCGTGACAGTATATCGAGGTAGATTACACTTCAATGTATGTAGCTGGCTGTGTCTGTCCTCTGTTCTCCAGTATTCTGGTTCTGGGACGTGAAGATATCTATTTGCTCATTCAAAATAACTATTTTATTATAAATCCAATAATACATAAAAATGACATTCAGGAACAACTCGCTAAATAATTAAATTTACATTCTATCTAGAATCTACGGTTGACCTTCAAGATATCTATCTCCCCCGTATGGTCCATAGCGCAAAAGTAGAAAGTATAACAACTCACCTGCAACGATCCAGTCAAAAAAAAAAGCAAAGTACAACCATATTGCAATAATGTAACTTAATACAAAATAAGCTAGACAGTAAAGATGCAGTAGAGAACAAAGAAAATAGTCATATGAACTGGCAACAATAAACAGGCACAAGAAACTACTAACAAGATATCACTACTAAAATAACCCAGATTAGCGACGTCAGGAGACGTCGCTAAATACAGAAAATACGTCGCTAAAAATGATTTGCGACGTATTTAGCGACGAAAAACTTACGTCGCTTATAGGCAAGTCGCAGATGATACTTTCGTCGCAGAACGTCGCTATTTGCGATGCGGCGTCCATTGTCGCTAGACGTCGCCAAATGAGCGACAGAGAGCGACGTATCAGTACGTCGCTAACATTGCGACGTAAAGCGACCACTAGCGACGCTTCAAAAGTTTATAAATGATGACGAGGCATGGCATCCACGTGGCCACGTGGGCAACGTAGCGACGTATATTAGCGACGTCGAGCGACGTAACGTCGCTAGTTAGCGACGTATAGCGACGTCTATTTGCCGTCGCAGTACGTCGCAGAACGTTGCTATACGTCGCTAATGTGAAAAAAAAATTTAAAAAAATATAATTGATATTTTTGTTATGCTATGTTTCTGTGTTTACAGTGTGTATGAAGTGCAGTGTTCGAACCATCGACAGTTTCGCTTACTGTTCTATGTTTTATCTTGGATAGAAAGAGCAACAGTTCAGGGTGCACTTCTCAGAGCTTCCTCTTCACGTCCTTCATCTTCTCGGGAACCTTTACGACATCCGAGAAAGTGAAGGACGTGAAAATGAAGCTCTCAGAAGTGCACCCTGAACTGTTGCTATTTCTATCCAAGATAAAACATACAACAGTAATCGAAACTGTCGATGGTTCCGAACACTGCATTTCACATTCACTGTAAACACAGACACACAAAAATACACAATATATTTTTTTAAAATTTCGGCAGCACCTCCTTTGTATATCAGATCATCGCTTATAACCCAGCGTAGGTATATTTGTCATCCCGTCGCAGATATCACAAAGTAAATATCACAATAAAAATAGGAGGCAGTGCAAAGTAAATATCACAGACACACATCCTCACAAACATCCAATAGAGTCAAATAAAAATGAAAGATGATAAAAAGTCTCCCACCAAGTTTATAAACAACAGTGTATGAATAAACAATTTGCCCATAGGGCCAATACATACAAGTCATAAAAAAACCAATAAAATCACTGCGGACCCCTGCCGCGCAACTGGGATAGAATGTAGTCGTACTGCTCCTGGGTGAGCTGTACCGTAGGGGCAGTAGGAGGCAGTACAATGTCTGGAGTCGACGCCAGTGGCAGTACAGTATCTGGAGTCGGCACCGTCGATAGACCGGGAGGACATACCTGCTCCAGCTCTCGCAGTCGCTCACCATGCGCAGCAAGGGTACTCACCACCTTCTCAGTATACTGAGCGAGTGAGGCAGATATGCTCCTCTGCGATCCCTCCAGCTCGACCTGTCTACGCTCTGTGCGCTGCGTAGACTCGGTGAGCGTCTGCAAGTTGGCAGCTGCAGCCTGATGCAGACTCATCAGCTCCTGTATACTGCGCTCGACCGCATCAAATCGTCCGATGACGATCGGAGGGTCGGATCGTCGCTCGACCGCATCAGAAATCTGCTGCTGCAACTCGCGACGCAGCTCCTCGATCTGACGACGAACATCCTCAGCTCGTGACGACGCCTGCGTAGCCGGAGACTGCGTACTGACAGAGGGGGCCCGGGATGACTCCGAAGCCAAATACGCGTCAAAGGATCCCGTACCGTAGTACGTACCCTTCTGAAGACCGCCAACGGCGGTCATCCAGAGCTCGTCCGGCGATGGCTCTGCAGGCGGCTGGGAGGAAGTACCAGCCCCTCCCTCTGCTTGCGCACTAGCAGCAGCAGCAACATCAGCCGTCTCCTTCTGTAGCCGAACAAACTCGGCCTAGAACATGTTTGCTAACGTGTAAGCGTTTACTAAAGTCTAAATTGATATCTATTTTCCTGTTTTCTAAATTATAGTCAGTTAATATAAAGAATAGAACGTACATATGCCTGCGTCGCCCTCTCGTCAATGAAGTCCCCAGCCCTCCGATGGGTGACCAGGAAGACGGTCACCATGTTCGGGTCCTCACCCTTCTTTACCTGTTAAAATATATTATCTATTATTAGTATTAAATATTATATCGAACTATATATAAATTAATGTCCGTCATAGGAAACGTACCAGACGACGAAAATGCTCCGTCATCGGAATGGAGCCACCACACCACTTACCGGCGCTCGACCGCGCCACCATGGCCTTCTCAGACCGCTCCTGGTACTTGGGCTCGCTGAATCTAGCCTTCATCGCAATCCACTGCTCTGGCGTAATCCAACCCTGGATCGGCTGTCCGGAGCGATCACGATGCTTCTGGTCATCGATCGCATCACGGATGAGCTTGGCTATGACGGCAGAAAATTGGCCCTCGATCCTCGCCGCCCGGTGTGGTGGATAGAAATAGGTCCTCTACAAGAAGTAAAATACAAAAGTTGTATAATATACACAAATGATTATTAAAATTTAAAAATAAATAAATTTTTTACCTTGAAGTGGGCGAACCAAAAGGCCTTCCTATCTGCGGGAGCATCTGAGTAGTTGAGCCAAGGCCCACCATAGTTCTGCCTCACAAATGTCCCCAGCTGTCTTTGTACTGCAGAAGGCCGATATCTATACAATAATAATTTTTCATGAATATATATGTACATATAATCATTTGAGAAATATATAATAATTAATTAACTTACTTCATAGGCCCGTCCGTCCAAATCTCCATACGCGTCTCGCCCGGGGGAGCGCATGGAGGGTCGCTCTCACCTCCTGCTTGGGCAGGATCAGTCTGATCGCCGTCCTCCATATGATCGGCGTGGGCTCCCTCCATAGAGCCGTCGACAGTAGGAATGCTGGACGGGGGATCAGGGATACTGGACGCGGGATCAGGAAGACTGGACGACGAGGGAGGAGTCGCCAACCTGCTAGAACTGCCCTGTCCCGATAATGGACCGGGAACAGAACGTTACATTGGCGTACTCGGAGATGAGGATGAGGGTACGGAACTGCCCTCTCCATCCCCAGCCCGAGGCTGACGGGGCTGCCTAATATATAATCCTTCGCGTCGTCCAGATGGTCTAGTCATACCTGACAATAAAACATATGACAATAAAACAAAAAAACATATTTATATGATAGACATCACAGATTTTTGAAAAATATCATAGTGTCACTGAAGTGTCAATAAAAGTGTCAATAAAGTGTCACTGAAGTGTCACAGATTTATATGATAGAAGTGTCACTAAAGTGTCAAATATGATGATAAAACAAACGTACAGATTTAATCCTCTTCTGAAAATTTATCTAGTTCGTTTAGCTCATCTACTTCTTCTTCTTCTTCTTCTTCTTCTTCTTCTTCTTCTTCTTCTTCTTCTTCTTCTTCTTCTTCCTCCTCTACATCTTCACTTTCATCTGCATCTTCCTCTTCAGATAATTCTACTTCTTCTACACAATTAGATGTGTAATAGGGAACTTCCGTCGTGTCCACTTCTATAATATTTGTTACAAGAGGTAGTTCATCCTGTTGATAAGCTATATCGTCAACCTCAAAGGTATTTCTAGCTTTGGTCTTGCATACTGTCCACCAGTCCGACCTTGTTGTTCCCCGTTTAGGATAACTTATGAAGTACACGAGCTGAGCCTGATTTGATAGGACAAATGGTTCATAGGCTTGATATCGACGCCGATAGTTTATATCGACATGACCGTGCTTGTCTACTTTCCAACCTTGACCTTCAATCGGATCGAACCAATCACACCTGAATAACACAATCTTAGCAGGCTCTATTCCATAACTATATGTCAGCTCCACGATCTTCCGTAACACGCCATAGAAATCGTTGCCCGCATCAACATCTTTGTAGTTCGAAGATCTGATACACAAACAGCTGTTTTTGGTAGAATCGAGATCCACAAAGTTGTCTCTGATCGGGCAAGTTGTTGACTTGAACCAAAACCCATTAACACAGTAGCTTGGCCATATTTTTGCAGCATAAATTGGTCCCTTGGCTAGCGTTCTAATAGACTCATTCTCAAGTCTTGCGTGTGGACGATCGACCTAAATACCACGAAAGAAGCAATTAAGCTCATTCTCAATCAAGTGCATATACAAAAAGGTAATTACAGAGTTCTCAAGTCTTATATATGCACTCAACCATGATGGAAAATAATGCCTCATTTCTTGTTCTAGTTCTTCTTCTGTTATGTGTGGCCTACCCGACCTCACATCATCATTAAATATGCTGAAAACAACATCGTTCAATTAATGTAATAGTATAATAATTAACACTATTAAAATAATATAGACGTATTAATTACTTACCCCTCCAGTTTCTCTACTTCCTTCTCGTCGCAGTTGAGTAATACATACACCTGAGCAGCCCTTAGCTCATCATCGTTCAGATATCTCTTTTTCATCTTACCCGATGGCTTTCCTAGAGCATTGAATACCTTCAGTATTGTATCATTACTTTCATGATCTCCCTCGTCGTTTCTGGAAGCTCTCGTTCTATTAGTTGCAACATGAGGCTTGAAATACATCGAACAAAAGTTTGTAATCTCCTCGAGAACATAGGCTTCACAAATAGAACCCTCGACCCGTGCCTTATTTTTCACCTTTCTTTTTAGGTGATTCAAATGTCGCTCGAACGGGTACATCCATCGATATTCGACGGGTCCACCAACACGTGCCTCATAGGATAGATGAATCGGCAAATGCTCCATAGAGTCGAAGAATCCAAGAGGAAACACCCTCTCTAGCTTGCATAGTGTTACCGCAATGTCCTTCTCTTGCTTTTCTAGACGATCAACGAGCAATTCTTAGAACAAAGATCCCTGAAGAATATGCTAAGCTCCGTCAATGGATCCCAAACTGCCTGCGGTAAGAATTCCCGAAATGCAATCGAAATTAACCTCTCCATGAATACGTGACAAACGTGGCTCTTCATACCCGTCAATTTATTTTCCTTCGGATCGACACATCTTCTCAGATTTGACACATATCCGTCTGAAAATTTTAGGCCCTGGATCCACCGACAAAGTCTCACTTTATCCTCCTTGTCCAGCGAAAAAATTGACTTCGGCAGAAACTGTTTTCCATTCTGCTGTATCAAATGCAACGCAGGGCGTTTGCATATTTCTTCTAAGTCCAACCTGGCCTTGGGATTGTCTTTCATTTTTTCCTTTACGTCCATCATAGTATTAATTATGTTATCAAACACATTCTTCTCAATATGCATGACATCAAGATTATGTCTGATCAGATTGGTACTCCAGTATGGCAGATCCCAGAATATGCTCCTCTTTGTCCAGTTATGAACTCTACCAAATCTATCGCACATGTACCCAGTTGTAGGATCTTCTATAGCACTTGGAAAATCTTTAACCTCCTCCCATATCGTGGCTCTGCACCACCTTGGCGGTGGATCACCCTTCTCTACAACGCCGGCACGGAAAGCATTCTTGTTCCTTCTGAACGGATGATCTTTTGGCAAAAATTGCCGATGACAATCAAAGAAGCACGGTTTTCCGCCGTGTTTCAAGCGGAAAGCCTTACTACGGTCCATGCAATACGGACATGAGAGACGGCCATGAGTGCTCCATCCAGATAACATTCCATAGGCCGGAAAGTCGTTGATGGTCCACATAAGGGTTGCCTTCATCTGAAAATTCTGCTTCCTGGAAACATCGTACGTGTTAGCACCTACTTCCCATAACTGATTCAACTCATCTATCAAAGGCTGTAAGTACACGTCAATGTTCCTCTTGGGATTGTTCGGACCAGAAATTATAACGGTTAGAAACATGTACTGAGTCTTCATGCACATCCAAGGCGGTAGGTTATACGGAGTAACAATCACAGGCCAGCACGAATACTGGGATCCCGAAAGACCAAAAGGAGTAAAACCGTCAGAAGATAGTCCCAACCTGACATTTCGCGGATCTGAAGCAAAATCTGGATACACTCGATCAAAGTGCTTCCACGCTTCTCCATCGGATGGGTGATCCAACACTCCTTCAATCTGTTCTCGCATGTGCCAACTCATATTTTCGGCCGTCTCTTTCACCATAAATAATCTTTGCAACCGTGGCGTTAAAGGCAAGTAGTGCATTGAATCGGTCGGTTTTCTTGCACCGGTAGACCTTCCCGTACTAGTTGTCTTATCGCGATCAGCATCACAAAATCTGCACACATCTGCGTCCTTGTCGTCTTTATAGTACAGCATGCACCCATTGCGACAGGAATCGATTTTCTCGTATCCCATCCAGAGCGATCTCACCATCCTCTTAGACCGGTAGAAGTCTTTAGGCAACTTAGCACCCGCCGGCAAGATCTCTGTAATCAACTCCAACACTCGGTTGTAGCATTCTTGTGACATGTTAAAATCTGACTTAATGCTCAACAGTCTTGTAACCACCTCCAACGGTGAATGATCCTCACAACCAGGATACAATGGAGTCCTTGCATTCTCCAACAACTTCATGAACTGTGCAGCATCGGCGTTCGGTGCCTCCTCAGGTGCATCATGAACGAAACTAGGCCCCGCAGCGTCGAAAACCATATTCACGCACCCGTCGTCGTATGCATGATTATCTGAAACAAAATTAGGTCCCGCATGCATATACGACTCAACATAAGGCTCCGGCTCTGATGCTAAAGACACAAGTTCTCCGTGTGCGGTCCACTGATAGTAATTAGGCGTGAAACCCCTCGAGTACAAATGATATGTCACTTCCACTTCTGGATAATATTTCACGTTATGACATTTCACACACGGACACTTAATTTTGGTGCCGTCCATGTACTGAGGGAACGCCTTAGCAAACTGCAGGAACTGCTCTACTCCCGCTATGTATTCATCCCGCACACCACACATATCATCAGGATGACGATTGTACATCCATGAACGATTCCGCAAGTAGTAATTCATATCCATTTGGAAATAATTCTGCAAAGATGGACACACATTATCCAACATGCACAAATTCTTATATTATGTCTTATTATGGGACACACATTAGTAGCGGACAGTTACTAATAACAATGATATGCAATCTAGGTCAAACTAGGTTGTACTAAGTCAAACAAGGTCAAGCTAAGTCAAACAAAGTCAAACAAAGTCAAACAAGGTCAAACTAGGTCAAACTAGGTCAAACTAGGTTGTACTAAGTCAAACAAGGTCAAGCTAAGTCAAACAAAGTCAAACAAGGTCAAACTAGGTCAAATAGTCAACCTTAGTCAAACAAGGTCAAATCTAAGTTAAATATCCTATTTCTAGTTGTCACGACCCGCACCCTGAGGAAGGGCACGAGAACGTGGATACGTCCAGCCTACGCCGCAGTGTCGGCGGTAGAACGCTGTAGAGTTCGTCTATAACATCTAACATCTAACAATAATGTGATATAAATATATCATCTCCGCACGGAGGTATAATATAACATCTCAACTCTATCTCAATCACAAGTCTAGGAAAGATAGAGCACGATATGGAATCAGATAAAAGAAAAGAACTGAATATAAAAAGAGTTATCACACCACACAAAGTAGATGTCCAACACAAATAAATACAAGTCCTGAAATATAACTAGATCTCAACAAACAATCGGAACAATCCGATACAAACTGAAAGCTGTAAATACTAGACTAGACTAGACTAGACTAGACTAGGCTAGGCACCCTCTACTGAGCTAGATGCTCCTCGGGCACCTGAAGGTTACCCTCTTGTGCCCCATAGAAGGTAGGGCAGTCATCATCATCATCTGTAATATTTTCAACAGGTCCAGTCAGGACAGGAGCGAGCACAATACATCTCACGCAGTTCATATCATGTTAGGAAATATAAGCATGCAGAAGAGTAAGATACATGAACTGTAAGAAGATGTATATGAAAACAAGAGAGAGTTTATAACTGAAATATATATAGGATAAGTAAAACTGCAATACTAGTGATTTAGAGCACAATATGGTTATGTAAACGGCTTAGGTTGCACAATAACAATAACAATAGGTCAAATCCATCATAACGTGAGTGTACAATGGAAGCGCACAATAGTTGTACAATGGGATTTGATCACATAACCATTCCTACTCACCCTCCCCAATCAATACACAAGGATCCAATCCAGTTACGCTACCTTGTACAATAGTCTCCATGAAGCTCATGTGATAATGAGAGTACAATATGCACAATGAGTATACATGAATGGGGGTGTACAATAAATACAATATGTTCGTGAAACGCACATAACAATATGTATCTGTTGAGCACAATAGAGATAGCATCGCAAAAGAAGATCCATATAGTACCAATCCGTGATAACAATCGTGCCAGTATCAAGTACAGTAATCTAGAGCATGAATGTAAATCCAGACAAGTATGAAACGATCAGAGAATGTACTCGCCTGTCACCCTGAATGACTGATATGAATAGATGTCCGAACTGGTGTCACAGAGTCCTATTTAGAGTAAAACATGTTAAGATGTGTTCAATATGTAAAAATGGAATCTGCAGTGCAAGCTACATGATTCTAAGTCAACTAGGTCAAAGTCAACTCTTGGTCAACTGTCTAGGTTAAACTAGGTCTACACCAAGCCAAGCCTATACCAAGCCTATGCCAAACCTTATATCAATATCATATATCAATATCAATATCATATATACCATCAAAGTCTTTACATTCAACATTCTATGTAGTTATTATATCTATATATATATACATCACTAGAGTATATAGGCAAGCCTAAAGGATAGCCTACCTACACCAATCCTATATAGAAATATATATATACCAATCAAACACAAATTTAGAGAGAGGGGAAAGGGAAGAACATGTGTGTGTGTAACCTAGATATAGGTGTCAAGTGTCCACAGTGTGTGTTAAACAGGGAAAAATCAGTGAGTGAAACAATCCAATGCATAAGAATTTATCATTGAGAATTTGAAATAGTTAAAGGGAAGGGAATCCATTCTCAGGAATCATCTATAATGAACCAACCCTTCATTCCCTCTACTCCATATTACATGTATTAAATAGATTCAAAAACCCAAATCCCAACCCTTAACTCAGGTTTGAAATCCTGATCATCTCAGGTTCACATATGAATCATTCAGGATTTATATTAACCTATAGCTTAGGAATTTAACAGTGAATAACAGGTTTCCATTTCAGTTAACAGTGGTTAACATGTTCAACCCAAACTTAATTCTCAGGTTAAAACCAACATAGGTAATCTCAGGTTACTAACTTGGAAATCTCAGTTTTTAGTGTTTGAATTTAAAACCCAGAAACTCAGTTAACCCTGAACAATTTCTAATAACAATCAATCATCAACCCAGGTAACTAGGAAAATCATTTCGAAAAGGAACCAAATAGCCCATATCAGTAAAATCCTTTTGCAAGCAAAACCCAATCCCAAGTTCGAATTCACATGAAATCCTAGTTAACTTATCATTCAAAAAAAACTGTTAAATGTTCTTGAAATTTCAGTGAATTAAAGTATCAGAGGAAAAGAGGAAAATGAAACCAATTTTCCAATTTCAAACTCGAAAACCCAAATAAACCTTCAATTCTAATGTGCAGTTATAAAAACATATTTAAACATGCAATTGGGATGAGTTCGTGTCCATAAAGTTGGACACGAAGTATCCTAAACAAAAACAAACACTGCATCAGACCACTCGAGTGCACTGCCTCGTGCGGTCAGTCCGAGTCGAACTGGACACGACACAGGGAACAAGAAACCACGTGTTCATGCACAGAGGTCAAGGGGGACTAGGGCTAGGGTCTCAACTCCCTGACACGAGTCCACGCTGTGTCTGCACGCGACACGACACGCGTATCAGAGGGGGATTTCCGCCTGTGCACAGTCTGTGCAGGAACAGTGCGGGAGCAATTACTCCTCGGACACGACACAAGACGACACGAGATTCAAGGGGCGTGATGTCAGTCACTGCCCCTTGGTCTGTGCCAAGTGGCAGGTCGCCACGTGGCGTGTCGTGTCCACAGTAACACTCGGGTAGCAGGGCACTGCTACCTTGTCTGCGTGCGTGTGTGCGTGTCCATTTTGGACACGGACACGACATGAAAGTTGGCTCAGTCCTCTGGAATATTAACATACATATTAAAACCTAATTTTCTGTTTAATTAGTTTCTGAAATTAGCACAATTAAATTCTAACAAATATTTCATCGAACACCTTGTTTAAAATACCGATACGTGTCCGATACGGACACGAAATGGACACGAATTCCTACCAAACTTGGGCTACACCTAGGGGGACCCTAAATGAATGCATCCATGGGAAGAAAACTAGAATTTAATAGGTTTGTAGGGTTTTACCTATTGAGGGTGAAACCTCAATTTAGAGCTATTTGAATGAGGGCTTCCCTCGATCTTACGACGATCCCGAGCCTCCGAATCCTTGCTAGCTACCCACAAATAGTACCCTCTACTGTAGGGGAGTCCAATGCAAAAGACTAGGCTCAATTTGGACTTGTTTTGGATATTTGGGGAGGAGTTGAGGAAGAACACTAAAAGAGGCAAATAAGAATGATTAAAAAATATGCAAATGATTAATGTGTTGTATTTATAGAGGGGGGGATGTTTGATGGCTGCCATTAGGTTAGGGTTAGGGTTTAGGATGAGTGGTCAAGGCTTCTCCAACAATTCCTAGCCAATCTAAAGGCTCACAATTAAAGTAACCCTTCTTAACCTTTAGCCTAAAATATCCTATTAACAAATATCTAGATATTAACCTAAATGATTACTTAGTTGAAACCATCTAACTTAGCCTCTATGGTCATGACTATTATCTAGATTAGGCTCAACTTCTAGGTCAAGCCCTAACTAATAGATTAGCACAATATTTAATTAATACAATTTATAATTTCACAAAATTGTCAAAATGACCAAAATACCCCTAGGCTAAAAGTTATAATTAGTCATCCTAATCACATGACTAGGCTTCCTTGGTCATGGTTAGTCTCTGGGCTCAGCAAACTCTAGGGTTACACTAGTCAATCACCAAAATCACAAGTCGTAATTTTTAAATAGTTTTAAATTAACTAAAATCACCAAAAAATCATAACATGGTTTAAATATCATTATTAAATGATTAAAATTATAAAATTTCAAATTTACCCTTATTTTAGAAACTGGGTGCTACAAGTCTACCCTCCTTAGAAGAATTTCGTCCTCAAAATTAAGATGGTCGTACTCCTTCTAGGTCAAACCCCCAACAATAATCACAGTCTCAATCATACAGTCCGATAATCATATGCGTCTGTCCAAAATCATGATACTCGGAATCTTCGTCATGCTAGTGAGCAAGGCTACGATATTCACAAAGTCCTTGACTATGGTACATACCTCTAGAATCATGGTATTTAAAATTTTTGCATTGCCGCATGCTTGGCCGCGAAAACCTTAAATTCCCACACCCGAGAAATACGTCCAAAATCTGACTATATGTCCTCACTATGCCAGCTAACATAACTATAGAAGACTCTAGATCCCATAATTGAGGCGACCTAGCCCATACGACTTATCTTAGAAGAAATAAATCACAATAAAACATCTGAACAAAATTTATCAACTACCAGGTACGGATAGAATCGAATTTCAAGACAGTTATAAGGGAGCAAACGCAGAAATGGAATCGAAAAGATTGGAACCTGCAATCAGCTCTCCCTCTGCCTGTGCATCCTCGACTGCCATGGCGAAAGCTCGCCCCTGCTGGCCTCCCTTGGCCTGTTGCTGATGCTGGGCAAACCTCTGCTGCTGAGTCTGCAACGGTGGTCCCGTCTGTTGCCCTGTCGGAGCTCTAGCTCCTGCTACTGCCTGAGTCACTGGTGCCTTGTTCCTGGGACAATCCCTACACTGGTGCTCTGCTGAACCACAAAGTAAACACAGGCCCTGCCTCTTCCTGCAGTCGCTCCATCGGTGACCTTGCCTCTTGCAGAAGTCACATGTAGAGGGCTGTTGCTACCTGGGTGCCTGCTGATGAAGTACATGTCCCTGGCCCTGAAACGGCTGCTGAGCTGGCCTCTGCTGGATATGAGGGCGCTTGGCTGGCCCTGCACTAGAACTAGCCCCTAAGGTATCACTGCCCCTCTTCGGCTTGAGGCCGAAGTCCTCCTCTGCAATCTGCGCGTCCATCAATATCTGATCGAACGTCGCGTCACGGCGACCTGAGGTGCGGGTGCGCACTGCATGAATAAGTCCCCTACGGAACTTACGAGCCTTCTGCCCCTCACCCTGGATCATATCGGGAGCGAACCTGCTAAGGCGGAAGAACTCAGCTGCATACTCGTCCACTGACGAGTTCCCCTGTACTAGACCCACGAACTAGCCCTCCAATGCTGTAAGAGCCACGTCCGGGAAGAACTTCTCCTTGAAGAGCCTTCGGAAGTTCTCCCATGTCAGCCCTCTTACCGACGCCTGAGGATCCGTGCGGTACCATGTCAGTGCGATATCGAAGAATCGGCTGGCTGCGGCCGAAACCCAAAGTGCCCTAGGAAGCTCTGCCAGCTCCATGCTCCGCTGCACATCCTCTAGCCAGTCGTCTGCATAGAGGATGCCCTCCGTGCCCGTGAAGTCCCTGGAGCTCATCTTCCTAAAGTCCAATACTGTCCCCGGCCTAGACTGCTGCTGGTACGGCTGCTGGCCAGAAGGGCCCTGCACCGTACTCGGTGCCACTCTCTCCACTGCTGCCAGTGCAAGCTGATGTGAGTTCTCCATACTCTGTCGTAGAACCTCTGTCTGACGGTGGGATGCGTCAGCCTGATGCTGCTGTGCCTCTGCCTGGGCCCTCTGGGTCTGCATCATCTGCAGTATAAGGGCCATCATCTGCTGCGTATCTGTCGGTAGCGGAGGTGGCGGTAGAAAAGTCTCGGGAATAACTATGGACGGTCCCGTAGCTGGAGGTGGAAGACCTCCTGGAACAGTCGCTGCTACTCCTGCCTGAAGGGCAGGAACTGTAGTGGCAGCTCCCTCAGCTGCTACTCCCGTAGCCGGAGGTGGAAGACCTCCCGGATCTGACCTCTCTGGAACTGTACTAGTCTCTGCTGCCTGAGAACGAGTAAGCGGCATCCTGAGGACAGATTGAAACAAGGATATCAATATGGCACATGATAAGGAAAATTAAGGAAGGACAATTAAATTCAGTTACAAGAAGAGTTGTCATGGTAATCAAAAGATCAGAGTTTTTCCTAAAATGTGATTGAGTAACTCTTATACTGCCTAATCCTATATCCTAACAGCAGGCTCGTAGCAGCACTCTAAGTCGAGCATCACTACGAAATCGCACTAGTTGCGACTCAGACCTGCATGGGCCACCACAAAAACGTGTCACGACCCGCACCCTGAGGAAGGGCACGAGAACGTGGGTACGTCCAGCCTACGCCGCAGTGTCGGCGGTAGAACGCTGTAGAGTTCGTCTATAACATCTAACATCTAACAATAATGTGATATAAACATATCATCTCCGCACGGAGGTATAATATAACATCTCAACTCTATCTCAATCACAAGTCTAGGAAAGATAGAGCACGATATGGAATCAGATAAAAGAAAGGAACTGAATATAAAAAGAGTTATCACACCACACAAAGTAGATGTCCAACACAAATAAATACAAGTCCTGAAATATAACTAGATCTCAACAAACAATCGGAACAATCCGATACAAACTGAAAGCTGTAAATACTAGACTAGACTAGACTAGACTAGGCTAGGCACCCTCTACTGAGCTAGATGCTCCTCGGGCTCCTGAAGGTCACCCTCTTGTGCCCCATAGAAGGTAGGGCAGTCATCATCATCATCTGTAATATTTTCAACAGGTCCAGTCAGGACAGGAGCGAGCACAATACATCTCACGCAGTTCATATCATGTTAGGAAATATAAGCATGCAGAAGAGTAAGATACATGAACTGTAAGAAGATGTATATGAAAACAAGAGAGAGTTTATAACTGAAATATATATAGGATAAGTAAAACTGCAATACTAGTGATTTAGAGCACAATATGGTTATGTAAACGGCTTAGGTTGCACAATAACAATAACAATAGGTCAAATCCATCATAACGTGAGTGTACAATGGAAGCGCACAATAGTTGTACAATGGGATTTGATCACATAACCATTCCTACTCACCCTCCCCAATCAATACACAAGGATCCAATCCAGTTACGCTACCTTGTACAATAGTCTCCATGAAGCTCATGTGATAATGAGAGTACAATATGCACAATGAGTATACATGAATGGGGGTGTACAATAAATACAATATGTTCGTGAAACGCACATAACAATATGTATCTGTTGAGCACAATAGAGATAGCATCGCAAAAGAAGATCCATATAGTACCAATCCGTGATAACAATCATGCCAGTATCAAGTACAGTAATCTAGAGCATGAATGTAAATCCAGACAAGTATGAAACGATCAGAGAATATACTCGCCTGTCACCCTGAATGACTGATATGAATAGATGTCCGAACTGGTGTCACAGAGTCCTATTTAGAGTAAAACATGTTAAGATGTGTTCAATATGTAAAAATGGAATCTGCAGTGCAAGCTACATGATTCTAAGTCAACTAGGTCAAAGTCAACTCTTGGTCAACTGTCTAGGTTAAACTAGGTCTACACCAAGCCAAGCCTATACCAAGCCTATGCCAAACCTTATATCAATATCATATATCAATATCAATATCATATATACCATCAAAGTCTTTACATTCAACATTCTATGTAGTTATTATATCTATATATATATACATCACTAGAGTATATAGGCAAGCCTAAAGGATAGCCTACCTACACCAATCCTATATAGAAATATATATATACCAATCAAACACAAATTTAGAGAGAGGGGAAAGGGAAGAACATGTGTGTGTGTAACCTAGATATAGGTGTCAAGTGTCCACAGTGTGTGTTAAACAGGGAAAAATCAGTGAGTGAAACAATCCAATGCATAAGAATTTATCATTGAGAATTTGAAATAGTTAAAGGGAAGGGAATCCATTCTCAGGAATCATCTATAATGAACCAACCCTTCATTCCCTCTACTCCATATTACATGTATTAAATAGATTTAAAAACCCAAATCCCAACCCTTAACTCAGGTTTGAAATCCTGATCATCTCAGGTTCACATATGAATCATTCAGGATTTATATTAACCTATAGCTTAGGAATTTAACAGTGAATAACAGGTTTCCATTTCAGTTAACAGTGGTTAACATGTTCAACCCAAACTTAATTCTCAGGTTAAAACCAACATAGGTAATCTCAGGTTACTAACTTGGAAATCTCAGTTTTCAGTGTTTGAATTTAAAACCCAGAAACTCAGTTAACCCTGAACAATTTCTAATAACAATCAATCATCAACCCAGGTAACTAGGAAAATCATTTCGAAAAGGAACCAAATAGCCCATATCAGTAAAATCCTTTTGCAAGCAAAACCCAATCCCAAGTTCGAATTCACATGAAATCCTAGTTAACTTATCATTCAAAAAAAACTGTTAAATGTTCTTGAAATTTCAGTGAATTAAAGTATCAGAGGAAAAGAGGAAAATGAAACCAATTTTCCAATTTCAAACTCGAAAACCCAAATAAACCTTCAATTCTAATGTGCAGTTATAAAAACATATTTAAATATGCAATTGGGATGAGTTCGTGTCCATAAAGTTGGACACGAAGTATCCTAAACAAAAACAAACACTGCATCAGACCACTCGAGTGCACTGCCTCGTGCGGTCAGTCCGAGTCGAACTGGACACGACATAGGGAACAAGAAACCACGTGTTCATGCACAGAGGTCAAGGGGGACTAGGGCTAGGGTCTCAACTCCCTGACACGAGTCCACGCTGTGTCTGCACGCGACACGACACGCGTATCAGAGGGGGATTTCCGCCTGTGCACAGTCTGTACAGGAACAGTGCGGGAGCAATTACTCCTCGGACACGACACAAGACGACACGAGATTCAAGGGGCGTGATGTCAGTCACTGCCCCTTGGTCTGTGCCAAGTGGCAGGTCGCCACGTGGCGTGTCGTGTCCACAGTGACACTCGGGTAGCAGGGCACTGCTACCTTGTCTGCGTGCGTGTGTGCGTGTCCATTTTGGACACGGACACGACACGAAAGTTGGCTCAGTCCTCTGGAATATTAACATACATATTAAAACCTAATTTTCTGTTTAATTAGTTTCTGAAATTAGCACAATTAAATTCTAACAAACATTTCATCGAACACCTTGTTTAAAACACCGATACGTGTCCGATACGGACACGAAATGGACACGAATTCCTACCAAACTTGGGCTACACCTAGGGGGACCCTAAATGAATGCATCCATGGGAAGAAAACTAGAATTTAATAGGTTTGTAGGGTTTTACCTATTGAGGGTGAAACCTCAATTTAGAGCTATTTGAATGAGGGCTTCCCTCGATCTTGCGACGATCCCGAGCCTCCGAATCCTTGCTAGCTACCCACAAATAGTACCCTCTACTGTAGGGGAGTCCAATGCAAAAGACTAGGCTCAATTTGGACTTGTTTTGGATATTTGGGGAGGAGTTGAGGAAGAACACTAAAAGAGGCAAATAAGAATGATTAAAAAATATGCAAATGATTAATGTGTTGTATTTATAGAGGGGGGGATGTTTGATGGCTGCCATTAGGTTAGGGTTAGGGTTTAGGATGAGTGGTCAAGGCTTCTCCAACAATTCCTAGCCAATCTAAAGGCTCACAATTAAAGTAACCCTTCTTAACCTTTAGCCTAAAATATCCTATTAACAAATATCTAGATATTAACCTAAATGATTACTTAGTTGAAACCATCTAACTTAGCCTCTATGGTCATGACTATTATCTAGATTAGGCTCAACTTCTAGGTCAAGCCCTAACTAATAGATTAGCACAATATTTAATTAATACAATTTATAATTTCACAAAATTGTCAAAATAACCAAAATACCCCTAGGCTAAAAAGTTATAATTAGTCATCCTAATCACATGACTAGGCTTCCTTGGTCATGGTTAGTCTCTGGGCTCAGCAAACTCTAGGGTTACACTAGTCAATCACCAAAATCACAAGTCGTAATTTTTAAATAGTTTTAAATTAACTAAAATCACCAAAAAATCATAACATGGTTTAAATATCATTATTAAATGATTAAAATTATAAAATTTCAAATTTACCCTTATTTTAGAAACTGGGTGCTACACTAGTCATGACCTACCAAGGTACCCTTTACCTTATCGCTATTGGTATCCCAATACTAGCTAGCACACACCATTCAAGGCTATACAAGCCTAACCTATAATTCAAGTACCAATAATGACCAGAGTCAACTCAAGCTATCTCATACACACAAGTAATATCTGGGTGTCATTTGTTTAGTCTTAAAAGAACACAATCAACTAAAACTAGTACCAAGTAATGAGCAATAGTGAGTTACCAAAGCAAACTGAAACTAAAACTAGTATCTGGGTGTCATTTAAACAACTAAAACTAGTATCTGGGTGTCATTTAACAAACATGAAGACAACAAAGTCAAACAAGGTCAAGCTAAGTCAAACAAAGTCAAACAAGGTCAAACTAGGTCAAGGGTTGACCTATAGTTGACTTTGTCAACTCTTAGTCCAATCTAGGTCAGATGTTTACTCTACTTTGACTTTCAGTAAAAATAGTCAACCTTGGGGGTGACTACTATTTCATATAATTTTAAAGTATCGACCGATACCGATCCGATAAGGCCGATACCGATACGGTTTGGCATGTTCCGATCCGATACCGACCGATACCAAATATTGACCGATACCGACATTGGGGGTCTTTGTTCCGATCAATTCAAGTACCAATAATGACCAAAGTCAACTCAAGCTATCTCATACACACAATTAATATCTATATAGATATATACATATAATATATATATAGGCATGTATATACTATATGCCTATATTACAAGACAAGGCAACTTTCATGCATTCATATATTTAGACACTCTAACATAGGCTATATGCCTATATCACATATGAGTTACATGATATAGTTATGTATATATGTATACAATACCATCTATCAAACATATATATAGAGAGAGAGAGAAGTAGAGAGTGGGTGGTGTGTGTACATGCACATGTGAATGGGGGGTGAGTGTGTTGACTGTTACATGTGACAGTCACATATACGTATATATGAGGGAGGCTAACATGCTTGTATTAGGCTATATGCGTGTGTGTACCTAGGCAAGAGTGAGTGAGTGAGTGAGTGATATGAACTATAGGTCAGTCCAATCTGGATAGTAAGGGGATTTACTGTTTTCAGTCAAATAGGAAAGGAAAAGAAAGGAAATCAGTTCATTTCACACAACATTACATACTCCTATAACATATTTCAGACCCATTCACCTCAAACCCAAATCGAGAACCAAAACTCTAACCAAATCACCCCAAACTTGAAACTCAGTTAGCACACATATAGATACACTACACTAGGGTTTTAAACATCTAAATTAAAGCATTAAACTAGGTTAAAATGGTTGTCAAAACTGGGTTTTCAAAATTAGAAAATACAATAAATTAACAAGGTATCAGTCAACATAGGGTATTTAGAAATTGATATATAAAAACATGTTAAAATGGAAAATAAATGGTTGGTAAAGGATCTAGGCTATGTGTACGTGTCCAACATAGTGTCTCGTGTCCACCACAACATGACACAGTGTGTCCAGTGTGTGTGTGTGTGTGTGTCCATCTGTGTGTGTGTCCGTGTGATCCGTGTGTGTGTGTGTCTCTGTGTGTGTGTGCGTGTGTGTCCGTGTGTGTGTGTGTGTGTCTCTGTGTGTGTGTGCGTGTGTGTCCGTGTGTGTGTGTGTCCGTGGGAGAGGAGGAGGAGGAGGAGTTAGGTTAGGGTTTACCTGAGCTCGAGGAGGAGGAGCTCGACGGGGGGGTACGGGTCGCCGGAGAAGGAGGGAGTCGCCGGGGGGGGAGGGAGTCGCCGGGGGGGGGGGAAGGGGTCGCCGAAGGAATCGCCGGAGGGGGGGAAGGAGTAGTGGGAAAAATTGGAAATTTCGAGTGAGTGGGAAAAACGAAACGTTGTGCCCTATGTAAAAATATTAGCGACGTCACATGAGGACGTCGCTAAACGTCGTAAACTGGCGACATATTTTAATAATCCAGCGACGTAACGTCACTATTCAGCGACGTAATTTTATACCTGTCGCTGAACGTCGCTATTCAGCGACGTTTTGCGATGTTTATATAAAGGAGTCGCTGACTTCCATATATAGCGACGTAATTTTACGCCGTCGCTAAATTATGTCGCTAATAGATCATATTTTAGTAGTGTATGTATGAACATGGCATCTGGAAAATGAACATGAACAATAGAACATACAGTATGTTTGAAATACTTTTCGACATGTGAACTACTTGGGTTAATACGGTACATCAGAGATGGCTATCCACAATAAAAAGGTACGACTAACCCTATAGCTAATCCATACGTGAGGTGTATGCCTTAGCTATCCACAATAACAATCATTGGACTTTGTTCCCATACCTACTAAGCATTTTTTCCTCCAAACTCATTAAACAATCAATAAACGAGCAATGATACAATCAAGCCTATCGTGTCACAATCGTGTCTCAACTGGATACTCAATAAAACATAATAAGGAATAGCATTATAATATAATAAGCACATAAAGTAATAGTTTACTTGCCTCAATTAAGTTGCAGTTGTTGTGTGACTTGATCATATTAGCACAGAATAATCACAGATGTCATAAGTATGTAAGACGACCTCTAACGATGGAACAGATCGTACCATTGGGTCCAAAACGGTCTAATTAGTCTAGGGTCGATATGAAGTAGTCAGAATCATAAAAATTAGGAACGTATGACTAGTGACTATCAAGATTTGATTCGAAAAAAATTTGTATAAATAAATATATATAACTTTAGAAAATATTTATAATACTTGAAAACTATACAACTTTTAGATAATATTTTGAAAATATGTGGATATCCTTTTTAGGCTAAACTCCAATTTTGAAACTAGATGTAGGCCAAACTCAAATACAATATTTTTGCTACAATATAATTTAGAAAACCTATTATATATTTCTCAAAATAACTAATAAAAATAAAAATAATATTAGTAACAGTAATAAAATCAATGTATTCTACTTTTTTTCTACTGTATAAATATACATACTAATACTAATACAATATACTAAAACATATTGTTATAAATACCACAACTAAAAATTACTAATAATAATAAACTAAATACCATACTAATCTTCTCTTGCTGGCCTGTTGTCCCAACCTGCTTGACAACCCAAACCTGGCCCAATATATCCCTACCTAACTCTTCTTCCTAACTGTGGAGAGAGAGTGTTAACTCTCCACAAGAAGAAGTCAAAGAAAAAGGAAAAAAGAGAGAGTTTACATGGGTTTCGACGAGCGAGGCACAACCACGACGGTCGTACGACCGGCTCAAGGCGGCGCCCGAGAGGTTCGTGGAAGACGTGTCAGCGACGCGGGGCAATTCCGACGGTCGAGGTGAGGCACGGCCAGATCTACGGTGGAGGCACGACGTCGGAGGGAGCTCGACAGCGGGTCTTGGAGGTTGCGATGGCGCCCGACGGCTTAGTGTGGTCTCCACGGCGGCTAGAGGGGTTCCGGAAACATGAGAGGAAGGGTCGAGGTGCTTGATGGAGGTCGGATCTAGGTGGTGATGTGGCGCTGTAGATGGCTTGACGTGGTGGCGCTCGTTCGAGGTAAGTGGTGGTTATGGAGGCGGTGGTGACGATGGCTTTGGTGGTGGTGTTTGGGGTTTAGGGTTCGACGAGGAGGGAGGAGATCGGGCTGGGGCTGGCTTGCTGGCCACAGGCGGCGCTGGCAAGGAGTTTGTGTCGATGTAGAGGAGAGGTTGTGGTGTTGGCAGCAGGTCGGGATCTGGGGTTTCGACACTGCCCCGGTGGTTGTGTGGGTGGCGTTGATTAGAAGAGGCAGCGACCGGGCTGCTATGGTGGTCGGGTGTTTGGTGGCGGTGGTATTGGGCAGCTGCGTGGAGTGGTCAGAAGGAGTCAGATACAAGGAGGCCGATCGGCATGGTCAAAACAGGGGACAAGCACGACGGCTGCGGGTGGTGGTCCAGAGATTAGGGTTAGGAAATTAGGATTTGGGATTCGTGTCGTGTCTTACGAGACACAGACACAAGGATAGAGAGGATTTGAGAATTAGGATCAGGGATTTGAGGATTTGGGAATTGGTGTCGTGTCGGGGAGTATCCGACACGGCGGAGAAAAATATAATTATAATGATAAACTAGTGGAAAGGCACTCGATGTCGAACCCGAGGTCGGCACGGCTGACACCAAAATGATAGTGGTGGACACCAACACACGAACACGAATTTGGTTGTGTTGTGGAATTTTGGGTTGTGGAGAAAATAGAGGAAGTCTCCCCTATATATAGGAGTGGAGATTTCCTAGATAGGAAAGGATTAAGATTTGGAATAAACTTTCCAAAGATTCAAATTAAACAATTACGTTGATCAAATCCTAATCCATTAACTAATAAAAATAATATCTAATATCTCAAATAATATTTTAAACAGATTTTATAAAATCAAATCTTTAAAAATAATTGATAGCAATAAACAAAAATAATTCTACAAGTATATTATCAAATTGTACAATAATAATAAATTAAACAATTCTAGAATATTTTTTCTATAAATATAAAATTAATTTTAAAACAAATCGATAAGGCCCTTCCTTAATCAAGATACCTTTTATAGATAATAAAAAATATTTTCTAACTCGAAAAAAAATTAAAACTAAAAATAAATAAAAAATTAAAATTTGGGAAGTGAGCTTACAATTCTACCCACCTTAGAAAAATTTCGTCCTCAAAATTTTAAAGGGTACGATTAGGCACGACTAAGAATATAATCAAGAAGATGATACGATTGATCAAAATAATCTTAGTATAATGCTGGAGAGAATTGAAACCTATGATAAGATGTGATTGACATGATAAATTTATAGTCAGAACGGTCTAGTTATGACCAAATATGTTTAAGAACGATCAAAAATCTAAATCGTTTCGATACGATCAATTCATTTAACCAAAATTATTTAGGCACAATTATAGAATCAACATCTATGAAAAGATGTGAGTTGGCACGATTGAACTATAATCAAATAGTCCAGTCGAGATCAAAATCGTTTAAGAATAGTCAAATCGAAGTCGTTTTAGCACGATCAATTATTTAGGTACGATCATAGATTCAAAACCTAAGTATGATTATGAAACTAGTGGAATAGAATCAAAATATAGTAATCGGTTCTAAGTGATTATTAGGAAGAAAGAAACTAAATGACGATTTCCAAATAGGAAATATAAGAAAGAAGGGAAGAATTACCAATCTATAGAGAGGATGGTAATAAGAAATAAGACATCAAATCAATTTAAAAAATTAATAGTCATATGCCAATAAAAGATATGGCCTCTATACACTACTAAAATCTGTCAAATCAGCGACGTCACAAGACGTCGCTAAATCGGGAAAATACGTCGCTAATATCGATTAGCGACGTATTTAGCGACGTTTGTACATAGTCACGATTAACCTAGTCGCTAAACATGAAAACGTCGCAATACGTCGCTATTGCGACGATACTTAGCGACGCGGACACGTCGCTAATTCAGCGACCACCAGCGACGGAAAACGTCATCATTTATCGACGTAACCTAGCGACGTTGAGCGACTTGACATGCATCGATGCTGACCTGGCTTGAGAGCCAAATGGCGACGTTCTGCGACTTTTTGACGTCGCTATAGTACCGACATATAGCGACGTTTAGCGACGTCCTACGTAGCGACGTTTAGTGACGATCAGCGACGGTATTCATCACAGTTAGCGACGTGCCTTATATTTACTTAGCGACGTTTTCTTCGTCGCTGGACGTCACTGAGAGTCGCTAAATGTCGCTAATATTAAAAAAATAAATTTTTTTACAGCATTTGCAGCATCCCCTGCAGCATTTGCAGCATCCCCTACACCATTTGTTACAACAACAACGGTGTATCACGAACACAGTATCAAACAACACATATACACACAATCAAGAACACGTTTGAAACACATTCTCATCAATCAACACAGATATATGAAAATTTGTAACAACAATATCAAACATAATGGTCCACATAAGAATAATGTATGTATAACCACATAAAAGACCCAACAATGGGCCATCACACAACAATATATATGTTGACTACGGCTGATCAGGAGGAGCATCACCGCTCCTGGAAAGAAGGTAAGCATACTGCTCCGGTGTAAGAACCACCGACGACGATGAAAGAGGAGGTAATGCAACCACTGGAGAAGGAGGCAGTATAACCGCTGGAGATGGGTGCGTCCGTGTCTCCTCTAGGGCTCGCAGTCTGGCGCTGCATTGCTCCATGCAAGCCGCTATCCTAGTAACGGTGTCGTGAATGGACTCCTGTGTCCCCTGTACTTGCTGTACGGTGCGCTAGAGCTCGTCAAAGCGTACGGTGACCGACGTAGCGTCCTCTTGCGAGTGAGGCCCTTGCTGCTCAGCAATCCTCCTCAGCATATCGTCGAGCAGCTCAACAATCGGGCGGACAATGGTCTCCTCGACTCGGGACGACTCGGCCTGTGACGGCTGTGAATGAGCACTGGAAGAGGGAGCCCTAGATGCCTGCGTCGCAACAAATACGCCGTAGGACCCCGTACCGTAGTACGTACCCCTCTGAAGACCACCAACAGCGATCTTCCAGAGCTCGTCCTCCGACTGAGGCGAAGAGGGTTGTAATGTACCAACCCCTCCCTCTGCCTGTGCACTAGCACTCGTACGCTCATCACGTAGCCTAACATACTCTTCCTAGAAATCATTGTGCATCTCTATACATCAGTACTTACCTAAATTAGCCTAATAAACGTCTAAAATATTTAATTATTATTAATTATATGGTTATATGTATATTCATCAAGTTGTGTTAAAAATTAACGAAATCTAAATTAGTACTTACATAGCTCTGAGTAGCCCGGTCGTCGATGAGCTTCCCGTCCTTCCGATGGGTGGCCAGGAAGACGGTCACCATGTTTGCGTCCTCACCCCTCTTCACCTGCGTGTTTGTTATATTTTATTCTTTAGTAAAATAGAAAATTATATACTCCTACTATCAATAAAATCTTATATTTTACAATAAATTACATACCAGACGACGAAAATGCTCCGTCATAGGAATCGATCCACCACACCACTTTCTGGCCATCGTCCTTGCCGCATTCACCTTCTCTGACCGCTCTCTGTACCCGGGCTCCTCTAATCGAGCCCTCATCGTGGTCCACTGGTCAGGTGTGATCCAACCAGCAATCGGCTTTCCGGAGCGGTGACGAGCTTTCTGATCGTCAATTGCATCACGGATCAACTTGGCGACGACGACAGAAAACTGTCTCTCAATCTGCTCGGTCCGGTGTGGTGGATAAAAATAAGTCCTCTACAAGAATTACAAATTAAAATAATAAGTTCTAAAAAATGCTTAAAATTATATTAATCATGCTAAATTAACTATCTTTAGTTACCTTAAAGTAGGCAAACCAGAATGCCTTCCTCTCTTCCGAGGCATCCGAGTAGTTGATCCACGGACCCCCATAGTTGGACCTTAGATAGGAGCCCAAGCTCTCTGTACCGACGAGGGACGATATCTGTATACAACGATAACCGACGTATTAATGAATATATATAGATATACAGGCATGCATAAAATATTGATTTAACTTACTTCGTAGGACCGTCGGCCCAAATCTCCATCATCGTCTCGTCCTGAGGTGCGCATGGAGGGTCGCTCTGGTATGGATCCGTCCGGGCGGGAGTAGGGACTACCTCCTCCACCTGCTCTCCACCCGTCATGCTGCTGTCAGCGGTAGGAAGGCTAAGGGAAGTAGTATGATCAGCAAGCCTGGAACTGCTCGTCGCAGGTGCACTGTCACCCGGACCTGAGACTGTATGGTATAATGGAGTGCTCGGGTCAGACGATGGTCCAGAACCATCCTCTGGTAACGGAGCTCTCTGCCCACCTAAGGACACGGATCGTCCTAGCCTATCTCCGCGTCATCCTGAGGTGCCTCCGCGTCGTCCTGCCATGCTGATAATAACATTTGAGTTCATAATTTAAGACTACAGAAATATGAATACATCAAAATCACAGTTTATGATTGAAAATATAAATAAATACAATGACAGTTTAGAAATATCTGCATACATTGGAATTCATAATTTAAGTTTTCAAAAATGATCATAGTTCATAATTTAAGATTACAGAAATATGAATACATCAAAATCACAGTTTCTCAATCATCCTCTGAAAATTTATCTTCTTCATTTGCCTCATCCTCCTCCTCATCCTCTTCCTCTTCCTCCTCATCGTCACTAGCATCTCCTTCGTCTTCCCCTTCGGATACTTGTACCTCTTCTACACAAGTAGATATTGAATGGGGAACTTCTGCTGAGTCGACATCAACTATATTAGGTACAAGAGGCAGCTCGTCCTCCTGATAACCCACTTCGTCGATGTCGTAGGTATTTCTGGCTTTAGTCTTGCATACTGCCCACCAGTCGTACTTCGTTGTTCCCCGTCTAGGATATGTTGTAAAATATACGAGTTGAGCTTGACTTGCAGGATAAATGGTTCGTATCCTTGGTATGGACGACGGTAGTTAATATCCACAAGACCATGCTTGTCAATTTTCCATCCTTGATCTTGTATGGGATCGAACTAATCAACTTTGAATAACACGATCTTGGCAGGCTCTTTGCCATATTTGTACGTCAATTCCACGATCTCCCGTTAGACGCCATAGAAATTATTGCCAGGAGTGACATCTTTGTAGTTTGTAGATCTGATACACAAGCAACTGTTTTTTGTGGAATCAAGATGCAGGAATCTATCTCTGATGAGAGCATTTGTTGACTTGAACTTAAATCCATTCACGCAATAACTTGGCCATACTTTGACGGCATAAATTGGTCCCTTGGCAAGAGTTCTAATAGATTCATTCTCAAGGATGACGTCCGGACGATCGACCTAAACACGAAAAGATACAAAATTAAGTTTAATGTTAAGTTATTTCTTGTGCAGTTGTGAATAGAGGAAGATTCTAACTAGCTTCTTACGTACATATGCAGTCAACCAAGACGGGAAATGAAGTCTCATTTCTTCTTCTACTTCTTCATCTGCAATGTATGGTTTACTTGACCTTACCTCATCATTAAATTTGCTGATAACCAATAAATATCGGGATATACTCGTTAAATTATAATAACGTAATCAACAAATAGATGACTTGAACGTTGAAGATTTTTACTTACCACTCTAACTTTTCCACTTTATCCTCCTCGCAGTTGAGTAATATATATAACTGGGCAGCCTTTAGTTCCTCATCATTCAAATATCTCTTTTTCAGTTTTCCAGAAGGCTTTCCAAGAGCATTGAAGACTTTCAGTAATGCATCATTATATTCTATATCTCCATCGTCGTTCCTCGGAGCTCTTGTTCTATTTGTAGCAATATGAGGCTTGAAATACATTGAACAAAAGTTTGTAATCTCCTCAAGGACATAGGTTTCACAAATAGAACCCTCGACCCGTGCCTTATTTTTCACACTACAACAAATAGGACATATAATAGCAGTTTATCTATAGCGTTCAAGCCTCCATGCTATAGAAAGTCATCATCAACAGCGTTCCTTTCGCAGTGCTATTAAAATAGAATACAATAGCAGTTTATCTATAGCGTTCGAGCCTCCATGCTATTATAATATAATCATCCATAGCGTTCATATTGAAGTGCTATTAAATGTTCATACAATAGCAGTTTATCTATAGCGTTGAAGCCTCCCTGCTATTAGAATGTCATTATCAATAGCGTTCATTATGCAGTGCTGTTAACAGAACTTTATATAGCGTGTTATGAACGCTGTTAAAGGTATAGTTTTTTTTCTGAACGTTGCTATGCCCGTATGTCTAGGGGTGAGCATTATTCGATTTTTGGACTAAAATTCGAACCGAACCTAACCGAATAAGAGATTCGGTTTGAAAAAATTTGGTTCGGTTTCGGTTTCGAAAATACTAAAATTTCTTATTCGGTTTCGATTTTAGGATTCGGTTTCGTTTAATCCCACTAACCTTTTAGAAATTTTATCTAAAATTCTTCTCCCTGGTAAACCGAATAAGAAAATTTAGTAATATATATACGAAATATATCTTTGTATATTTAGTTACTATATATATTGACAAAAAAAAACTGAAATATTGGTTAAACCAAATAAACTGAAAATCAAACAGATTTATTCTGTTAGGTTTGGTTCGGTACGGGATATTTCGGTTAGTTTCAATTTTTTTATTCAATTTTCGATTGGAACCCTAATTCTATGGCGTATGATTATCATCCTTGAAAAACAAAAAATGAATTTGTGTTAATGCAAAAACCCTTACATATTTTTGTGTTAATGCAAAAACAAAAAATAAATTTGTGTTAATGCAAAAACTAATTACTAACGGTAAAAAACCGTTAGAAATACAAAAAAAATGTTGCTATAAATAAAAAAAATTGTAATTCAATATCAATAACACATAATATTTATATTACAACACATTTATACCGTTAGAAGAAAGAAAAAAACTATAACGTGTGCCTTTCACGTGAAACCAAAAGTGTTTTGGGGGGAAACATTTTCGATCCCCCCTTTTATTTTTCCGTGTGCGCTCTCACTACCCCCCCCCGCCGAGAAAGGAGGGCACGCATGCTCGGCAACGGCCGGTGCGACGTCGTCTGCATCGACGGTACCAAACACCTCTGCCACATCTGCGGGAAGATGCACAAGAAGGTCTGGATCGCCGATGGGGACATCGTGCTCGTCGGCCTCCGTGACTACCAGGACGAGAAGGCCGACGTCATCCTCAAGTACAAGTCAGACGAGGCCAAGCTGCTCAAGGCCCACAGGGAGCTCTCGGAGAACACCAGGCTCAACAAGGGGATCGCCGGCAGGATAGACAAGATGGACGAAGGCGCCGGCGACGACTACATCAAGTTCGAGGACGAGGACATCGACAAGATCTAAACGACGATGAGGTGGTTTCCTTCTCTTTATGATTTTGAAGTTTAGGATTCTAGGGTTTTTAATTAGTATCTATACTTAACCTTCTATGTATCGGTCTGTACTCTGCACGTTTATAGTTGCTTTGTGCATCGTGTTCAATTGAAGATTCATATTAGTTGGTATCATGATGTAGAGATTATAAGTTTTTCATTAGTATCGTTACTTCTATGTAGCGAAATACTCTCTAAGCTTTCAATAATAGTTGGTGTGCTTGATAAATGTGGGATTTAGAATTTTAGTTTTAGTTTGTGGTGGTTGTTGTTGTTGATGATGATGACCAAGAATAGTTATGATTTCGAGGCTATCCTTGGAAGAACACAATTTTATATGTTTCTTGCATTGATTGTGCTTCTCCTTTGGTCAAAACCATTAAAACTATTAAAACTACTGAAATTGGTAGATTCTCAAATCCCCCTAAACTGTCAAAACCATATTAATAGGAAGGGTACAAACCGATATTTCAAACATTACCATTAGGATAAGATATTAGTCAAAGGAGCTCCTAGAGTGAGGGATAGGCCTTAACGAACTTGGACTGCGGTGTGACAGAATATGTTTTTTGTTAATATTACAAAGACATTACCCTTGAAGAGCTGAATTAGAAAAAGAGGATTCAGATAACCAGACACCTATGCTGCACGGACACGTCTGTATCGTGACCGTACCGGTGTCCGTATCGTACTCATGCTACATAGGTACCTACCTTTGTATTTTCTCAAAACGTCCATACCCCGTACCTGTATCGTGTCCATATCCTTATCTGTGCAACATAGCCAACCCCAAAGGTTTGGGATAGAGGCTTTGTTGTTGTTGTTTTTGTATACACTTGGTCCTTAAAACAACCATTTTTGGAGGAAGCCTGGTCTAGGTAGCCACATGATTTTGAAGATCTTGCATTCTGAGAAGAGGCCATCTTTGTTTCACAATGATGGCACCCACCAGCTTAATGGTATGTTTCACGTCTTGAAAATTCAATTAAAGATTGATAGTTTATTTTTCTTAAGAAAAGATCAATAAAAAAGTTGAAAGCCAACATGGACAACATGCAGGAGATGTGCCTTGCTTTTCTATCAAATTTACATGCTCTCTTAAGACCCCTTCATATTTTTTTCTTGTTATATTTGTTCTCTGGGTGTACCTGTGTTCATGGATTATGTTATATGTTGAAGCGATTGACAAAGGACTCACTAGGCCAAGTGGCCAACCAGAATGCGCCAAACAAGATTCAATTGCTGTATTCGTGGGTAATTAGTAGCCATGAGCTAGTGTCTAGTACATTCAGTTATGTGTTCTCGTTTATGTTACTTTTCATTAGACTATTTTCTTTTGTATTTACCTTTTCTGTTAGAAGAGTTTCCATTGGAAACATATGATATAATCCAATATCCCAAGAAAAGTTATGGTGCGGTTAATCTATCAGTATAGTTGTAATGCTGACTATCTACGATGTACGTCGTCTCCAATTTCCAAAAAGCAATTTAGAAACTTTCATGTTTAATGTTTCACAAGTAACATAAGTATATCTACAGTTTGAAACTACAATGCCTAATGTATTGACATTTACAGGATATGTCGTTGTTTTGGGCATGCCAAATGTTGGAAAGAGCACTCTTTCAAACCAAATGATAGGTCAGAAACTTTCAATTGTAATTGATAAACCTCAAACTACACGCCATAGAATTCTTGGCATATGGTCAGGGCCAGAATATCAGGTATTATTCGTCTAGTTCTTGGATATTTATTTTTATCTGACAATTGTCTTAAGATATGTAGTGTCAATGCATATGATAATCTGAGATATCGAGGATCTTTCAATGTTTCTGAGTTATGGCTGGCTTAGTTTGCAGATGATATTATACGATACACCTGGCGTAATTGAAAAGAAAATGCACAAGTTAGACTCTATGATGATGAAAAATGTCCGAAGTGCTGCTATTAATTCAGACTGCGTACTAGTTGTTGTCGATGCTTGTAAGATGCCTCAAAAGGTATTTTATCGTAATTGCTCATGTATCTTGCATATAATATATACATATATGACATTGATGCACTACTTAGGTATTTATTTTGTATGTGTGAAACATATGTACATATATGTGTATACATGATTATACTTTATGTTTATGTATTATAAGTAAATATACTTTATTTATTCAAAGATATCATGTGCCTTCTTGGCCTTTTTCTTTTAGATTGATGAGGTATTTGAGGAAGGTGCGGGCTTTCTGAAGGACCAGGTCCCTGTTCTCTTAGTATTGAATAAGAAGGATCTAATCAAACCTGGGAAAATTGCAAAGAGACTAGAGGTAGAACTTATTGAAGCGTAGTACAAAATGTTTTTGGAAAACTGCTGAGATTGCAGATGAATAATATCTATACTGTGGCTCAAATTCAATTTGAACAGTTGAACTACTTTGGCCTTTTATCAGTGTCATAAGGTGTTACAGAAGGCCTTATGGAGTGGCTTTCTTTAACATCAAATTATTTAATCTCGTTTAATTATGTATTTTATATCGCCCTTTTTGTTAGTGGTATGAGAAATTCACAGAAGTTGATGAGGTCATACCTATCAGTGCCAAGTATGGAGACGGCGTATGTGATGTTAAGGATTCGATACTGTCAAAACTCCCTCATGGACCTGCTTATTACCCCAAGGTACATAGACTTCTGTCTGAACATGCTTTTTGGTTCTGTGATCTAAGTATATCTTTTTAGTTCTATTGAATTTTCTTTTTCTAGTATAAAATGCTAGTTATTGTTAAGCATAGTGCCTTAGTGATATTATCTTTGTTATGCCTTAGTGATGTCACATGCTAGCTATTGTACATTTTTCCACTTTTATCTTTATTCTCATGTATTTCTTATGAATATGTTGGTCTTGACCTACTGAAATCATCCTTGGTTTGTGTTTTTCCAAATCCGCCTCTCTATGTTAACACTTTTCTCTGGCATCTGCATATTAATGCTAGCAGAGTATCTTGGTATCAAGAAAAGTATCCCTTTTCTCTGACTTGTGTCTATGTTAAGGTTCACTGATCTGAACTCAGATGCTATTTCATCTTTGCATTTGGTATGATCCGATTGGACCATACTATGCAGCCAACCATCTGGCCTCCAGCAGCCCAACCCCACCAACCACCCACCCTAGTCCCTAGGCATTGGTTGGAAAAGGTTCCACTTCCTTTTCTCTTGTTTGGGTTGGATGAACCTACAGTCATCTACCAACATCCATGTCGACAGCATACGGTCTTTTTAGCTACGAGAGTTGGTATCTTTTAGAACCTATCCAAAGCACCAATAAAATATCTATCTGGAGGTCTTTGCAATTCCAAGCAAACACTCTCTCAACAATTTTTCCATGGTCTATTCAGAAAGGGCAAAAAGTTGATACATCTATATGCTCTGCCATTAATCTTTGAAAAATTGGTAATTATGAAACTAGTTGAGAATCCTCCCTATATCACACTTTCAGGCGAGAACAAAGAATGTCTTTGACTCTACATTTTCACCGTCAAATGTTTAGTAGTTTTGAATTATTCTATTTGTAAATTTAGTCTCAAAACAAATTATTCTATGTGTATATGTTTACAGCTCATGGTAGAGGTAGTATACAAAATGGGTTTTTGTTGTTGTTGAATTTTGCCTTTTCTTTACAGTATTCTTTGTATTAAGCAGAAAACATCTATCTCAGACAATTGTCATGTTTGTCCTTATTCAGGATATAACCAGTGAACATCCTGAAAGATTTTTTGTAGCAAAAATTGTAAGAGAAAATATTATATAGTTTAACTATCGTTCAAAACTCGAAACAAACTATCACACATCATTTCTGTAGGATTCATTTATTCACATTAGCATGTCATTAGATAAGGCATGTAAATCTGTTTAAGCATTTATATAGTTATGTGAAGAATACCATGAGCTGATCTTCTAATCTCCTTATCATGCTTCATGTGCTAATGATGTTTGAACTTGTTCTTTTTTTTCCATGTATGGTTTTCAAGTGCAAATACATGATAGAAGGCTAAGGTTCAAAGTGGAATTTATGATATTAGGATGGAAGGCTAAGGTTCTGTGACTGAACAAATATTCATCATTTAATCTTTTGTTCCTCTTTCATGGAGAATATTGTGTTGCAAAGGTCAGCTATCTGTGTGCTAGCTACGTCTGGGATCAGTCTTTATTGCTTTCTTTCTTTATTATACAAAATTGCGTTATAAATTCTCTGATTAAAGGTGACTTCTCAAAATGTTTACTATACAGTTGACTTCTCAACTTCTACATAAAAAAGGTGACTTCTCTGATTAATAGGAATCATATGTTTACTATACAGTCTTTATTGCTTTCTTTCTTTATTATACAAAATTGCGTTCTAAATTCTCTGATTAAAGGTGACTTCTCTGATTAAAGAAATAATTCACATCAAAATAGAACGCAATTTCTTTATTTTGGCAAACATTTTGGTATATATTGGAATTTGCATTTTTTCCAATTGTCCCCATCTTTGTTTAGAGACGTTTGTTCAAATGTAAGCTCTAATATTATAACACTGCAATATGTTGCAGTTTAAATTATTCTTTTTGATTTTTTTGCTAATTCATGTAGAAATGAAGCCGCATGTGTATATGATCATGATTCATTTTCTTTTCCTTTCCTCATTTTCTTAGCTTCTTTCTCTCTTAGATGCTCTATCTTGAAAATTTTATCGATTGTCTAAATTTTTTTGATTATAGAACTGCACATGATATGTTTTCTTAAGCTCTTCTATAATCATAAACTGAATTTCATGATGTAATCTACACATCACCAGCATAGAAATTACCTCTTTCTTACATAAATCTTGTAAAGTGCCATAACTAATTTATTATTTAAATATTCATTTGATTAACTCAACACAACTTGTGTCCATCATGCCCTTATTGTGAGTTAATGACTGGGCCACGTTCAAGGACTTCTAATGTTTACTTTGGTTTGTAGGGTCTTATCACAAAAGAAAGAATATTGATCCAACAGCTGCTCCTTATGCTAGAGCTCAAGGAGAGGTTGAAGGACTTTGTGAGGGTGCAACTCCTTGATGTGGTAAGTCGTTCATGAACGCTGTGATTTTTCATTATGTAGTTAAGTTTTAATTAGTTTTAGTGCAAAGTATCTTAACTTTTACATCTGTACATTTTCTAAATTTCTTATAGAGACTACGCAAAGAGTCTAATGGTCAAACATATGCATCAGGTTAAAAAAAATGAAGCCTCGTGTGCTTTTCGGATTGTCTGGAGTTGGCGATGTCTTCAATGAGCAGGTAAGCTGACCATATAAGAATCCAAAATACCTTTTATGCTTCTGTATATAACATGAATGGAACTGAATTCAACATTGTCTTTGGCTATTGACGAGCATCTCCTTAGAGAATGTAACCTCATACATAGCGACGGAAGGATCCAGATTTGCTAGAACACTTTTCCTTATGTTTATGATCTGTATTGCGAGTTTTTTTTTTTTGTTAACTTATTTTTCAAAAACTTTTTGCTTTATCGACTTCAGTAAAATCTGGTCTCCTTTTTGAATATATATGCCTTGGGACATTGTGAAATATTCACTATTGCTGATTATTTACAATTAAGTGTCCACCTGGAAATTTTTGTTATCAGCCACCTGTAAATTGGATTAACCAAGTGAATTACAAAGTCTATTAGTCATCACATAATCTGAATCTAAAGCAATGAACATACAACAATATTTTTTTCCAACTTGTCTAAGAAGGATCGAGAGTAGAAGAAAGAGGTGCTATTGATATGGAATTGACTATTGTCAGTTTAGGATTCTCCATCTACCGCACCAATATTTCCTTTTGTGAAAACATCTCTAACTAGTTGCTTGGTTAGGGACCATGCTCATTGTAGATGAGCATCAATGGTGAGGCAACAAATGCAACAAATATAAATGTTTATGGAATACATGGATACATGATCTTGTGTGAACTTATTTTTTATATAATAATGCTAATGTGTTTTCTTCTCAATTTTGTGTAGGTTGCCGTGTAAATTTTTGATGGTTGTGGATATAAGCTAGAAGGAAAGAGTCGATCGAGCTACATTTTGGCCTAAAGATATTTTGTATGGAAATGGAATAGTTTAGTTGAATTTTGGCCTAGCATTAGGTTACAAACATTTTGTACATCTTAGATTCTCTTTACATGAAAAATTTATTTTGGACTACTATTTCGATTACTTTAGGCGTACAACTTTTTGTACATCTTGAATGTTTTAATGAAAAATGTATGAATTTATTTATTTTTGTAAACCTTTTATATATCTTGATTGATCGAAATGGAAGTTGCGATTGAAATTATTGAAATCAAAATTGCGGTTCAACATGAATTTTATGATGCACAGGTTAATTGTATGTGATACAAAATAGGTTATTCATATATGAAAATTTACAACATATTTATGGCACTCAAAATGCTATAAAATCGACAGCGTTCAGAAACGCTATAATAAATCTACAACATTAAAGAATGCTATGCACCATCTACAACATTCATGAACGTTATTATTCATCAACAACATTCAAGAACGCTATAGACCATCCACAACATTCATGAACGCTATAATCTATCTACAGCATTCATGAATGCTATAAACCATCCATAACATTCATGAACGCTATAATCCATCTACAGCATTCATGAACGCTATAATCCATCTACAACATTCAAGAACGCTATAATGTTATAGCGTTCATATGTCTTGACATACTATAGCGTGGGCAATTATAGCGGACAAAATATGCTATAGAAGGCTTTCTATAGCATTTTGTGCATGCTATTGTAGGCCATATTTGTTGTAGTGTGCACCTTCCTCTTCAGGTGGTTTAGATGGCGCTCGAACGGGTACATCCACCGATAACCGACGGGCCCACCAACACGTACCTTATATGAAAGATGAATTGGCAAATGCTCCATAGAGTCAAAGAATTCAGGAGGGAACACCCTCTCAAGCTTACACAATGTTACTGCAATGTCCTGCTTTTCAAGCCGATTGACGAGCAACTTAGTAGAACAAAGATCTCTGAAGAATATGCTAAGCTCTGTCAGTGGATCCCAAACGACATGAGGTAAGAATTTCCGAAATGCAATCGGGATTAACCTCTCCATAAAAACGTGACAGTCGTGGCTCTTCATACCCTGTAGTTTGTTCTCCTTCGGGTCAACACATCTTCTCAAATTCGATACGTACCCGTCTGGAAATTTTAGGCCCTGGATCCACCTACAAAGTTTACCTTTGTCCTCCTTGTCCAGTGAGAAAATGGCCCTGGGCTGCTTATACTTCCCACTGCCATCCTTTATCAAATACAACTCAGGACGTCTGCATATTTCTTCTAAGTCCAACCTGGCCTTGGGATTGTCTTTCGTCTTCCCCTTTACGTCCATCACAGTATTTATTATATTGTCAAATACATTCTTCTCAATATGCATGACATCCAGGTTATGTCTGAGCAGATGGTCACTCCAATATGGTAGGTCCCAGAAGATACTCCTCTTCGCCCAGTTGTGAGCGCGGCCAAATCCATCACACTTGTACCCTGCTGTAGGCTCTTCAATAGCACTTGACAATTCTTTAACTTCTTTTCATATCGTATCCCCGGACCACCGTGGCGGTGGATTGGACTTCTCTACCACGCCAGCACGAAAAGTATTCCTGTTCCTCCGGTACGGATGATCCTTTGGCAGGAACTGTCGATGACAATCAAAGAAGCACGGTTTTTCTCCGTATTTCAAACGGAAAGCCTTAGTGCGATCCATGCAATACGGACATGCGAGACGACCATGGGTGCTCCAACCCGATAATATTCCATAGGCCGAAAAATCATTGATGGTCCACATTAGTGCGGCCCTCATCTGAAAGTTCTGCTTTCTGGAAACATCATATGTGGTTGCACCTACTTTCCACAACTGATTCAGCTCATCTACCAAGGGATGTAAGTACACATCGATGTTCCTCTTCGGGTTCTTCAGATCTGGAATAATAACAGTTAGGAACATGTAAGGAGTCTTCATACACATCCAAGGCGGCAAGTTGTATGGAGTAACAATCACTGGCCAACAAGAATATTGTGAGCCCGAAAGTCCAAATGGGGTAAAACCGTCGGAGGAAAGCCCCAATCTGACATTACGCGGCTCCGAAGCAAAATCAGGATACACTCGATCAAAGTGCTTCCATGCTTTTCCGTCGGATGGATGATCCAGTACTCCATCTATTTGTTTTCGCTTGTGCCAACTCATATTTATCAGCTGTCTCCTTTGCCATAAACAACCTCTGCAACCGCGGCGTCAAAGGCAAATAGTGCATCGAATCTGTTGGCTTGCGTGCACCAGAAGTCCTTGTTGTACTAGTTGCCTTGAAGCGATCGACACCACAAAATCTGCAGGCGTCTTCATCCTTGTCGTCCTTATAGTACAACTTGCATCCGTTGCGACATGCATCAATTTTTTCATATCCCATCCAGAGCGATCTCACCATTCTCTTGGATCGATAGAAGTCTTTAGGTAACTTGCCACCCTCCGACAATATATCTTTAATTAACTCCAGGATTCGGTTGTAGCATTCTTGAGACATGTTAAAATCTGATTTTATGTTCAACAATCTTGTAACCACCTCCAACAGTAAATGGTCATCACAACCAGGATATAAAGGAGTCCTTGCATTCTCCAGCAACTCCATGAACTTTGTAGCATTGGCATTCGGTGCCTCCTCAGCTGCATATTGATTGTTCGGATCGAAACTAGGCCCTGCAGCATCGAAAACCATGTTCGTCCACCCTTGGTCGTAATCAGCATGCTCGTGGACATCTACATAAGGCTCCACATATGGCTCTGGCTCGGAGGCTAAAGGCACAAGTTCTCCGTGTGCGATCCACTGATAATAATTTGGCATGAAACCCCTCGAATACAAAGGATATGTCACATCCACTTCCGAATGATATTTCAAGTTGCGACATCTCATACATGGACACTTAGTTTTTGTACGGTCCATGTACTGAGGGAACGCCTTGGCAAACTGCAGGAACTGTTGCACACCCTGTATAAATTCATCCCGCACACCACACATGTCATCAGGATGATGATTGTACATCCACAAACGGTTCTGCAGATAATAATTCATATCCATTTTAAAATAATTCTGCAAAGATTGACACAGATAATAATTCATCAGGATGACGATTGTATATCCACAAACGGTTCTGCATAATTGCCAAGTGTGGGGACGAATGGCTCAGAATACAACCCAAAATTCATTCTAGCATACATTAGTTTGAATCATCTATGTTCTGTACATATGGTGTAGTATATATTCTTATTGAATCTAGTATCTGAAGGATGTAACAGAATCAAGATGAACCCACATAATGTAATACTAAGATATTATCTACTACTAAAGGATGTAGTGATAGGTTGTCGTATCATCATTGCCGAGGGATGGGAGTTAGAGGACAGTCAAATTTATCTACGGCTACATAGTTTCTGCCTCGCTAGTCGAATGGCTGCAGGGACTATGTCCTGATCACGATGTCGTACCGTAGATTAATGCAAATTCCTTATAGCAAATGTCATACATAGATTTTTGTCTCGCCAGTCAAATGGCAGATAATTATACAAATCAAACTAGTCAAAGGGTACTGAACAGAAAGTCTAATTAAGACTTTCAACTAAGCAGTCAAAGGGTACTGAACAGAAAGTCTAATTAAGACTTTCAACTAAGCAGCACTGTAGGATTTAAAATATAGTATTCAGGTCAACTTAATTCAGTCAAAGGGTACTGAACAGAAAGTCTAATTAAGACTTTCAACTAAGCAGGCAGCCTGGACTGCTGTTCAGAACTTGGCAGGCAAAATCTCATACCAACTGATGACAAACCTATACACACCCTTGCCCAAACCATTTGTTTCAGTAGGTAAAACATTCCAGGTTACTCAAGTAACCTGTCGTGCAACATTTTGTGTCAACAGCATTCCTTGTTAATTGTAACATGCATACTATCATATCGCAACTCTGACAAAACCTGACCAACATATCCTACACTAATCATTCCATATTTCAGTAATGTCGGTGAGCTAAATCATACTCAACTGTCGAGAATACTTAGGAGAAAACTCATTCACAGGATTAGTATCCATCCTTCGTGACATAGCTAAAATTTTATAGAGCTCGATAATAATTATTAGTCAATTTATTCATCATTTCAAAACCCTGAAAATGTCCAAAAAACTCCTAGTATCAGTAAATAGGGCTCGAACCCTAAATTAGAATTCGAATCCAAGCAAAATATCAAATTGACAGTTGATATGCCCAAAAAACTCCCAGTATCAGTATATAGGTGTCACACTGTGAGTCTCGTGTCCACACAGTAGGACACGACATGTCCAAACCAACAAAATAGGTGTCACACGAACTAGAAGCGAGTCCACGCTCTCGTGTCCCCCACAGCGAGTCCACTATGAGTTTCGTGTCCCCGGCAGCGAGTCCACGCTCTCGTGGACACGAACTAGAAGCGAGAGAGAGCTAGAAGACGAGGAGAAACTGGAAAGCGGGGGGGAGAGTTACCTGAGGAGGAGCTACCTGAGGAAGGAGGAGAAGGATGAGGGAGATCGCCGGAGGAGCACCACGGAGGAGGAGGCCGGAGGAGGGAAATCGTCGGAGGAGCGTCGCGGAGGAGGAGCGCACGAAATATTGGAGGAAAATTTGTGAAAGATCGAAAAGAAAACCCTCGCCGGCTATATGAAACAATTAGCGATGTCCTTTTAGGACGTCGCTAAACGTCGCTGATACTTAAGAAACGACGACGCTGCTTAAAATGCGTCGCTACACGTCGCTATATCAGCGACGTGTACCGACGAACTTGCTACGCAGATTTCCATTTAACAAATTGCAGCCGCTAGACGTTGCTATTAGTCGCTGTTAGCGACAAACAGCGACGTCTTGGATAAACGTTGCTAAACCCCCAAAAAATAGCGACGTTCTATCTTGGAGTCGCTAAATACGTCGCTGATATGACTTATTTTGGTAATGATAGTATCTGAAAATCGTAAGCATATCTGAAGTCATTAATTTTACCGAGAATCTATATTTGGTTAGTGTATATCTAGCTGCAGTAAACCCTTGGTTTTCTGACTCAAATATGATATGGTATCGAATACTCTATCAACTCTATCCAATATTGACATAATAACTCGAAAATCAAAAATATGATAACTGGACATAGTTGTAATAATATTCGATAACCTACGCTTACTTGAAGTTACTTTAACTTAAGGTCATGCATTGCCAGTGCGCTGCTGCCTGCAGTGAATCCGCAGTCTACATAATTCAAATAAATAACGATAGTATGCATCGGTCTTGCTATTGAGACTGCGGCTAAATATCCCTGCCACGATGACGAAAATAGTAGGGGATAGAGGGTCTCCTTGCCTCAGTTGATCCCCTCTCCGACTTGAAAAATCCAGACGCCACTCCATTAATCATAGGGGAAAACCAGCAATTAGAGACTGATCTCTATATAATATCAATCCATTCCTCCGCAAAACCAGTGGCCCGTAATACCCATATCATAAAACTCCAATCCACGCGATCATAAGCCTTCTCCATGTCTAACTTAATCGTCACGTTTCCACCCCTCATGTTGTACCCCATATAGCTGACCAACTCCTGAGAAAGGGAGATGTTTTCCACTATCTTCCGTCCGCGAACGAAGGAACTTTGTTCCTTGGAGATGAGCTTCGGGAGCAGCCCAGCCATTCTGCTGGAAATGACTTTGGATATGATTTTATTGAAGAAATTGCACATGCTTAAAGGTAGGAAATCCGCGAAGGAAGCCGGGTTATGCTTTTTTGGAACCAGCACTAGCAGGGTGCTAGTGACCGCCTTTGGGAAGCACAACCTCTGGAAGAAAGCTACCACGGCATCTAACACGTCCGAGCCAACCACCTCCTAACACCTATGGAAGAACGTCCCAGAGAAACTGTCAGGCCCCGAAGCCCCGTCTCCCCTCATGCCAAACACAACTTCTTCACCTCCTCTATCGTAGGCACCACAAGAGAGAGGCATTGTCCTCTTCCAAGATGACTGGTTGGATAAAGCCCAACAAAGCCTCATCTTTGAGACTAGGCTCTCTCGTCGGGTGCTTGGAGTTTATATATATATATATATATATATATATATATATATATATATATATATATAAGGAGGGATCCACATCCCCGATTTTTTGCATTTCCATGCTATCCACCGTTGGATGTTGGTTGTCATTTAATCTTAACATTTGAATTGAATGGTTCAAATCAACGGTTAAGATTATATGATTTAAACAACATCCAACGATTGTTAATGGGGATGCTTGGGGATGCAAAAAATGAGGGAATACGGATCACTCCTCATATATATATATATATATATATATATATATATATATATATATATATATATATATATATATATATATATATATATATATATATATATATATATATATATATATATATATATATGACCTCTAGCCTAGTGGTTAAGAGAGATGCATGCGGCCCAAGTGGTCGGAGTTCGAGCCTCAGTGGAGGCGAGTTCGCCACAATTACCCATTGCTTCAAATATATATATATATATATATATATATATATATATATATATATATATATATATATATATATATATATATATATATATATATATATATACCATTTTGTCACATTCTGACCCAAAAAATTGTTCGTTTTTCAATCACCGCTCAGATATAAAATCTTCAACTAATTTTCCAATTCGGTCCTAACTCATCTATCTCTCTAACTTTGATATTTAGCTCAACACGCATAAGCATAAGCATAACCATCACCCGAATCCAATTCTTTCAATACTATCCGAGGCTCATTTCTTTATCCTTTGCTCTCGCACATAACATGATTCTCGTAATCGCCTATCTGCATCTCTATGCTAAGTACGTTCATCAATATCTATCCGATCATCAACTAATGAAATCATTTGAGTACTTATTCGATCAATCATTAAAATTCAATTATATCAATCCCGTCGAAGGATGTTCCATCAAATCCCGAAACACATATTCGATGGTTTGGCAGGATTTGGGAGGGTTTGGGAGGTGGGCAGCCCCTAGTAAGAAATGACTGCCTTGAGTAAAAGTTTCTCTAAACTGGAATAGCTCTAATCATGAACTAGTCCTGAGTAACTTTTGATGTGCCTTTATAATTTGCTTTTAAAAGTGAGTACAAACATGAACTAACTTGTCATACTCTCCAATCTCGTCTCATGTCAGATTATCTTCTTCCTTTTTTAATTTTGCAACTGAATGCCATCTAGGCCTTGTATTAGGGTTACAAGATATAAATAGCTCCCTTGAGAGGAATTACATTTGAGGAACTGGTTGTTTGCACACATTAACCTGTACCATATCTACATTTCCAGGCCAATATAGTAATTAGCACACATTACTACTAACACTATATGTTTCCAAACCTTCCCTTCAAAACACTGCTACGGGTAAACTTTCCCTTCAAACCGCATTACATCGAGGATTGAGTGTACAGCTCAACCTTAACCTGAGTCAATTGATCATTAATTATAACTAAAGGCATCAATCCTACACATGAAAAGGATCATTCTACTTACACATTGTTACGATGTACTATAGAGAATTGAAGGGTATAACCTCAACTTATAGAATGAAGGTAACTATAGAGAAGTGAATATCCGAGTCCTTAATTAAGTCCTAATTCTATCAATTTACCAACTGGACCATCATTTAATTGTCGAACATTAAGTAAATGACATAACAAAAATAAAATTCCATATATGAAGAAATGTGAAAAATCAAGAAGGACGGCTGCTTCCCTTAGCACCAATGGCGGATCTACTGGTTGACTGGGGTGGGCTCGGCCAGCCCACCCCGCCACCCCAGCCAACCAGTTTTTTTATTGCTTTATTGCTCTCTTTTGTTAGTCGTTATTGTTTACTTCATCTGCATTTGCAGTGTGGTGGACACTGGAATTCAAAACGTTGGTCTCTTTTTTCTTTTTTGTTTCTTGGAGTTGAATTGAAAATGAAGGGTCTTAGTTGCTCTCAAAAGGTTTTGAAGCATATGCTATTGTCAAAGAAGAAACCTTTCCCTCAGCAAAAAAGAAGAAAAATACCTCCTGAATTTAAAGATCCAATTTTTATTTCTGTGCAGCTGGGAAGAGGAACATCTCTTTGAATGCAGATTTGGAGCTGGGATCTGTCAGAAAAATGCTACTTAAGCTGCATTTCTTATGTCTTTTATTTTGTTCTTTTGCATTTTCAGTTCTTAAATGTTGACACTTTTGTGTTGTTTGTGTCGTGTCGTCACGGAATAGTTATGCATTTTTTTATTTTGGGTTAGCCTAGAAATGCCTTGTACATTAGGTCGTTAGTGTGATCGGTTAAATTTAAGATAACAGTAGCCTTAAAAGATTTGTCGTTAAATTTTTTTAGACTATTTTAAGTTCAGTCCAAGGTGAACTAAAATCCTGGCTCCGTCATTGCTCAGCACAGTGTGGTCCATATCCCTGGTGTGACCAAGGGCCGGCCGGCTTCTTGGAAGCCTCTTCTCTGTATCACTTAAGTTTCAAGTCATGCAATGTAAATGAATCTAGTCCAAGACCCAATTATTATTGCTCTCACCCTGTTCAAAATTTAAAAAAATGGAAGAAAAATGAAAAAAAAAAAATTAAAAGCAGATTAATTAATAGTGAATCTGGACCCTAATTTGGATAGCTTACCGTTTCTTGTTATTTGTGGTAGCTGGTTGTCTTATCTCTCTTTCACTGGCGGAGGATAGAGTGGCTGGATGGGCTGTAGTCCAGAATAATATAAAAAATTACTAGATATATCCATTATTTGTCTAGTGTACTAGGTAGATAATACGTATATGTCCATTGAAATAGACTTAGTTGGGAAGAATTTAAATTCCTGGCTAAGCCCAATTGCTCTCTTCAATCTACACGCGAGCTCTATAATGTACGTAAGTTGCTTTCTCATGTTCTCAAGTAGATATATGGTCCGTGGGAATGTAGTCCGTTGGGTACACCGGAGGGTCCCGTAAGGATGGACATGGTTCGAATTTTTCTCATGGTGTTGCTTGCCGATCTGAAGAAAATGACACCTAAAAAAAATAGAGATAAATGTATGAGAAATTTTGACTGGCATTCTACTTTTTTTTATCATATTTACGGTGCACCACATACAATTACAATAATGTAAGATACTCCCACTTTTTACGGAAACCGTCCCCAACTCACAGTCAACCCCTTTGACCAATTTTTTTCACCAAATTACGTCCGTCTTCTTTTCCGTGTCCCCCCATTTTCCATCGCTGTCCCCCTCCCCGCCGCCGGAGTGCCTCCGCTCCCCCCCTCCTCTCTCTTCCCCATCACCACCACCACCATCACCAACACCATCATCACCATAATCACCACCATCACCATCACCACCGCCCCCCCTCCACACCCCCCCCCCCCCCCGGCGCCACCGTCCGCGCAGCCCCCTCCTCCCGCCGCCCCCGCAGTAGCAGCAGCAGCGACGGCGGCGGGGAGGGGGGGAGCGGAGGCACGCCGACGGCGGGGAGGGGAGTAGCCACGGAAAATGGAGGGACACGGGGAAGAAGACGGGAGTATTTTGGTAAAAAAATTGGTCAAAAAAGTTGACCGTGAGTTGGAGAAAATTTTGTCAAAAGTGAAAGGTACCTTATATTATTATTATTGTGTAAAATGTACCATAAATGTGGTAAAAAAAAATTGGAGTGCCACTAAAAAATGTTCTAAATGTATTCCATACTTTTCATAGTATGAACTCCATAAAATTAATTGTACATACATCCCATGCAAGACTGCAAGTGGACGTAAATATATGTATGTTATGATGATGCACGTAGCTCCACATTTTTGGAGATCACCATGATGAATGCTAGCTGCTGCTCCTCTCGAAATATATACATATATATATATATATGCATGGTTTCCAGTGAAAGTTTCCGCTAGCCTAATTTCCTACAACTGTGGATGTGTGTGTTCTCTGCACGTACAGTGACGAACAAAATAATCTCCAGAAACAAATATTGGTTTGTCATCGAAAGAAACAAATGAATCCTTCTTCAAAGGTTTCCATTGGTAAGCACTTACTGAGAGGCAAAAATATTCCCTCTCTCCAATGGAGCGCTATTTACGGGAAGTAGTGCATTGTGGATCTATACATAAATCTAGCTTTTCTTTTGCTATTTTTGTTCAGTTGAGGCGATTATTCCAAGAACACGTGCCAGTGGTGCCAACCCCAAGCGATCGTTCTGGCGCCAAAGCAAGGCTTGTTGGCAAGTGTCGCATCTTTCTGATTTGAATATTTTGAACAGGTTTCGAGTACCAAAACAACATGAGTGATGTGAACAACTGCATTTCTATTTTGCGTAAACTTGTCACTTTCACCCATGCCACTATGGTGGTACATAATTTTGTAATCTTGTTTTGATGTTTGAAATAAAAAAGTTGGAAGTGGATTTGCATTAGTTTTTTTAGGGGCACCACCACTTCTACTAGGGGACATCCTAAATTTTTTAAAAAAAATTACAAATTTGCCATAGATTTTTGTTACTAGGGAGCAGCCCAAAATTGACAATAAAAGCCAAACATGTTTTATTTCTTCTCTTTCTTCCTCTATTACTTCTCTTCCTCCACTCTTTTTTTCTCCTCCTCATAGAAACCCAGAATTAACCTAACCTAGGTGAAATTGTCCCCCCACCTAAATTTGTTAAAGATTTTTGGTAAAATATTTAGTAGTAGTGTCAATCACTTCTCCCATTTATTTGTAAGTCGTCGAATTTATTTTTTTGTAATGTTTTAACCTAAACTTTACATATAAAAGTTGAATTTTGTGTTTAATGTAGAAAGAAATAGAAAATGGAACAACCCGGACCATCAAATGCTGGATACTCTCCTCCCACAACGTCCGAAGAACACTTTGATGCATCGGAAGGCCTCGTGGTAACTACACTTTAACTTTATTTCGGATGAACAATCGGACTTTGACATAGAGGACTGCCACTTCTCTGGCAGTCCCTCTCATGGATTAGGACTGCCAGGGATGTGGCAGTCCTATATATGTGAGGGACTGCCACATATGTGGCAGTCCTATATATGTGAGGGACTGCCACATCTCTGGCAGTCCTTTTTAATTTCATATGCTTACATTTTGGCTTTATGTAGTTGTTTAGTTTTGACTTTTAACTTCTATTGTAGGAGTTACAATCTTCCGATGTTGCGGTACATGCTCCAATTGCAACCGATGTAGGACATTTATTTTGGATCGATCTTTCATTTCAATCAAACGACGATGCGGTACAATGGTGTCGAGAAGTTGGACGGAAAAATATGTAATACATGTGGTTCGTATCACGTATTCTTGGAATACGTGTACGTATTTATTGCATGATTTTCTGACTTGGCATTTCCTTTTTGGCTTGGTCTATTCCTGGTTCGGGTTGGTTGGTTCGGCCTGGCTTGGTTTTGCTTGGGTTCATGATGAACCCTTGGATGAACCCCCTACCTACCACCACCTTTGATATTTATTGCCATTTCTTCTTTCTCTCTCTTCATTACTCATCTTCTTTTTTCTCATTTACTTCCCTACCTACCAGAGAGAGGAGAGAGGTCTAGGCAAGTGCAACTTGCTTCATGGAGGAACTCTGATTTTATTACTTCATTCTCTTTCTTACAGCATTTTAACTCACTTTAGTTCTTGGCATTTCCATTTTCTTGGCTAGATTCTTGTAGATCTAAGTTTATTTTATTTTCGGATTTTTGGATTTTGATCTACTAAATCTTGTTATTTTTGAGTTTTGATGGTTCCATGTTGTTGAGTATTTCATTCTACCCCATTTTGACCTATGGAAGTTCGAATTTAGGCTCCGGATGATGGAGTTATGGAGCTTGAGGACTTGGCTCTCATGGTGTTCTTCTTCTCTGAAATCTTGGAGAAGATGAACAGTGCTTGACTTGACCGCATGAATATCCATGCGGCAAGTGTTCTCTTCAGCCGCATGGCTGGAAGTACTTGAGCCGCATGAGGGCCGAACTCATCTGGCCGCATAACTCACTCAATTCTCAGCCGTATAAGTTCTGAAACTCTGCAGCCGCATGCGCCATTCCCGCTGGCCGCATGAGACTAGCTTGACCCAGCCGCATAAGCCATCGCGTTGACCCAGCCTCATGCGCCCTCACTTCTTCCGGGCCGCATGGGTTTTGCTATGTTAGCCGCATGGACTTGAGTTCGTCATCAGCCGCATGAAGACCCCTTTCTAATTCGAGCCGCATGTGCGTCCATCACTCCCGACCGCATGGAATTGCCTTCCTTGACCGCATGAATCTTGCCCCGAGAGCCGCATAAACTCGGGTCCTTCAGCCGCATGCGCACCCGTTCCCCCGCTAAGCCGCATGATCCCGATTAATCCTAGCCGCATGCGCCCCCTCCTTTCCTGGCCGCATATGACTGAGCCGCATGCGCCTGGCCCTATCCAGCCGCATGTGCCCTTGCACTTCCAGCCGCATGCGCCCCTTGTCTTGGCCGCATGGGATCCAGTGACCCTGGCCGCATGGCTCTTCTATAGCCCTGAATGTTGATATTTTATTAGATATTTAACGTCCATTTTATATCCTTACGCCTTTTATCCTGAACTTGATAATCATGGATTTGTTTAATATGTTTGGAATTGATAATGGAGCATGACACGATAGTGACCCGTAGTGGTGCACTCCTGACATGAGTAACATGACATGACCTGATAGTGGCCCGTCATGGCGCACTCCTGACTAGTACACTTGACATGATTACCTGACATGATTATCTCGAATAGCTGTTGCAACGGCTACCTGACATGACATGACCTGTATAATTAATCCTGGACACCGTGGGTGATTGTGCTTGTATAAATAAACCAGTCCTGTCTTGCATCATGTCTAGGATGGGACTCCTGAGTACCACGGTCAGGAGTACCTATTGAAATGAACTAAGGACTAATAACTAGATTGATACATTAGTCATGAAGAGATTTCCCAGCTACAGGCAATCCCGTTACCTGGGCACGCCTTGGGATCTGTAGCCTGCCGTCGAGTAGGGCACATTTCCAGCACACTGTCATGTGTTGCACCCTTCAAGCTACCTAAGGGTACATTCGTTTCCTGGACGATGTACCCACCTGAATTTAACTCTAATCTTTTAACCCGGGGAACCTGGATGGTCTGCAGGGCTTGTGGCTGTAGAATAATCTCACTGCATCTTGTTAGTAATTAGGCTTGTGACAACCCTAGTTAGTTAAAGTATCAAGCCGTAGTTCTTGCTTGGCCGTGAAGTGATTGGATGGAGTCTAACCAGTCTAGTCTTGCCCTGAATCCTGTTCCAGATTATTGAACGACTTGAATGCATGTATTTATTTTTACCGATAAATGATGAGAAACCAAGCTTCATTCAGACGAAGGGTTACAACCCCGGTCCTTGTTTGGTTTACGGATTGTAACCTGGTTATCTGAATAGTTCCATGGTTATCTCGTCGTATATCATCCTGATATGTTTCCTTTTATTCCAGTCCTTATTTTTAATTATATTTATATCTTGTGCTGATTGCTGGTTTTAGTTCTTAAGTGAAGCTTCCTTTGTGGCATTTGCTCTTTCTGGGGTCTGACCCAGCTAGTTTTGTGTGGCCAGATTTTGGAGCAGCTCCAGAGGATCTACCGGCCTTCCAGCCAGATGGTGACCACTAGACGGAACCCTGGCAACGAGTGGGTTTATTTTTGATCTCCCACTTATTGTAAAAATATTCTTTTGAGACGTTTAGCCGACGAGCACCTGTTTAGCTCAGTTGCACTTTACTTACTGTCTGCCTACGGGCTGTAACATGATTGACAGATCCTAGGATTGATCATGTATGACTAAACTCTTGCTAGTCCTCACATTCTGTAACGACTAGCTTCATGATCAGCTGAATATGTAATATTTGGGACGTCTTATCATTGTATATTTAATGATCATACATCTTGTAACATTTACTTACTTGCTTGTGATTGAGACACTAGGCTTGTTCATGACCATAGGAGACTGTTGGCTTGTAGTAAACCCTCATGTATCTAGACAGCCGTGACCGTATAGCGAGATGAAATCCTTTTCAATATACGTAGCTGGCTATGTCTGCCCCCGCTCTCCAGTATTCTGGTTCTGGGGCGTGACATGCTTTAAGTGGTGGCCCATGCAGGTCTTGTAAATCAAGATATGTGGGGGTTTACCGAATAGATGTCTCAATCAGTATTCGTCCTTGATCTCTGCTCGTATCTTCTGAATCCCTGAATTCTTGTCCTGATCATATGCTTGTATCGTTGATCTGTCCTGGTCCTTCCTTATTGTTTCCTATGTCGTCTTCTTCAGCGGCATAGTACCTGACCCGGCCGATCAGCAAGACGGAGCACCTCCCGCGGACCAGCAGCAACCTGGAGATTAAGCCCAGCACTCCGGAGTAGCCTCCAGAGTCGCGTCTATTGAGGGAGAGCCACCAGTTCAGCCAGTTCAGCCTGTAGAACATGATGACGGCACTTTGGCAGGTCTCGTCAGGACCTTGATAGCTTCTCAAGATCGTCGTGGAGATGCCTTGCAACAGGCAGTGGCGGATGCTTTGACTAGAGGTGGTCATCCAGGGAACAGCGCGGCCAACAGCTTCAAGCGCTTGAACCCTCCATTCTTCGACGGTAGTGAAGATGCTATCGCGGCAGATGCATGGCTTCAGGACACAGAGGTGGTTTTAGAAGCAGCCAGGACACCAGAGAATGAGAAGGTGGCAGTTGTGCGCCTGCAGTTGTTAGATCTTGCCCGCAGCTGGTGGGCAGTTCAGGCCGTTGGATTAGCAGCACCTATTCCATGGGCAGTGTTCAGAGAGAGATTCCAGACCAAGTATTTCGATACCGTAGCTCGGTATGATCTGCAGACGAGGTTTACCAATCTGAAGCAAGGAGACAGGACGGTCGATGGATATGCGGCCGAGTTTTCCAGACTCAGTCGGTTTGCTCCCACCTTGGTGGCAACCGAGTATGATAGAGCCCAGCGATTCCAGCAAGGGCTTCACCTGGAGATTCTATTGGCAGTTGAGCAGTTTGAGCATCAGACTTTTGATGCAGTCTTGAGAGCAGCCCGGAGACATGAGTATACCTCCCAGAGGATCGTGGACAGGACCGGAGGTCGGAAGAGATCTCACGGCCAGATGAATCAGTCTTCAGCCCCAGCCCCGGCAGCCAGGGCTTTGACTATTGGAGCTCCGAGGCGAGCAGCCTCAGTGACGTCGGTTCAGCATTCCACCCCGACGTACCCTCAGCAGCAGCAGAAGCAGAAGCAGTCTTCCGCAGTGGGATGGTCTCATTGTGGGAAGCCAGGCCATGTAGTGGCAGAGTGTCGTAGGGCACAGGAATTGTGCCTAGTTTATGGAGCACCAGACCATAGGGTTGGATCCTGCCCGAATAGGGGTGGTTCATCATCATCCAACCTTTCTAGCTCTTCGGTGAGAGGACCAGCACTGGTCCAGCAGCAGCAGCAGCAGTACCCATTGTCGAGGCCCTTGCCGCCTCAGTTCCAGATGTTCCAGCAGCAGAACCCCCAGCAGCATGCACAAGCCCAAGCCTCGAGTCAGAGCAGGCAGCGAGGATTTCAGCAGAGGGGACCAGCACCCCGAGGGCACGGTCAGGCTATGGTAATGACCGCAGAGGAAGGATTGGCACCAGGAGAGGTAGTGGCAGGTACTATTCTCGTCAACTCCTTTCCAGCTTCAGCTTTATTTGATTCTGGTGCATCATATTCTTTTATGTCTGCACGATTCACGACACGGATAGGATTGGAGCCCGAGTCATTATCAGTGAGGCTCAATATACTTACTGGTAACGGACTTGTGGGAGTAGATAGAGTATTTTCCTCGTGTCGGATCGTAGTTAGCAGTAGAGAATTCCCCGCTAGATTGATAGAATTTCCGATGGCCGATTATGATGTGGTCTTAGGGATGGATTGGTTGAGGAACCAGTATGCTAGAATAGACTGCCATATTGGTAGGGTTGTTTTTAGCATTCCAGGCGAGCCGGAGTTTTCCTTTTCCCGAGGTGCAGTTGAGCCTTCTCCTCCAGTATTGCGGATGGCAGTAGCAGCAGTGCAGTTGCCCAGAATAGTGGATGAGTTCCCAGATGTTTTCCCAGAAGAGCTTCCAGGTATGCCGCCAGAGCGGGAGATCGAGTTAACTATAGACTTGATTCCCGGGACAGCTCCAGTATCAGAGAGAGTCTACAGGATGGCGCCTTCAGAATTGGAGATATTGTACAAGATGATTGAAGAACTTCGAGCCAAGGGATTTATTCGTGCTAGTGGATCGCCTTGGGGAGCCCCGATGCTTCTTGTGAAAAAGAAGGATGGTACGTCCAGGTTATGTGTTGATTATCGTACCTTGAACTCAGTGACAATCAAGAACAGATACCCTCTTTCGAGGATAGATGACTTGTTTGATCAACTCAAGGGAGCTTCAGTATTCTCGAAGATTGATTTGCGCTCAGGTTATCATCAGATCAGAGTCAGAGAGCAGGACATCCCGAAGACAGCTTTTAGATCGAGGTATGGGCATTGGGAGTTCCTTGTTATGCCTTTTGGAGCAACCAATGCGCCGGCAGTATTCATGGACCTCATGAATCGCATCTTCATGCCTTACTTGGATCAGTTTGTGATTTTGTTCTTGGATGACATTCTGGTCTACAGCAAGAGTGATACGGAGCATGAGCAGCATCTCCGTGTGGTTCTTCAGATTCTCAGGGAGCACCAGTTATATGCCAAGTTCAGTAAATGTGAGTTCTGGCTTGATCGTATTTCGTACTTGGGTCATATCATCACCAGAGGAGGAGTAGAAGTGGATTCCCAAAAGATTGTGGCTATTGAGTCATGGCCAATACCCAGCACCGTTGCAGAAGTTCACAGTTTCCTTGGATTGGCTGGCTATTACCGACGGTTTGTTTTAAATTTTGCTCGAATTTCAGCGCCATTGACCCAGTTGACCCGCAAGGATGCACAGTTTGCTTGGACAGCAGAGTGTCAGAGTTCTTTTGAGCAGTTGAAGCGAGGCCTGATAACAGCTCCTATTCTCACGCTTCCAGATGGAACCGGAGGATTCTCAGTGTACTGTGATGCTTCAGGCAGAGGTTTAGGATGTGTTCTGATGCAGCATGGGAAGGTGATAGCTTATGTGTCACGACAACTTCGTGATCATGAGAGGAATTATCCAACCCATGACTTGGAGCTAGCAGCAGTGGTGTTTGCCCTTAAGTTGTGGAGGCACTACTTGTATGGAGATATGGTGGAGATTTTCACCGACCACAAGAGCCTGAAGTATGTTTTCACCCAGAAGGATCTTAACATGCGTCAGAGGAGGTGGCTGGAGCTTCTTGTGGATTATGATGTCAGCTTGCAGTATCATCCTGGGAAGGCCAATGTCGTAGCAGATGCATTGAGCAGGAGAGCCGGAGCTTATTTCCTAACAGCGCAACCAGAGCTGTTAGCAGATCTTCAGAAGATGGGTATTGAAGTTGTTCTCCCTTCCAGTGTGGCGTTGATGGCCAGTAAGCAAGTTCAGTCCACTATAGTCGAGAGGATTCGGATGGCATAGTCAGCAGATTCCAAGCTTCAGCGACTCAGAGAAGAGTATGAGGCAGGACGAAGACCAGAGTTATGCCTTCATGAGGATGATACACTTCGACATGGTAAGCGTCTTTGTGTACCCAGTAGAGATATCAGGCAGGAGATCATGTCAGAAGCGCACAGTTCGCAGTATTCCATCCATCCCGGCAGTACAAAGATGTACCGTGATATCCGTCAGCACTTCTGGTGGAATGGCATGAAGCGGGAGATAGCTCGATTTGTCTCTCGGTGTTTGGTTTGCCAACAAATCAAGGCTGAACATCAGAGACCGGCTGGACATCTTTAGCCCTTACCGATTCCAGAATGGAAGTGGGAGCATGTGACCATGGATTTTGTGACTGGACTACCTAGATCCCCAGCTGGTAGAGATGTTATCTGGGTTATAGTTAACAGGCTCACGAAAGTGGCTCACTTTCTTCAATTCAGAGTTGGTCAGTCGACGGCTCAGTTAGCAGAGATGTACCTCAGGCAGATTGTCAGATTGCACGGTATGCCAGTCAGTATCACCTCGGACCAAGATTCAAGATTTACGTCGCACTTTTGGCGTAGCTTGCAAGAGAGTTTGGGGACTCATCTCCAGTTCAGTTCAGCATATCACCCGCAGACAGATAGACAGTCGGAGCGCACGATCCAGACTCTTGAAGACATGTTGCGGTCTTGCACACTTGACTTCGGTGGTTCATGGGAAGATCATTTACACCTGGTGGAATTCTCGTACAATAATAGTTTCCAGGCCAGTATCCAGATGGCACCGTTCGAGGCACTATATGGTAGGAAGTGCAGATCTCCGTTAGCCTGGGATGATGTTGGAGAGAGACGGATGCTTGGTCCAGAAATGATTGCTCAGACAGTTGAAGTGGTCAGAAGGGTCAGAGATCATCTTCGAGTTGCCCAAGATCGCCAGCGCCATTGGACCGATTCTCATCGGCGCCCTCTCGAGTTTTCGGTCGGTGACCATGTATTCCTGAGGATTTCGCCTAACCGTGGCGTCATTCGTTTCGGCGTGCAGGAAAAGCTTAGTCCTAGGTATATAGGGCCATTTGACATTCTGGAGCGAGTAGGAGATGTGTCCTATCGTCTCGCTCTTCCGCCGTCATTAAGTAAGGTGCATGACGTGTTCCATGTATCCCAATTACGACGGTATATCCCAGACCCGAGCCATATCTTGGATCATTCGGAATTGGTTGTTGGTACCAACCTTTCATATGGGAAAAGGCCCGTGTCTATATTGGACCGGAGAGAGAAGATCCTCAAGAACAAGACTATCAAGTTAGTCCGGGTTGCTTGGGGTCATCACTCTTTGGGGAAGTCAACATGGGAGCGTGAGGATGATATCCGATCGCGATATCCCGACTTGTTTGACTCGTGAGGTATAATGTCTTTCTTATGCCTCATGCCTTCGATTCCTTGCTTGCATGATTGATTGATTGTCTAGTATAGCTTGCTTGTTATTAATATAGCTTGTCATTGCTCCTCTAGCCTCTTGATTAAATTTCGAGGACGGAATTCTTTTAAGGTGGGTAGAGTTGTAATGCATGTGGTTCGTATCACGTATTCTTGGAATACGTGTACATATTTATTGCATGATTTTCTGACTTGGTATTTCCTTTTTGGCTTGGTCTATTCCTGGTTCGGGTTGGTTGGTTCGGCCTGGCTTGGTTTTGCTTGGGTTCATGATGAACCCTTGGATGAACCCCCTACCTACCACCACCTTTGATATTTATTGCCATTTCTTCTTTCTCTCTCTTCATTACTCATCTTCTTTTTTCTCATTTACTTCCCTACCTACCAGAGAGAGGAGAGAGGTCTAGGCAAGTGCAACTTGCTTCATGGAGGAACTCTGATTTTATTACTTCATTCTCTTTCTTACAGCATTTTAACTCACTTTAGTTCTTGGCATTTCCATTTTCTTGGCTAGATTCTTGTAGATCTAAGTTTATTTTATTTTCAGATTTCTTGGGTTTTGATCTACTAAATCTTGTTATTTTTGAGTTTTGATGGTTCCATGTTGTTGAGTATTTCGTTCTACCCCATTTTGACCTATGGAAGTTCGAATTTAGGCTCCGGATGATGGAGTTATGGAGCTTGAGGACTTGGCTCTCATGGTGTTCTTCTTCTCTGAAATCTTGGAGAAGATGAACAGTGCTTGACTTGACCGCATGAATATCCATGCGGCAAGTGTTCTCTTCAGCCGCATGGCTGGAAGTACTTGAGCCGCATGAGGGCCGAACTCATCTGGCCGCATAACTCACTCAATTCCCAGCCGCATAAGTTCTGAAACTCTGCAGCCGCATGCGCCATTCCCGCTGGCCGCATGAGACTCGCTTGACCCAGCCGCATAAGCCATCGCGTTGACCCAGCCTCATACGCCCTCACTTCTTCCGGGCCGCATGGGTTTTGCTATGTTAGCCGCATGGACTTGAGTTCGCCATCAGCCGCATGAAGACCCCTTTCTAATTCGAGCCGCATGTGCGTCCATCACTCCCGGCCGCATGGAATTGCCTTCCTTGACCGCATGAATCTTGCCCCGAGAGCCGCATAAACTCGGGTCCTTCAGCCGCATGCGCACCCGTTCCCCCGCTAAGCTGCATGATCCCGATTAATCCTAGCCGCATGCGCCCCCTCCTTTCCTGGCCGCATATGACTGAGCCGCATGCGCCTGGCCCTATCCAGCCGCATGTGCCCTTGCACTTCCAGCCGCATGCGCCCCTTGTCTTGGCCGCATGGGATCTAGTGACCCTGGCCGCATGACACGATAGTGACCCTTACGCCTTTTGTCCTGAACTTGATAATCATGGATTTGTTTAATATGTTTGGAATTGATAATGGAGCATGACACGATAGTGACCCATAGTGGTGCACTCCTGACATGAGTAACATGACATGACCTGATAGTGGCCCGTCATGGCGTACTCCTGACTAGTACACTTGACATGATTACCTGACATGATTATCTCGAATAGCTGTTGCAACGGCTACCTGACATGACATGACCTGTATAATTAACCCTGAACACCGTGGGTGATTGTGCTTGTATAAATAAACTAGTCCTGTCTTGCATCATGTCTAGGATGGGACTCCTGAGTACCACGGTCAGGAGTATCTATTGAAATGAACTAAGGACTAATAACTAGATTGATACATTAGTCATGAAGAGATTTCTAAGCTACAGGTAATCCCGTTACCTGGGCACGCCTTGGGATCTGTAGCCTGCCGTCGAGTAGGGCACATTTCCAGCACACTGTCATGTGTTGCACCCTTCAAGCTACCTAAGGGTACATTCGTTTCCTGGACGATGTACCCACCTGAATTTAACTCTAATCTTTTAACCCGGGGAACCTGGATGGTCTGCAGGGCTTGTGGCTGTGGAATAATCTTACTGCATCTTGTTAGTAATTAGGCTTGTGACAACCCTAGTTAGTTAAAGTATCAAGCCGTAGTTCTTGCTTGGCCGTGAAGTGATTGGATGGAGTCTAACCAGTCTAGTCTTGCCCTGAATCCTGTTCCAGATTATTGAACGACTTGAATGCCTGTATTTATTTTTACCGATAAATGGTGAGAAACCAAGCTCCGTTCAGACGAAGGGTTACAACCCCGGTCCTTGTTTGGTTTACGGGTTGTAACCTGGTTATCTAAATAGTTCCATGGTTATCTCGTCGTATATCATCCTGATATGTTTCCTTTTATTCCAGTCCTTATTTTTAATTATATTTATATCTTGTGCTGATTGCTGGTTTTAGTTCTTAAGTGAAGCTTCCTTTGTGGCACTTGCTCTTTCTGGGGTCTGACCCAGCTGGTTTTGTGTGGCCAGATTTCGGAGCAGCTCCAGAGGATCTACCGGCCTTCCAGCCAGATGGTGACCACTAGACGGAACCCTGACAACGAGTGGGTTTATTTTTGATCTTCCACTTATTGTAAAAATATTCTTTTGAGGCGTTTAGCCGACGAGCACCTGTTTAGCTCGGTTGCACTTTACTTACTGTCTGCCTACGGGCTGTAACATGATTGACAGATCCTAGGGTTGATCATGTATGACTAAACTCTTGCTAGTCCTCATATTCTGTAACGACTAGCTTCATGATCAGCTGAATATGTAATATTTGGGACGCCTTATCATTGTATATTTAATGATCATACATCTTGTAACATTTACTTACTTGCTTGTGATTGAGACACTAGGCTTGTTCATGACCATAGGAGACTGTTGGCTTGTAGTAAACCCTCATGTATCTAGACAGCCGTGACCGTATAGCGAGATGGAATCCTTTTCAATATACGTAGCTGGCTATGTCTGCCCCCGCTCTCCAGTATTCTGGTTCTGGGGCGTGACAAAATAATTTAGTTCTAGTGATATCCAGATCGTGTCGAAATTGCCCAGGACGACACAGTGTGATGGTTGGCTGTGAAAGAGGTGGTGTGTTGAGATCGCACAAGAAAGACACAGTTATCCAAAATAATGTTTCAAGAAAGAAAGCTGGAGGAAATGTGGTTGTCCATTCACGATCCAGATTAGAAACGAAGAAGAAGGAAAGTGGTCAGTACAAGTGAAGAATGGAACCCACAATCATGAGATTGCCGAGACACTATTGGGTCATCCGTATGTCGGACGGTTGAACCCTACGGAGAAGAAGATAGCCGAAGACTTGTCCACTTCCGGTATTGCACCGAGATAAATATATTCAGTCATACGGCATAAAGATGAGAAGAACATGTCTACGATGAGGTCAATATACAATGCCCTATCTTCTTCGAACACTATCCGGACCAAATCAAGAATGACGATGCAAGAAGTGCTGAAGTTGCTTGCCGATAATCATTACGTTGAGTTCCATAGAAGACATCCCCAGAGTAATGAAGTAGTTTCAATCTTTTAGGCTCATCTAGATTGCATAAGTCTGGCCAGGTCTTTCGCCGACGTGTTAGTCCTTGATTGTACGTACAAGACCAACAAGTTCAAGATGTCTCTCCTTCATATTGTCGGATTTACCTCTACTCGAAAAATATTTCCGGTGGCATTTTGCTTCATGAAGAGTGAAAAACTTGAAGACTACACATGAGCATTGGAGAAACTGAAAACACTTTACACCGGTCATACAGAGCCGTCAGTTCTTGTGACCGACAGAGAGTATGCCCTAATTAATGTTATTTGCATTATTTTTCCTCAAACGGATACATTGCTATGCACTTGGCATGTCAATCGTAATATTCAAGCCCAATGTAAGTTGAAGTTTCAGAAGGAGGAAGGTAAAATTGACATGCAAAATTTTTAAGAATTCTTCAATGACTGGAATTGTGTGTGGCGAGCCTCTACGATTGACAGTTACGATGCCGCATGGTACATGTTCAAGAAAAAGTAGGAGGCGAGGGAGCCGGCATGTATTTCATACATCAAAGATACATGGCTTGAACCGCACAAAGAATACTTTGTCTTAGCATGGACGAATTTGGTGAAGCATTACGGCACGACAACTACCGACCGTGTCGAAGGAGCACACTCTGTAGTGAAGAGAACTAAAATCATCACTCGGCAACTTTGTCTCTGTTTGGCAAGCTATACATCTATTGGTAGAGCGGACGGTGAATGAAATTAAGGCATCATTTGAGATGAGCTTAAATATAGTCAAGCATGAGCATGGAAAGGATGTACTGTTAGATGCTTTAGTTCGCGTGGTATCTCACACGACGTTGACATTAATATGTGATGAGATTGAAAGGTCAAAGTATGTCGGGTTTGATCCCCAGATTTATGGGTGTGTACATCGACATACACTGGACCTCCCTTGTGCACATCAGATTAATGAATATCGCTGTGAATCCATTCCTATTCCAGTAGAAGCAGTCGATCAACGTTGGAGGCAGTTGTCTATGATGCCTGTGGTGAAGACGGACGATGATTTCTTCTCTTTGACATAAGTGAAACTTCTCCACGCAAGGTGGTTAGCCTCAGTAGCAGCGGAGCGGCAGTCCATTGAGCTTAAAATCCAAAAAATGCATGTCTGGTCACTACTAGAAGGCATGAGCCGACCGTTGTTTCCAATCCTAAAGGCAGGCCTCAAACAAGATTGACTAGTTCACGAAAGAGAAGGCTGGAGTCAACTAGGAGAGATCCATCGTACTTTGAGCATGTTGAACGAAGCTTACAGCAAGCTCCGCCCGCACGGAAGGGCAAGCTTGTCGTTCGTCAAAAAATGGAGAAAATTGACCTCCCAAGAAAAGATACAATTGTAAGCTAAACAACGAGTTTGTATATTGACAAATTTTAACCTGCGCTTCGAAGTTACATTTGGTCAATTGTCGATGTCCTCGGTGATGGCCATTGCGGATTTTATGCTCTTGTAAGGCATCTTGGTTATGATGACAAAGACGGATGGAGACGGGTGAGGCAGGTGCTGTACGAGGAGTTAGAGACCCGCCTTCCATTCTACTCCCGCATCCTAAGCGAAGAAACCGTTGTAAGTTTGTTGTTAAGTATCCCTTGCACCGACAGTGTTACCGGGACAGACCACTACATGTCAGTCATGTCTGCCGGCTATTTATTTGCTAATAGGCACATGATACCTGTTGTACTTATCTCGCCGGATATTAACAATACATTTTTTCCGATGTGCGCTCCTCCGACGGACCACGGAGTGTCTAACCTATGTACTATAGGTCTGATCGGGGATCACTTCGTTATCCTAAAGATGATCGCTCATTCTCCGATTCCTCCACCTTCAACAGTTTGGTACAAAAGTGTACCGGTCGAAGCCATCGCTTGGACCACACTTTTCGTTGATCAGATCAACCATTGTAAGAAGTTGTTGAAGTTCTAGGAGCCAAGAGACTTACCTGCTGACCACTACAACGTCGAAATCGACTAAGTATGGATATATTTACAGTTTGACATTTTGTATATGGAGGACCACTTTTGTATATAGTGAAATATGAAGTCCACTAATCTATATGGAGTAAATTTTGTATAAGTAAAATATGAAGTTTAGTATGTTATACGTGTTTACCTGTGTGTTATCTGTGTTATATGTCTACCTGTGTGCTATTTATGTGTTTACATGTGTGTTATCTGTGTTATATGTGTTTACCTGTGTGCAAGTATGTGTGGCAAAATATACCAATTTGTTAAAGTATCAGATCCAGTATCAGGACTGCCGCCCCCTGGCAGTCCTACATTGAATTAGGACTGGCAGGGTACTAGCAGTCCAAATTGAAACTTGTTGTTATATAAATGGCCATTCTCCTGTATTTTAGTATGGAGAATGGCCATTCTTCGTATAATTTAGCACGAAGAATGACCATTCTTCGTGTAATTTAGTACGGAGAATGGCCATTCTCCGTGTAATTTTCACGGAGAATAGCCATTCTCCGTGTAATTTTTACGAAGAATGGCTATCCGATCCAGTATCAGGACTACCACCCCTGTGGCAATCTTACATTAAATTAGGACTGCCACGGTGCTGGCAGTCCTAATTGAAACTTATTGTTACAGCAAGTATCAATTAGGACTGCCAGCACCCTGCAGCCCTAATTTAATGTAGGACTGCCAGGAGGGTGGCAGTCCTATTTGTAAGTCTCTGTGATGAGAGTTTTAAAAATCTTTATCACAGAGAGTTCACTACTAAAATATCATCAAATAGCGACGTACTGTAGCGACGGCAATAAATGGCGTCGCCAGTAGCGACGTCGTTTTAAACACGTCGCAAAACGTCGCTGTCTAGCGACGTTCTGCGACAGGAGGGTACTACGTCGTCGAAAAGCGACGTTCAGCGACATATTTTATGTACATGTCGCCAAGTTGGCGACGTTTAGCGACGTCAAAACGTGACGTCGCTAAGTTATTTTACTTAGGGCACGCAGCTGCCTTCTGTCCCCCTCATTCTCACTCGAAAACCCAAAAATTTTATTTCCCCCCCCCCCCCACCCCCCCCCCCCCCCGGCGACTCCCTTCCCCTCTGTCAGTGCCCCCCCCGGCGACCCCCTCCCCCCCGGCGACTCCCTCCCCCTCCGGCGAGCTCCTCCTCCTCGAGATCCTCCTCCTCGAGCTCCTCCTCCCCCAATCCGACCTCCTCCTCCTCTTCCTCAGGTAAACCCTAACCTAACTCCTCTCCTTCCTCCTCCTCCTCTCCTACGGACACACACACATGCACACGGACACACACGGACACGGACACACACGCACACATACACACAGACACAGACACACACACACACACTCGCACACACACACAGACACGGACACACACGCGTGGACACGTGCACGAGACTGCACTGTGTCATTTGTGTTCGTGTGTGTTAAAAAATAATTTGGACACGATTGTGTCCTATTTTGGTGGACACTCGACACATGTGACTCTATGACACATACATATATTATTACCAACCATTAGATTTTGCTATTAATTGAATTTGGATTTCGAATTTGGTTTATCCCCAATTTTCTGATACGTAGTTCACTATAAATTAATTTTCTGAGATTAACATTGGTTTAAACTGATTTTGAATGATTAAACCATTATGATTAATCCCATATCTTCTCTGAGAATTAATGTGCATGTTAGGGTTCACATTGATTGGGGATTCTTGGGTTTTCGTATGCCATTGACTGTCAAAACTGAGAACAGTTTTAATACACTGTTTTCACATATTGGCACACACACATTACACTGAATTTTCTCGAGAAATTATGCACTGTTTACACCTATCTACACACACACATAAGTGTAACCTGAGAATATAAACACACACTACTGCTATCTACTGATTTTTCTGAGATTGATACACTGTTTGTGTATACTGTTTCTCTTATAGCTCACTCACATTACACTCAAAACCGAGAATAGCTAATTCACTCACACTATTGATTCCTATGTACACACACACATTGAGACACCTAGCCCATGTTATGTACACACACATGGCACACTTTATCCTATATACACACACCCTATTGTACACACACACTGTTAGCACACCACACACATGACACGCACACATATATATATACGTGTCAATCTGAGAACAGTTTGTGCATTATTTCCTCATATTTTATATATATATATATATATATATATATATATATATATATATATATATATATATATATATATATATATATATATATTGCAGTCCATATTATCTCTTCATATCAGTCCAGGCATTTATTTAGTTCCAGTACTATTATTTGTCTTGTATTCAGTTGTTCAGTCCCATGACTGACATATAGATTAGGTATTGTTTGGTTGAAGGATTACCTTTTTAGTTCATTCCACCCTTGCACATCGACATTATGTTGGACACGTACACATAGCCTAGATGGTATTGTATACATATATACATAACTATATCATGTAACTCATATGTGATATAGGCATATAGCCTATGTTAGAGTGTCTAAATATATGAAGACATGAAAGTTGCCTTGTCTTGTAATATAGGCATATAGTATATACATGCCTATATATATATATTATATGTATATATCTATATAGATATTACTTGTGTGTATGAGATAGCTTGAGTTGACTTTGGTCATTATTGGTACTTGAATTGATCGAAACAAAGACCCCCAATGTCGGTATCGGTCAATATTTGGTATCGGTTGGTATCGGATCGGAACATGCCAAATCGTATCGGTATCGGCCGTATCGGATCGGTATCGGCCGATACTTTAAAATTATATGAATTAGTAGTCACCCCCAAGGTTGACTATTTTAACTAAAAGTCAAAGTAGAGTAAACATCTGACCTAGATTGGACTAAGAGTTGACAAAGTCAACTATAGGTCAACCCTTGAACTAGTTTGACCTTGTTTGACTTTGTTTGACTTAGCTTGACCTTGTTTGACTTTGTTGTCTTCATGTTTGTTAAATGACACCCAGATACTAGTTTTAGTTGTTTAAATGACACCCAGATACTAGTTTTAGTTTCAGTTTGCTTTGTTAACTCACTATTGCTCATTACTTGGTAGGTCATGACTAGAAATAGGATATTTGACTTAGATTTGACCTTGTTTGACCAAGTTGACTATTTGACCTTAGTACAACCTAGTTTGACCTAGTTTGACCTAGTTTGACCTTGTTTGACTTTGTTTGACTTTGTTTGACTTAGCTTGACCTTGTTTGACTTAGTACAACCTAGTTTGACCTAGATTGCATATCATTGTTATTAGTAACTGTCCGCTACTAATGTGTGTCCCATAATAAGACATAATATACGAATTTGTGCCTGTTGGATAATGTGTGTCCATCTTTGCAGAATTATTTCCAAATGGATATGAATTACTACTTGCGGAATCGTTCATGGATGTACAATCGTCGTGCTGATGATATGTGTGGTGTGCGGGATGAATACATAGCGGGACTAGAGCAGTTCCTGCAGTTTGCTAAGGCGTTCCCTCAGTACATGGACGGCACCAAAATTAAGTGTCCGTGTGTGAAATGTCATAACGTAAAATATTATCCAGAAGTGGAAGTGACATATCATTTGTACTCGAGGGGTTTCACACCGAATTACTATCAATGGACCGCACATGGAGAACTTGTGTCTTTAGCATCAGAGCCGGAGCCTTATGTTGAGCCGTATATGCATGCGGGACCTAATTTTGTTTCAGATAATTATGCATACGACGACGGGTGCGTGAACATGGTTTTCAACGCTGCGGGGCCTAGTTTCGTTCATGATGCACCTGAGGAGGCACCGAACGCCGATGCTGCACAGTTCATGGAGTTGTTGGAGAATGCAAGGACTCTATTGTATCCTGGTTGTGAGGATCATTCACCGTTGGAGGTGGTTACAAGACTGTTGAGCATTAAGTCAGATTTTAACATGTCGCAAGAATGCTACAACCAAGTGTTGGAGTTGATTATAGAGATCTTGCCGGCGGGTGCTAAGTTGCCTAAAGACTTCTACCGGTCTAAGAGGATGGTGAGATCGCTCTGGATAGGATACGAGAAAATCGATTCCTGTCGCAATGGGTGCATGCTGTACTACAAAGACGACAAGGACGCAGATGTATGCAGATTTTGTGGTGCTGATCGCTATAAGACAACTAGTACAGGAAGGTCTACCGATGCAAGAAGACCGACCGATTCAATGCACTACTTGCCTTTAACGCCGCGGTTGCAAAAATTATTTATGGTGAAAGAGACGGCCGAAAATATGAGTTGGCACATGCGAGAACAGATTGAAGGAGTGTTGGATCACCCATCCGATGGAGAAGCGTGGAAGCACTTTGATCGAGTGTATCCAGATTTTGCTTCAGATCCGCGAAATGTCAGGTTGGGACTATCTTCTGACGATTTTACTCCTTTTGGTCTTTCGGGATCCCAGTATTCGTGCTGGCCTGTGATTGTTACTCCGTATAACCTACCGCCTTGGATGTGCATGAAGACTCAGTACATGTTTCTAACTGTTATAATTCCTGGTCCGAACAATCCCAAGAGGAACATTGACGTGTACTTACAGCCTTTGATAGATGAGTTGAATCAGTTATGGGAAGTAGGCGCTAACACGTACGATGTTTCCAGGAAGCAGAATTTTCAGATGAAGGCAACCCTTATGTGGACCATCAACGACTTTCCGGCCTATGGAATGTTATCTGGATGGAGCACTCATTGCCGTCTCTCATGTCCGTATTGCATGGACCATAGTAAGGCTTTCCGCTTGAAACACGACGGAAAGCCGTGCTTCTTTGATTGTCATCGGCAATTTCTGCCAAAAGATCATCCGTTCAGAAGGAACAGGAATGCTTTCCGTGCCGGCGTTGTAGAGAAGGGTGATCCACCGCCAAGGTGGTGCGGAGACACGATATGGGAGGAGGTTAAAGATTTTCCAAGTGCTATCGAAGATCCTACAACTGGGTACAAGTGCGATGGATTTGGTAGAGTTCATAACTGGACAAAGAGGAGCATATTCTGGGATCTGTCATACTGGAGTACCAATCTGATCAGACATAATCTTGATGTCATGCATATTGAGAAGAATGTGTTTGATAACATAATTAATACTGTGATGGACGTAAAGGGAAAAACGAAAGACAATCCCAAGGCCAGGTTGGACTTAAAAGAAATATGCAAACGCCCTGCGTTGTATTTGATACAGCAGAATGGAAAACAGTTCCTTCCGAAGTCAATTTTCTTGCTGGACAAGGAAGATAAAGTGAGACTTTGTCGGTAGATCCAGGGCCTAAAATTTCCAGACGGATATGTGTCAAATCTGAGAAGATGTGTCGATCCGAAGGAAAACAAATTGACGGGTATGAAGAGCCACGATTGTCACGTATTCATAGAGAGGTTAATTCCGATTGCATTTCGGAAATTCTTACCGCAGGCAGTTTGGGATCCATTGACGGAGCTTAGCATATTCTTCAGGAATCTTTGTTCTAAGAAATTGCTCGTTGATCGTCTAGAAAAGCAAGAGAAGGACATTGCGGTAACACTATGCAAGCTAGAGAGGGTGTTTCCTCCTGGATTCTTCGACTCTATAGAGCATTTGCCGATTCATCTATCCTATGAGGCACGTGTTGGTGGACCCGTCGAATATCGATGGATGTACCCGTTCGAGCGACATTTGAATCACCTAAAAAGAAAGGTAAAAAATAAGGCACGGGTCGAGGGTTCTATTTGTGAAGCCTATGTTCTCGAGAAGATTACAAACTTTTGTTCGATGTATTTAAAGCCTCATGTTGCAACTAATAGAACGAGAGCTTCCAGAAACGACGAGGGAGATCATGAAAGTAATGATACAATACTGAAGGTATTCAATGCTCCAGGAAAGCCATCGGGTAAGATGAAAAAGAGATATCTGAACGATGATGAGCTAAGGGCTGCTCAGGTGTATGTATTACTCAACTGCGACGAGGAGGAAGTAGAGAAACTGGAGGGGTAAGTAATTAATACGTCTATATTATTTTAATAGTGTTAATTATTATACTATTACATTAATTGAACGATGTTGTTTTCAGCATATTTAATGATGATGTGAGGTCGGATAGGCCACACATAACAGAAGAAGAACTAGAACAAGAAATGAGGCATTATTTTCCATCATAGTTGAGTGCATATGTAAGACTTGAGAACTCTGTAATTACCTTTTTGTATATGCACTTGATTGAAAATGAGCTTAATTGCTTCTTTCGTGGTATTTAGGTCGATCGTCCATACGCAAGACTTGAGAATGAGTCTATTAGAACGCTAGCCAAGGGACCAATTTATGCTACAAAAATATGGCCAAGCTATTGTGTTAATGGGTTTAGGTTCAAGTCAACAACTTGCCCGATCAGAGACAACTTTGTGGATCTCGATTCTACCAAAAACAGCTGTTTGTGTATCAGATCTTCGAACTACAAAGATGTTGATGCGGGCAACAATTTCTATGGCGTGTTACGGGAGATCGTGGAGCTGACATATAGTTATGGAATAGAGCCTGCTAAGATTGTGTTATTCAGGTGTGATTGGTTCGATCCGATTGAAGGTCAAGGTTGGAAAGTAGATAAGCACGGTCTTGTTGATATAAACTATTGGCGTCGATATCAAGCCTATGAACCATTTGTCCTATCAAGTCAGGCTCAGCTCGTGTACTTCACAAGTTATCCTAAACGGAGAACAACAAGGTCGGACTGGTGGGCAGTATGCAAGACCAAAGCTAGAAATACCTTTGAGGTTGACGATATAGCTTATCAACAGGATGAACTACCTCTTGTAACAAATATTATAGAAGTGGACACGACGAAAGTTTCCTATTACACATCTAATTGTGTAGAAGAAGTAGAATTATCTGAAGAGGAAGATGCAGATGAAAGTGAAGATGTAGAGGAGGAAGAAGAAGAAGAAGAAGAAGAAGAAGAAGAAGAAGTAGATGAGCTAAACGAACTAGATGAATTTTCAGAAGAGGATTAAATCTGTACGTTTGTTTTATCATCATATTTGACACTTTAGTGACACTTCTATCATATAAATCTGTGACACTTCAGTGACACTTTATTGACACTTTTATTAACACTTCAGTGACACTTTTTGACTATAATATTTTTCAAAAATCTGTGATGTCTATCATATAAATATATTTTTTTGTTTTATTGTCATATGTTTTATTGTCAGGTATGACTAGACCATCTGGACGACGCGGAGGATTATATATTAGGCAGCCCCGTCAGCCTCGGGCTGGGGATGGAGAGGGCAGTTCCGTACCCTCATCCTCATCTCCGAGTACGCCAGTGTACATTTCTGTTCCTGGTCCATTACCGGGACAGGCTAGTTCTAGCAGGTTGGCGACTCCTCCCTCGTCGTCCAGCCTTCCTGATCCCGCGTCCAGCATCCCTGATCCTCCGTCCAGCATTCCTACTGTCGACGACTCTATGGAGGGAGCCCACGCCGATCATATGGAGGACGGCGATCAGACTGATCCTGTCCAGGTAGGAGGTGAGAGCGACCCTCCATGCGCTCCCCCAGGCGAGACACGTATGGAGATTTGGACGGACGGGCCTATGAAGTAAGTTAATTAATTATTATATATTTCTCAAATGATTATATGTACATATATATTCATGAAAAATTATTATTGTATAGATATCGGCCTTCTGCAGTACAGAGACAGCTGGGGACATTTGTGAGGCAGAACTATGGTGGGCCTTGGCTCAACTACTCAGATGCTCCCGCAGATAGGAAGGCCTTTTGGTTCGCCCACTTCAAGATAAAAAATTTGTTTATTTTTAAATTTTAATAATCATTTGTGTATATTATACAACTTTTGTATTTTACTTCTTGTAGAGGACCTATTTCTATCCACCACACCGGGCAGCAAGGATCGAGGGCCAATTTCCTGCCGTCATAGCCAAGCTCATCCGTGATGCGATCGACGACCAGAAGCGTCGTGATCGCGCCGGACGTCCGATCCAGAGTTGGATTACGCCAGGGCAGTGGACTGCGATGAAGGCTAGATTCAGCGAGCGCCAGTACCAGGAGCGGTCTGAGAAGGCCAAGGTGGCACGGTCGAGCGCCGGTAAGTGGTGTGGTGGCTCCATTCTGATGACGGAGCATTTTCGTCGTCTGGTACATTTTCTATGACGGACATTAATTTATATATAGTTTGATATAATGTTTAATACTAATAATAGATAATATATTTTAACAGGTAAAGAAGGGTGAGGACCCGAACATGGTGACCGTCTTCCTGGTCACCCATCGGAGGGCTGGGGACTTCATTGACGAGAGGGCGACGCAGCCATATGTACGTTCTATTCAACTAATATTAACTGACTATAATTTAGAAAATATGAAAATAGATATCAATATAGACTTTAGTAAACACTTACACGTTAGCAAACATGTTCTAGGCCGAGTTTGTTCGGCTACAGAAGGAGGCGGCTGATGCTGCTGCTGCTGTTAGTGCGCAAGCAGAGGGAGGGGCTGGTACTTCCTCCCAGCCGCCTGCAGAGCCATCGCCGGACGAGCTCTGGATGACCGCCGTTGGCGGTCTTCAGAAGGGTACGTACTACGGTACGGGATCCTATGGCGCGTATTTGGCTTCGGAGTCATCTCGGGCCCCCTCTGTCAGTGCACAGTCTCCGGCTACGCAGGCATCATCACGAGCTGAGGATGTTCGTCGTCAGATCGAGGAGCTGCATCGCGAGTTACAGCAGCAGATTTCTGATGCGGTCGAGCGACGATCCGACCCTCCGATCGTCACCGGACGATTTGATGCGGTCGAGCACAGTATACAGGAGCTGATGAGTCTGCATCAGGCTGCAGCTGCCAACTTGCAGACGCTCACTGAGTCTACGCAGCGCACGGAGCGTAGACAGGTCGAGCTGGACGGATCGCAGAGGAGCCTTTCTCTCTCACTCGCTCAGTATACTGAAAAGGTGGTGAGTACCCTTGCTGCGCATGGTGAGCGACTGCGAGAGCTGGAGCAGGTACGTCCTCCGGGTCCATCGACGGCGCCGACTCCAGATACTGCACTGCCTCCGGTGCCGACTCCAGACATTGTACTGCCTCCTACTGCCCCTACGGTACAGCTCACCCAGGAGCAGTATGACTACATTCTATCCCAGTTGCGCGGCAGGGGTCCGCAGTAATTTTATTAGTTTTTTTATGACTTGTATGTATTGGCCCTATGGGCAAATTATTTATTCATACACTGTTGTTTATACACTTGGTGGGAGACTTTTTATCATCTTTCATTTTTATTTGACTCTATTGGATGTTTGTGAGGATGTGTGTCTGTGATATTTACTTTGCACTGCCTCCTATTTTTATTGTGATATTTACTTTGTGATATCTGCGACGGGATGACAAATATACCTACGCTGGGTTATAAGCGATGATCTGATATACAAAGGAGATGCTGCCGAAATTTTAAAAAAATATATTGTGTATTTTTGCTATGATGTGTGTCTGTGTTTACAGTGAATGTGAAATACAGTGTTCGGAACCATCGACAGTTTCGATTACTGTTGTATGTTTTATCTTGGATAGAAATAGCAACAGTTCAGGGTGCACTTCTGAGAGCTTCATTTTCACGTCCTTCACTTTTTCGGACGTCGTAAAGGTTCCCGAGAAGGTGAAGGACGTGAAGAGGAAGCTCTGAGAAGTGCACCCTGAACTGTTGCTCTTTCTATCAAAGATAAAACATACAACAGTAAGCGAAACTGTCGATGGTTCGAACACTGCACTTCACACACACTGTAAACACAGACACACAGCATAACAAAAATATCAATTATATTTTTTTAAAATTTTTTTTTATATTAGCGACATATAGCGACGTTCTGCGACGTACTGCGACGTCATACAGACGTCGCTATACGTCGCTAACTAGCGACGTTACGTCGCTCGACGTCGCTAATATACGTCGCTACGTTGCCCACATGGCCACGTGGATGCCATGCCTCGTCATTATTTATAAACTTTTGAAGCGTCGCTAGTTGTCGCTTTACGTCGCAATGTTGACGACGTACTTATACGTCGCTATATGTCGCTCATTTTGCGACGTCTAGCGATAATTAACTACGCGTCGCAAATAGCGACGTTTGGCGACTAAATTGCCATCTGCGACTTGCCTATAAGCGACGTAGATTTTTCGTCGCTAAATACGTCGCAAATCATTGTTAGCGACGTATTTCCTGTATTTAGCGACGTCTCCTGACGTCGCTAATCTGGGTTATTTTAGTAGTGGTTTCAATTAAGACTGTCACACCCCTGGCAGTCCTACACAAGAGGAGGACTGCCAGGGTGCTGGCAGTCCTAATTGAAACTTGCTGTTATATAAATGACCATTCTTCCGTGTTTTAGCACGGAGAATGGTCATTCTCCGTGTAATTTAGCACGGAGAATGGTCATTCCAGTGTTAAAACGCAGGAGAATGACCATTCTCCTTGCTAAATGACCATTCTCCGTCTTAATTTATACGGAGAATGGCCATTCTCCATGAAAATTACACGGAGAATGACCATTCTTCATGCTAAATTACACGGAGAATGGCCATTCTCCGTGTAAATTAAGACGGAGAATGGTCATTCTCTTTCGTTTTAACACTGGAATGGCCATTCTCCGTGTTAGAAACACGGAGAATGGCCATTCTCCGTGTTAATTTATACGGAGAATGGTCATTCTCCTGCATTTTATGGTCAGTTGAAACTTTGGAGGGCCATAACTTTTGACTGGGAGGTCGAAACGAGGCCCAGTTTGTCGCAAAATGAGCGTATTTTTGAGGAGCATAAGATTAACCGCTTCATCGTTAGACGGCCTTCCGAAATTTTAGAATCGCAAAAAAATAATGTTTGGACCTCCGTTTTAGCACTTTTGCCAAAATTTTATAACCGCAAACAAATATTAATTCAATGACTTACAAATAGGACTGCCACACCCAGGGCAGTCCAACACATGTGAAGGACTGCCCTGGGTGTGGCAGTCCTAGATGAATTGTTATGTGATTTGATTACAGAATATTTCAACACAAGTATCCAACACATATCCAACACAAGTATCCAACACATATCCAACACAAGTCCAACACAAATATCCAACACATATTCAACACAAGTATCCAACACAAGTATTCAACACATATCCAACACATATCCAACACATATTCAACACACACTACTAAAATAACCCAATTTAGCGACGTCAGTAGACGTCGCTAAATAAGAAAAATACGTCACTAAAACCAATTTGCGACGTATTTAGTGACGAAAATTGAACGTCGCTTATAGGCAAGTCGCAGATGTCACTTTCGTCGCCGAACGTCACTATTCGCGACGCGAAATTCATTGTCGCTAGACGTCGCAAAATTAGCGACATATAGCGACGTATCACTACGTCGCCAACATTGCGACGTAAAGCGACCACTTGCGACGCTGTAAACTTTATATATCATGACATGGCATGGCAGCCACGTGGACAACTTAGCGACGCCTACCGACAGATTTAGCGATGTAGTATTAGTAACGTCTAGCGACGTTACGTCGCTAGTTAGCGACGTATAGCGACGTCAAAGATTCGTCGTAATACGTCGCAAAACGTCGCTATACGTCGCAGATATTATAAAAAAAATTAAAAAAATATAATTGATATTTTTGTTATGCTGTGTGTCTGTGTTTACACTGTGTGTGAAGTGCAGTGTTCGAACCATCGACAGTAATCGAAACTGTCGATGGTTTCGAACACTGCATTTCACATTCACTGTAAACACAGACACACATCATAACAAAAATACACAATATATTTTTTTAAAATTTCGGCAGCACCTCCTTTGTATATCAGATCATCGCTTATAACCCAGCGTAGGTATATTTGTCATCCCCGTCGCAGATATCACAAAGTAAATATCATAATAAAAATAGGAGGCAGTGCAAAGTAAATATCATAGACACACATCCTCACAAACATCCAATAGAGTCAAATAAAAATGGAAGATGATAAAAAGTCTCCCACCAAGTGTATAAACAACAGTGTACCAATAAACAATTTGTCCATAGGGCCAATACATACAAGTCATAAAAAACCAATAAAATTACTGCGGACCCCTGTCGCGCAACTGGAGCAACTGGGATAGAATGTAGTCATACTGCTCCTGTATATTGTGCTCGACCGCATCAGAAATCTGCTGCTGCAACTCGCGACACAGCTCCTCGATCTGACGACGAACATCCTCAGCTCGTGACGACGCCTGCGTAGCCGGAGACTGCGCACTGACAGAGGGGGCCCGGGATGACTCCGAAGCCAAATACGCGCCGTAGGATCCCGTACATATGCCTGTGTCGCCCTCTCGTCAATGAACTCCCCAGCCCTCCGATGGGTGACCAGGACATAGTCCCTGCAGCCATTCGACTAGCGAGGCAGAAACTATGTAGCCGTAGATAAAGTTGACTGTCCTCCGACCCTCATCCCTCGGCAATGATGATACGACAACCTATCAGAATCCTCGACTCTCTTTCGCTTCTTGGATATTGACCCAGCTTCCAATCTCTCATTTCCCTCCGGGTCCACTCTACTCCCAATCTCTTCCTCTTTTATACACGGATCTACAAAATCAATACCATCCAAGGAAGGCAAAACTGAATCAAGGCATAACGGGCTGCTCAGCGCTCCCAGCTTCTTCAACTTCTTGCTGGCTGTAGAGTCAAAATGGGAACGGGTCCTCTTTGTCGAAAGACGCTGATTCAGTTTTGTCTTCTCCTCTCCTTCACCATGGCTATGGACCCATCTGCTCCTCCCTACTTCCATTCTTCTTATTTGACTCTCTCAGCCACATATGATATCCAGCTCAAGTGTAGAGTCGGGGGAGAAGAAGTGGACAGGAATAGAAGGGAAAAGCAGCACAGCCAGCGGCATGACCCGGAGGAAGTACAGAGGTTTTCTTCAACATACGTAGGAGAACTATAAGGATATATCTTTTCACAATATATTACCTTGTCAAAGATCCTTAATGTGCCAACTATGTTACCGCGGTGTCGGAAGACTAACATGTCATAATTTTATAAGCCGTGTGTTTTGACATAATCCTCCAACCGGATTTCAGTTCTATGTAATAATGCAAGATTACGACATAGAAGGAAAGAGTTGGGAGGATTATGTCAAAACACACGACTTAGAAAATTATGACATGTTAGTCTTCCGCGGTAACATGGTTGTCACATTAAGGGTCTTTGAAAAGATGACATATTGTGAAAAGATATATCTTTATAGTTCTCCTACGTATGTTGAAGAAACCTCTGTACTTCTTCCGGGTCATGCCGCCGGCTGTGCAGCTTCCCCCTCCTATTCCTGTCCACTTCTTCTCCCCCGACTCTACACTTGAGCTGGATATCATATGTGGCTGAGAGAGTCAAATAAGAAGAATGGAAGTAGGGAGGAGCAGATGGGTCTATAGCCATGGTGGAGGAGAGGAGAAGGCAAAACTGAATCAGCGTCTTCCGGCAAAGAGGACCCGTTCCCATTTCGACTCTGCAGCCAGCGAGAAGTTGAAGAAGCTGGGCACGCTGAGCAGCCCGTTATGCCTTGATTCAGTTTTGCCTTCCTTGGATGGTATTGATTCTGTAGATCCGTGTATAAAAGAAGAAAAGATTGGGAAGTAGAGTGGACCCGGAGGGAAATGAGAGATTGGAAGCTGGGTCAATATCCAAGAAGCGAAAGAGAGTTGAGGATTCTGATAGGTTGTCGTATCATCATTGCCGAGGGATGAGGGTCGGAGGACAGTCAACTTTATCTAAGACTACATAGTTTCTGCCTCGCCAGTCGAATGGCTGCAGGGACTATGTCCTGATCCTCGGGTCATGGGTGCCATCTGGTAAGTATATGTAACAGAATGTAAAAGAATGTAACTGAATGTATATGTTCTTATCGTATCTAGTATCTGAAGAATGTAACAGAATCAAGATGAACTCACATATTGTAATACTAAGACATCATCTACTACAAAATACATAATCCAAAATACAAAATACAAAATACAAAATGCAGAAACCAAAATACAAAATACAGAAACCAAAATACAAAATACTGAAACCAAAATACAAAATACTGAAACCAAAATACAGAAACCAAAATACAAAATACAGAAACCAAAATACAAAATACTGAAACCAAAATACAAAATACAGAAACCAAAATACAGAAACCAAAATACAAAATATAGAATCCAAAATAGGACCCTTTGTGAGAACGGATGGCTCAGAACACAATCCAACCGGAGAGGATACTCTAAGAGATCCATCTGAGAGGGACGTATACTCTGAGAGATCACCTTTACAAGAATTATATCAGTAGTGGGATCGAGTGTTGGAGGAGATATTATCAAAGTATACGTCCTACTCAGATGGGTCTCTCACCATTACTATTTTTTTCTGACAGCATGGTGGATGTGCTCCGTCCACAGATTCTTGCTCCGAGCTAAAACTTTGTCCCGGAGCTCAAGTGGACATCCTTGGTGTAGAGCTCGAGTGAGAGGTTCCTGACAGCATGGTTGTCTCTTTTGTTAAAGTATCCGTGCTCGTCCCACAACCAATGTGGGATGAGCACAGATACTTTAACAAAGGAGGCCACCATGCTGTCAGGAACCTCTCACTCGAGCTCTACACCAAAGATGTCCACTTGAGCTCCGGGACAAAGTTTTGGCTCGGAGCAAGAATCTGTGGACGAAGCACATCCACCATGCTGTCAGGAAAATAGTAACGGTGAGAGACCCATATGAGTAGGACGTATACTCTGATAATATCTCCTCTAGCACTCAATCCCACTACTGATATCATTATTATAAAAGTGATCTCTCAGAGTATACGTCCCTCTCAGATGGATCTCTCAGAGTATCCTCTCCGGTTGGTTGTCGTATCATCATTGCCGAGGGATGAGGGTCGGAGGACAGTCGACTTTATCTACGGATACATAGTTTCTGCCTCGCTAGTCGAATGGCTGCAGGGACTATGTTACCGCGGTGTCGTAGTCCAATATAATCCAAAGATTGACACAGTTCTAATTCATATATGTAGTCCAATACAAATAGTCTAATACAAAAACAACCCAATACAAATAGTCCAATACAAATAAGTACTAATAGCTAATGAGAACCACGCTGCTCACGCAAACGCTCAGTGATACGTTCACGCAACTACCTCGAAAAAGCGACATTTTTGGCACGAGGAGAGATGTCGTCCCTTACAAGGACTGCATGAAGAGAACTCTCGGTCTCACTAGCTACCGGTACTGGATCAATAGAACTTTCGGTCTCACTAGCAACCGGTGCCACTTCCTCCTCAACTGTAGGAGGAGCCACCTCAGCATTCACTATTTTCTTCAAACGACGTGCCGCTCCTCGGGTCATGGGTGCCATCTGGTAAGTATATGTAACAGAATGCAAAAGAATGTAACAGCTCAAAATATAGTTGGTACTAACCTCAATAGAACAAACACTCTCACAGCTCAAAATACTAACACATGCTCACGCCTTACTCTTGTGACACTCCCTTTCAAACACAAACACACACCTATATGTTTCCTTACACATGTTGCCATGTTACCTTTAAAAATAGGAAACCCTTGTTGTCTATAATAAGACACAATTCACCAAAGGAATCAGTGAGCTAACATGAAGCCTATTCTAATTAAGCAATCTTGTAGTAAACACAAACTAGAACATGTGGGGATCATTATAACTCATCAAAAGGAATCAGTTCAATTCAGTTCAAGGAAGAACAGCAAACCAAATTCCTGAGTTTTCATCAAACCAATTTAAATCGAACCCCATGTCCAATATCCTATTCTCAAATCACAAGCCTAATCAGAAATTAAAAAAAGGAATTAACAGGTACTAACACGTGTTACAACCAATGATAACTGAACAACAATTAGAAATCAAAAAAATTTGGAATTGAAGTTCAGGGGACATTCAAAACTGATTCATGAGTATCAGTCAACCCATTGAAACCAAATCGAGTCCAAATTCCATTCCCATATCATAAAACTTAATTTAATAAGTAAAGATCAATCTATCATAGGCTAATACACAAGTAGGAGTAATATTGGTACTTAAAACATTAGTTAGAATCAGATTAACAGGATTGACATAGGAAAAACTTGAAACGTATCATGTATCAGTCATGTAAAGTCAACCCACATATGTTCGAATCCCATATCACAGCAACGACCCATTCTCAATGTAAATATCAACTAACATAGATTAACAACATGTCTGGGAATCAAATCTAGCATTTAAATCACAATTTAAACCATTTAAACTAGGAATAAATCTGTGTCTGTGTGTGTGTGCATGTGTCTGTGTCTTTGTATGTGTGTGTGTGTGTGTGTCCGTGTCCGTGTGTGTATGTGTGTCTGTGTCTGTGTCTGTGTGTGTGTGTGTGTCAGTGTCCGTGTGTGTCCGTGTGTGTATGTGTGTGTGTCTGTGTCTGTGTGTGTGTGTGTCCGTGTCCGTGTGTGTCCGTGTGTGTGTGTGTGTGTCCGTAGGAGAGGAGGAGGAGGAAGGAGAGAAGTTAGGTTAGGGTTTACCAGAGGAAGAGCAGGAAGAGGTCGGATTGGGGGAGGAGGAGCTCGAGGAGGAGGAGCTCGCCGGGGGGGGAGGAGCTCGCCGGGGGGGGAGGAAGTCGCCGGGGGGGAGGGGGTCGCCGGGGGGGAGGGCACTGACAGAGGGGGAGGGAGTCGCCGGGGGGGGAAATTAAAATTTTCGGGGGTTTTCGAGTGAGAGTGAGGGGGAAAGAAGGCAGCGGCGTGCCCTAAGTAAAATAACTTAGCGACGTAACTTGTTGACGTCGCTAAACGTCGCAACCATGGCGACATATACTTATAATATGTCGCTGAACGTCGCTATTCAGCGACGTAGTATAATCCTGTCGCAGAACGTCGCTAGCCAGCGACATTTTTCGACGTGTTTATAAAGACGTCGCTACTGGCGACGTAATTTCTTGTCGTCGCTACATTACGTCGCTATTTGATGATATTTTAGTAGTGACAAGTATCCAACAGAAGTATTTCGACACAAGTATCCAACACATAACCAACACAAGTATTTCAACACAAGTATCCAACAACATGTTCGACACCCAAAAATATCAACATCCAAAAATATTTCAACACAAGTATCCAACAACATGTTCGACACCCAAAAATATCAACATCCAAAATAGCTAACTTCAGACAATCAGACAATCGTACTACATATCATGGCGGACCTTCGAACGAGACTCCGCATTACGCATGAATGGGAACTCAACCTCGTCGTCGATGCGCTCAAACTCTTTGGCAACCAAGGCACTAGTGTCGACCAAAACACTAGTGTCACTTTGGCAAGCACTCCGAAGTGTCTTGGCCAGTTCCTTCGCCCTTCTAGATTGTAAATGAAAGTATTATTGAATTTAGTCTACAAATATGAAAATCTCAAACTAATTACTAATGCGGAACTCACCATCTTCACCAATGAAATATACAAGATATTTTCGAAGGAAGATTTCCAACAGCTACTACGGCCTCGGGACCCGGGTTTGTAGGATTCAACAACTTAGGATGTCCGACCCGCCGGAAGTACGACATGTAGTCCTCGCTGCAGTCGGCCATCTGGGTGACCGGTTGACTCTCATCTTCCCCAAGCAGGTGCCTTTGCCACTCGGAGTATAAGTTGGTCACTCAGTCGAAATACGCCGGTTTGTAGTTTAATGGTTGGGTCCCGCAGGGAGGTTCCAACATCTGTAGTGTGCGCTTCGGCACACTTTGCACGAAGCCAAACTGTCGAAGTACACGATCAGGCATGTACGGCTCCGTGATATCATAGCATGTGATCATGCCATGAAACAAAAAAAACTTGTTGGATGGCACGACTTCCCTCGCACAAATCCCGGTATGGATCCTAAAATATCTGTAGAAAAACAGTTAACAGCAAAAAAAACTTAACATGAAAAAATAAGTCCCAATTTATTACCTCTTCTGGTACCAAATTGTCAAGTACTTCACGAATGGAAGCCAGTATTTGCCAATCTTTGGTTTCCACCTGGGCCGGCCTCCATCGAGCCACTCTAGGAAGGTGTTCAAAATAGTTTGGGTTCAGGTCACCCCGCCTGAGCATCGAAAAGTGCTCGTATATCCATGCCTATTCAATTTATAAGTTAATAGTCACAAAATATAAACAACAAAATGAAGTATACGAGATTAAATTGTTGAAAGTTTTCTTACATGTAGCAGAGTCTGGCATCCGGCAATTGTCTTAGTCCCGACACGGGATGCGATGCCGAGCTCGCGGTAAAGATAGGCGAGAATACCGCTACCCCACGATATATCAATAAATTTCATCCACGGACCATAAATTGAGCATGTACCTCACATGTATCGAAGTTTCGGACTTGTCCGAAATGTCCACCGTTCCTAGGACGAACAGCACGTAAGCACGGGCCACCGTGTCGACCAACTCATCATCATCCTCATCCAATTCCATATTCGTGAAGTGCTCCACCAGAAATGACAGAGGAATTTCATATGATTTCTTGAAGCCGGGGAGAGTTTTAAAACTAGTTTCCTTAAGTCCAAGGTTACTTGGAAAAACTTGACGATCTTCGAGTATCATTTTGTGGATTTTTCATTTCTGTAATGTTCTTTGGTCATGACGCGACCGGTAACTGGTAGCTCCAGTATCTGGTAGACGTCATCAAGTGTAATGGTCATCTCCCCGCATGGGAGATGAAATGTGTTGGTCTCCGGGTGCCATCTCTCCACAAAGGCGGATATCAGGGCACTATCCATTGTCCTATAGGCATAATCTGCCAAATTATGCAAACTGCTCGGTACGATTTTAACCTGGACGGCCTCCGATAAGCTTCTAAACAGCCAAGACACGGTTTTCTTTCCGTGACTCACAGCCCTAAGGATACGATATGTCCTCTGTATATCAAACAACATATAAAAACATAAAAAATATGAAATACATATAGATATCATATACTAAACTGGTAGCTTACAAAAGTAATGTACATACCGGGTTCTTCCATATTGCATATGCAATATGGTTCTCAAAAGAAGCCAACATTGAGCCACCTGGCGGACGGACATGCGGCTCAGAAGGACCGGCCTCCTCAGATGGAGGAGAACCACCTTGACGTGGCGGACGACCATGCGGCTCAGAAGGACCGCTCCCCTCAGATGGAGCAGAACCACCTTGACGTGGTGGTACGTAGGAGTTGGCTAATTGGCACGTCGTCGTCATCACTGGAAGAAGGAGAAGGAGTACGAGCTCGTTACTTCGACCGAGCTTGTGGTCCCGGTGGCGGTCTCCGTGTCCCAGACCCACCTTGGCGCGTCGGTTCGAAAATTGTAATTGGACGCTCAAGAGGACGTTCCGTGCGTTCCTTCCGCTTTGACGCGGTGGGGCGTATTCTTTTTGGTGCGTCCGGAGGACTGTTACCCCTATAGAACAATGGATTGTGCGACCGTATAGTTAATAAATAATGCAAACTAAAATAGAAATGTTACCCCCTATCCCCCACCCCCAGACCACAACTAAAACTGAGTACAGTAGGACTGCCAGGCATGTGGCAGTCCAATTGCACACAAGGACTGCCACAGTCCTGGCAGTCCTCTATTGAAAGAGGACTGCCAGGACTCTGGCAGTCCTTGTTTACATGTGAACTGCCACATGCTTGGCAATCCTACTGTATTCAGGGCCAACAGACAAACGACTCGTTAGTTTGTCGTTTTCTAGGGCTAGGATTTGAAGAAAAATTGTGGGTTTGTTGTGTTCAAAAATGCCATTCATAAACCCTAAAGACATTCTAAACCTAAATTATCAAAAGTTTTTAGATAATTAAAACTATTCTAGGGTTTCAAATAGAATGTAGAAAATTATAGAAAAAATTAGGGAAGAACGTACCTAGAATCCGATTTCTTCGACTTGCGTGTCATCTCGTCGAATGTAGGAGTGTTCTTGAAATAAATTTGGTGGAGGAATTAGGATTAGAGTGGTGGAGGAGAAGAGACTAGGGTTTTGGGAGAGGGAGAGAGAGCTCTTCTTTTTTTTCTTTTGGAGGAGAGAGAGAGGAAATTGGGGTTTGGGGAGGAAATAAGAGTTTGGGGGGTTGGGCTGTCCCCTAGTAAAATGTGGGCTGCCCCTAGTAAAATCTTCACTTTTTGGGCTGCCCCCTAAGTAAGGGCTGCCCCCTAGTAGATGTTGTGGTGCCCCTAAAAAAACCATTTGCATTTGAATTTGGATTTGGTAACAAGAATTTGTATTTGGATTTGGATTTGAAAATTCAAAATTTAAATCCAAATCTAAATCATGAATTTTTAAATTCAAATCCAACTCCAACCAAATATAGGATTTTGTAAACTATAATTATGATTAATAATTATGATTAATAGTTATAATAATAATAAATAAATAAATAAATAAATAAAGTATAATTAATTAATTAATTAGAATTAAAATTATAGTTATGATTAATAATTAAATTATTATTATAATTATGATAATAGTTATGATTAATAAATTATTAATTAAGATTATAATGATGATTATAATGACGATTAACCATTTATTAATTAAAATTTTAATAATATATTAATTATTAAACTATTAAATAATAAATTATTAATTCTTATGATAATTATGATTAATATATTATTAATTGTAATAAAATAGTTATGATTAATAAAGGTTAATAAAGGTTATAATTAAATATTTAATTGATGAACCATAAAATTATTAATTAAGACTATAATGTTGACTAATAAATTATTAATTAAAAATAGTATATTAATTATCAAAATATTAAATTACTAAATTATGAATTATTGTGATTAAAATATTATTAATTAAGATTATAATAAGACTAATAAATTATTAATTATGATTATAATTGGATATTAATTAATAAATTATTACTTAAGATTATAGTTATGATTAATAAATATTAATTAAGATTATAATTAAGATTAATAAAGTTATAAATTATTAATTGAGATTATATAAAATACTAAATAATAAAAATATTAATTAATAAATATTAATTTAAATTATAATTACGATAATTAAATATTAATTATTATTTTTATAATTATAATAACTAACTATTAGTTATAAAAAAATAATTTTTAAAATAATAATAATGACTAATTTTTATTTAGCTAATAGTTAATTCTTAATTAACTATAAATTAATATTTTTAAAAATAATAATTATAAAAAATAATACATAAGAAATAACTAATTAATTATTAATTAGTATTAACGAAATATTTAATAAAAAAAGAAATTATTAAAAAAATAACTAACTTTTTCCTTCCAAATCAAACTTTCTCTTACTTCCAAATCCAAATTTTCGATTTGGTCATACTTTCTATATCTAAATCCATCTTCAATCAAACATAGGATTATATGAATTTGTCTCCAAATCTATAAAATCCTAAAATCCACCTCCAAATACGGTTTACCAAATAGGCCCAAAAGTGGATTTTATGGTAGTTTTATTATTTGGATGTTACAATAAAGTGGAAGTGGAGAAGATATGTGGTAATTTTTTAAGTATGAGTGAGCTTATCCCATGCTATATCCAATATAAATTATGTTCTCATATCAAAATTTAGAAGAAAAAAATACCAATGAGATTTGAATCCCCACAACGTTTATTTTGAATTTGTTTAACAGACTATTCTTCAATATTTTCTCACAAATTTAACATACTAATATCTATAAAAATAAAAAAATAAAAAAAATCTTCTATAAGCTTACAAATTTAACATGCTACATATATTTACATGTTCTCAGAAATTCAGAACTTCACAAATCGGAAAAAAAAAATTCACAAAAAATATATTTCTTTGCTTAAAGTGTGTAGGAATGGCGAGGAAGACGTTGGAAGGGGTGACCGTGACAAGGATGTCAAACGGACGAGTTTCCATCCAAAGAACTCCTCCTCTCTTCACTACTTCAGAGTACTTCAAAAAAATTATAGTGAGAAGTGAAGTGAAGGGGGAGAGACCGGAATTCTTCTCATGTCTAATCACACGAAAGACGCTTCACTCGTTTTCTTGTCAACAAAACAACTAAATAGTAAAAGTGAGTCCATTTCCGAAAAAAAAAAAACTGCAAATGCATGCCCACTTTCACATGAGTTATGGCAACCAAACAGGCCAAAGAAAAGTGATAACATACTTTTTTTTTACACAATATTCCTGGAAAAATAACCTACTCTTTTGTGATCTTATTCACATAGTTTTGCTTCGTGGTTCAAGTGAGTTTCTAATGTCAACTATAGTTATTTCGCAGTGACGTTGCAATCTATATTATCAACAATTTTGATGAGCAATTAAACTCATTTCTGGAAGGGACTGTTTGGTTGAAGTGAGTACTTATTTGCATCTGCACATTATTTCTATTGTCGCCATTGCCTCACCATTTTTTGATATGTAAGCCTTTCTAACCAGAAGCCCCACTCTTTGGTGCATTTTTTATTCTGAGATTTTTCTTTTCCGAATGGAAGGCTTTGGTTTTGATGATAATTTGTAGATATGATATATTTTCACTATTTATTGAAACAAGGTTTGTTTTGAAGAAGAAGATTTATCGAATAAGAAAAGATTTCTTTGACTCTTGATAAAATTCCATATGGTTTACATTTGATTGAATTTTGATTTGGGTTTTGGTCAGAATATGAATTCGTCTCTTATTTCAATAACCCTAATTTTTCCTACAGCTGACATGCAGATCTCCTTCCGATGTCCCAAACACTAGTAACACTATAATTCAGAAAATTTTATAGAGGGATATATTTTCTCTAAATGGCGTGTAGGGGGATGCATTTGAAGGAATTGTGTTGGGGGGTCCGGGCGCCAACTCAACTGGAGCCCAATATTGGGCTCCAGTTCAACTGGAGCCCCATTCCACACTCCTCCAGAGCCCCATGTTGGGCTCCAGTTGAGTTGGAGCCCCACTCCTTCTCCCGCTCATTCACGTGGAGACCCCCTCGACCCCTTTTGGATCGTGCAACAAATAGAACATACGTGGTACGTTTAGCATAGGGTTATTGTTCATGTTTACGGTGGTATCATACGTTTATTCCATGTTTACATGCCTGCTATGCTGCAAAGTCTTGCAATACTAGAATAGAAAATTATTATTGTTTAATTTTTTCTACTAACAAGTTAAAAAGTGTGTATGAGTCATGTTTAGAACCAATTCCAGTACCATACGATCTTCAAGGTACCTTGGTCAGAGGCGAAATTGGAGTACCTGAAGTAAGACGCAAAGCCGGAAGACCGAAGAAGAACCGCATGAAGTCGAAGGATGATCGTATGAGGGACCTGCATTGTAGTAACTGTCACGAAATAGGACACAACAAAAGAAAGTGTACACTGCCACCACGAATAAATTGAAGACATTGAAGACGTTGAAGACATTGAAGATATTGAAGACATTGAAGACATTGAAGATGAGTAGTCGTTTTCGTTGTTCTGTTCGAGAAATGTGAATAAAATAAATTTAACTACGTCCATGTGTTATCGTAAAATAAATTTAACTACGCCCATGTGTTATCCACCGAAAATAACTCCTACGTCTCCCCGTCCTCAAATTATGTGGATTGCGTGGCTCAGCCTCTTCTGGCTGCTCTTGTGTGACTTGGGTAGGCAACGGTGCAGATGGGGTCGAGTACGTCCATTCTCCAGAAAAAGAAAAAGAAAAGAAAAAGAAAAAATAAAGAAAAGAAAAAAATCCTTCAACAGAAGGGGTGGAGGGGGTCTCCACGTGAATGAGCGGGAGAAGGAGTGGGGCTCCAACTCAACTGGAGCCCAACATTGGGCTCTGGAGGAGTGTGGAATGGGGCTCCAGTTGAACTGGAGCCCAATATTGGGCTCCAGTTGAGTTGGCGTCCGGACCCCCCCAACACAATTTTTTCAAATGCATCCCCCTACACGCCATTTAGAGAAAATATATCCCTCTCTATAAAATTTTCTGACTATAATTCCTTGATGTTTTAAGGTGCCCATAACCATCCAAGATCTGATATGTAATATGTTATAAGAGTATAGAAACCATATGAATCTAGTAGACTTGTAGCCTAAACAACACTAGGATTATTTTGGTATGTTGCTATATCTAACTTATTATTTTGTACGAGGAACTTTAGGATGTATTAGTTGCTGATTTTAGGGATATATAATGGGCCTTTGTCGAAGAGTATCTACCAATTGTGATTCAGTCTTCAACAAGAAAATATGAAAGTATGAGATATGTGTTCTTCTTATACCTGTATATAGTATATTGTATGTTATCTTTTCATGATATTCATATTAATTCTACTTGACTGTCGACATGTACATGAGAGAGAGAGAGGTCTTGCTCATATGTCATGTACCATACCTTCCATGCTTGTCACTTGTTACATGTTCATCATGCTTCTGACATGTTCATTGCTTGTACATGATAGTTAGTAAGACTTGGGTGGAGCCTGGAGGAATTCTATAAGTAGGCATGTCTACGTCATCTTGTTCAAATCATTTATCATTATCATGCTTGTTAAATATCAGTCCTACATTATACATATCGACTGACGGATATCCCATAGCTACCCACATGCATAACATAGAATTCTAAAACACAATACATGAATGAGATTATTGATATTGTTCTTGCATGCTACACCTTGTCATCTATAGAGGCCACCGATCAATAGTAGTCTTTTCCTTTTTATACTCTCATATGTATATAGTTTACTGTTTCTCACATGTACACATATATTCTACTGTGTAGCTTTAGCATTTTTTTTTTTACTTGCTCCAATCTAGACCGGATAATGCTGAAAAAAAAATTGGTCTACGCATGATTGATATTGACGTTCATAGTTCAGTCTCTTCTGGTATCTTAAAGGTAGAAAGGCATATTTTTGTTCTTATATTTTTCAGTCTCTTCTTAGTTATTGTCTTTCTTAGTAGCATATGGCGTAGGTCCATCGTACCTGAAGTCCAGACGATACTGTGCTATTTCAACAATTATAGCTTCTTTCGTTGCTACCCTAACCCCAATACGACATTCGACAAGAATTTAAGGATGAAGGCACAACACATTCGTCATTATCTGATAGAGTATTTGACTGGTTGGTGAGCATCAGGTCGTCCCACCTATAAGGAGCAGTGACATATGCTACCTTGAACCTTATGTACCTTGTCACCTCGCACACCAGTTCCGGTGTAGGCACTGCCAATTATATATGGGGCCTACACATTTTAATCTCACCATTTCAATCCAAATCCAAGTGATGTAACGTAGGATGGTTTCATATATGAAACCACCCTGGTGGTTCTAAATCACTACAAACTCAGCCCGAAGGCCTGTATATACAAGTCCCTTTGCCCCAAGGCATTATCCCAGCCCGAAGGCTATATCCCGGTCCGAATGACCCATCCCAGCCTGAAGGTCTCACGCAGCCACAACTACAGTCGCACCCACATCACATATGTACACCACCCGGGTCGGGGACTATATATATATATATATATATATATATATATATATATATATATATATATATATATATATATATATATATATATGTGTGTGTGTGTGTGTGTGTGTGTGTGTGAGAGAGAGAGAGAGATTCTCGTTCTTAAGCATTCATAAATATTTTTAAAATAGTAGTCATTGGATCTGTCTTTTTTGATGGTACAAATAAGTTCCTAAAATACCAATTTCTCACAAGATTTTAAACTAATCTGTAAGGTCCAAAAAGACAAATCTAATGGATGTTATTTTAGAAATATTCGGAGATGCTTAATAGCGGATCTCTCTCTCTCTGTCTCACTATATATATATATATATATATATATATATATATATATATATATATATATATATATATAGAGAGAGAGAGAGAGAGGAAATGGTAATTTTATTGATAAAGGAACACTTTACATCTCAGCCATTAGACTTGAGTTCCCTTTGGGGAATCCATATACACTATATCATGTTCTATATTATGCATAATCTCAATCATAGGCGTCTGCATCCCATCAAATATGCGTTGGTTCTGCTCCCTCCAAATATGCCATATTGTAGCCACCAATATGATTCGAGCTGCCGATACCACGCTCCTCCTCTACTCTTTCTAGTGACAATGTCAGGGATCAGTGTGGTAATGTTTGCATTGGTTCTAGTTGGAAGTTGCAACTTAACTCCTTGTGAGTGCCATATAGGCCACGTCGCGGAGCAACAGAAAAATAAGTGCTTCGTATTCTCACTCTCTTGACCATTATGTATATATAGCTCTAGTAGCTTCTTGATCATTACGTTGTAGTGTTTGGGACGTCTTACTGTTTATTTATATATGTGATTTATTACTACGTCTTTATTGATATGATTGATACATTGGACTGTTGACCATAGGGCTTGACTGATGGATTGTAGGCAATTCTCATGTCTTTTACAATCGTGGCTGTACTTCGAGGTGTTGGCGTACCTGTAGTGCGTAGCTGGCCTAACTTTGTCCATGATCTACAATATTTTGGTTTTGAGACATGACAAATCCCTTAGCACTCATTACAAGAGTGAGAAAACAAATTATTTTGCTAACTTTCTAGAATTTTTTACATCAAGTAGATCGGTTCTAATTCATAAGATGTTTGTATACTAAGCATATACTCATGAGAAATGCTTCATATGATAGGAATCAAGACATGAACAAAGGTGAAAATTGCATAGCCAACATAGAACAACATTGTTTAGATTGGAGTTTATGTTTTACTCGTTAGAAGAAAAAAGAAACACTTATCCCAAGTTTTTAAATCTTATTGAAGCTTATTATAGAAGGGAAAAATAAAATTCCTACTACTATAATTTGGCATGACAAGAGATTCAATTTTTCATAAATCTAAAGATGTTCCTTAGCTATTTTTTTAAGAAGCTTTTTCCATCAATGTAATTATGTAGAAATTGAAATATGTGGTATAAGGATCATTCATGCTTAGTTACACAACAGGTATTGGAGTTTTGTCAATTATCTTTGTGTAGAAAACTTGTGAAGATTAATATCTATCGAGCATTATGTTTTATACACTATTAAGAGAATTGATTATCCTTGGAAATTAGTCTTCAAATTGTACATCTTGTTATTTCTTCTTTCTTTATCATTGACTAATGCATGCTTGGAACTACTTCCTCATATATTTAAAAACAAAAATCATTTATATTCAAGTTAGAGTTAGAGTGTAAGTTTGTTCCAAGAGGATTATGGTTACCTAACAAGCTATGTACTAGATATTAGGCTTTGGCAAGTATAGAGTGATTGGATGCCATCAACCTTGTTTATATAGGAAGAGTTATGTATATATTGTATGCATTGAAACTAGTGTTTCGGGACCACTTAGCCTTTTAATGTGTTGTGATGCATGTACTGATCATATCAAATTTTCAGTATTGACTCTTTAGCAAAACATAGGCCTTGTTTGGTTTGCGGAATTATGGGGTTGGGACTTTCCGTGCCAAAGGAATTGAGGAGGAAAGGAAAGTTATTCCCAATGGAAGAAAAATTGGGGAGGAAAATGATTCCATCCATCCAATCACTTTCCTACCTTTAAGTATTCACTTTCCTTTCCAATTTCTTTGGCATTTCCAAACACCGGAAAGGAAAATCAATGGGAATTGTAGTTTCCCAGAGGAAAGAAAATCCGAAGGAATTGACATCCTATTATATCAAAATCCTTAATTGTCCTACTCTGGAAAGTTTTCATTAGTTTACTGTAGGTTTTCAGTTTAGTTGAGACAAAAAAAAGCTTTCCTTGGATTAGGGTGGCATCTCACACGATACTACTCATATTAACGTAGAAATAAATTTTGGTTCATTTGGTGTTGGTTTTCTATTCAATTAAGATCGAAGTCTTGATCAGTAATTACATCATCAAGTCTACATGTATATATGTTTCCTTGTTGACTCACTCTCTAGCTTCAAAGCATATCTGTTGATATCCCTCACAAGTGGTCCATCAAATAGGAGCTAATGAGAAATAATCTCTCTTCACAATCACACTACGGTTGTTGATTATGCACAAGTAGTCATGTAATCCCACAATGTGTCATAGTGTTTTTGTATGAGTTTCTACCACATGCTCATGTCCACTTGTGTTAAGCTCACACCAGACAATGTAATCAGAACTGAGACCATACTTTTCCAATAAATTTAACAACAATCACTCCATATCTAGGTAATATCTCCAGTTGTTAACTTTGAAAAATCTAATTGGACTATATTAGTGATGAACTGCTATATATGCATCATAGAGTGCTGGCTTCAGTCTGAAAAAATCCTACTGAGAATATGTAGTACAAAATGATTAATTTCCGTCATAAAGTATATCAGAAAACTCGAGTGCATCTAATGTTCGTCTATATATAAGATGATATACGGGGCAAGGCCATAACGCGTGTCTTTCTTTGATCGGTTTAGGATCGTCTCCTTAGAGTCGAGATGGATCGCAATATCGACAGCCATCCTCAACCTGAAAGTCATCGCCCGAATGTTTCAAGCGCTGAAATGTGTACTAACTCGAGAGCCGAATACACCAATATTGTGCAAGATCAGCTTCTGCCACTAGCCAACATCGGGAGAATCATGAAGCAAGTTCTTCCACCGAGTGCCAAGATATCAAAAGAAGCCAAAGAAACTATACAAGAATGTGCTTCCGAGTTCATCAGCTTCGTCACTGAGGAAGCCTCTCATAGATGCTCCAGGCAGAAACGCAAGACTATCAACGGGGATGATCTTTATAGCGCAATGAAGGCATTGGGTCTTGATGAGTATGCTGATGCATCATTAAGGTATTTACACAAATATAGGGAGTATGTAGAGATAGCAACCCCTATCAAGCGAGATAAGTCAATTCAAATAGACATTACTGATCAATTGTCAATTGTTAGAAATCCTAATCAAAATAAGGGATAGATTTCTGTCGTGAAGGTGATTAATTAGATGAAATCTGATTATGAGTGTTATATCTGTCATGTAAGCACCTCGGTGTTTTCTTATAACTTGTGCACATCATAGCCTTGTGCTTTATGCGATGTTAATCTTTTGCAGTTCTCTTCGTGTTTTGAGTGCATTTTGCTCGTTATTATCATGTGAAGAATGAGCAATTTGATTGGTTCTTCCATATTTTCATAAAATCACACTCATTTTGTTTAGGGCTTTGAAACTTATTTGCTGATTCAAGTGAAAATGATTATAAAGAAAAAAAACTAATTGTCTGACCTTCAAATATATATTGCAGGTCCTACCTAAATCACATTTACCTATTATACCTGAAGAAATCATTAGTACTTAAAAATCGAAAGTACTATAAGATCAAAGGTTAATAATGATGCTGACAAAGTTACAAATATATCAACGTCAACTACTACTCTCAGCAAACAATGAATGGTTCTTGACAAATAATTGCTTCCTAATTAATTCAGTCATGTATCAAATAGGATGACAAGAGTTGGACCAGTTAGAAGTTAATTCTCAAAATTATCCAAGATATGGGGACCTCGTTCGTTCCAATGACATTTTGTACATAGTAAACCGGTTAGTGGTTGTTTACTGTTTCCTTAAACTCAAATATCTGTGTGTCTAGAGATGTATGTTCTTTCATGAATCCCCATAAAGAAGACATCAAATTTCAGGAACTTTTTTCCTTCTTACTTAAAAATATTTGGCATGTCCAATTAGAACAAAGTTAGTTGGAGTGAGAAGAATCTAAACCAATGTTACTTTCTATAACCTAGTCTTAAAGCATAGATCGTTATCATGGCCTATTGCACTCGGTGCCAATGTCAATGCTTCCTCCTCCCTTCTATTGGCCTCCAACACCAGAAAAGAAATAAAAATGTTAACAATTTTTCCATGGGAACCACTCGAATTGTCATGAACAACTGTCAAGTTGGGAATCAAAAATACTTTTGAATATAATTAATTAACTAGGAAAGCATCATGTGACATGTTATAAACTTTCATTATTCGTCGATGTCCAGACAGGAATTACGTATGCAGCATGATGAGATTCGCACGCGAAGAGCCCAGCCTTGCAGGCATCTGATTCTTGTTGGTTATGAAATCTAGACACAACTTGTGAAAGTTTTTTCTGATATATTTCTTGATAAAACAGATTTACAACCTACAACTATTTTGTGCAGTGTTGAAATTAACAAACTTCGATCACTCCCTAAATCTCTCAACATCTATCCCTTGAATCAAGGAACAAGCCATAAATTAAAAACTTACTCTATAACATCTTATGCATAGAGTACGGCACAAATTGAACAGTAAACAGTAAGGTAAGGTATGGTATCCAACTTCCAATACTCACCCTCAAGCTGGATCAAGAGGATTCATTGAACCAAGCTTGCAAAGATGCGATGGAATTGAGTTGTGGAAAGCGATTTGGTGAAAATAGCATGCCAATATATTGATCATGACTTCGAGTGTTATGAGTATCAATAATCTTGGACTGAACTTGAGATTTAAACATAATGACAATCAACCTCTATATATGTGCTTGGTTCTTTCATGGAATATTGAATTAGAGGCAATGTGCATCGCAGCTTGATTGTCACAAAAGAAAGACATTGGTTGACTGCTAGGAAACCCTAAATCAGAGAGAAGTCCTTTCAGCCAAATAAGTTCACAAGCAATAGAAGTCATAGCTCTATATTCAGTTTCTGCACTAGAGCAAGCAACAACAGTTTGCTTCTTGCTCTTCCAAGTAACTAAGTTACCACCAACAAGGTACAAAACCAGTAGTCGATTTTCAGTCAAGTGAACTGCATGCCCAACAGCATCTGTGTAAACCATGATTTCAGTGTTGTCATGATTGTCACGCCCTGCTCCCGTAGGAGCGATCGTCCTCGCTAAGGCGTGATGCCGCACGAGCCTAGATTGCGGTCGTGGAAGGCAGTTTCATAACGGCCGATTACAGCGGCTGCGACGGGGTCGTCGCACAGAAGTCCCAAGCAGAAACATTGAAACATGCAGCATAAATTTAGAAGCAACACACAAGTTATTCAAAAGTGCTCTTTATTGATTTTGAACAATAAGATTACAATGGGGCGCAAGGCCATGATTACAAGTCTCTCAAGCTCACTTTTCTCTCATATTGCAAGTCACTATGCTCTCTCTCTCATCTCTCGATACAATGCTTGAGCCAGCGGATGCTTCGAAAGGCAATGTCCATACATTATGTCCCATATAAGTCCTGATTCTACGCGACCGCACGCTTCGAATCGCCAAGGAACTCCGTGCCTCGACGCATCCAAGCGAGCTCTGCGCCACGAGCTTCTACCTGTGTCTGCACATGAAAACTGTGTGGGTGTCAGTACTCAACTGTACTGGTGGAGTGAGCTCCTCGCCCACCCATACAAAATCGACACGTTCATTTACTTTGTGCAGCTTAATCCCTTTTGATTGTCTTTCTAGTCTTGCCTTAGGATCAATTTTAAGACAACGACGCCTTGGCCTATACTTGGCAACGCAATGATGGAATCGTGTTATTCTCTATTCGTGACTTCAATGTATTCGAGACAGTGTCTCGCCGAGAAGAAACTTATGCAACTCGGCCGTGCCAAGACTTCCACTTGTTCTATGTGCCTCTAGACCATTCTCGTGCCAACGACGTCAAGGGGACGACTCATGCTAGTCGTGCCAGTACACTTGCTCGTGCCTTAGAATCGAGGCCGTGCCTCCCAGGTATCAACCAGACTTAGTCAACTTGCCTTACGGCCCTTCCTGACTTAACTCGAGACGAGACCACATTCATGTTGAAGCACGTATCCTTGCTATAGCTAACTCTTAGGCTCTAGAATGGTGTTGCAACCGTGCACACCCTAACCTGTGCCGATTCAAGGTTAGCGCTTGCTATAAGCGTAACTTGATAACCCAACTCATAACTTGCTAGTACTCGACGCAATCCAAAGGCATACACGCGGATAGCCACTCTTGCCGACACATCTATATGAGTAGTCACTAGCAATGTCAAGCTATCCTGGATCTTTTGCATACGGTAACCATTCGCGTGGCGAGGTACGAGCTCCCACCGAATGACCCGCAACCTATATTGTAACGGTTCACTTCAACGAGTCGTACCATCGATGAAGGCCGTACAATATCTGTAATTTCTCATAGGCCAACATGAACTCGACGTCCCGGGATCGCTCGAAGAATTTTGTCCTTGCGCGCAAGTTGTCCAATGACCATGCAAGACTCAACTCGATCCACCAAGTCCTTCCTTAATCATGATCATGCTTTCCATCTTTCTATTGAGACTCCCAAGTAGCGGGACCGATCTCGCGCGATTCCTTACCGAGACTCCCAAGTAGCGGGACCGATCTCGTGTGCTTCTTTATCGAGACTCCCAAGTAGCGGGACCGATCTAGACGACAATCAGTCGCGTGGACTTCCTTATCGAGACTCCCAAGTAGCGGGACCGATCTCGTGAACTTTCCTATCGAGACTTATCGAGACTCCCAAGTAGCGGGACCGATCTCGACGAAAACCAGTCGCGTGGACTTCCTTATCGAGACTCCCAAGTAGCGGGACCGATCTCGTGCACTTCCCTATCGAGACTTATCGGGACTCCCAACACTACAAAAATTTGTCAGATTAGCAACGTTCCAAAATGTCGCTAATCTCGGCCAAAACGTCGTTAACGTAAATTAGCGACATTTTCAGCGATGTTTTGGAAACGACGGAAAAAAGCGTGTCGCTAATCGAGAAAATGTCGCAAAACGTCGCTATGGCGACGATAGTTAGCGACGTTTATAACGTCGCTAATTAGCGATGTCATTTGCGACGTTTGCTTGTGGTCGCCGATTAGCGACACGGTAGCAACGTTTTTGCGACGATGTGGTGGCCTTTTTTATTTTATTTTTCAATTTAGCGACGTTTACATTCATCGCTAACAGTTAGCGACGAATATAAACGTCTCTAAATTGAAAAAAAAATTTTAAAAAAAAATCCATAATGCAAATGTACAATCCAAAATACAGATCCAAAATACAGATTCCAATCCAATCCAAAATACAGAATCTAATCCTTGGATTTGCCGACTCCTTCGGTGGAATACTCAACACCGGCACGCACAATACAATCCAAAATAGACCAAAAATAATTGGTCGTCTCCTCAAGCCTCTCGAAACATCACAATATGAATCACACATCACACAAACCAATATACATCACAATATGCATCACACATCACACAAACCAATATACATCACACACCAAAAAACAAATATTCATCACAATATCCAAAGGAGATATATCCATCAAAACAAATATCTATCACAATATCCAGAGGAGATATATTCATCAAAACAAATCCAGTCATTATATGTATCTACTGTCGTCTATGCTGGGGCAGATAGAACTCCCTCAGCCAGCGTGCATAAGTAGGATCCACGGCAGCCAGATCAATATCCAGAGGAGATGGATGACTGGAACTCCCGGTGGAACTGCCCTCTGGTGCCACCTCCTCTTTCACAGCTCCCTCGGCTTTAGGAATTACTTCTGGAGCATCTCTCTCGGTGGAACTGCCCTCTGGTGCCACCTCCTATTTCACAGCCATCTGTGCCTCCCTCAAGCGAGATCCTCGGGTCTTAGGTGCCATCTGTGAGAACAGGTGCCATCTCGTTTAAGTACATTTTTGAAAGCAGATAAAATACAGAAAATTCGATTTTTTGCCAAGTGTGAGAACGGATGGCTCAGAACACAACCCAAAATTCATTCTAGCATACATTAGTGTGAATCATCTATGTTCTGTACATATGGTGTAGTATATGTTCTTATCGAATCTAGTGTCTGAAGGATATAACAGAATCAAGATGAACCCACATAATGTAATACTAAGACATCATCTACTACTAAAAGCTATAGTGATAGGTTGTCGTATCATCATTGCCGAGAGATGAGGGTCGGAGGATAGTCAACTTCATCTACGGCTACATAGTTTCTGCCTCGCTAGTCGAATGGCTGCAGGGACTATGTCCTGATCACCATGTCGTACCGTAGATTAATACAAATAGAGCTGGAGCTGGAGCCATACAGAATCTAAAATACAAAATACAGAATCCAATCCCTGGGTTCGCCGAAAATACAAAAACAAAGATTGACACACAGTACTAATTCATATATGTTTTAAGTGTGAAAACGGATGGCTCAGAACACAACCGACAATGACGTATATTAGTTACATGAGCTAGTCGTCGTAAAACGTCGCTATGACGTCGCTAATAGAGACTAATTTAGCGACGTTAGTATGAATGTCGCTAAATTCTAATTATATTCCCTCCACCAATTCATTTTCTCCTATTTTACTCTCTCACTCTCTCTCCTTCCCCTCTCCGGCGCTCTCACTCTTATCGAATATAGTATCTGAAGGATATAACATAATCAAGATGAACCCACATAATGTAATACTAAGACATCATCTACTACTAAAAGATATAGTGATAGTTTGTCGTATCATTATTACCGAGAGATGAGGGTCGGAGAACAGTCAACTTCATCTACGGCTACATAGTTTCTGCCTCGCCAGTCGAATGGCTGCAGGGACTATGTCCTGATCACCATGTCGTACCGTAGATTAATGCAAATGGAGTTGGAGCTGGAGCCAAAATACAGAATCCAAAATACAAAATACAGAATCTAATTCCTGGGTTCGCCGAAAATACAAAAACAAAGATTGACACACAGTACTAATTCATATCTATTTTAAGTGTGAGAACGGATGGCTCAGAACACAACCCAAAATTCATTCTAGCATATATTAGTGTGAATCATCTATGTTCTGTACATATGGTGTAGTATAAGTTCTTATTGAATCTAGTATCTGAAGGATATAACAGAATCAAGATGAACCCACATAATGTAATACTTGTAGGGTGTGAAAAATTATGACACGCTGATATGAGACTCAGCCAAAGCCATACGCTCAAGGCCATACGCTCTGCAAAAGCCGTACGCTCAAGGCCATACGCTCAGCCAAAGCCATACGCTCATCCAAAGGCCGTACGCTCAGAGAATATTTTATTATTTCTTGAATGACAGCACAACATACATTTAATGGAGGATGAATCTGACACTTCGTCTTTCGTGCAAAGACAGCTGCCCTATAAAGATTAACCGTCGGATGAGTTTTCGAGAATTGATTTTGTCTCTTACGAGGACAGCTCGTCAGCCATCATAAATGCATAGCCATCATTACTGTCATTTCTGACAGTCTGTCAGCCATCATATCTGCAGCACGACGCTCGAGAGATATTTGTCAGTTATTTGAAGATATGGCGTGTTTGAGAAGATTGAGGACAGCCACGTGTCTACTCCCTCAATGCTTACGACTCCTTGCCAATCAAGCGAGCGTATGGACTCCATACGACTCCTTGCCAATCAAGCGAGCGTATGGACTCCATACGACTCCTTGCCAATCAAGCACATACGACTCCTTATCAATCAAGTGAGCGTATGGACTCCATATGACCCCTCATCAATCAAGTGAGCGTATAGACTCCATACAACTCCTTATCAATCAAGTGAGCGTATGGACTCCATACGACTCTTTGTTAATAAAGTGAGCGTATCAGTTTTATATGATCCAGGTCAGCGTATGCACATGTGCCTTCAAAAGCTAGCGTATGACTCCTCTTCAACAAAGACAGCGTATTACAGCAAATGCATTCAGGATGACTTTAAACGTACAGTCAACACACGTTCTCACGTGTCCTGTACTCAGTTACCCACTTATTCAGAAGTTATGCAACGTGGCATCCATGCCATCAATCTCTCCTAGATATATTCCACTACTTTTAACCGCACTCTAATGTGTCTTCATCAGAATTTGCCATGCGTCCCTGCAGTTGTGCACACGTCAAGTAACTAACTGAGCGTATGCTTCAGAACAATTATCCAGAACTCTATAAAAGAGAGTTTCTTCATCTTCATCAGACACTACAGACAATTCAGAGAGAATAGAGAGATTGCCCAGTTGCTGTCCAAGTTCTTCGAAGTTCGAGTTTTCTTCATCACATCGTCCAAGGGATAAAGTAATCGTCTTCTAGATTAGATTCCTATAGTTGTATTTTTCCAGAAACACAATAAATAAAGTGAATTTATTTATGAAAAATAAATTGGCGACTCTGCTGGGGAAAGCTGTCTCCTCCAACGAGATAGCAACAACTCAATGCGATACTTTATCGATCGGCTCGACGAAGAAAGTGATGGTCGTACAATTCGACCAATCTGCTTACGAAGAAATGCTCAAAGCGAAGGAGGGCCGAACTGCTTCCTCCGCTCTTCCTGCTGCCAAGAAGAAGGGACGCTCTGTCTATGTCCCTAAGTCTTCTTCGACGGCCCGAGACGCTTCTGTCACTTCTCACGCTGACAAGAACACGTCTCCAACTTCAACGAAGCACGCCCCGGCTTCTCTGAACACGGCAACAGTGGCTTCTCCTAGTCACGCTGACAAAGTGGGTTCTTTAACCAAGTCAGCGTGTCCAAGGAAAACTATCTCTGGACATGTCAAAGTCTCTTCTCCTTCTACCCTTACGACAGCAGTCGGCTCACTAGCCATTAATGACTCTGTGCGTATGGCAGTCAAAGGGCAGCGTACGGCAAAGGCAGCGTACGCTAAGCCAAAGCCAGCGTATGCTAGTAAAAAGGCAGCGTATGATCAGAATTCCAAACTGAAGTCAGCGTATGCCAACCAATACAGTCCTTTGACTGTTTCTCAAAATCAAGCTGGGGGTTCTCTTCCACAGAACATACAAATGATTCCCACACAACTTGCACATCTTGTGCCAACCAAGGAGAAAGACTCTTTAGTCAACTCCTCTACTCCTAAGGTCTTTACCTCTGGAGTTAATTTGACTAGTACTTTTACTAGATCAAACAAAAGAAAACGCCTTTTGGCTACTTCCTCTAAAGATGGATTATTACCGATTCCCAGTCGGAATAATGTCCATCTTCCGTCTCTCAAAATTTCCCGATCTGAGGAAGGCAAATTACAAGTATCCAAGACTGATACTAAAGTCATATCTCCTACAGATCTTCGTAACAAGCTTAACCGAAATTATCTCGGTTCCACTTCTGGTATAAAGAAGCCTTATCAAACTGAGACAAGTATACTAGACTCTGATGCAGAATATGCCAAGAACTATATCGCTCAAATTAATCGGTCTTTATACACTCAAGAACCGAGAAGACAGAAGAATAAAAGACAAGTTTCTACACAGAAACTATCTTCAAGTGCTTCCCAATCTGTTCCTACAGATCTCCGGGAACATTTGTAAAACAAACGGAGAATCAACACTCCGTCTGGCTATGACATTGCTCATATTTGCCATAAAAAGCATGGTTGTAATTTCCAACCTCGAGTTGTGATTCAGTGTTGTTGTTCACCGAAAAGACGATCCGTATTCGAACGGATTCAATATGAACCAATACTGGACGAAGATGAACCTCTTTATGCTTCTGTCAACATGACCTCCAGAAACATTGGGGGTAGAATATGATCTGATGATATGTCAGATTCTGAAGATGGTGTTTACCTCGGCACCCGATCCAGGACCGGAGCCTCGACCAGGGTCTTTTCTTCTTCTCATCCAAGTGATAATCCGGAGATCACAGAGGATTTCCTTGGAGAGTCCAACTTCCCGTTATTGATTCCCGTAAATAGCCCCGGAAAAGAGACTGATTCTCACAGCGATGATTCAGAACAAACTGTTTCATCGTCTATTCCTCGAACAATTACCGCTTATATGGTAGATGGTAATCAAGAGCCTTCGACTAGCACTGAAGCTCATGAACAGAGGATTTCTTCCTTGGAACAACGTTGTGAGCTATGGCAGATACATTGAATGCTATGCATACTCTTATGCAAGCTCAGCAACGAACTCAGCAAGTTCAAACAACAGTACCACCAGTGGTATTAAATACTCCTGTTGCCCCAAACCTGGAACCCTCTACTATTTCGGGGGTACAGTCTAATATCCCTGTACAACCCACTCCAAGTCAGTCCGGAGCTGGGGGTGGTACTTATGCTGCAGTCCCTCCCCCCAATTACACTCAACAAGCTACAACTCCACAATCTTCTGGAGTTGTCACTGAAGAATTAAGGAATCTCCGAACTCAATTTGAGGCATTCAAACAGAAGGATGGTTTACAAAGGTTAGGTATCAAGCAACCTTATCCGATAGAATGGAAGCAAGTATCATATCCTCCTAAATACAAGCCACCTACTATCTCATTCTTTGATGGAACCACTTCTCCAAGTCAATTTATTAATCACTTTGAAGTGATGACTGACCAGTTACAACCAAGTGACGCCCTCCTTACTCGGGTGTTTGTTGGATGTCTCAAGGGAACGGCTTATGAATGGTATAGAAGTCTTCCTGATGGATGCATTACCTCATTTGCCGATTTCAAACAAATGTTTCTTGAACGGTTCTATGAAGGGCTCAATGACATGACCATGTCGGCCCTCATAAGAATCAAACAGAAAAATAATGAAACTACTGAGGACTTCATTGAAAGATTCAGAATAGAAGCCCTCAAAATGCCTCTTGGAACTCTCGATGCTGTTACTATCGACACTTGCAAATCGAATCTATTACCAATCATCAGCATGTGGACAGGGTCCACTCAATTTCAAGATTGGCCTTCTTTCATCGTCAGTGCCAAAGCTGCTGAGGTCAGTGCTGAGACCTTCAAAGGCCTGGGGGTACAAATGACTTTCAAGGAATCAAATCAGAGTGCTAGCAATAGTGCTCGACCCAACAATCGCAAAGAAAAAGAGGCCCTTGAAGTCAATCTCCAGAGCAATAGTCAACAGACAAAGGCTACCCAAGCTACACCAGCTCCAACAAATCAACAACAGAGACCTCCTCGGCCGAAGAAAGAGTATTTTTTTGACGATGACGATGTTCAGGGTATCTTTGAATGCTTGCTCAAAAGTAACAAGATACAATTGCCAAAAATCAAAAAACCTGATGAAGCCAACAAGACGGATCATCCAAAATACTGTCCATATCATAGAATGCTGGGTCATACAATCCGGTCTTGCTATGTATTAAAAGGAAAGATCCAGAAAATGATTAAATCAGAAGCTGTGACACTAACACCTAAAGACAAGACAGTCACAGCAAATGTGATTTCAATGCAGTTTGGTGACTTCCCGCCATTAATGGTGGAAAGTGGGATTGTTCCTATCCCCAAAGCAACTCTGGAAGTTATGAACATCCCACCAGCACAGAATGAAGGACTTGTTCCTGTCACAACTAAGAAGGGAGAGATCATGTGGATTCACCCGGATTTAATGACGGAGTTCGAAACGCCTTCCTCTTCTCCTCGGAAGACTCCTTTGTCTAAAAAGAAGCCTTGGAAGACTAAGTCATGCAATGTGACTTCTAGTATCACACCCAATCTTTCTCTAATCCCTACTTTTATTTTGGCAGGAAATTCACCCCCTACGGAGGTAAAAACTGTACTTCAATTTGAAGATAGATACAAGCCTGCATTCTATCTATATAGTTCACAATCTCGTAAATTAATGGCGAAGATGGGTTATGATCTAGCCACTGCTCCTGGTTTGAATTCCGGCAAAGGACTTCGAGCACCTCTAGCCCTCACTTTGAGACATAATCAAACTCGTGTTGGTCTCGGTTTCTGGACTGAAGCTCTTATTAAGCACCAAAAAACCAAGAACAAAACGAAGGATTGCAATATGGTTTTAATAGACCCTGAACCTGAGCCTGAAGGCGAAGTTCTTGCTGAAACCCGGTCAGGAAAAACATATTTGAAAGATTATGCTGAAGTTCCTGAAGAAACTTCTGATGTCCCTTCGGTTGTAGCTCCAGCACCCATTTCTAACGAAGGACCTTCAAATGCTCCTGTTGAGATGGTTCCTTCTAAACCAACAGCAGCTGACAAAGGCAAACAACAAGTCTGCTTCGACAAACCATTGAAGAAGTCATCTCCTACAGGACTTGAAAGACCTTATAATTTTGATATATTGGCTCAACTAGCCAATACACCAGCTAAATTGTCAATCTTCGAGCTCTTACGTCTCTCTAAAGAGACTCGAGAAACTCTGAGTGAAGTGTTATTGCAAGCAGAAACCTGCCTGACTTTCCTCAAGAAGTCAGAAACAGAACCTGTCTCTCGTCTTCATTGTCATAATGTATTGGAATTAATTCCAAACATTACCTTACGCAGGACGATATGTTGCTAGAGGATAATCGACATGACCGTCCTTTATATCATACAGGATATGTCGATTCTATGAAGGTTGATCGTCTACTGATTGATCCAGGATCTGCTCTCAGTATTATGCCGAAGACTATGCTAGATGCACTGAAAATACCCGTGCATAGTCTTTCCAGTACTATCACTACCATCTTGGGATTCAATCAAGGAAAAAGTGAGCCTTTGGGCAAGATTCGCCTTAAATTTCAAATAGGCGATCTTCGCACTAAGGTTACTTTCTACATCATCGACAATCATGGTTGCTTATATAATGCTCTATTGGGGAGACCATTCATGCATGAACATAATGTTGTTCCTTCGACTCTTCATCAATGCTTCAAATATGTTGATGATAATGGAGAGGTTCAAAAGGAAGTTGCAGATCTCTATCCATTTAAAGGAGTCGAAGCTTATTTCAATGACTCTCGTATGTACAAAGATGAATACTCAAAAGTCTTGCAAGCTATGGATGACGACAATGAGACATCAAAAGTCGACACCTTTGTTATTCCTGTAAAAGGGCGTATCACTCATCCGCAGTCTCCTAAATCATCTAAAGGAGGTTCACTGATAATTCTTGTCAGTGGACGTACCACTTCATTACCTTCCCAAGTTCTAGAAAGTTCGCTGATAATTCCTGTCAGTGGACGCACCATTCCCCCTCCATCTTCTCAGGCTAGACCAGATACTCTAGTCATTCCAGTCAGTGGACGTACTACTTATCCACGATCTTCTTCAAGGGAGCTCACCTCTTCTGAGCCTTTTGTTATCGATCTTAATCGAAATAAAACTTCTGATCACTCCTCTTCTTCCCCTTTTGTCATTAATTTGACTAAGTCTAATAAGGCTCAGCCTTCTTCTGTAAATACAGCATCTAATATTAATAAAGCATCTCCTTTACAGTATATTGATGTCTGTAATCATGTACAAAGTTATTTATAATTGCTAGATAGCTTAGAGCCACTAACTATAGGAGTTGTTCAAACTCTTCACACAGAAGTATCATTAGAGTCTATACAAAGATCATACTTCGTGGTCCCTATTAGAAAGTTAGGAGAAAATCCAATATTCTTCTATAAAGGACCCCAGAATCCTCCTAACCTGGAAGAAGATGACAAAAACGACGATACTGGAAGATTACAACTACGTCGTTATAGTCAGCAGTCCAAAAATATCATCAAGAATATAGGTTATGACTTCAGAACCAGCCTCAATAATGGAAAAGGAAGAAGAATGCCTGTTCGAATTCCTCCATTAAAATACGGAAGGACAAAATGTGGTTTAGGTTATATTTCTCCTACCCCCTTTATCAACGCAGTCCATGAGGATTCAGAATCCAATGGAGACGAACGATCTGAATCTTCCGATTCCCTCTCTTGGAATTCTGACACAAGCATTGGCGATCTTCATCGTTCTATTTTATCCATCAATATGGTTTCTGCCGTTGGCCCGCAAGAAAATGATGAAGATGAGGAGGATTTTAAAACATCACCCGAATCAGAATAATGGGCTCAAAGATTAGACAACCAATGGGAATTCAGGTTTGAGCAAAGAGAACCTCCCACTGAAGATAAATTGATCCAAATTGATGTTGATGAAGAGGGGTCCCCTAAACCAATATTCATCAGCGAAAGTCTTTCAGAAACAGATAAGCAAGACATGATCAAGCTTATTCATGATTATATCGATGTCTTCGCCTGGAGCTACGAGGATATGCCAGGACTAGATCCGAAGATCGCGACACACAAACTTAATATCATGCCAAATGCTAAACCGGTTAAACAGCAACAACGACGATTTCGTCCAGACATTATGGATGCAATTGAAGCTGAAGTCAACAAGCTTATGGCTTCCGAATTTATTCGAGAGGAACAACATCCTGAATGGGTGGCTAACATCGTTCCTGTCCTCAAAAAGACCGACAAGATCCGAGTCTGTATAGACTTTCGCGATCTCAATGCGGCTTGTCCGAAAGACGAGTTTCCTCTTCCAATTACCGACGTCGTGATCGATAACACATGTGGTTTCAAACGAATGTCATTCATGGATGGGTATTCGGGGTACAATCAAATCAAAATGTTTCCAGATGACGAGAAACATACTTCCTTTAGAACGCCAATCGGTACATACTGTTATACAGTGATGCCGTTTGGTCTCAAAAATGCAGGAGCAACATATCAGCGAGCAATGAGTACTATATTCCGTGAACATCTCCGAAAAATAATCGAATGTTATGTTGATGATATTGCAGTCAAAAGTCGACGAAAGGAGGATCATATCCAAGATTTGAAGACTATCTTTGATTTAATGCGTCAGCATCAACTTAAAATGAACCCTACTAAGTCCTTCCTGGGCGTCTCTAGTAGCAAATTTCTCGGCTTCGTCATTACCGCTAAAGGTATACACGTGGATCCCGAGAAGATCAAAGTCATTCAAAAGATGCGTCCTCCACGCACCTTAAAAGAGCTACGAGAATTTCAAGGAAGAATTGCTTATATCAGGAGATTCATTTCCAACTTATCAGGACGCTGCAGACCATTCAACAAACTTCTGAAGAAAGGTGTATCTTTCGTCTGGAACGAAGAATGTCAAAAAGCATTTGACGATATCAAACAGTATCTCATGAACCCTCCGATTTTGGTACCTCCCGTCTCGGGAATACCATTCCTTCTATATGTTCGAGCCATGGATCATTCTCTCGGTGCATTACTCGCCCAGAAAAATAAAGATGGCCATGAACAGGCTATTTATTATCTCAGTCGCACAATGACATGTGCTGAACTGCGTTATTCTCCAATCGAGAAAGAATGTCTAGCATTAATGTTTGCTGTTCAGAAGATGCGACATTATATTATTGGTCAAACGATTCACGTCATTTCCAGAGTGAATCCCATCAGGATTATGACGAAGAAACCCGGTATTCTCAACTCCAGACTAGCTAATTGGGGAATCTTGTTAGCTCAATATGACATGCATTATATTCCTCAGAAGTCAGTTAAAGGACAGGCTCTTGCTGATTTTCTGGCAGCTCATACGGTTCCAGAAGATTCTAAATTATATGATGAGATTCCAGATAAAGTTCTGGATTCAAATCTGATTTCTGAAGAAACTCCTACCTGGCGTCTATTCTTTGATGGAGCATCTAGAATAGGTCCTAATGGCGATATTGTCGCTGGAGTTAGGATTGTTCTCGTATCTCCAGAAGGACTAACTATTCAGAGGGCTTATTCTCTGGATCAATCATGTTCAAAAAATATAGCCGAATACAATGCGTTGCTCATCGGTCTTCAACTTGCTAAACATCTGGATATTCAATATTTAGAAGTTTATGGAGACTCCAAGCTTATCATCAATCAGATCAGAGGAACGTATGAAGTTCGTCATCAGGATTTAATACCTTATCATCGAGCAGCACTCTCTATGGCATCCTCCTTTGAAGGTTTCTTTATTGAACATGTTCGGCGAGCCTGTAATGCAGAAGCCGATGCTTTGGCTAATCTTGCCGCTGTGTTAGCCATACCAATCAGACGTCAGCAAGTGATAGTGGTTCATAACCGAGAACTATTCTACGTTGAGAATAATTTGGCTTTGGGTTTTTCTCATAATCTGGACGAAAATTCTCTCAACCTTGATGAACTTTCTTCTGACTTCAATACTGGATTAAAGTTTGACAGAGTGTCCTCGTCTTCTTCCGATTCTACTATGGAATATGTCTTTTCTAACAAAACAGAAGCCATAACTGAAGACTGGAGACGTCCGTTTTTAGACTTTGTGTTGTATGACATACTTCCCGATAATCCGAGCGAAGCAGCGTCTATCCGGCGTCGATCTCTCAGATTCTATTATAATCATACAACGAAGACACTATATCGTCGGTCCTATGACGGTCTTCTCCTCCGATGCATCGCTGGTGAAGAAGCGCAACAGATAATTCATGAAGCACATGATGGTGTCTGCGGAGCCCATCAACTAGGTCCTAAACTTCAAGATTGTATCCGACGTATGGGTTATTATTGGCCCACGATGGTGGCTGACGCTATTCAATATGCTCGAAAATGTAAAGCCTGTCAAATTCATGCAGACTTTATCCATCAACCGTTAGAGTTCTTACACCCAACAGCGGCATCATGGCCCTTTGAGGCTTGGGGCATGGACGTCATTGGTCCTATCAACCCACCATCATCAAAAGGATATCGGTTTATTCTAGCAATAACCGATTACTTTTCCAAATGGGCTGAAGCAATCCCGTTATCTGAAGTCAAAACTTCTAATGTCATCAACTTCGTCAAACATCATGTCATTTATCGATTTGGTGTTCCTCGGCGTATTATTCATGATAACGGACCGCAGTTCGTCAGTCAGAAATTTACTCGATTCTGTGACGACCATCGAATCAATAATTTAGCTTCTACAGCATATAATCCAGCAGCTAATGGATTGGCAGAAGCTTTCAATAAAACGATCATCAAAATCTTGAAAAAGTTTGTTTCTTCCAACAAACGCAACTGGAGCGAGAAGCTTGGTGAATGTTTATGGGCATACCGCACCACAGTTCGCAATGCGACTGGATGTACACATTTCTCTTTGGTATATGGGTGTGAAGCTGTTCTTTCCCTTGAGATCCAGATTCCTTCTCTGAGAATCGCAATCTCCAATGAACTTACAACAGAAAATAATGATCGTCTTCGACTTCAAGAGTTGGAAGCTCTAGATGAAAAGCGATTGTATGCTCAACAAAATATCGAGCTGTATCAGGCCCGAATTTCAAAAGCTTTTAACCGGAAAGTGAAAGTCAAAGCATATCAGAAGGGAGAACTGGTCCTTACCGTCAGACGTCCTATGACTATGACGCATATGAGCAAAGGCAAATTCGACGCAAAATGGGAAGGCCCATTTGTAGTAAACAAAGTCTTCTCTAATGGAGCATATCAGCTTGCCTCTATGGACGGTAAAATCACGATGATGCCTATCAATGGCAAATTCTTAAAGAAATATTATGTATAAATTTCATCAATATATAATATTTTTATTATTCCCCAGCAAATATAAAATCAGAGTTAATTCTTCCCTACAAAAGTTATCTCGATATCGTTATCCCCAGCGGAAACTGATATTCTACCACGTATCATCTTTCCAGAGAATTTGATATTCTGTCTTATTAGATCCCCAGTGGATTTAATAAAGATCTCATATAGAAAATCACGTCCATATTACCTCTGAATTTTCTATCTCAATATCATATTTTCTATTCTATGAAAATAATATCTAGTCTTTTGATTTCTGAGTTCAAAGATCATGGAAAATAGAGTCTAAAGATATCTTTATATCTGAATTCTGTTTTCTCTAATCAGTATTAAACTAAAATTATCTTTGGTTTAATATCATTTGATAGAATTACAAAGTTCATTTGTATATTCTATTCTATTGAAATATGTCATGTATTATTTACCTCTGAACATGTTTTCTACAAAAATATCATCCACATAATTGAAATCAAGTCAAGATATTCATTTCTTCAATCAAAGTCAAAATATTGATTATAAGTGGGTATCAAAAATTCAACACATGAAAAATGTAAAAGGTCTATTTAGGTGGAGTAATTATCTCCTGAATACGAACAATTACATTATTCATCTTTTCTTCATGAGCTTTGTGGATTCGCTCTGCTGCTTCAACTCCAACCATTCGTTGGTCATAATCCGCGATAATAAAGCTACGACGGTTTATTTCTTCAATTTGGTTAGCCTGCATCAGTTCCCGCTCTTGCTGTAAAAGTTGGTAGCGTTCAACTTCAGATATACGAGCAGTGGCAATCTTCGATTGCTCTTTTTCCATGGAGGCAATTCGCTCCTGAAGACGAGCCAGCTCCTCTTTCAACTCCTTAAGCTCTTCAACTTTTGAAGCTTCATCTGTCCCCAGATGCTCCATATTCTGACGAGTGGTTATTATTTCTTCATCTTTCGTCATTAACTCTTCAGAAGACAGAGCGAGGAATTCCTTCAAAGTAGTGTGCTGAGTTTGAGCTTCATTTTCCAATTGGGCAATCTCAGCTGCAGTCAAAGACTTAATATCCTCCTTTTTGATCTCCCAGTACTTATGGATGGTTGCTTCTAAATCATTCAGGAGATGCTCAAAGAAGACACACTGGGTCTCATAACCAGCCTGTCTCAAAGCTAAAAGCGGGAAATTAATCGCCGCTCGAAGACTCGAAAAAGGCATAGTTTCATCCTTCATAAGTCGCCTTGAGAATGTATCCAGGTATGAATAAATAATATCTGAATACATCCCCATGACCTTTGCTATCCCTGTTTCAAAACTGGGAGTCGCTGCAACTGTAAAGGAAGGACAGGAGGAGCCTCTATTCTGGGAGCTGAAGTGGGTGCTTTTGGGGAACTAGGCAAATGTGAACTCCGCTCACCTATATCAGTCTGGACAAGTGGGGCTTGAGTCGAACTCATTGCCGGTGCAGTTCCTACAACTGTTGGAATTAAAGAAGCATGATCAAAATTACAAAGACAATAAAGCAAAGAAAAGACAAAACTTTGCTGAATAAAATATTACCTGGAGCTGGTTCGTATTCTGTTTCCTTTGGATCATTCAGCCCAGCTCGTAGTCTGTTCAGAGTGCTTTCTGACACTGGATTTATTTTACTGTTGCCCGCCCCAGAAGTACTCGAAACTTGAACTTCTATTTCTAGATGTTTCTCCGGCTCTGGAGTCAACCCTGAATGTTGACCAATTGTCTTCAGTACATCAATTAGAGTTTTAGATGGTGACTCATCGTCTATCTCCATGTCTTCTTCTTCAAAGGAACGAGACGAAGGTTCATAGTCAACCTGTTCCTCGTCACTCTTATTGCTCTCCGAAACTTCAGCAATTGGCTTGAGAATAGTGGCTTCCTTTATTGATTCTCTCAAAATCAGTAAGTCATTAGCTGTTTTAGTCTGATTCTCGGCCTCTACCGCGGGATGACTAATCACCTACGTATCATCGGCCGTTGGCGGAATCGACTCCATATCAGAAGGCATAGATGGTTCCGTAGGTTCAGGCATATCTTCTTCAATAGGTTCTGTCTTTACAGAAAAAGCAAAGGCAGCTTGCTTTTCTAAAGCCAATCGCTCGGCACGATTGGTGGGACTCTCTGCATCGAGACAAATTACGGATTTAGTCTTTGAAACTATCACTTTCCTTCCTATTCTTTTTGTTAGTAGAATAGTAGGATAATCATCTTTAGAGACACTACCTGCTTCATCCGTATCTCTGATTCGTCTTCCACGATTACGAGCCTCTGCCCGAGTAACCCTTTTTGGAGCAGGCCCAGAAGCTTCTTTGCCCCGCTTCCTTTTCGATGTACTGTCGGCAGATACACTCTCTTCAGCACTTCCAATGGGTACATGTAATGGCTGATGAAGTTCATCAGAGAAGAAATTCTCTAAAACTTCATCATAAACTTCATCAGTAGCCAGAGGATCTTCTCAGTCATGACAATCTCTTGGCAAGGCTGATTTGGTTGATCTCTTATCAACATGGATGAAGCTTTTACCTAAGATGCTGAATTTTTCATCAAAGGTATTAGCCGATACATAGAATTTGGCATAAGATGCCAATATTCTAGCTCCTCTCCGATGAGTAACCGGATCTGGCATAGAAAAGGTAGCTCCGGTACCTTTAGCAATATAGTATATCCAAGCTCTGGCGCCATCGATTAATCCGCCTTGGTAGCCAAAACATGTCGTTGCATTTCCCACATGCAACTGATCATAGCCAAATTGCCGAGCAAACCTACTCGGAAGATATGGCTCCAGATAGGTGACGTTGTCACGGCGACAGATTAAGTGAGATGGCCTGATCCTCTTCAGCCATTCATGTTGAATATCATCTAACTCATTTGCACCAATGCCATCAATCAACTTCCCAGACATGGTTTTATAACCAACAGGTGGAGGAACACAAGTAAAACTCCATAATTCTCCCCTGTTTAATATGGTTCTACAGTCTGTCAAAGTGTCATACTTCCACTTTGGTGTGTGATGGTATCTTTCCAAAAAGGTATCGTCTGGTCTGGCCATTCCAACAGTCATGAGAGATTCGAAATGGAGAAGCAGCCACCCAAATAAATATGTAAAGGGCATTTCTACCCGGGAAAAGTTGTGAGCTTCTTCTTCGCCAATTCAAACATCCTGTCTGTGTATGCCCTTAAGCCAGCATTCAGACGGCATGTCATTGCTGTCAGCAAATCCATCTTATACCCGAAAGTCAGACGGACTGTTGCAAAAACAACTCCTCTGTGCATCCTGTCTGCTGAACAGGTGCCGGGTACTACAAATTTTCTCAGCCATAGGGATATGAATCCGGCCAGATAACCTTCAGCAGATAATTCCCGGCTACCTTGCTTTATATAGGTCTCCAACCTATCACCAGCTTTGTAGGTGCCTTCGTCTTCTTCAATGATGATGTCGTCATGAGTGGTGTCCCGGATTAGTTTGTCAATCTCAGCTTGACTCAGGGGTTTAAATTCACCGACATATTGATCAGTCTTCTTCTTCTTCTGAACTTCGTCAGTGCGGCCTTAGAATAAATAGGCCATCCACTTGGAAGAATAGCAGTTGGAATCTCCCTCTCCACCTTGTGCCTTATAAAAAGCCTTACATATACTGTAATGGCACATTAATTCTTCAAATACATGAAGAACCAGTGGGTTGGCATCGGAGATTTTATTCATTTCATCAATGAAAGGAATATACTCTTCATATGGCAAATCTCCTGTTGGCAGCTGAGAAATATATGCCATCTCATGGAGGGCGAATCCCATTTCGCCTCTTGGAGTCATGAAAGTGCCAGTACTGTAATTATACCTTTCCGCTAATGCCAAAAACAAATCTGGGTTTGGCCTAAAACCATAAGCGGTGCACTTGATAGCATTATATAGGCCTATCACCTTTAACTGTTCTCCAAAGTTTTTCAGAATCCATCTTACAAGAACAGTCCATCTGGTATTCTCCGGGTTCACCAGACCAGTAAGCCTCATAGACTGTTTTGGGTAAACAGCATTTTCTAGCTGAACAAATTCATTTACAAAAATTGGGACTCTAACTGGCCTCAGAAGTGCCGAGTCCTCAGGAGGAATGGTAGCTGGCAGCAGTCCTCGCAAAGCTGAGACATGTGGTTCAGTACCACTGCGGAATCTTCCTTGACGGTATCCTATCCATCCGACTTTTGCTTGACGGGATGGAGTGATATCCCACTTCATTTGCCTTTGATGACTCGCGTGGAATAAGCGAGCTATGTTGATGCTTTTGGACAAACCAGTCAGATACATTGGCTGATTCGCATCACCATCTCTATAATATGAGTATGACACTTTATCAAGAGCAGGCTGGGAGTTTATATCAATAGCATCTCCAAAAAGAAATGCTGGCTTCGAGTGAGTAGTACTATCCACACTCTGTAGAGGCAGTCCACTCATCAAATTCAGCAGGGTGTCATTCTTCTGATTTGTCAGAATAGCTATCCTTGTGGAAGGTCCATCAAATTGAAGAAAATAGACATATGATAGGTCACTTTTATAGTTGTTCCCGACACATCCTTCAAATTCTGCATCTTGAGCCAGAATATCCACTGCAAAAGAAGAATAAGAAGTTAGAAATCTTCAACACAAAGAGATGATAAAGGCCAATATACGCTCAGATTATCCTAAGCGTATGACAGATTCAAAAATCAACATACGCTCACTCTATCCTAAGCGTATGGCAGATTCAAAGATCAACATACGCTCACTCTATCCTAAGCGTATGGCAGATTCAAAGTTCAACATACGCTCACTTTATCCTGAGTGTATGGCAGATTCAAAGATCAATATACGCTCACTCTATCCTAAGCGTATGACGGATTCAGAGACCACTTTTTACGCTCAGTCTATCCTAAGCGTATGATAAATTTTAAAGTTCAGTTTACGCTCAACTTTTATTCAAAGATTAGAGGATGATTGGATCTTTTTCTTAAGCGTATCAGCGTATGGTTAACAAGATGTTCATCAAAAATACGCTAACAAAGGAGTTAGTGTATCTCAGTGAAACAACTTGACATAGCGTATTCCTTCAAGTCGGCGTATTTTGATATTTCTATCAAAGATACGCGTATCTTATAGAATACGCTCCAAACATATTTTTTGTATAAACGAAAAATATGGAATACGACTAAACCCTAAAGAGGGAAGCATATTTTCTAACGTATTGACCCTAAAAAGGGGATACGTTTTATGATTTTGTTCTAACCAGAGCCCTAAATAGGGGATAGTTACTGTTCATCATCTCCATCCTCACCATAGAGGGGCTTTAATGCGCGTTCACTTCGTCGAATACGCTCATCAGCAGTCTTCTTAGTAGCAGCGGCGGCAGGTTGAGATGACTCCGCAGGAGCCTTCTCCTTTCCCTTCGCAGCAGCGTCAACCTTGGGCGCCATTGATGAAGATTGATTCGAAGAAGAAGAAAGTTTGAGTTTTAGGGCTTTTTCTCTCTCGAAGACAAATGCAGAAGTAAAGAAATAAATTAGGTTTTGAAAGACCTATTTATAGAAGAAAAGAGAAGTTCAAACGGCGGCCGTTCTTTAAACAGAATCCCTAAAGATTTGTACTGATATTGAGGAAAATAAACAAACTCATGCCAGCGTGTCAAGACTTATTCCCACTTTAAAGTTCAAAGTAATTTCGAATTTTTGAAATTCATAAAGTTCGAAAACTTTGAAGGGGGTCTTGTAGGGTGTGAAAAATTATGACACGCTGACATGAGACTCAGCCAAAGCCATACGCTCAAGGCCATACGCTCAGCAAAAGCCGTACGCTCAAGGCCATACGCTCAGCCAAAGCCATACGCTCATCCAAAGGCCGTACGCTCAGAGAATATTTTATTATTTCTTGAATGACAGCACAGCATATATTTAATGGAGGATGAATCTGACACTTCGTCTTTCATGCAAAGACAGCTGCCCTATAAAGATTAACCGTCGGATGAGTTTTCGAGAATTGATTTTGTCTCTTACGAGGATAGCTCATCAGCCATCATAAATGCATAGCCATCATTACTGTCATTTCTGACAGTCTGTCAGCCATCATATCTGCAGCACGACGCTCGAGAGATATTTGTCAGTTATTTGAAGATATGGCATGTTTGAGAAGATTGAGGACAGCCACGTGTCTACTCCCTCAATGCTTACGACTCCTTGCCAATCAAGCGAGCGTATGGACTCCATACGACTCCTTTCCAATCAAGCGCATACGACTCCTTATCAATCAAGTGAGCGTATGGACTCCATATGACCCCTCATCAATCAAGTGAGCGTATAGACTCCATACAACTCCTTATCAATCAAGTGAGCGTATGGACTCCATACGACTCCTTGTTAATAAAGTGAGCGTATCAGTTATATATGATCCAGGTCAGCGTATGCAAGACATGTGCCTTCAAAAGCTAGCGTATGACTCCTCTTCAACAAAGACAGCGTATCACAGCAAATGCATTCAGGATGACTTTAAACGTATAGTCAACACACGTTCTCACGTGTCCTGTACTCAGTTACCCACTTATTCAGAAGTTATGCAACGTGGCATCCATGCCATCAATCTCTCCTAGATATATTCCACTACTTTTAACCGCACTCTAATGTGTCTTTATCAGAATTCGCCATGCGTCCCTGCAGTTGTGCACACGTCAAGTAACTAACTGAGCGTATGCTTCAGAACAGTTATCCAGAACTCTATAAAAGAGATCTGTTTCTTCATCTTCATCAGACACTACAGACAATTCAGAGAGAACAGAGAGATTGCCCAGTTGCTGTCCAAGTTCTTCGAAGTTCGAGTTTTCTTCATCGCATCGTCCAAGGGATAAAGTAATCGTCTTCTAGATTAGATTCCTATAGTTGTATTTTCCCAGAAACACAATAAATAAAGTGAATTTATTTATGGAAAATAATACTAAGACATCATCTACTATAATAACAGAATCAAGATAGGTTGTCGTATCATCATTGCCAAGGGATGGAGGTTAATTAGAGAAAGTTACTACAGAAAGTGAAGACCAACATGAACTGACGCACGAAAGTGAGGAGCTCTAAGCTGGAACAAGTAATGTTGTGCTTTAGAAAAAGAACTCTTGTAAACTCTTTGTTCACAAAGCAAGCTATAATTAAAGAATACAGAACAAGTATCGAGTTCGTAACTCAAGTATAGAGCTTACAAGAGTTATAAACTCAATACTTGTTCTGTATTCATTATATCTTGCTTTGTGAACAAAGAGCTTACAAGAGTAGAACATCCAAAACACAACTTTACTTGTTACAGCTTTGATCTCCTCCTTTTCGTGCGTCAGTTCATGTCAGTCTGCACTTTCTGCAGTAACGACCACAAGTTTTATGTTCTTCAACGATATATTTTACATGCTTAATTGCCAAGTCTGGGGACGAATGGCTCAGAACACAACCCAAAATTCATTCTAGCATACATTAGTGTGAATCGTTTATGTTCTGTACATATGGTGTAGTATATGTTCTTATCGTATATAGTATCTGAAGAATGTAACAGAATCAAGATAAACTTACATAATGTAATACTAAGACATCATCTACTACTATATAAGATATAGTGATAGGTTATCATATCATCATTGCCGAGAGATGAGGGTCGAAGGACAGTCAACTTTATCTACGACTACATAGTTTCTGCCTCGCCAGTCGAATGGCTGCAGGGACTATGTCCTGATCACCATGTCGTACCGTAGATAAATGCAAATGGAGCTGGAGCTGGAGCCAAAATACAGAATCTAAAATACAAAATACAGAATCCAGAATGCAAATGGAGCTGGAGCTGGAAATACAATCCAGAGATTGACACAGTACTAACTCATATATGTAGTCCAATACAAATAGTCTAATACAAACACAACCCAATACAAATAGTCCAATACAAATAAGTAATAATAGCTAATGAGAACCACGCAGCTCACGCAAATGCTCAGTGATACGATCACGCAACCACCTCGAATAAGTGGGATCGACGACGGCAGGAGAGATGTAGTCCATTGCAGGTACTGGATGAATAGAACTCCCGGTCTCACTAGCTACCGGTGCCACTTCCTCATTAACAGTAAGAGGAGCCACCTCAGCATTTAGTATTTCCCTCAAACGACGTGCCTCTCCTCGGGTCATGGGTGCCATCTAGTAAGATCGATATTCACAAATAATATAATTGTAACATAAGCAAGCTAACTAAAGGAACCATCATCTCGTTTGAGTACATTTTCGAAAGCAGATAAAATACAAAAAATTTAATTTTTTGCCAAGTGTGAGAACGGATGGCTCAGAACACAACCCAAAATTCATTCTAGCATACATTAGTGTGAATCATCTATGTTCTGTACATATGGTGTAGTATATGTTCTTATCAAATCTAGTATCTGAAGGATATAACAGAATCAAGATGAACCCACATAATGTAATACTAAGACATCATCTACTACTAAAAGATATAGTGATAGGTTGTCGTATCATCATTGCCGAGAGATGAGGGTCGGAGGATAGTCAACTTCATCTACGGCTACATAGTTTCTGCCTCGCCAGTCCAATGGCTGTAGAGACTATGTCCTGATCACCATGTCGTACCGTAGATTAATGCAAATGGAGATAGAGCTGGAGCCAAAATACAGAATCTAAAATACAAAATACAGAATCCAATCCCTGGGTTCGCCGAAAATACAAAAACAAAGATTGACACACAGTACTAATTCATATTTGTTTTAAGTGTGAGAACGGATGGCTCAGAACACAACCCAAAATTCATTCTAACATACATTAGTGTGAATCATCTATGTTCTGTACATATGGTGTAGTATATGTTCTTTTCGAATCTAGTATCTGAAGGATATAACAGAATCAAGATGAACCCACATAATGTAATACTAAGACATCATCTAATACTAAAAGATATAGTGATAGGTTGTCGTATCATTATTGCCGAGGGATGAGGGTCAGAGGACAGTCAACTTTATCTACGGCTACATAGTTTCTGTCTTGCCAGTCGAATGGCTGTAGGGACTATATGTCCTGATCACCATGTTACCAATTAACCAACCAACAAAACTACTTGTTACAAATATCGGCACTATCGGTGCTTTCAAATCGAAGTATCACATTTTTCGGTGTCGAAAAATAAATAATTATTACTAAATTATCAGATTTTTGGGCACTATCGGTGCCCCTGACCAAGGCCCCCCTCCCCTCCCCCCCCTACACCACCCCTAACCCTAACCCGAACCCTATCCCAAACCCCTCCCCCACCAGTCCCCCCTCCCCCACCAGCCCCCTTCCCTCCCCAGACCCCCTCCCCCACCAACCATCCCTAACCCTAACCAGAACCCTAACCCTAACCCTCCCCTCCCCACAGCCCCCCCTCCTCACCCCCACCCCTAACCCGAACCCTAACCCTCCTCTACCCTCTGCTGCCCTCCCCCAGCCGCCCCCACCCCCACTGCTCCCCTCCCCCAGCCGCCCCCACCCCCCTGCTCCCCTACCCCAGCCGCCCCAACCCCCACTGCTCCTCTCCCCCAGCCGCCTCCACCCTCCCTGCTCCCCTCCCCCAGCCGCCCTCACCCCCCCTCCGCCCCTCCCCCCCACACATACCCACCCCTAACTCGAACCCTAACCCTAGCTCCCCTCCCCCAGCCGCCCTCACCCTCCTACCCCACCCCTCCAGCCACCCTCCACTCACCCTCCAACCACCCGCATCCCCCCTGCCCCTCCCCCCGAGCCACCCGTACCCCCCCAACCACCAACAACCAAAATAGAGAGAGAGAGGGAGGGGAAAAGTCACGTACCGAAGAGGGAGGAGAGTCGCCAGAGAGAGTGATACTACAAGAAAAGTAACTTTTTACGACATTAAATTTAAGGCGTGCATAAAAAGTATGCCATAAATAGTTAATTTACGACATACATTTTAGTGAATGTCGTAAAAAGATTTATAATACAATAATTGGATCATTTATGGTGTGTATTTGAAACGCCATATTTGACTATACCAAAAATACGGCATACAATGAACGTCCTAATTTTTCCAAAAATCTGAACTGCGCGCCTATACTTTTTGTTTCCCGCATATGTATTAACCCTAAAAAGCAGAGATAACCCCTTTCTCTCTTTCTCGCTGCTCTCTCTCCCGCGCAGGTTCTCTTTCTCTCTCGCTGCTCTCTCTTCCTTTCTTACTTTCTCTCCCACAGGTTCTCACTTTCGCTCTCTCTTTCTCTTTTCTTTTTCCCCTCTCTCTCTCTCTCTACAGGCGTCTCTCGTTTCTCTTCTTTTTCTATCAGCGTCTCTCTTTACGGACGTTTCTTTTTCTTTTTATTTTCTCAAATTTCCTCCTTTTTATTAGGATTTTCCTCCATTTTATTTAGTTCGATTTGATTTTTAGGGCATACATATTTATTTTCAGTTATGCATGTACCAATTTCAGGACCCAATTTCAGGAGCACCAAGAAGACCGATGGCTACCACTCGACTCCGACTCCATTGGGTACGATTTTATTTTCCCCCAATTTTTCATAAGAAATTTGATTTTAATTTGAGATACAAGTTTTTGGATTAATTTGATTTTACACGATAGTAGTAAAACTACATGTAAATGATGGCATGAAATTAACCACACATTTGCATAATAATGAATTGCCTCATTGTGTTTATTCTGTAAAGATTGGATTTTTCATTCATCTCTCAGACTTTATTGGCATCAAGGAGAAGACTCACTGTTGTTTATTTAATTAATTAGCGTTATCTTTCTGTTAGAAGAAACGATAAAAACAACTGGGAGTACTGACTGTTAGGAAGTCACTGACAACATTGACAAATCCTCATAAGCTTCTAGTTCATCGTCTCAATCATGGGTTCAATGAATTCAGTTTAAAACCAGAAGGATGTATTTACCTCTTATATGATGTGGCCTTTTTTAAATTCATGTGATGTTATATATTCAATTTGTCTCCATTTGTGATTCTATCAATAGTTAACTTTACTGTTTTTTGTTAGATGTTTAAATTTTTTTCCTGATGCAGACCATACAAGCAGCAATTGACTTGGAATGTTTAATTTTTTTGGTGATACAGACCATATCAGTATCTTAATTTTAGGTGCTATTGTACCATATTGGTGCGATATAGACTATATATATCTGCTGCTACTGTTGTACCATATCCGTCATTGTAATAATATTATGAATAATTTTACATGCACAGACTCACACACATTCACACTAGATTACTCTTCAATAAGTTTCTATTTTTATTGTTTGTCTTGTGCTCAGATATGATGCATTGGCACCCCTTTATTATCGTGGAACAGTTGTTGTAGTCGTGGTGCATGACATAACAAGTCCAGATTCATTTCATAAAGCACAGTACTGGGTTAAGGTATCCTCTACCTTGTACCTTTGAGTTGATATTCTAAAATTGACATTCCTTTCTATTGAATTTCCATTCTATGTCATGCCTAATTTTAATGTAGGAGCTGATAGTGTTAATTCACTTCTCATGCATTATCAATTTTTTGTTAGTGAGGTTGCTAGTGAAGGAATCTAAGTGATGCCTTAATAGAGAAGACTTGTCCCCTGGAATATACAATATACCATGCATCTTATACTCTCCTTGCATCTTGTATATGCAAAGGGTCACTATGTCGACTATGGAGAGAGAGATGTCATGTTGCACTTGGGTCCTATCTACAATTTTGTTATCCAGCATGCAAATCCTTAATAGGCCAAATGTTGATTATTCTTCGACATCTAAGAGTCTTATGTAGGTTTCTTAAGACTTTTGTCATAATGGAAAGAACTTTGTTCTTTCTCACTTAAACTAACTTTGGCTTTCTAATTTATCCATTTTGGACAGTACCCAAAAGAAAAAGAAGATTATTAATAGGCTTTCTAGTCTAGCAGGCAATACTATACTATACTTGATATGATCACTTATGTATATTAGTTCGTACTGTAACAGTACAATACGGTCCTGAATTGTAATACAAACAGGAATTATATACATATATCAGTGATATATCAGTGTTGCATGATATGCATGAGTTGGTTAATGTTAAGATTAAAAATTAGTGCAATATCACCTTTTCATATTCTAATATTTAAACAATTAATGTCATGGCTTGCCGTCATAATAATGTTGTTTGTCACATGTTTGCTTTTAAAACTATTCTTTAAGCAATCCTTAATACAATGCATTCAGGGCATAGTTATTTCAGTTCTTAGATTTTTGATATTTTAGGGCATAGTGGTACAATGCATTCAGTTCTCTGTTGAAAATTACATAAACACAGATGGAAGTGCATATACATATATTTTTGTGGGATTTGCTCGTTTAAATGGTGTTTGTGGTGGTACCTACATGCTCAATAAACCAGAATGCAAGGTAAATTTATTTTATAGATCCCTAGTCAAGAGAACATTGGTATAGCACTAAATATTGTAATTAACGGAGCATTTAATTGCGCAGGGATTGTGAAAGGTCCATAATTTAAAGTTTGTGACATAAATCCACTTTGCTAAATGGATCTTCTAGACCACTTAGGGGGCGTTTGGTTCAAGTTTTTGTGGCTTGGGAATGGGTTTTGAATTCCTTACCCATGTTTGGTATGTTTAGGATTGGGAATGAGGAGGGAATATGAGGGGCTTAGGGGGGAAATCTATTCCCATTGACTTGGGAAAGCTATTCCTAAGCCCTCCCTTGGGAATAGATTTGCTTTCCTAAGAATAATGTTTGGCTATTTTGTTTGGACGGTTATACCCTCTTTTATTTTTAACTTCTATCTCAAACATGTAAATCATCATGAAATTAATGAAAGGGTATTAAAGGAAAACTAAATAAATTAATATTTCTATCCCTTTGTAAACCAAACATGGAGATGGAAATTTTTAAAATTTTGAACTACCTATTACCAACCTAACCAAACATGGGTATGTGAATGTTGAATTCCTTTCCCATGGGAAAGGAATTGAAAACATATTCCTAGGAATACAAAAACTTGATCCAAACGAGCCCTTAAGGTTTTAAGAAATAAGGATATAGCCAAGAACTGCACCCCTGTTCTTTGACCCTTTTGGCAGATTACATCAATCTGCAAAAGAAAACAAAAATTGCAACATGCAAATACATGTACTAAGACTTTAGGTTCAATCCCAGCTTCCGATTTCCATTGACAAACAACCTACAAACTTAATGATGAGATTGGTTTTTGATAGTTTCCACCAATATGCTACGTGTCGGGTAACAGGTTGAGTTTGATGAAAATGGAAAGGCTTATGGCGTAACATCTGAGGGTGAGATTGCTCGATGTAAAAAAGTTGTTTGTGATCCTTCTTACTTACCTGACAAGGTAAAAAGTTTCCATACCTACCTGCTCAATAGTATACGATACGTTCTGGCAGGGTATTATTGGCAACAACTTTTTTGGACTCTAAATTCGAATTAACGGCTGTAGATCCAGAAGGTTGGAAAGGTAACCCGTGCAATATGTATAATGAGCCATCATATCCCACATACACATGACTCACACTCTGTCCAGATTATTATTCCACAAAAGCAACTTGGTCGCAAATCAGATATGTAAGTTTCTTTAGTACCTGCTTATTATTGATTACATCCAATTGCAATGAGTGCACATGCACAAATTTTATTAACTGCAGAAAGGCGTAGCCTCATATGATGTGGACTCCTTTGGTAGCTTTTTTAGTTTCAATTTGGTAGAACAATGATGTAGGTTTGCTATAATTATTTAAAGATATATCAAACTTTAGAAATTCTACTGATAATTGTAGGGTAGCGATTCATCGTGTGAAAGAAAAAAAAAAGAGAGTTTACTATGTTATGGATTAAATACAATGACATAAGTAGACTTTTGACCATAATGTCCATTGCAGGTATGTGTTATGTTGTTCTTACTCTCAAAATGTAGCTCCAAAAGGCAAATATATAGCTTTTGTCTTAACCGAAGCTGAGATAGATACACCCGAGGTAGAACTGATGCCTGGATTGGATCTTCTTGGACCTGTAGACGAGACCTTTCTTGATCTCTATGATAGATATGAACCAATCAATAAGGATGACGAGGACAATTGTTTCATATCTGCTGTACGTATGAGAGTTTTTTGTTCATCCAATATAATTGATGGTACTCTTACATCATGGAACTCAAAATTTGAACTTGAAATCATGATTTCCTTGCAGAGTTATGATTCAACAACACATTTTTGGGTCAACAGTACAGGATGTACTCAATATGTACAGCAGGATAACTGGAATCCATATGTTGCCAAAAGGTTATTCTATTAGCTATATTGGGAGAACCATATAAACATAACATGTGCCAAGTTGGAGAGGCAGCCTGTTCAACATTTGATGGGGTATGCAATTAAAATTTTGATTACAACCTCTTTTTGATTCTTGATGTTTTGATGGATTTGAATTCTTAGGTTATGGATGTGACTGGGACTAGTGCAGTTTCTTTGGTTTTCATAGTGCAGTTTGCTCCTGCATGAAATAATACAAGGACTAGTGCAGTTTGCTCCTGCTAGCTAGGTTAGTTTCTTTGGTTTCCATAGTCCCAATTTGCTCATGCTAGTGCAGTTTCTTGGTTGTTGATTATTTTTATTTCTTGCTCATTTGATATTACAGGTGGAATGCTTTGATGATGGCTTATATTGGAAGTTGAGAATTAAAATGCTTTGATGTCATATAGGAGGCTCTAAAGTGCAAGTTCGCTCTACTGGAGGCTCTAAAGTTGATGTCTATATGGATTTAAGCACTTTTGATGCAGTGGCGATTGAAGATGCCTCTACTTATGCTGCTTTTCGATTGCAAGTTCGCTCTACTGGATAATCTAAAGTGCCAGTTCCCAGTGGTGAGTGATAGATAAGTTGATACCTATTCTTTGGGCTATGTGTGTCTGGATATAAAGTGGTAAAGAAAAATAGAAACCTGCAGGAAGAACAAACAAGATATGCAATTAGGTCCCTTTGTGGTTGCTACTGTGGCTTCTAGTGGTCACTGGTCACTGTATAAAGCGATTTACTTTATTAAACAAGAATTAGTCTCATCTACATGATATACGAGCTATGTTGTGGTTGTTTGGCACATTATTCGAATATATTTATGCATTATAGCTCTTTAGTGATCACATAAATTTTATCCAATTATAGTCTTCTAAAAGGTTGTGTTTTAAAATTTGCAGGAAGACAAGTGCCATAATAGTAGGGATAACTATTTACCACTACTTACAACTACTGCATCTGAGTGCCAACTACTCGGCCTTTTTGGAGTAAGGGTGGTGTCTTTATAGTATGAGAAGATTTTTTTTGTTAAAACTCAATTGCCCTTGAGGTGCTTGACTTTTGTAGTGCTTGGAAGGTGTCTTTAGACTACTGTAAAAAATCGGCAATTGCTTATGAGAAAGTTGTTTTCATGAGAATCCATCTATGTAAACACTTTTTTAGAACATTTTCATGTCTGCAATGGAAATCTTTATATAATTTATTCTTGGGCACATTTTATCTCAAATACATCTATATGTTCTGTATGGAGAATTCATATGTATGTTCTTTATGGAGAATCCATCTATGATGCGGCAAAACATTTTTTTTAAAAGTATAAAAGAATTTAAGGCGTGCAAAGGAATGCCATAGTAGACTAGAAATAGCGAGCACTATAGCGTTGTGATTCTGCATCCACGGCACATATTGTAGTGCCGTGGCAGCTGCTGTATAAACGACGTTCACAAATGTGCCGTAATTAACGTTCTACGGCATAGAACTGACGTCATGCTAGAGTATCAACGACGTGCATATCACGTCGTAAACACTAGCAACTTTTTACGGCGGGGGCTAATAAGGCGTGCGGATGAACGTCGTAAAAAGTGATTTACGGCACATTTTGAACGCCGTAAAAACCATTATTTCCTGTAGTGTGAGAACTGTTAGGGTTATATACTAAAAGCATCACTTTTGTAGTAACCTTATTTCCTTAAATTTTGAATGAGAATCAAATGGAAAAATGTTTGCATATTTTATTTGTTGCAGGTGTTAATGTAAATGTCTGATATACTATATTATAGATAATATGGCGTGTGATGTCACACAGAAGATCATATTATCAGTTCCCTATGGAGTATATAAATAGTTCACAACCTAGATGGACTTGGACAATCTATTGGAAAGGTTGTAGTGTAATCTGGTATTAGTCTATCTTGACTATAGGTTTATACTAGTACACTTTGTGTGTATTGAACATGACCACTTGAGGTTGTTCTCTTTGTACTGACTACATAAGAGAACAAACACCTCTGTTATTATTGATGCTTGTGCTCTTAATCCGGATATAATAACGGACATGTATATGCAGTGTGCATTACTTTGACTCATAAAAGAGTGAGATTTATTATGGATCAATAACCTCTATAAATTGGGTAATAATATTGTATGTATGATGGGCTGTTGATTATAAATGGAATCCATGTCCCGATATATCGGGTTGATGATGTCCCCTTAAGGAGCTCATAAGGATTGTCATGTAAACCCTGCAGGTGGATTATATCCGACATAACAAATAAAGTTGAGCAGTACTACTTAAGGATAAAAGATGTTGAATCAATATAGTTGTCAGTAACTTAATTTGATCAACGGACATACGATATCTTAACATGGAGAGCCAAACGAGCATATAATAAAAGGAGCCCACAAACATAATTTGGGATTAGGGAGGTAGTGCAACAATAGCTCATTAGTGGACCGAGCTATTGTTAATAGGTCTAGATTGTGTGTTCGGGCTGAACACGGGATATCCAGATCCGTTAGGAGGCCTAACCCTAATTTCTCCTCATGGTCCCTACCGTAGCCTATATATATCCTCTATTCTCTGGCCGCCAGATTACTGATCAGAAATATGAAACTTTCTCTAAATTCGTGATTCACGTAAGGAGAGAAAGAGAGGGCTGCCAAGGAGAAGAAAAGGTTGGAAGATCGTCGTCCACACGACGTCCAACTCGAGGAAGGAATACGTACAGAAGATCTTGGGGTCGTCCGCTCGAGATTGCCAGGAATTGCTTGTCTCCTTTCCGCCGCAGGTATAATTCGTGAACCCTAGTTTCCGCCTATGAAGGGTTAGAACACGTATTAGATCTGTTTAACTTTCTATCGATCAATACGCACACCAAAGGAAGGGTCCTGGGAATCCCCAGTTCCATCAATTGGTATTAGAGCCACTTTGGATCTACGTACTGATTGATACGTCCATGTTGTCCAATAAAACCTGCGCTGTGTAATAGTCGGTAGATGTAGATCTGTTTTAACTCAGTTTTGAAGACATCTTAGATCCAACTATTATGGTCCAATGCATGTTTTTGATTGTGTTGTTTAAACCACGGACATGTCGTAGATGTTGTTGTTGCTGTGGATGTAATTAAAATCACGAGGGTTGATCGTGCTTATTATTTTAATTTTTCAATCTAGATTATGTGTGAACTCCTTCGGGAGGTATAGGATTGATGTAATTTTAATTATTTTTGATCAATCATGATGGCGGTGGTGGTTGTTTCTGACGCCGGACGAGATGCTGGTTTTAAGCAGTCCAGAGGTAGACATATGATTTTTGATGAAGGAATCGACAGCCAAAACCTTAAAAAAACCAAATAGATCTGCGCAGTGCCAGATTTTGGATTCGGATAGTTGAGGACGGAGCAGCAAAGATGATCATAATAGTTGGATATTTTCTCTTATTTTTGTCATTTTGCTTTTTCTGATTATGTATGTTTATTATTGTGTGGTTATTTTTTTGAAAAACCAAGCCTACATTAATAATGAACAACATGGACATAATATCAACTAGTAGAAAAACCTTCATTGTTAAATAACTAAGTGGGAGAGGATATTTATTTAGTATAAATCCTATGGTCTCCATTACTGGTTTGTAGGTGATGTAATTATACTTGCGTGTTGTCTTTAGTGCTTTCCTCCATATCGGATGAGTATAATTATGGATCACCAGTACAAACTTCCTTAGGGATAATTGTAGAAAGTTACCTAGTATGTGTTCACTTCTCCATCTGAAGGAACTCATTACAAGGTAATGGAATTAGTATTAAGTAATGGTATACACTTAGATACAAATAATGGTATCCTCCCCATCGGAGTCACTGCTATTATTTGTATGACCAGAGCAAGACCAGCATATTAATTTTATTTGTCATAAAGTTATATTGACATGATAGTAAAATTAATAAGAAAAATCTACTTGAACAAAGTTGAATTTGTATACGTCCACACTATCGTGGCATGCTAAATTCATGGTGTTCAAGGTGTTGGTGAATTTCTTATTATTATTTTGTGGGAATCAATATTTAGTTAATTCAAAAAAAAAAAAATTGCCCTACATAATTTTATTTATGTGATTCTCAGGATTTCAAAAAATAGGTTCTTTCAGTCCACTTATGGTGATTCTTAAAGAAAACAAACTTACTGGACCTAATTATATTGACTGGAAATGTAATTTGGACATTGTTCTGACTGCTGAGGAGTACAAATATGTACTTGTTGAGGAATGTCCACCTAAGCCTGATGCTAACTCTGATGAAGAGGTCAAAGAGGCTTATAAGAAGTGGAAAAAGGCATATGAGATGGCGCGGTGTTACATTCTGGCATCTATGTCAAATGTACTGCAACATCAGCATCAGGCCATGGCCACAACTTATGACATGATGTATAACCTCAAGGAACTCTTCGGACATTAGAGTAGAGCAGCTAGGCAGTTTGCTATGAAATGTTTGATGAATACAAAAATGGCTTAGGGTACACCAGTAAGGGATCATGTTCTCAAGATGATGGGTCATCTGAATGAGATGGAGATCCTTGGAGCTAAAATCGATGGGGAATCCCAGGTCGATATTATTTTCGGGACTCTGTCTAAAAGTTTTGACAATTTCTGCCTTAATTACAACATGAACAAAAGGTTGTATAGTTTGGCAGAACTTGCAAAAGAGCTACAGGATGCTAAATCTCTCTTTAGGCAGAGTAGTCATATTTTTGTTTCTGAAAAGGCTTCTACTTCTAAGCCAAAAGGCGGTAAGAAGAAGAATAACATTCAGAAATAGGCAAACTCAGCAAAGAAGGGCATGGGACCTCAAGGCGCGGTGAAAAAGCCGAAAGGCAAATATTTTAAGTGCAAAGGGTCAGGATATTGGAAGACTGATTGTCCACTTCTCAAACAAGGAAACAAAGAAGGTATATCTCATTTACTAGTAGTTGAAACATGTTTAGCGGTGTTATCTACCGGCACCTGGTGTGTAGATACAGGAGCCACTAATCATGTCTGCAATACATTGCAGGGGTTCCAGGAAACCAGATGGCTCAGTGATGGAGAGATATGCTTGTTCATGGATGATGCTACAAAAGTATCGGTCATTGCATTAGGAGATGTTACTTTATCTTTTGGTAGAAATAAGTCTTTGACATTGAGAGATTGTCTTTATGCACCTTCACTTCGAAGGAATTTAGTTTTTGTTTCTATGTTAGTTAAGGATGGATATTCAGTTTATTTTAATGACAATATTGTTATTAGAAAGAATAAATATTTTATCTGTTCTGGTGCATTGGTTGATAATTTGTATGTCATTAATCCTATTTCGCCCACAATGCAACTTATTGAAATGAATAATATGTCATCTAACTTAAATAAGAGAAAATTATATGAACCAAACATATCTTTGGCACTTGCGATTGGGACATATTAACCTAAGAAGGATTCAAAGACTGGTTGAAGATGGACCTTTTAGTTTATTGGAAGTGGAGGCACTACCAGTCTGTGAATCCTGCTTGGAAGGTAAAATGACCAAAAGGCCTTTTACGGCAAAGGGGTATAGGGCCAAAGACGTGTTGGAATTGGTTTATTCTGATTTGTGTGGACCCATGACTATCCAAGCTAGAGGTGGCTTTAAATATTTTATCACATTTATTGACGATTATTCAAGGTATGGATACATTTATTTGATGCGCCGTAAGTCTGAGTGCTTTGAGAAATTCAAAGAGTACAAGACTGAAACGGAGAAACGTCTTGAAAAATGTATCAAGTCATCAGATCGTGGTGGCGAGTACTTCTTTGGAGAGTTTAGGGATTATTTATCAGAGGCTGGGATTGCATCCCAATTGACTGCACCTGGAACGCTCCAGCAGAATGGTGTAGCCGAAAGAAGGAATAGAACTCTTATGGAGATGGTTAGATCAATGATGAGTTATTCGGATTTGCCAGATTCATTTTGGGGATATGCCTTAGAGACTGTAGCTTATATTTTGAACTTGGTTCCTTCTAAGTCAGTACCTCTTACTCCCACAGAGCTGTGGATTGGGCGTAAACCTAGTCTAAAACATGTTCATATTTGGGGTAGTCCAGCACATGTGCTGAATGGGAAAGCAGATAAGTTAGAATCTCATACAGAAGTACGCTTGTTTGTAGGCTATCCAAGAGGAACGAAAGGAGGTTTATTTTATAGTCCTAAGGATCAGAAGGTCAATGTTAGCACCAATGTCCGATTCTTAGAGGAAGACTATGTGATGAACCATAAACCCACAAGTAGAGTTGTTCTAGAAGAACTGAGACGTGAGACACCAAGTACTTCAGTACCAACAGTACAAGAGGATGAACCACAAATAACTGCACAACGTGTCACAAATGTTACACCACAACCGATAGTGCCTCGTCGTAGTGGGAGGGTTGTGATACAACCTGATAGATATATGTTCTTGGAAGAGTCGTCAGACTTCGTCCATGAGGAACAAGATTATGATCCCTATACCTACAATGAAGCACTCCAAGATAAAGATGCAGAGTCTTGGCAAAAAGCAATAATATCTGAAATAGAATCTATGGATTCTAATCAGGTCTGGAAGCTTGTAGAACCACCCATTGGTGTAAAAGCCATTGGATACAAGTGGGTCTATAAGAGAAAAAGAGGATCAGACGGTAAGGTTGAAACCTTTAAAGCTCGGCTTGTAGCAAAAGGTTTTACTCAAAGAGAGGGTATCGATTATGAGGAAATATTTTCTCCTGTAGCCATGCTTAAGTCTATCCGGATTCTTTTATCTATTGCAGCTCATCTCGATTATGAGATTTGGCAAATGGATGTCAAGACAGCTTTCCTTAATGGAAGTCTTGAGGAAGACATCTATATAAAGCAACCAGACGGGTTAATTGAAAAGGGCCAGGAGCATCTTGTTTGTAAGCTCAAGAAGTCCATTTATGGACTTAAGCAAGCTTCCAGATCTTGGAACATATGTTTTGATCAGGTGATAAAATCCTATGGATTTGATCAATGTCAGGATGAATCATGTGTATACAGAAAGTGTGACGGAAATGTGGTGGTGTTGCTAGTACTTTTTGTGGATGACATCTTGCTCATTGGAAACAATGTGAAGGTGTTATCTGATGTAAGGGTATGGTTATCCAAACAGTTTGATATGAAGGACTTGGGAGAAGTAGGTCACATCCTTGGGATCAAAGTTCTACGAAATCGCAAGAAAAAGATGTTGGGCTTATCCCAAGCTTCCTATATCGATACTGTACTAACTTGTTTTAGTATGCAAAATTCTAAGAAAGGTTTCTTACCTTTTAGACATGGAATTGCTCTATCAAAGGAACAGTATCCGAGGACACCAAAAGAGATAAAGAACATGAAGGCAGTTCCTTATGCTTCAGCAGTAGGAAGCTTAACGTATGCAATGCTATTTACGAGACCAGACATCTGCTTTGCCGTAGGCATGGTCAGCAGATATCAGTCTAACCCAGGACAAGAGCACTGGACTACCGTAAAGCATATTTTAAAGTACCTAAAAAGGACTAAAGAGTATATGCTAGTTTACCAGGCAGATAGTTTAGTTCCCTTGGGGTATACAGACTCAGATTTTCAGTCAGATAGAGATTCCAAGAAATCTACCTCAGGTTATGTGTTTACTTTGGGAGGTGGAGCCATTGTGTGGAGAAGTATCAAGCAAAAATGTATTACTGATTCTACCATGGAAGTCGAGTATGTGGCAGCCTCTTGTTTGCAAAAACAAAAGTCTTTATTTCACAAACTTTGTAAGAAGATTACAATTAAATTCTGGGAAAGTACAACTATAGGAATCCGATCTGAAGACGATCGCTTTATCCCTTGGACGATGTAAACTTTGAAGACGATAGCCTCTGAAGAATGCAGCAGCACTTGGACAAGAACTCCTGATCTCTGATGATAATAATGATCTGCTGCCCTTAATGAAGGACTTGAAACTCTATTTATAGAGTTCTAGAAATAACTAATTTGTAGTTATTCTAGATTGCGCATGATGAACTGCGCTAGCAACAGACTGCGTAAACAACGAACTGCGCTGGCAGTTACTCGATCGTGGGCCAACTGTATTAGACGCGTGGCATTATTTGATTGAAATGCGCATGGTCGTGTACAGGCGGTTGCCACGTGGCGAGCAATTGATGGCATGTAAGCCACGTAATAAATATCAGTTATCTTGATGGATTGTGCCACTTGAAAAGCGCTAGCATCAGACTGCGCTGAGACTCGGGCTTGGTCAAACTGCGCTGAAGTTGAGCTGTCATATTGTGCTGGATGTACAGCTGTCCTCGAGCTCTGTGCTGCACAAGAAATGAAAGGACTCCTCGTTTATCGGGCTGTCAGAAGATCGAATTTTTGTCAGGTAATGATGGCATTGCCACGTCAGCGTAGCGCGCTTGGGTAGTAGCACAATTCAGCTTGCGCGTTTGAATTATAGCGCAATCTACCTCCTATGCAGTCCATTTGATGAGTGCGCAATTTAATTTCCTCTGCTTATTTGATAAATGCAACTTGATTTTTAGGATCTACAAGACCCCCTTCAAAGTTTTTGAAATTTGAAAATATTCAAAGTTTCGAAATACTTTGAATTTCGAATTTAAAATCAAGTTGCGCAGGTTGCGCTTTGACTGCGCGTTTGAAGAAAATAGCTCCGACTTTTATGGCGCAATCGGAGGTGTCCGTTATACTTGAAAAACTATAAATAGTTTCTTTTTTCTTTCTCTCATCATTTACTTGTTTTTCGACTGTTCAAGAGACAAAAGCTTCCGTTCCAACTCCGACTACTGCTTCTTCTTTCCGCCGACGATAGCGATGGCTCCCAAGCGTACAGCTACTGAGAAGGGCAAGGCCCCCGCCGAGCCTTCGACTCGGTTTGTGTCCCGAATTTCTCGTCATGAAACAGGTCATCCAGCATTGCAAGGTAAATGACGAACGAAGATCGAAACCCTTTTTAGGGTTCTTGATATTTTCAGACCTTCATACCTCTCTCTTTTTAGAGATTGATGGTATTTGTGCCATCCTGTTTAGGGTTTCGGTTGCATTCACAATAGTTTTTATTTTTATGAGAACTATACTCTTGCACAATCGGATGGAAAGCGCTGACAAAATGTTCGGCGCAATCCACCGTTTTGCGCAAGTCAGTTGTGTCAGCGCAAACTGATGTCTTGTACAAGTATTGTTAGCGCAAACTGATAACTTGCGCAAGCTGATTGTGCTGGCGCAATCTGACAACTTGCGTAAGCTGACTGTGTTGGCGCAATCTGACAACTTGCACAAATTGATGATCTTTTGTTGAATCTTGCTTTTATATGTACTGATCCTTGTTTCTTTATTTGATGCAGTTAACCTCAGGAAAGACCCCAACTATGAGGTCTTTGCAGGATCCTTGGCTGAACCTGAATATAAGGAAGATCTATCTCATGTGACATTCCTTCAGTATGCCTTACCGTCATCTCGGCAAGCCATCTTGACTGCACAGGACAATGAGGCTTTGTTGTATTTGATGAATGGGCAGCCTCTTCAGACTGCTGACACAGTTACTCATAAGAAGTCGTTGTTCTTGTTTGGTGAGGCCTTTGACAAGAACTCTCAGCCAAGACCTCGAATGGAACAGAGACTTATCCAGAGGGACGAGAAGACAATCCTTCTGCCGGAGATCTCTAGATGCCTTCCTCTATCTCGATATGCTTTTGCAAGCTATCCCAGAAGAATGGAATGGGATATAACTCCACTTCAGCAAGCCCGAACATGGAACATCTGTGTCAAGAAGGGGTCTGACAACAAGGATATATTCTACAGTTCCTCTGAGCGCCATAGCTCCTTGCTTAGAGGACTAAAGCCTGGCTATATCCCGCCAGAAGATTCTTTCTTGCTGCTACCAGTGAGAACTCCGATATTCGCAAATGAGTTTAAAAAGTAGAAGGAAGGTATCCGGATCAGGAGTTGCGGCTGACAGGCCTCGTGAACCCGGATAATAAAAGATGGATCTGTATAGCCAACTGGATATTGGTCCAATTTGAAGAGCGGCTTAAGGAGATTGATCTATACCAAGCAGTGTATGCCACTGTTTATGGCTTTCCCCCCAATCCTCATCTATTCCTCGCGTTGGCCGAGAGATACAACTATAGAATCGGGACTTTCATGACGCCCCGCAGAGAGATCGGGTTAGCTTTGCACGTGATGAAGTACATCTCTAGCCTGCCAATGGAGGATATCCCCTATGAAGAGTTTGTCCCAACAAACTATGAATTGGACAAACTGCGTTAGGAGAATGCTGATATGGTAGCTGTCTTTGAAGAACTCCTCTGCCACTACAAGATTTGCTCTCTATATTACAAGAGTGGCACAGCTGGCACCTGCTACTCCACCAAATGGTTGCCATATCTCTTCCTCAACCACATCATTGAGAAGAAGACCAAGGAGCACGAAAACAGCAATCCTAACTTTTTTCGACCACTCAGTAATAGTGAAGTGATAGGGCTGATGGAGACACATAAAGATATGGATATCAAGATCGAGGATGATCTTCAATATCCCCCTCTTAAGAAAGACGACATCATTGAGAGTTATATAAGGATGGGCTATAGGCCCATGTCGAAGGAAGCCCAGTTGGCGGGTTTTCTCACTTAATGGCTCCGACGATACGTCGTCCCTAGGGCCAGTACAGTCGATCGCTTTCACCGCGGTGTACTTTTTGCTGCTGTCCGTCTGGTCTTCGGCTACCGGATGGATCTGCTGTCAGCAATGACATGCAGGGTGAATGCCGGCCTTCGCCTCTTCGTCGATTCAATGATTAAAGGGAAAGGCGAGAAAGGACACTTCCTCCGGCTGGAACTGCCATACATATACTTGTTCGGATGGCTGCTCCTACACCATCCTTCACTTATGAATCCGGATATGGAGGCAGTGGGTGGCAATTTTTTGAGAAGATTTTCTGGATGCAAGTGGATTTACACCACTTTGAGAGATTGCCGACGCGCACTGAATCTCGGTAGAGGATGGATCTTCTACTGTGTTACCCCTCCGGTCGGTTATGAGCATATGTCTACAAACCTTGTGGACTCCGGGAGGATACAGCCTTTGGGCCACACAGCTTTCGATTGGTTGAGGACAATCCGGCCGTCACACCTGGTATACCGGTTCGAGGATGAATGCTATCTCGAGCCTTATCTTCCCAGCCATTTTGTGCGCCAATTCGGTTATGACCAGTTCCATGTAGGTAATGCTATCACATGCCTACAAGGAAAAGGGTTTTTAATTGATAGAGCCCGGGCTTGGGCATATTACAATGCTCGAGACACAAGGACGACGTTCTCGATGCCGTCCAAAAATGATCGAGGTCCTCGTATGTTGTATACGTACTCGATCTTCTATACATCAACAAACACTTTTGCTGAAAACTTCAATCTGGCAGACAGCTTCGCGACTGCGACTCGATTTAAGAAAGGAGCACCTGTTCTGGTGCTTCCTGGTAATGATGAGGAGCATGAGCTGGCCGATGCACCATTAGAAGCTTCGAGGGAAGCTAACTTCCCTGAAGAAGTCTACGAGCCGCTGCACGTCCCCCTGAAAGTTATAAGATCTCCGGCCAAGGAGAAGAAGAGGAAGGCCGAAGAACCTTCTTCTCCAGTCTCTAAGAAGAAGATTGTTTTAGAATCATCGGAAAGGGTAACTACCCGGTCGCAATCTCGGCAACAGGCTGAGTCAATTCAGAGAGAAGAGGCGACGACCCCGACCTCCATTCAAAGACAAGAACATGCTATAGACGTAGAGAGCCCAGAGAGACCTCTACACAGAAAGAAAATAGTCTTCAGAAAAAATTAAGTAGTCACTCCTCCAAGACCTATCCTGGCATTGGTCCTGACAAGTGCGGTCGGCGGAGTTATGATGCCGTCTCCTACACCTGCCCCCGAGCCCAGACAGGAAGCTTCCAGTGCAGAGAAGAGGGACGAGGTTGTAGAGACAAGAGAGGAGATCGCAAAGACAGAGGATGAAGCTGCAAAAATAAGAGAGGCGACTGCAACTCTGATTCCAATCAACGAGTCAGAAATGTCTCTCGACGTATTGCGATCTCCTACACTTACATCGAAAACTGCCCATCTTCCAGCTTCTCCAAGATTACTTCGTGCTGAAGAAGACAAATTAATGATTGAGGCTCTAGAAGGCTGTGACTTCGGCTTCCGTAATGATGTAGATCCGGTCGCCGCAAGTGATAGCGAGGAAGCCCGAGAAGAAGGTGCAGATGATGAAGAAATATCAGCAGAGACTGTTGATGATACTCTGAATCCGAAAGAGGATGCTGATGCTCATGCATCCCAAAAAAAGAATGCTGTTAATGACATAGCACCAGAGGAAGCTACTGTCACTGATCCAAGAGGTATTGGATGATATTGAAAATCTTCTTTTATAGATTAAATGACTGACATCTTAACTTTCATTTATGCAGAAATTCAATCTTCTCCAATTCCTCCAGTATGCACTGATATAGTGCCAACAACAGCGATAGCTAGCAGCAGCCGACATTTTTCAGGCGGCTCCGAAGCAGGAAGTAGTCAGGCAGTAATGTCTGAAGCTACCTCTGCTAGGCTGCAACCTGTGTCAACAGACGACAAACTTGTCACTAGACCCAGCAATGGTAAGCTTGCCCTTATTTTTGATCCTTTTTTATAGTCGTTAATGACAGCAAACTGATGGTATTTATTTGATTTCGCAGAGGAACATCTGGGAGGAGCAACTAGCTCCACCATGGCTCCTTTGTCCAGAGAGATTTCAACTCGTATTCAAGAAGCCGAACGTCCACCTATACAAGCATCTGCTGCTTCAACTTCCACAGGAGTAGTTGCTACACCTGGTGCAGCGGCTACCAACAGATTTATAATTGGTTCCTTCACCAACCTCTTCTTCACTTCCTTAGGACCCTTAGAAGAAAGGGTAATGGAAAGAGAGAATGTTAGTGTCATCACCGTTAGAAACCCAACTACCTATCTGATCGGTGCTATCCGAAGTCAGGGTGATGAAGCTCAAGCCGCCTATCTTGAACACATATTGGATGAACTGGAAGCATCTATTAAGATTTACAAAGATCTTAATCGGGGGGAGGTAGAACCCCTAGTAAATGATGAGTTTGAAATGATGACCTACGAAGCTAAAGTCATAAAAGCTGCTTTCCAGACTTTTTTGGACACTTATGCCACAAAGGCTTCAGAGTATGATTCCCGGATGGAGACATTAGCGTCTGCTGCTGGGAAGAAAGAAAAGAAGGTTGCTGAACTGAATGCAGAGTTTGCTCGCCTTCAGGAAGGGTTGAAAATCGTTCAGCTTGCTCTTGAGGAAGAGACGACACAGCATCAGGCTGCAGTCCAGCAACTAGACATTCTAACCCACGAGAAGAATGAGTTTGTCACTTCCCATCAAGATGAAATCGCTCGCCGCCTAGTGACCTTGCCATCCTTTGACGATGAATCTGGAATGCGGAAGCTAGAAGGCGGGTGTTGGATTCGCGTGAAGGACGACTTCAAGCATTAAAGCAGCAGATAGCTAACCTGATGACACCTCCAACTGAATAAGGAAATTTTTGTATTTTTTCCTTCTTTATGATATATCTTTTTGTAATGCCTTTTATTTTGATCAATGAAAAGACATTATTTTTGTGGCTCTATTATTTTTTACATATCCCATTAAGGATATAAATAATAGCGATGGAAAATATATTCAGAGGTTCAGGACATGATATATTTCTTGATTTAGAAAATAATTATATTCATTATATCTGCTCAGAGGTAATGTGGACATGACAGAATATAATTTATTGAATATCATTATTTCGGTGGACAACTTAATCAGAAATAAATACGTGACAAGTTGCTGATATGGGTGAACGGATGAATTGTCAAAATATATGAACGAAATAAATCGTTGAAATGAACGGATGAACCGTCAAATGAATTGAATGAACGGATGAACCGTCGAATAGATGGAATGAACGGGTGAACCGTCGGATGAATGGTAATGAACGGGCGAACCGTCGAATGAATGTAATGAACGGGCGAACCGTCGAATGAATGTAATGAACGGGTGAACCGTCGTATGAATATAATGAATGGATGAACCGTCGGATGGATGTAATGAACGGGTGAACCGTCGGATGGATGTAATGAACGGGTGAACCGTCAAACAAATGTAATGAACGGGCAAACCGTCGAATGAATAAAATAAACGGGCGAACTGTCAGATAGAAATAATGAACGGATAAACCATCAAATGAATATAATAAACGGATGAACCATCGGATGTATGGAATGAACGGATGAACCGTCGAATGAATGTAATGAATGTTGCGAAGAATGCATCGCTTCGATGTTTTAAGAATTTTTGCCCATAAATAGAACAGAAATTGAAATGGAATGATCACTTTCACTCTTTAACACAAAAATATCATCTGAAGATGCATCTAAAAAGGCTGAGATCGCCCCGAAGGTTGAAGAAATCACGGAGGAACCTCCAGCCGAAGTAAACCAGCCAAAGCAGACGGAAGAGGGCGAAGGTTCGTCTGCACCCAAGCCACCGTGGGATATCTTGGACTTCCTACTTGAACCAGGGACGACGGACGAGAAGGAAGCCATGAGGATGGCCGCTTGCAAATTTTTGGTGGGTTCGAGCAAGGATGTTCTCGGCTCTTTTGCCGATTATATTTTTGAAAAGGACGGTAGTGGTCCTCCTCCTGTCTTCAAGAAGGACGATAGTGATTCTCGTCCATGATATCTTGTAACACCATTTATGATGAAATAAAATAAAATTTTATTTATGAACTGTTTTGTCGTATTTACAAGAAATTCCTTTTACATTCATACATAGTACTTTTTAAGGAATTTGCCATTGATAGGCATCATTGCAACTCGACCGTCCAACTCTGTAAGTTGATAAGCTCCATTTGAGAAGACTTTGCTCACAATATATGGACCTTCCCACTTTGCGTCGAATTTGCCCTTGCTTATATGAGTCATAGTCATAGGACGTCTGACGGTTAGAACCAGTTCTCCTTTCTGAAAAGCTCTGACCTTAACTTTGCGATTAAAAGCTTTTGAGATTCGGACTTGATATAACTCAATATGTTATTGAGCCAATAACCGTTTCTCATCGAGCGCTTCTAATTCTTGAAGTCGAAGGAGGTCGTTGTTCTCCGTAGTGAGCTCGTTGGCAATGGCAATCCACAGGGATGGGATCTGAAGTTCCAAAGGTAGAACTGCTTTACAACCATACACAAGAGAAAAAGGTGTACAGCCTGTAGGGTTACGGACCATAGTGCGGTAGGCCCATAAACATTCTCCAAGTTCCTTACTCCAATTCCGTTTGTTAGTAGATACAAACTTCTTAAGGAGTTTGATAATAGTCTTGTTAAATGCTTCAGCTAAACCATTAGCAGCAGGATTGTAAGCTGTCGAAGCGACATTGTCAATCCGATGATCGTCACAAAACCTGGTAAACTTCTGGCTAATGAACTGTGGTCCATTGTCGTGAATGATCCTTCGCGGTACACCAAATCTATAGATGATATGGTGTTTGACAAAGTTGATGACGCTACTGGTCTTAACTTCAGCCAGAGGTATAGCTTCAGCCTATTTGGAGAAGTAATCGGTTATAGCTAGTATGAACCGATGTCCTTTAGAAGATAGAGGATTGATAGGACCTATAATATCCATGCCCCAAGCTTTAAAAGGCCAGGAAGCAGCAGTTGGATGCAGAAATTCTGACGGTTGGTGAATAAAATCTGCGTGGATTTGACACGCTCGACATTTCCTTGCATATTCGATGGCATCCGATACCATAGAGGGCCAGTAGTAACCCATGCGTCGGATACGGTCTTGTAGTTTATGGCCAGGTTGATGTGCTCCACAAACACCATCGTGAGCTTCACGTAACACTTGCTTTGCTTCATCACCAGCAAGACAGCGTAAGAGAAGACCGTCATAAGTCCGCCGGTAGAGAGTCTTAGTAGTCTGATTGTAGTAGAATCGCAGAGACCGTCGACGAATACTCGTAGCCTCCTTGGGATCTTCAGAAAGTATATCATGGACCACGAAGTCGATGAAGGGAGCTCTCCAATCTTCATTGATAACATTGGCCTCAGTAAAATTACTAAACTCAATATTGCGATTGTTTTCGATGAAAAACAATTCTCGATTAGAGACAACCACCATCTGTTGTCTTTTGACAGGTATGGCTAAGACTGCTGCAAGATTGGCCAAAGCATCTGCCTCAATATTGGAAGCTCGGCGGACATATTTGATGAAAAAGGCTTTAAATGATGTAGCCATATTGATTGCCGCTTCATGATAAGGCACTAGATCCTGATAACGAACTTCATAGGTTCCTCTAACCTGGTTAACAACCAGCTTGGAGTCACCATAGACTTCAAGATATTCGACGTCTAGTTATTTAGCTAATTGAAGGCCAATGAGTAGAGCATTGTATTCTGCTACGTTGTTGGAGCAGAGTTCATCTAGGAAATAGGCTCTTTGGATAGTTGACCCATCTGGAGAAACAAGAACAACCCTAACTCCTGCGACAATGGCACCATTCGGTCCGATCCTGGATGCACCGTCAAAGAATAGACGCCAAGTAAGAAATTATTCGAAGATCATATTTGATTCCAATGTCTCATCTGAAATTTCATCGTAAAGTTTAGATGTTTCTGGAATAGGATGAGCTGCTAAGAAGTCCGCCAGTGCTTGACCCTTAACAGACTTTTGTGGAACATATACCATGTCATATTGGGCTAACAGAGTGGCCCATATAGCTAACCGAGAATTGAGTGTGCTGGGTTTCTTCATTAATACCCGAAGAGGATTAACTCGGGATATGACATGAATAGTTTGTCCAATGATGTAATGCCTTGTCTTTAGAACAGCAAACAAAAGAGCTAAGCATTCTTTTTTAACCGGACTATAACGGTGTTCAGCACCAATCATAGTACGACTAAGATAGTAGATGGCTTGTTCATGGCCTTCTTTGTTCTTCTGGGCAAGTAAAGCACCCAATGAATGGTCCATAGCACGAACATACATTAAGAATGGTATGCCCGAGATTTGTGGCACCAAGACTGGTGGGTTCATGAGATATTATTTTATGTCGTCAAATGCTCGTTGACATTCTTCAGTCCAAATAAAAGATACACCCTCTGGGTAAATGGTCTGCAGCATCCAGACAGATTTGAAATGAATCTCCTGATGTACGCAAGTCGACCTTGGAATCCTCGTAGCTCTTTTAAGTTGTGTGGAGGACGCATCTCTTGAATGGCTTTGATCTTCTCGGGATCCACGTGTATACCTTTAGAGGTAATAACGAAGCCGAGAAATTTACCACTAGAGACACCCAAGAATGACTTGGTGGGATTCATTTTCAGCTGATATTGGCGTATTAGATTGAAGATAGTTCTTAAATCTTGGATGTGATCTTCCTTTAGACGGCTCTTGACAGCAAAATCATCGACATAGCATTCGACAGTCTTGCGCAGATGATCTCGAAAGATGGTACTCATAGCTCGTTGGTAAGTTGTACCAGCGTTCTTGAGACCAAATGGCATCACTGTGTAGCAGTAGACTCCACGAGGAGTGAGGAAAGAAGTGTGTTTTTTATCTTCAGGATTCATCCGAATCTGATTGTATCCAGAGAATCCATCCATGAAGGATATCCTTTCGAACCTGCAAGTGTTGTCGATCATGACATCTATGATAGGGAGAGGAAACTTATCTTTTGGACAGGCTTCATTAAGATCCCGGAAGTCGATGCAAACTCGAACTTTGCCAGTTTTCTTCAAGACTGGGACAACGTTAGCGACCCAATCTGGATGTTGTTCTTCTCGAATAAAGCCACAAGCTATGAGCTTTTTGACCTCATCATCAATTGCGTCCATCATTTCTGGCTTAAACCGCCTCTGCTGCTGTTTAACTGGCTTTGCATTAGGCAAAATATTCAGTTTATGAGTAGCAACTTTAGGATCTAAACCTGGCATGTCTTCATAACTCCAGGCGAAGACATCAATGTATTCTCGAATAAGAAGAATTAATTCTTGTCTATCCGCCTCGGGGAGATTCTGGCTGATGAATATTGGACGAGGTGACCCATTTTCTCCTACGTCAATTTGGACCAATTGATCTTCGGTAGGAGGTTCTCTTTGTTCAAATCGGAGTTCCCATTGGGTGTCCATTCGTTGAGCCCAAGGATCTGTTTTAGGATTTTCTTCTATATCTTCGTCATAACCTTCTGGAAGTTTAGCGAAGACCATGTTAGAAGATACAATCAATCGATAAACTTGGCCAATACTAGTGTCAGAATTCCAAGATCTGGAATTAGAAGAGTTAGAGCGCTCTTCACTATCAGACTCGGAGGCTGTTGGAGATAAGACCGGAGGTAAAGCATATCCGAGACCTCTTTTTGTTCTGCTGTAGTACATCTCTGATTTTCCTTTCGGAATGGCCGTACGGATAGGAGTTCGTCTACCCTTACCATAGTTGAGGCCATTTTTGAAGTCATAACCCATCTTTCGGATAATGTCTTTTGATTGTTGACTATAACGACGAAGTTGGAGACGTCCTATATCGTTATTTTTGCTATCATCAGTATAGCTGAATTTTTGTTCTGGCCCTTTACTAAAAAGTATTGGACTCTCGCCTCTCTTTCGAGAAAGGACAACAAAGTATGAATCATCTGGGTGTTCGAGTAAGACCTCTGTTTGAAGAGACTGTACAACTTCCATTGTAAATGACTGAAAGCTATCTAACATATCCAAATAGCATTTAGTATGATAAATGACATCAGTATACTGGAAAGGAGATGTTTTTTCATTGATTTGTACATCTGTATTTACAACAGAATCTTTAGCCTTATCAGTCTTGGTCAGATTAATTACAAGAGGGGGAGAAGAAGAGCGAGGAGGATTGGACTTGTTGCGACGGAGGTCGATAACAAGCGGCTCAGAGGAGATGAGCTCCCTTTTATCCTTATTACGAGATAAATCAATAACAAGTGGCTTAGAAGAGGTGAGCTGCCTTTTATCCTTGTTACGACGTAGGTCGATAACAAGTGGCTCAGAAGAGGTGAGCTCCCTTTGATCTTGACCACCATCGGTTGGTTGCTTCCAGACTGGCAAGTGAATAGCCAATGGTTTGGAGGATTGAGGATGAGAAACACGCCCTTTAACAGGTATGATGAGGGTGTCATTGGGTACTGCTTCTTATTCTTCTTCGGTGTCCAGAGCCAGTACTACCTTCATGAACTCATCTTTATACATGCGAGCATCGTTACAATATGCTTTGACACCTTTGAAAGGGTAGAGATCCACAATCTCTTTTTGAACCTCTCCATTGTCATCAACGTACTTGAAACATTAATGGAGAGTTGAAGGAACAATGTTGTGTTCATGAAGGAATGGTCTCCCCAAAAGAGCATTGTAAGAGCAACCATGGTTATCTATAATATAGAAGGTCACCTTCGTGCGGAGATTGCCTATTTGGAGTTTTAGGCGAATCTTGCCCAGAGGCTCACTTCTTCCCTGGTTGAACCCCAAGATGGTGGTGATTGTACTAGAAAGACTATGTACTGGGATCTTCAGTGCGTCTAGCATTGTCTTCGGCATGATGCTGAGTGCTGACCCGGGATCTATCAGAATACGATCGACCTTCATCGTGTCGATGTATCCTGTATAGTATAGAGGACAGTCATGCCTATTGTCTTCTATCAGCATATCATCATGTGTGAAGGTAATGTTTGGAATTAACTCCAACACACTGTGACAGTGGAGGCAGGAGACAGGCTCTGATTCTGGCTTCTTTAGAAAAGTTAAGCAGGTTTCCGCCTGCATGAGAGCTTCACTCAGGGTTTCTCGAGTCTCTTTGGAGAGGCGCAAGAGCTCAAAGATCGACAGCCTAGCCAGTGTATTAGCTAGTTGAGCCAAAATATCAAAATTGTATGGTTTCTCAAGTCCAGAAGGGGATGACTTCTTCAAAGGCTTGTCAAAGCGGACTTGTTGTTTGCCTTTGTCAGCTGTTGTCGGCTTAGGGGGAATGGGTTCTCAAATCGGTGAAGACACAACAGGGATGCCCTCAGTAGAAGCAGGTTGCACTGGAGCGGACTCAGAAGAAGAAGCAGGCTTTTTTTGAGTTTCGGGAAATTCCCGTAGATGTGCTTTCCCTGACCTGGTACCCAGCAGGATTTTTTCTTCAACTATGGGGTCAAAAGACACCATATTGCAGACCTTTGTTCTGCCTTTGGAGCGGTCTTTTGCTTAGAAGGAGCCTCGAAGTCTGCAATAAGGTCCGAGTGGATCCACATAATCTCACCGTTATCAAGAGATAGGGGAACGAGACCTTCACTCCGTGGAGGAGGGAGATTCTCAATCTCAAGGGTGGCCTTGGGGATAGGGATGACACCATGCTGTACCATCTGTGGAGGGAAGTTACCGAACTGTACTGAGACCATGTTCGCGGTAACAGTCTTCTCATCTTGTTGAAGGGTGACAACACCAGCATTGACTAACTCTTGAATCTTGCCTTTGAGCACATAACATGCTCGAGTGGGATGACCAATGAACCTGTGATAAATACAATATTTGGGATGATCAGTCTTACCAATCTCGTCAGGCTTCTTCGGGTCTGGAAGTTGGAGCTTATTGCTTTTGATCAAGCAATCAAAGATGCTCACGGTGTCGTTCTCGTCAAAGGAGTACTCTACTTTCGGACGAGTTTCCCTTGGTGGAGGGGCAGAAGGAGTAGAAGTAGACGTAGGTGGAGCTACATTGACAGCCAGAGATTCTTTGTTCTTCAAATTAATGTTCAAAGTTTCTTTACCCTTGCGGTTGTTCTGGCGATTACCGCTACTAGCTGTCGGGTGTTCATCCCGGTCGGGGTTAGACATGTGTAACCCCAACTGCTTGAACTTGTCAGCACTAACTTCAGCTGCTTTAGCATTGACAATGGATGATGGCCAGTCTTGAAATTAAGTTGACCCTGTCCACATGCTGATGATAGGCAAAAGATTTGCCTTGCAGGTGTCTATAGTGACAGCGGCCGGAGTTCCAGGAGGCATCTTTAATGCTTCTCGACAGAATCTTTCAATGAAACTCTCAGCGGTTTTATTATGTCTTTGTTTGATCTTGTTGAGGGCCGACATGGTCATGTCGTTGATTCCCTCGTAGAATCGCTCCAAGAAGATTTGTTTCAAACCCGAGAATGAGGTGATACAGCCATCAGGCAAGCTCCTGTACCAATCGTATGCTACACCGGCTAAATAGTCGACGAATACCCTAGAAAGAAGAGCGTCATTTGACTGATGTTGAACAGTCATTACTTCAAAGTGGTTAATAAACTGACTCGGAGAAGTGATATCGTCAAACAGCGAAATTGTAGGGATTTTGTATTTAGAAGGGAATGGAACTTCCTTCCATTCAACCGGATAGGGTTGTTTGATCCCCAATCTTTCTAAATTGTCCTTCTCTTTAAAAGCCTCAAATTGAGTGCGCAAGAGTTTGACAGCTTCATTAGCATCCTCCAATGATGAAGAAGGAGCAGGCTAAGTGTTAGGAGGAGGAACAGCATGGTAAGTACTACCTCCAGCTCCTGATTGACTGGGTGTGGGTTGAATTTGTATAGGGGTATTTGAGGAGATACTACCCCCAGACCTGCATTGACAGGTACCGACGATGCTATAATCTTAGGGTTTGCAGCAGGTGTGGTCGGTGGTACTGTATATTGGGCCACGATGATAGAATGCATACTTGCAACCATTTCAGCCATGGTCTTCAGCTTATCCTCCAGTGCAGCTATTCGTTGTTCTTGATTTGCTGAACTAGAAGCGTCTGGGTCTTCAGTGACAACATAAGCTGTCACTTCTCTAGGTACAGTAGAAGACACTGTCTGTTCAGAACTTTCGCTGTATGCATCATAATCAGAGAAGGAATCATCTCCTGAATAAGAAATAGGGAGATGACCAGAGGGATTTTGGAGAAGATTCCCATGCCCCATTGTGTCTCGACTTCGGGATTGGGTGTGTCGAAATACTCCTTCAGAAGATTCTTGGAGTAAATCTAAGTACCGCTGGCGGGGCCTGCGAGGCTTGCCGTGTTAGGAGCACTTTCTACCCCCAGTGTCTCGAGAAGCCATATTGACGAAAGTATACAACACTTCGTCTTCATCTTCTGATATTGGTTCAGAAGTTGCAAAATTCAGACGATCGAAAACAGATCATTTTGTTGTCTGGCAACAGCACTTGATGACAACCTTATGATTACAATGATGTTCAAGTGGTTGAACTGGAGGTGTTGAGAGGTTGTCCCGTTTTTGCTTGAGGTGCTCTCGGAGGTCAGAAGTCTGAGGGATATGTTCTTTGACCACATTCGGAACATGGTTTCGGTTCTTCAGATGTTTTGTCCCGTGAGTATATAGAGAAGTACTCACTTCATTAGCATAGGTGTCAGGATTTTTCATCCTGGAAATTCGCCTCTGATGCAGGTTGATCTTCGGTATTGGCTGCTTGCGTTTCATAGAAGCTGGTCTATTGAGATAAGTCCGTAGATCAGCAAATTCACCCCCAGGGGTTTCTGTCTGAGACACCAGTAATTTTCCCTATTTTGAGCGGGATATCCGAAGAGTTGGAAGATCTTGGAGTTCCGCTACCGGAGTAGGCAGAATACCTCTTTGATCAGTATATTTCCCTTTGGCAGGGAGAGAAGAGCTCTTGTTTGAGAGAGTTCTTGTACTGATTGGTGCCGAGGCACGTTCAGATGGATCTTCTACAGTAAAAATTGGAGAAGACAGAGAAAAGACCAAAGGACCTTTTCCCTTGTTTTGTGAAGAAGGGTTGGCTAAAAAGCATTTTCCTCTGTTGTCTTCCAAGTCGTGGAACGAGGAAGTTCGAGAAAAGACCAACGGGCCTTTTCCTTTGTTCTGAGGAAGAGGAGGAACAGTCAACAGACTACCCCCAGTGGATTGCGCTGGAGCAACAGGGTGCTTGGGAAGAGAAGCAGAGTTTTTCCCCTTGTTGTGAGAAGAAGGGAGATTAGCCAAAGGACTATCCCTATTAGACTGCACTGGAACAGCTTGCGCAGAGGTTGAAGTGGCAATAGGTGCATTGGCTGATTGCGCTTGGGAAGCTTTGACAGATGGCCTTTTGGCCACAGAAACTGTAGTTTGCGCAGCAGGAGTCCTGGCTTCAGAATGTTTAAGTTGCACTCTGGTTGCAGGAATAGTGGATTGCGCAGGAGGGAAGGAGGTCGCCAACTGTGCCAGAGGGAGAGGAGTCTTGTACTTTGCCAGAGTAGCATAGGAAGTGGGTTGTGCTGTGACAAAAAGAGCAGTATGTTGCACAACAGCAGAAGTTGCTACTGGTTCCTTGGCAGCAGAGACAGCAGGGTGCACAGATGATTGCGCAGAGGACTGCGCAGAGGACTTTGGAGTCCACACTGAACGGACCTTGCTCTTGGCAGAGGTTGCAGTACGAAGAATAGCCCCAGAGTTGATCATCGCCTCGTAGGCAGTCTGGTTGACCTTCACAACCAGCGTCTTCTGCGTCTTTCCGATAGACGCAACGTCACATTGAGTTGTCACTTCCTCGTCGGAGGAGAAAGTCATCCCCAGCAGAGTCGCCATTTTGTTTGCAAAAACAAAAGTCTTTATTTAACAAACTTTGTAAGAAGATTACAATTGAATTCTGGAAAAGTACAACTATAGGAATCCGATCTGAAGACGATCGCTTTATCCCTTGGACGATGTAAACTTTGAAGACGATAGCCTCTGAAGAATGCAGCAGCACTTGGACAAGAACTCCTGATCTCTAATGATAATAATGATCTGCTGCCCTTAATGAAGGACTTAAAACTCTATTTATAGAGTTCTAGAAATAACTAATTTGTAGTTATTCTGGATTGCGCATGATGAACTGCGCTAGTAACAGACTGCGCAAACAACGAACTGCGCTGGCAGTTACTCGATCGTGGGCCAACTGTATTAGACGCATGGCATTATTTGATTGAAATGCGCATGGTCGTGTACAGACGGTTGCCACGTGGCGAGCAATTGATGGCATGTAAGCCACGTAATAAATATCAGTTATCTTGATGGATTGCGCCACTTGAAAAGCGCTAGCATCAGACTGCGCTGAGACTCGGGCTTGGTCAAACTGCGCTGAAGTTGAGCTGTCATATTACGCTGGCTGTACAGCTGTCCTCGAGCGCTGTGCTGCACAAGAAACGAAAGGACTCCTCGTTTATCGGGCTGTCAGCTGTCAGAAGATCAAATTTTTGTGCGTTTGAATTATAGCACAATCTACCTCCTGCACAGTCCATTTGATGAGTGCACAATTTAATTTTCTCTGCTTATTTGATAAATGCAACTTAATTTTTAGGACCTACACCTCTGAGGCAGCCAAAGAAGCGGTTTGGCTCAGAAACTTTCTGTTGGACTTGGATGTGGTACCTAGTTTGCCTAAGTCTATTACACTTTATTGTGATAATAGTGGTACAGTTGCAAACTCGAAGGAACCACGAGCCCATAAGACAGGCAAACACATTGAGCGCAAGTACCACCTGATACGAAATCTTGTAAAAAAATGAAAAGTTGTTGTGATCAAGATAGCATCAGCCGACAACCTAGCTGATCCCTTTACAAAGAGCTTACCAGCTAAGGCTTTTGACAGTCATGTTGAGGGAATGGGAGTCAGATGTGTAGCAGCATGGCTCTAAGTATAAGTGGGAGATTTGTAACAGTATACTGAAAAGCAATACTTTGAGTATAAGTGGGAGATTGTTAGGGTTATATACTAAAAGCATCACTTTTGTAGTAACCTTATTTCCTTAAATTTTGAATGAGAATCATATGGACAAATGTTTGCATATTGTATTTGTTGCAAGTGTTAATGTAAATATCTGATATTCTATATTGTAGATAATATGGTGTGTGATGTCACACAGAAGATCATATTATCAGTTTCCTATGGAGTATATAAATAGTTCACAACCTAGATGGACTTGGAAAATCTATTGGAAAGGTTGTAGTGTAATCTGGTATTAGTTTATCTTGACTATAGGTTTATACTAGTACACTTTGTGTGTATTGAACAGGACCACTTGAGGTTGTTCTCTTTGTACTGACTACATAAGAGAACAAATACCTATGTTATTATGGATGCTTGTGCTCTTAATCCGGATATAATAACGGACATGTATATGCAGTGTGCATTACTTTGACTCATAAAAGAGTGAGATTCATTATAGATCAACAACCTCTATGAATTAGGTAATAATATTGTATGTACGATGGGCTGTTGATTATAAATAGAATCCATGTCCCGATACATCGGGTTGATGATGTCCCCTTAAGGAGCTCATAAGGATTGTCATGTAAACCCTGCAGGTGGATTATATCTGACATAACAAAAAAAGTTGAGCGGTACTACTTAAGGATAAAAGATGTCGAATCAATATAGTTGTCAGTAACTTAATTTGATCGACGGACATACGATATCTTAACATGGGAAGCCAAACGAGCATATAATAAAAGGAACCCACAAACATAATTTGGGATTAGGGAGGTAGTGCAACAATAGCTCATTAGTGGATCGAGCTATTGTTAATAGGCCTGGATTGTGTATTCGGGCTGAACACGGGATATCCAGATCCATTAGGAGGCCTGACCCTAATTTCTTCTCATGGTCCATGTCGTAGCCTATATATATCCTCTATTCTCTGGCCGCCAGATTACTGATCAAAAATCTAAAACTTTCTCTAAATTCATAATTCACGTAAGGAGAGAAAGAGAGGGCTGCCAAGGAGAAGAAAAGATTGGGAGATTGTCGCCCACACGACGTCTAACTCGAGGAAGGAATACGTGCAGAAGATCTTGGGGTCGTCCGCTCAAGATTGCCAGAAATTGCTTGTCTCCTTTTCGCCGCAGGTATAATTCGTGAACCCTAATTTCCGCCTATGAAGGGTTAGAACACGTATTAGATCTGTTTAACTTTCTATCGATCAATACGTACACCAAAGGAAGGGTCCTGGGAATCCCCAGTTCCATCAAGAACGTCGGAGGGGGGGAGGAGAGAGAGTGAGAGAGTAAAATGGAGGAAAATGAATCGTTGGGTGGGAATTTAATTAGAATTTAGCGACGTTCATCCAAACGTCGCTAAATTAGTCGCTATTAGCAACGTCATAACGACGTTTTGCGACGACTAGCTCATGTAACTAATATACGTCGTTGTCACATCGCTATTTTCGTCGCTAGTAGCGACTATTAGCGATGTTTCAATTAAACGTCGCTAATGTGCACAATTTAGCAACGTTATTCGAACGTCGCTAAATTTACGTCGCCAATTGAGCAGATTTTAGTAGTACAAGTAGCGGGACCGATCTCGGCGACAACCAGTCGCGTGGACTTCCTTTGTCCGTGGCATGCTTTTCACTAAACCGACCGTGGCTCGTGTCTTAAACAGACCTTGTTCTCTAGGGGACGTTATCGCTCAAGTCACATACTTTACATGACGAGTCTTGTTCTCATGGGACTATGTGACTTGGCAACCGCTGGAAATAGGAGACAGTGCTTGCTATGACTTTGATAGCCCAGCACAACTCTTTTCTAACTCATTCGACAACGACTTGGCGAGCAAAGGCTACGCCAAGCTTCACATCGAGAGAACGTGTCGTGCAGGCGTTCGACTTGAATAACCAAGTTCTTGGGTGTAGCTCCCCTTTCCGAAAATTTTGAAATATTTTTTTTATTTTTAATTATTTTATTTGAATGATGATTTTTAGATTTTCGTAAATAACTATTTAGTTAATTATTACGGTAGATGACTTTAGCCATAATGGAGTTTTGAAGTACCAGACGACTAGGAATCATAGTACGGATAGTGCAGTGGCATGTCTTGACTAGTGTATTAGCCATGCCAGGGAAGACTGAGCCATAGTGATGCCCTAACTAGGAAAACCAGGCTAAGTTGTGACATGACCCTATAAATAATCTAATTATTTAACTATTATTATATTGTGGACTTGTAGGAGAACCGGCTGCACCAATTTAGTCCAAACTGGACCCGAACCAAACCTGAACACGGGTAGACATGTAGTGAGATCAAATACACCCATGTAGACATATTTCAAGTAGATACAATGCCTATTATTGGTTATTGTATTTTGTTATTATTATTATTGTTATTGGTATTGTTGATAAATTGAAGGAATTTATTGTTGATGCTATAATTATTACAAAATATCTTTATTATCGATTACTTGTGTTCTCAGGAAAATATATATTATCGTGTGGATAGATATATTTTACAAGTAGTAATTTTGGTATGTCCAAATTAGTATATTCATATATAAATGACTTATTACATATAATATCTATATATTGGTACTAATTGATATTTTTATTAGAAATGTGGTAATCAATTATGATATGTGTACTGTGCCTACTTTATTAACTACTGAGATGAGCGGAACGTCAGGACATGACGGGTCAACTTCTGTCCTTGTTTGGTTGGGAAGTTGGCTTGAAGTGTCGTGATGTTGTGCGAACCACAGTAGCAAGTAGAGATCTATTTATCATATTTTTAACTCTTATCACTGGTTATAATTCCTCATATCGTGCTTCCTTGCGGTAGTTGTTATTAGAGGTCTAACCTCTCTGGTTTTGTATGGCCAGATTTAGAGCCAGCTCCCGAGGACTTAGCTTACTTCCACCTCCAAGATGGTCAATACTAGAGGAATGATTGCAGGAGGACACGAGTGGGTTCCTTGCTTCCCTGCTCGTTTTACTACTTACTTTACTTATTGCCGTTTGGCACCGACATGTTAGTCGAACTGTCTTGCACTTACCTTGACATAATTGTAACTAAGTCAGACTGCAGCTGATAACAATTGTGTATACCTTGCTATATCATCTGGCTATATTTTGTACAGCCAGATCTCAAGAACATTTTGACTGAACGTTTGGGACGCCTTACTGCTTTATCTTACATGTTCTCTACTTCTTGTTTGAATGATTGAGATAATAGATGTTGAGTGACCATAGTGAGACTTTCATGTAGTATGCACCCCCTCGTCGTTAGACAGCATTGATCGTATTATACGGTATTCATCTACCCGTAATACATAGCTGGCTGAGTCATTCTCTCGCTCTCCGGTATTCTGGTTCTGGGGCGTGACAGCGTTAATCAGATTCTCGAAGACATGCTACGACTGCAAAATTGACTTCAAATCAAGTTGGGACGTCCATCTACCGTTTGCAGAATTTACATATAACAATAGCTACCAGTCCAGCATCCAAATGGTACCGTATGAAGCTTTGTACGGCCGAAAGTACAGATCGTCCATTTGCTGGGATGAAGTCGGGGAACGGCAGATACTCGGCCCGGAGCTGGTGGAACAGACTGTGGAAAAGGTCAAGCTAATTCGGGAAAGACTGAAGATTGCACAGAGTCGGCAAAAAAGCTACGCCGATACCCATCGAAGACCACTTGAGTTCCTGGAGGGCGATCACGTGTTCCTGAAGGTGTCGTCCATGCGAGGAGTTACTCGGTTCGACGCGAAGAGAAAGTTGAGTCCGAGATTCGTTGGGCCGTTCGAAATACTCGAGCGGATCACCCCAGTGGCCTATAGAATTTCTCTACCGCCAGCGCTTGAAGGTGTGCACAATGTCTTCCATGTCTCTCAGTTGCGGAAGTACATGCACGACCCTAGCCACATGGTAGATTTTGGCCAGCTGGAGCTGAAGTCCGACTTATCCTACGTTGAAGAGCCAGTTCAAATCTTAGAACGCAAGGATAAGCTGCTGCGAAATCGAGCTATCCCTCTTGTTCGCCTACTCTGGAGGAACCATGCGACGGAAGAGTCGACATGGGAACGCAAGTCATAGATAAAGAAAAAGTTTTCTTCATTATTTTCATAGAGGTAGGTTATGTTCTTAAGTTTTGAGGACGAAACTTTTTTTTAGTTGGTTATGGTGTAGTGCTCTGTCCCTACATCGTGCCCCATTTCCGTCCACGGGGTGCACGAGAAAGGAACACTGTCGCTATCGATTCGGTCGGGACCGATAGGTCAGAATCGGCCGAGTCGATCGAACGGGAACGGTTGAATTAAGATCCATTGCACGTTATGGAATGGCTTCTTTGAAACCAAGTCCCATATTCAGCGGGTAGCGCATCAAGGATTGACTCTGCGGATGAGTCGGGAGACACCTCCCGTTGCTCTGTTTTTTATGCCGCTTGCGTTAGTTTTGGCTTTGGTTTTTCGAATGCGTTTTCGTGAATGTTTTCGATAGTTTTCATGGCTTACATTTCGAACTCGCATTTCCTATCAAACTTCTTGCATAATACAGTGTTCTAATCGGTTGCTTGTGCGATTTCAGGTAATCGCGTAGGCGACGTCTAGCACGGCCAACAAGCCTCTCGCCTCAAGCAAAAACTCAAGGTGAGTGGCTGACCTCCTTCGTCTCGATCCTCTATTTCAAAATGAGAACTCGGGTAATGATATCGAATTTGAATAATTCGCTTGAAAAATACAAGTCCTATGTTCTAGAAAAAAAAAAGATGAGATGTGTAGAAAAAGAGAGAATTATTTCAGGCCTGCAAAACAACCAAGTAAATGGATCGATTACATAACAAGCCCCAACGATAACCTAAATATACCTTGTAACATATCACGGTCATGGACAACTTGTCGACAAGGGCGATGGTTTCTTCGAGCGGCAACCCGGGGCCACGAGACCGACTTGGCCTAGGAAGAAACAGGTTATAGCCGAGCTGGGTAATAGGCAATCGGTAATACGGGGACTTGCATCGGAGCTCGCTACTTGCGTTACAAGGGTCCCATTTACCAGACTATGTCCAGGATGGCTAGTTAATGCCAGTGACCTCCGCATCAAATACTTGATATAAATTGTTATCAACTAACAGGAAAGGTGATGGTAAGTTTTATGTTGCATGGCGCGCTCTGCCGAGGGAAATTCTGGTGTAACTTGCTTGGTTTATGTTTCGTCAAAATGTTTTGTATGAAAATGTCTAGGATGGCTAGAAAGATCACTAAAAGCAAGTCATATGATTTTTATCTAAACTCTTGAACCAAATGAGAGCCTAAAAATTAATTAGCCACTCGCCAGTACATGTTGATTGTGCTGATCCTCGCTCTCTCTACAGGTATGATAAATCGGGAGGAGCGTGCCACGTGAAGGGAGGCAATGCTCGTGTGTTTTGAAGCTTCGTCCGTGCGATCGAAGCTTGGATCCAATCTCTTTTGAAGACTCCGCTATTGAAGATCAGAAGACAGATGGAGCGACTTTTCACCATCCCAGGTGGTTTTGTAATGTTGGTTGTAATCAATGGATGAAATATATAAAGTGGCTATCTCATCGACGTTCATTTTGTAATGGAGTCAGTTTGTAAAAAGCCCGTGCGGCGTCCTTGTATCGAGTCTATAAAATGATGTTTATTATCAATAAAGCTTAAGTTTCCTTCTTTATAATGTGTGTTCAATTTTACTCTGTGCATTCTCTTGTTGTTGTGTTTCGGATAACCTTATGACTATGACTTGTGCGAGCACAATCTAGGTTCGTACGGCATCACGCCCGGGGGACGACTATCGATTCTACGGAATCGGGACATGACACTTGTACATCAATCATGGCTAATGGACTACTCGGACTTGTCGGATCATCGTACCACACCAGGTACCACCTCAGGCAAGACACCTTGCCTTTACTGTTTAATTTCTTGCTCAATATCATGCATGCTTTTTCTTATTTTTAGCAAATATAAAGTTGTTCTTTCAAAACTATATGTAGATGCAAATTACTATATTTTATGCAATTGGCTTAGAGTTAATGGACTACCATATGTTTAGAGCATCTCATAAACTGTTACGATGTGCCACGAGTTGTGTGAGTTGTGAGTCGTATATAGCTTCGGACTTGCGTATCGACCGTACATCGGTGTGTACAGGCCGTGCGTTAGGATATAACTGCTAATAGATTTGTGTAGAAGACTTGACAGTTATTAAGGATTAAACAGTAAGGTGGAAACGACACGTGTTTGTGTGTCATGGTTACGACACACGTATAGTACCATTGGAGGGAGAAGACAGCTACTAGCGTAGGGGCTACATTTATTTTTACACACATTTGGAAGATAGTGTCTCGGATGAGCGCTACGTGTTACCTGGCCGATAGTGTCTCGGATGAGCGCTACTTGTTGGGCACTCTTTATTACTTGCTTGTGTGAATCCGTTACAGCCCCTGCGTAGAACGTTGTCCTCTAAAGTGCATTCCACATAGAATGGTTAGGAACCTTTACTCATGCATACTTTTCTGTTGAGCTTTTATTATTCAGTTTATTGGCATGATATTATGTGTCTTGTTACGTCCCTCTGAGGACCTGGTGATCTCTCCAGGTGTGTGTTTCGTGATTTCTTGCAGGTGCTCTAGCTAAGGCCATGTCTTCCTTCCTCCGTGATGATTGCTCTTGGACTCGTCACTTGTTTCGCTCAACCAATTCTTCCTTTGTATATTTTCTTATTTTAAATTGTTGGTAGTGGATATGTCTCCGCCCAACGTTTGTACCAATGACTATTTAATTATATCATTAAAACTTTATATTTGTGGATGAGATTTAGTTTGAGCATGGATTTCTATATTTTACAGCTTATGTAACCATATGAACATTTTATATACTCGTATGTATACAGCTGGCATGTCTACGTACTTGGTCCTACGTATTTTAGGACTGGGGCGTTACACCATGTCCCGTTCAACCTTCTACGTACTATGATAGACTGGATGATCAATACAAGAAAGAGGCCACGATCTTTGGTCCATGCTCTCTATTTGCCTATGGTTTTTCGTGCATTTCATGTCCATCTCGATGAGTGCCAATTCCTTCCAGCCCCTGCCTTTCTATCTAAGGCAAGGCGGCTTCAGGCAGCTGTAGGATCTCCTGTTGAGTCTGAGCATTCCGGTTCTGATGTTCAGGCTGATGCACCTGCTCTTGGGCAACCTGCGCCCACTCCTTCTGCTACTCTCGAGTCTATTCAGACTATGCTTCGCGATCGCTTCATGTTGGAGGACGACCGCTGGACCCAGTATCATGCCCCAGATCTAGAATACTGGAGAGCGGGGGCAGACACAGCCAGCTACGTATATAGAAGTATAATCTACCTCGATATACGGTCACGACTGTCTAGATGTATGAGAGTTTATCTACAAGCCATCAGTCTCTTATGGTCAAGAACAAGCCTAGTGTCTCAATCTCAAACAAGTAATAATAGTCACAAGATATTTGACCATCAGATATTCAATAGTAAGGCGTCCCATACATTTTATATACAGATGATCACAAAGCTAGTCGTACAAAATACGAGGACTAGCAAGAGTTTTAGTCATAGATGATCAACCCTAAGATTTGTTAATCATGTTACAGCCCGTAGGCAGACAAAAAATATAAGTATTCAACACGAGCTAACACTTGCTCGGCGGCTAAACGCCTCAAAAGAATAATTTTACAATAGAGCGGGAGAGCAAAATTAAACCCACTCGTTGTTAGAGTTTTTTTTAGTGGTCACCATCTGGCAGGAAGGCCGGAAGATCCTCGGGAGCTGCTCTAAAATCTGGCCATACAAAACCAGCTGGTCAGATCCCAGAAACAGCAAGTGCCACAAGGGAGGCTTCACTTAAGAACTAAAACCAGCATATTAGCACATAAGAACATAAATGAAATAACAAAAGACATGAGTTAGGGAAAACAGGGTGATAAACGATAAGATAACTAAAGGACTATTCCGATAACCAAGTTACAGCCCGTAAACCAAATAAGGACCGGGGTTGTAATCCTTCACCTGAACAGAACTTAGTCTCTAACCAATTATCGATAAGTAAGCATAAACAGGCATGTCCTGAGATAGCCATGTACTGGATCTAGGTAAGACTAGACAAGATAGGACTCCATCCAACATTCACGGCCAAGCAAAGAGTACGGCTTGATACTTTAACTAACTAGGGTTATCACAAGCCTAGTTACTAGCAAGATGCAATGAGATATCCCTACGGCCACAAGCCCTGCAGACTATCCAGGTTATCCAGACGCAAGTTACAAGGATTTATTATGGATACATCGCCCAGGAGACAAATGTATCCCATGTACATATAATAGTGGGTACATCGTCCAGGAGACAAATATACCCTAAGAGAGTTATTAGGTGACTTGGGGGAGCAACACATGACAGTGTATATATTACTTGTTTCATGAAGTGCCCCACATGACAGTGGGCTGGAAATGTGCCCTACTCGTCAGCAGGCTACAAGTACATCAGAGAAGGCGCCCAGATAACGGGATTGCTTGTAGCCGGAATACCTCTCTATATGAACTACTTGATCAATCTAGTCATTAATCCTAGCCAGATTCAGTATGAATCCCTGATCGTAGGAAATCAGGAATTCATGTCCTAGACATAATGGAATATAGAATATGTAGCTTGTACAAACACACTTAAGAGAAACACTCACGGTGTCCAAACCATTCATTATTTGTAAGCCAATAAAGCCGTCGCAACAGCATTCATGGTTCATGTCATGTCATATCAATCATGTTACTTGTCTGGAGTGTACCATGACGGGTCACTATCATGTTAAGAGTGCTTGTTAGGGGTGCGCCACGACGGGCCACAATCATGTTAAGCAAAGAAGTGACATGTGACTTGATTGCACCGCAACGGGTCACTATCGTGTTAAGCAAAGAAGAAGACATACATTATGAGTGCACCACAACGGATCACTATCATGTTGAGCAAAAGAAGGAAGACATAAATCATGAGTGTCCCACCACGGGTCACTATCATGTTAAGCAATCATAGATGTAAGAAAGCTTGTAGATATATCTTGATAAAATATGCATCATAACATATGAGAAGGAATAAATGAGGCAACTACTTGGCCTAAAACACCAAATGAATCTGTGCTAGTATTAAGGATATGAGAGGGGTACAATCATTCTCTAACTGTACAATATTATAAAATCATGTTAAGAAATTTATCTATTAAAGAAGTATCAAACTATTAAGTAAGGTCGTCACAATTTAGGCCAAGATAGAAAACATGCAATACAATCATAAGCTCCATATCAAGAATGAAATAAACTTGCATAAAATAGTTGGTAACATATTCTTGAAGCCAAGGAAAGGATCTACAACTTTCATGTTGGGAGTTGGAAGAAATTTTGACCACAAATCAGTCAAATAGGACATAAAATAGCCAAAATAGGCACTATATGGTATTCTGCGGCACTATGCAGCCTCCTGCGGCACTATGCAGCCTTCTGCGGCACTATGCAGCATTTTGTGGCACTATGCGGCACTATGCAGCCATGCAGACAGGCACTATACGGTACTATACAGCCATACGGACAAGCACTATACGGTATTATACAGCCATGCGGACAGACACTATGTGGTACTATGCAGCCATGCAGACTGGCACTATACGGTACTATACAGCCATGCGGCCAGCACTATACGACACTATGCAGCCATGCGGACAGGCACTATGCGGCACTATGCAGCCATACGGACAGATACTATGCGGCATTATACAGCCATGTGGACTGGCACTATGCGGCACTATACAGCCATGCGGCCAGCACTATGCGACACTATACAGCCATGCAGACAGGCACTATACGGCACTATGCAGCCATGCGGACAGGCACTATACAGCCATGCGGACAGGCACTATACAGCCATGCAGACAGGCACTATACGGCACTATGCAGCTATACGGCCAGCACTATGCGACACTATGCAGCCATGCGGACAGGTACTATTCATCTGCCATGCCAGATTCAGGACAGACGAACTAAGAAATGTCCAAATCTTATTTTGGCCATAACTTCCTCAAAATAAGTCGAAATCTAACTTTTCAAAGGTCCATTTTGGGTAAAATCGAATTTTCTACAAAATAGAATAATCAAAACTTAAAAATAATAAAGTTTGGTAGATCAAAATCCAAGAAAACCGAAAAGACTACAAACTTAGATCTATGAAAATCCATCCATCCAAACCGAAAACTCCAAGTTCTAAATGCTTAAAATCATGTAGAGAAGAAGATAGAACAATAAAATGGAAGATCCATCATGAAGCAAGTTGTACTTGCCTAAGCTCTCTAGGTTGGTGGAAGAGTAATGGATGAAGAAGAAGAAGAAGTTATGAGAAATAATGAAGGAGAGAGAGTGGAGTTGACTTATATAGTAAGCCTCACCATCTCAAACCAAACCAAAATAAACTAAGCAAGCTAAACCAAGTCAAATTGAACCAAACCAAATTAAATAAACCAAGTCAAGATTAAACCAAGACTGGGCTAAGCAAGACAAGTCTAACTACGGTCCACCTGATAAATGCCAGAAATCTCGTATACGCATACGAAAATACGTATAACGAGAAACGGGAGTAACACCCAGCTCGACTATCGTACCACCTTGCAGATGAGTGCCATCAACAACTCATTGCATGACATCCGGTACACTATGTCTCAGCATCCCTCTATGCCACTTCCTATGGAGTGGAATCCATCTCGCGACGGGTACCGTATCGACGACCCTTGGGTTATACGATATTTGGATCCGGATACAGCTTTTGTGGATCCTCGTCGTTCGGATACTGATCCATCTGACACCGCCGGACCATCTTGCGCTCCATGATGGATGTGGTTCCGTACCTGCTGCTGATGATGATGATCTTATTTAGTTTTTATGCATTATGAACTTATATTTATGTAGTTAATTTTCTTATATGAGTACACTCTATGTTCTATGGATCTTTCGACTTTATCTGCAGTTTATCATTACTATGGTGTGCTTGCCAGTTAATTTATTCTACAGTCTTCTGTTTGTTTAAGTTTGACATTCATATTTGCTATGCATCATTGCTAAATAACAAAAGGAGGAGATCTATTTGATATTCATATTTTATCCTGTGATATCTATATTTTGGAAGAGATTATGTATATCAGGATAAGGAACATTGGCTTACAGAGAAGCTATGTTTATGGGAGAGCTATTCTTACGGGGGAGCTACTGCTTCTATGCATAACTACTACTTGTGTCCAGGTATGAACATTGAATATACAAATATCATTTTGTCAATTATCAATATGGGGGAGATTGTTGACCCAAATCACAGTCAACCAAATATTGATAAAATTGACAATATAATACTTGTCATAATTCAATATGACACATCAAGATAGAACTCAGTACAAGACGGACGCCGGCTCTCTTCTGCAGCGTACTCGATTTTTGAGTCTGTATTATTTTACATTTATTGAGTCTAGCTAAATGTAAACTGAGTAGTACTGGGTATTTTGGGCCTATACCTTATCACCAAACAAAACCAAAAGCTCCACCAAACCAAACTAGCCCACAAAAGCCCATTTGAGCAATTTTGTCCCATGGAGACAGAGTTCGAGCCGAACTCTGCCTCCACACAGAGTTCGGGACGAACTCTATCCCCTAAATTACAGGACTCTAATTTTTAGGGTTTGTTGTATGATACTTGTCCAAAGGCCAAAAATTTGAATTTTTGACACAAAATTCTGGCCGAATTCTGCCTATCCCAACTAGTATAAATAGGCCTTAAATTCTCTCATTTTCAATCATCCAATTATCTTCTCTTCTCTTCTCTATAAGCCTCATTCAATCCTTAACCTTCTCATCTACTAGCCATAAGCTTCTTAAGCCTCAAAGTGCTTAGTGCTATTCAGTTAGGAGTTTGTGCAAGAGTCAAGAAAGTCGCTTGGAAAATTTCAAGCATCGCCACAGCGATCTTTGTAAGAAGTTGACGTGCTCTTCTGAAGAAAAGGCACGGGGTGTAATACTATTTCACAAATAGTGAATTTAATCCTGAGCTAGAGTTCTCAGGCCTGGACTAGTCCTCCACGAGGAAAACTAGGTTAAAAATGATTGTGTTTGCGTATGCTCTCTTGATATTTTTATTTCCTCATTTACTACTCTGATTATTTACTGTTGGTGAAAAGAGTTTAATTTTATTTGGCTATTATTGTTATAAACTCTATTCACCCCCCTCTAGAGTTGCCTACCTGTTCTTCATCTCGCGTCACTCAGATTTCTAAACATCGAGCATGATCACCTAATTCGCGTCAAGGTATTCGTTGCGCAGATTCGAACCCGTTCAAATCATCAATTCTAACCAATTCATGTATTCGATCACGAGGTCGTCTAGCACAATGATTATTACGCCCTAATCTCATGCAAGTTTGATCATCTACGTTGGACATGAATCACCATGCCACGTTCTCGCAGGATAATCGTCCTCATTGGAGCGTAACTCTTGCTTGAGTCTAGACTAGTTCATTCTCGATACGCGGATTAGACCTACTCAATCCTCAAGTTCAATCGTTAAGTATACTGAGTCATCCTCGAGTTCACCTTCGCGTCAAACCACAAGTCAAAGTAATCAAATTGCCACGCCATACAAGTTCGATCACCTCTGCTGTATGAATCACCATACCAGCGCTCACGCGGAGTGATCGCCCTAATCAACGTGACACATGTGCGAGGCTGGAGTTGCGCTCGTATAAGACAGAAACGTCAATGTTGTGGTTATCGTCGAAGCAATCCCAATATTTTATTTTCATCCAAACCAAGATCTCAGTTCGATAGTCCGTTTGTCATTCATTCAACTAGAAAATCTTCGAGCCAAGTCTATCTTTTTCTCGACATATTTCAACATCCCGAGTATAGCATCCATTGGAACAATAACATTTTACACGATCATCGTTCCTCGAGTTAGAGTACCTCCGAGTTATCGCACATCGATCTTTGATACGCCTCAATACCATCGATGATGTACGTAACCTAATGATCTTCCTTTGCAACGAACTCTGAGTCGTACAACTGATGCTATTGTCCGAATTGGATATACCATAATTTCATTCGATTTAATCCGAAATCACAAGTATGATCCTCTAGGCTTCCTCGATCAAGACATTCACTTTTATTCATCATTTCGAATCGTTTTCTAACTCGCATTAACCATTCACAAGTTGTTCGAACGACATCTCGTTCGGGACATTCGAAGTCACGACCCACTAAGCGTGACGCGTTCTAAGGCTCTGCGCGATCGCATCGCCTCGCCGACATACTCGTTGTCACCTCTACTCCTTAATTTTTGCTCAAATGAATTCCAAGACAGACCATACACCACTCAGGATTCGAGCTATCCAATTTAGTCTAGATTAATCACGTTCGCATTATTCGCTAAAACATCTTTCGGATTCGTTCGACGAATCTCTAGCGTAATCGCTCATGTCGTGTCGACGTACTAAGTCATTTCGAACTATTCCTCAAAATCTAAACCAATCTTTCGTGTACGCCTAAGCGTTAATTTGATAGCATTTCTATCGATATACACTCTAAGTGTATCTCCGTTCCCGACCGAGCGATACTTAATATCGTTTGCAATTCGTTTGCACCATAAAGTCTACAAGCGCGACACGCGACACAACTTAGCCAAAAGGCCGTGTGCATATCCATCCCGTACGGACTATCCTCCGAGTTTGCAAGCTCATTTGCTAACATCGACGTAGGACTATTTAGGCACGCATGCGACTTGCTAACTCTAACATATGTTTTCTATCAACTCAAGTTTGACACAGTTCAGCACAAAGGCCATCGCATACCGATGCATTCAATTGAACACTTGTACGAGCTTTTGAAAATATTTAGACTTATTGTATGGACATACCGTGGAACATTTGAGAGAGTGCGCACACTTTTTTATTAACGACGAGCTTTCAAAACTAAAAGATTCGACTTGAAGTCTAAGGACGTAAAGCCGTGCTCTGATAGCATTATGTCACGTCCCGCTCCCGTAGGAGCGATCGTCCTCGCTAAGGCGTGATGCCGTACGAGCCTAGATTATGGTCGTGCAAGACAGTTTCATAACGGCCGATTACAGCGGCTGCGACGGGGTCGTCGCACAGAAGTCCCAAGCAAAAACATTGAAATATACAGCAAAAATTTAGAAGCAACACACAATTTATTCAAAAGTGCTCTTTATTAATTTTTGAACAATAAGATTACAATAGGGTGCAAGGCCATGATTACAAGTCTCTCAAGCTCACTTTTCTCTCGTATTGCAAGTCACTTTGCTCTCTCTCATCTCTCGATACAATGCTTGAGCCAGTGGATGCTTCGGAAGGCAATGTCCATACATTATGCCCCATATAAGTCCTGATTCCACGCGGCCGCATGCTTCAAATCGCCAAGGAACTCTGTGCCTTGGCGCATCCAAGCGAGCTCCACGCCACGAGCTTCTACATGTGCCTGCACATAAAAATTGTGTGGATATCAGTACTCAACTGTACTGGTGGAGTGAGCTCCTCGCCCACCCATACAAAATTGACACGTTCATTTACTTTCTGCAGCTTAATCCCTTTTGATTGTCTTTCTAGTCTTGTCTTAGGATCAATTTTAAGACAACGACGCCTTGGCCTATACTTGGCAACACAATGACGGAATCGTACTATTCTCTATTCGTGACTTCAATGTATTCGAGGCAGTGTCTCGCCAAGAAGAAACTTATGCAACTCGGCCGTGCCAAGACTTCCACTTGTTCTATGTGCCTCTAGACCATTCTTGTACCAACGACATCAAGGGGACGACTCATGCTGGTCGTGCCAGTACACTTGCTCGTGCCTTAGAATCGAGACCGTGCCTCCCAGGTATCAACCAGACTTAATCAACTTGCCTTACGGCCCTTCCTGACTTAACTCGAGACGAGACCACATTCATGCCGAAGTACGTATCCTTGCTATAGCCAACTCTTAGGCTCTAGAATGGTGTTGCAACCGTGTACACCCTAACCCGTGCCGATTCAAGGTTAGCGCTTGCTATAAGCGTAACTTGATAACCCAACTCATAACTTGCTAGTACTCGACGCAATCCAAAGGCATACACGCGGATAGCCGCTCTTGTCGACACATCTATATGAGTGGTCACTAGCAATGTCAAGCTATCCTGGATCTTTTGCATACGGTGACCATTCGCGTGGCGAGGTACGAGCTCCCATCGAATGACCCGCAGCCTATATTGTAACGGTTCACTTCAATTAGTCATACCGTCGATGAAGGCCGTATAATATCTACAATTCCTTCTAGGCCGACACGAACCCGACGCCGCGGGATCGCTCGAGGAATTTTGCCCTTACACGTAAGTTGTCCAATGACCATGCAAGAGTCAACTCGATCTACCAAGTCCTTCCTTAATCATGACCATGCTTTCCATCTTTCTATCGAGACTCCCAAGTAGCGAAATCGATCTCGCGCGATTCCTTATCGAGACTCCCAAGTAGCGGGACCGATCTCGTGTGCTTCCTTATCGAGACTTATCGAGACTCCCAAGTAGCGGGACCGATCTCGGCGACAACCAGTCGCGTGGACTTCCTTATCGAGACTCCCAAGTAGCGGGACCGATCTCGTGTACTTCCCTATCGAGACTTATCGAGACTCCCAAGTAGCGGGACCGATCTCGACGACAACCAGTCGCATGGACTTCCTTATTGAGACTCCCAAGTAGCGGGACCGATCTCGTGCACTTCCCTATCGAGACTTATCGAGACTCCCAAGTAGCGGGACCGATCTCGACGATAACCAGTCGCGTGGACTTCCTTTGTCCGTGGCATGCTTTTTACTAAACCGACCGTGGCTCGTGTCTTAGACAGACCTTGTTCTCTAGGCAACGCTATCGCTCAAGTCACATACTTTACATGACGAGTCTTGTTCTCGTAGGACTATATGACTTGGCAACCGCAGGAAACAAGGGACAGTGCTTGCTATGACTTCGATAGCCCAGCACAACTCTTTTCTAACTCATTTGGCAATGACTTGACGAGCAAAGGCTACGCCAAGCTTCACATCGAGAGAACGTGTCGTACACGCGTTCGACTTGAATAACCAAGTTCTTGGGTGCCTAGACTTAAGTCACAAGCCGTGCAACACGACTTAAACCATGGGACATGCGAAGGCTATGCCAAGCCTTGGACGACGGGATCGTGCATGCTTTATCAAGCATTCACGCAGACGACGCCTATGACTTAGGCTAATTCGAGCGTTATGGCAACTTAGCAACTTAGGCCAACTTCCTTCTCCCAAGCCACGGGACGAAGGACCGAGTGTCATTTTGAAAGCACGCTGAGCAGACTTCTAAGCAGACCGTGGGACCTTTTTTCATGTTCTAACACATTCCGACTCGTCGAGATTATTTCCTTAGCTATGTGGATGCGTCTCTTTTATTATCAAGCCTAACTTGTGCAAGTTGAAAACATGCGAGTTATTATGTGAAGGCTAAGATGAGGCGAGTTCACCGAAACTACCCTACCTGAGCGAGGAGTCGCCTTGACCGAGCGAGTCTTCGAGCAGCCGTTGCAAGGCTAAGTTCGAACGCCGTCGACGTTTTGCTTCCTCCGATTGACTGAGCGGGACGGGGCACTACAATGATTTTTGTCAAGATTCCTCTACAACAGAGCCTTTTAGATAACGAAGAATGCGTTTGACAATGTGTAGATAAGCTATGGTAGGAGCATGCATGAACCGACTGACAATGCTTACTGCATAAGCAAGATCAGGTTGAGTGATAGAGGTAGATAAGATTACCAAGCAGTCTTTGATAGGAGCTTAGATTCACGAGAGGCTCACTCGATACATTAAGTAAAAGCTTGTTGTCAAGAGGAGTGCAAGCTGGCTTGTAATCCCTCATATCTGCATCTTTCAACAAATCAAGAACATACTTTCTTTGGTTTAGAAAATGCCTTTTTGAGAGGTAGCCATTTTTATATCAAAGAAATACTTAAAAGGTCCCAAATCCTTGATAGCAAACCTATCTTGGAGAGATTGTTTGAGAACTTGAATCTCTTCAACATTGTCACTTGTCACTATTAAATCATCAACATAGAGAAGCACTACAATCTTGCTTGTTGAACCAATCTGAACAAAGAGAGAGGAATCATCATTGCTTCTATGAAAACCAACTTCTTCGAGTAGTGAACTGAGCTTAGCATACCACGCACATGGAGATTGCTTCAACCCATAAATGGATTTGTGAAGCTTGCATACCATACCAGGATCATGAGACTGAGGATGACCTGGAGGCAGCTTCATATAAACTTTCTTTTCAAGATCACCATGTAAAAAAAGAATTCTTTACATCCATTTGATAAAGAGGGCATGCTTGATTGATTCCATAAGATATCAATACTCTTACAGTATATATTCATTTTAGCAACAGGAGCAAAGGTTTTTTGTAGTCTACGCCATAAGTTTCAGTAAAACTACGAACCACTAATCGAGGTTTATGCCTTTCCACAGTGCCATCAAAATGAAATTCGTATTGTATATCCATCTACCTACAACCTTCTTCTTTTGAGGAATTTGAACAATAGTCCAAGTATGATTCTCTTTGAGATCTTGAAGTTCATCTGTCATAGCTTGTTTCTATCACGTCCCGATTCCGGAGAACCGAAAGTCGTCACTGGACATGATGTCGTACATGTCTAAATTATACTTGTATAAGAAAAGCACCAAAACAGTCGATATAATATCTAATATATAAAGTCATCGCATCAGAAAAGTTTTAAGCAGAAAAATTGACTCAACACAAGATATACAAAAGTGAATCTCCTTATTGATTATAGCAACAGAATTACAATGGCTTGAAGCCAAGAACAACTTGATTACAAACAATATCACACTCTCTCTCTCTCTCTCTCTCTCTCTCTCTCTATATATATATATATATATATATATATATATATATATATATATATACACACACACACACACACACACACATACACACAATAAAATACGCCACAAGGTTTACAACTCAAGAACTATATAAATGATGATGTTCTATACATTGTGTCCTCTAAATACAAAGAAATCATCCCTCTGTCGAACTACTACAGGTTGACAACCGAGCTCCAATGCCTCAGCACGTCCAAGCAAACTCCTCACTTGAGAAGATCTTATGGGGTATCAGTACATAAGCACTGGTGAGTGGCCTCTTGCCGACACCGTCGAACCAACACATTGAATTAGTGAGTACAAGAGAACTCTCAAGTTTAGAAACAAATTTCCCGTCCATAAAAGATTGAAGAAATCAAGAACAACACATTTTCGGGACTTGAATTCAAGCTATGATACCATTGATGAAATCTAGACAACTTATGGAAGTTTTTTCTGATATATTTCTTGATAAAACAGATTTACAACCTACAACTATTTATAGAAGGTGGAAAACTTCAATCACTCCCTAAATCTCTCAAAAACTATCCATTGAATTAAGGAACAAGCCATAACTTAAAACTTACTTCATCACATCTTATGCACAAAATATGCAACAAATTGAACACTAAACAGTAAAAATTGAACAGTAAACAGCAAGATGGAAGGTTTCGTATATATCCAACTTCCAAATAGTTGGACCAAGTCGACGTCAAAGAAAAAGAACTTTTGAAAATATATGAAACAAGAAAAGATATTGATCATCATGTCAGGGTACGCTCAAGTTTATTAAAAAGATCGTATGTGTATACCTAAGGCCTAAAAAGATTATAATTAGTTTTTAGTTTAAGAAAATTGGATGGTTATGATTTGTTTTAGGGTTTTAACAGATTTTAGGCTATAAATATTGGTGTTCTCGTAGAAAGGAAAGAAGAGCAAGGGTGTGAGAGAGGAAAGATACTGAACCAAAATCATCTTCACTTCCAAATTATATCTAAACTACATGACAGGAAATAAACCTATCAAATTAAATGTCCTACACTGGAAGACTGGTCTCACTATTTTTTTGCTAATAAATACGAGTTTAGTGGAATGCATCCCTTAAGTACTCATAAGAAAAACTTAATAGCAATTTCGTATATAGTGACATCAAGGTTCATGTTTTCTGCATAGTCATCTAACAAAGCCTCCACACCCTCTAATTTGATCGTAGGATCAAAAATGGAAGATAAACAAAATAAAAGAGGTACATAATCCCAATATTTAGTGAATTTAGCTTCCATTCTCTTTACAACATAGTCAAAATTTGGAACATTTCTATACTTAGAAAATAAGTAAGACATGTTACAAAGTTTCCGTAAAGCTAAACAAGAAGTAGATAATAAACACTAGAAAGAGTACATGTAGCATTGTAAATTAAAAGTTTCTAAAAATTCACAAATATAAGAAGCAATTATCCAATCATCTTCAGTTACTTGATATTCAAAATTCTGATCCATATTACAAAAATATGTAATAGCATCCTTAAAGGGAATTGCGGATTTCAACATTAAATATGTCGAATTCCATCTATGTGGTACATCCTTAACAAATCTTCTAAAACGAATATTAAAATGTGCACATGTGGCTTTAAAAGTTTGTTGCCTACTTGGAGACGTGTTCAAGCTGTGTAAACAATTTCTAAGAGTCTCTAAATGTGTATTAAAAAATCTGAGACATTCTTTGACAACTAAGTTAATAATGTGGCAAGCACACCTAACATGCAATAATCTACCTTCCAAAATAGGCTGAAATAGTAAAGACAATGAAGATATAGCAGAAGTATTATTACTAGCATTATCAAAAGATACAGATAATATTTTATGGTGAATATCAAAGTCACGCACGTGTTTTGAAATAGAACCTGCAATTGCACATCCTGTGTGTGGAAATTCCAAAGTTTTTAAACAGATGATGCGCTTTTGCAATATCCATTGTAAATCTATGTAGTGTGTCGTGATACAAATATAAGCATAACTTTGCTTACTTGTCCAAATATCAAAAATAATAGATATTTTACTAACATGCGACAATGTTTCTTTTAAAGTAACTCTCATTTCTTTAAAAAGTCTCTTAGCCTCTTTTCTAGCAGCGCCTCTAGTAACTTTACTAAAACATGAATTTAAAGAAATTGTGGCATAATCATATAAAGATTCACTTTCACCCGAAGTGAATGGAAGTTCATCAGCAATAATATATTTAGTAAATTCAGTTTTATGACGGACAGCTGAATAGGAAAACGTACTCACTGAAGTATACCCATGGTACCTCCGAAACTTATCTGGGTTTGGGTCACCAGAATTGAGCTCGGGCCGTAGCAGGTATCGTAGTGTCTTGACATTGTGTCCGTGCCACCTCCCCTCTTCCATTTGTATATATGGAAACATTTTTTGCATTGTGTCGCGTACGGAACTGGTTCACCTTTCTGATCTAAAACAAGTGAGCCATCAGGTTTAGTTTTATTAAGAATAACAAAAAATTTCCAAATCTTTGATTTTTGCTTCCACTTTACAACATTTTAGATAGTGCTAACAACTTCAGGAGATGAATCAATTAAATGATCAGGAATAGAATTTTGCTCAAAAAAAGTATTATAATATTCAAAAGTATGTCCGGCAGCATCAGTAGGTTGGTTTGAACCTTGTCCGGCCATTTTAAAAAGACAAATAAAAATAGAGAGACAATTAGAAAGAGGGAGGATACCGAAAATTAAATAAATCGAAAATTATTTTTTCTCAAAAATGAGAGAGATGGAGGAAAGAAAACTATTTTGTAAATGTAAATTAAAAAAAACAATTAGAAAGAGGAAGGGAGGAAAAAAAAAACTGGATCGGGGTTGGGAGCTTGATCGGGAAGTCGTGGATCACCAGAATTGCTTGGACAAATTTCTTGAAACCTTCTTTTAGCTTGAATTTTTTTTTGGGGGGGATGGAATGAATTGTTTGTGTTTGAAAAATGATTCATGACATATTTATAGGATTTTTTGAAGCCAAATGACCCCCTTTACCCTCCAAATAGAGTTGTTGTAAAAGATTTTTGGTCATTTTTGACAAAATGACCAAAATACCCCCTAAAACGGTCAAATAGTATGGGCATTTTGGTAAATGGGGGCCAAACATTCAAAAAAATTCAAAAAATCAAAAATCCGGTTCACCCGGGCCGGGCCGGGCGGGCCTGACCAGGCCTACCGTTCAAAATTTAAAAAAAAAAAAAAAAAGGGGCCAGTCTGGGCCGAGCTCGGTTTAGTGAACCCAACCCGAACCAGTCGGATGACGGGCTCGGGCAGGCCGAACTAAATGGCGGGCTAGGCTTCAGGGGAGCGAGCCCGGGCCGGTTCGCGGGCAACCCAGACCGGATGACACCCTGAAACAGGTTGAGCGTAAACGTCATTTCATATGACAACACTATCTTGCTAGGACAACCTCTCTCCTTCATCACTTCTCATCTCTAAGTTATTGGCTTCATCACAGATACTCACACTCTACTGCTATATGCATTTCTTATCACCAAACTCTCGTTAGCCCATCCATCTTGAAATTTGAGGGGGGTGTTCAGTATGAAAATACTAAGTTTAATATCAAATATTTACAACTTTCTTACAATTCATAACCCCCCCCCCCCCCCCCCCCCCCCCCCCCACCGAAATGGATGTCATGTATGCGGTTGTAAAGTTAACAACCAAAATTGGTTGTAAGCATAGCATCTCTTTGTGTAGCCTTGGTGATCGTTGTCAATTGTCAATCATCTTTCCTTTCATGTCACTCATGCTAGCTATAATATTAGTTGTGTACTTTTGACTTTATTTGTCATGTAGTCCCCCTATAACTTAGCCTAGAACCCTAAATTAAGTATAACTTGCCTAGTACTAACAGTTATATCTTTTGCTTTTTTAAAGTGCCGACTCCATTTTTTTTCAAGAACAATTCAATTGAGCGCACTAAGCATCTTTGCAAATCACCTGACCTGTATCTTCACTTGTGGCCTTTGGATGAAGTCAACACTGCTATTGTTGTTTTATCTGGATCCAACTGGAGAAATAGCCTTCTTAGCCAACGTAATTCATGAAATATTCCTCCAATGATCCTAAGCAGGTTGGCATCTGAAAATTTTCATATCCACATCCTTACAAACAGTATACCTGTAAGTTTTTCTGCTGTAACTATCACCACATTGTACCTACAAATGAACAACTCTTGGACTGATTCAACATTACCATCTATCACCGCATTGCACCTACAAATGAACAACTCATGGACTAATTCAACATTACCATCCATTTGGAGCTTGGGTTTGAAATTATTGCAGGCAAATCACAAATTTGGGCACAGACTGCAACAAAACAGTTGCAGATTTCCGGTGCTACTTCAGGCTGATTTCATAATTTTCGAGTATAAAAGAGATTGTGAGTTGCTCCAAGTAATTATCAAATCTGCCGCCAATGGACAATGAGAATATGCTGAACCAATTCCCTAAAAAATCTCCTCCAAAATACCTGATTTGAGGGAGAACACCCTATACAATTAAGATACAAATATTCCAACAACAATCAAAAGCTTCCGTAAACAACAGCCTCAACATACCCCCACCCATCATCATCATCAGGCCCAATCCAATAACCACACATTACAGCAACCTGAAAGTTGGAATTTTGGAGTTTCCAATTGTTTACAGTAGCAAAATCTGACCAACCAGCAGTCAGCAGATTACCATATGGTACTGAAATCATCATGATACCGAGGCATACTGCAGTCATGGAGTTGGAAGATCTCGTAACTGCAGTTTATGGTTGTGTCAGTATGAAACTGGAAATCTAGTACAGGAAAGAAACAATATGAGTACAGGACACACAAAATCAGACTACAGACTTGTTCTGTGAACAGCTTGCCATGGAAATTGATATGCCAGCAAAGTCTTCAGTTCTACCCGCTGCCAAATTGGAACATTGTCAAGATATCAGTATTACACTCCAGAGCCTGTCAGGATTCATGTATTATTAATGAATTCTAATAATCTTCTTGGATCAGAGTGTTTGACTAGGAAATAAATAACTTGCCTCAGTTTTAACATCGAACATGCTTGAGAAACAATATACGTGCAGCTATCCTACAGATAGATAGCAGAGTGTCCATTTAAAGGTGTACTGCTATGGTTCAGTTGTAGCTGTTAAAGTTTATTCAGATTAGTTATGTTAATTGTTTATTAAATTACGTGGGATCCATATCTTGGGTCGATTTCCCTAGAATACTAAATAACAGATGCGCTCAGGTTCCTTTACATAGGAGGATACAACTCCAGTAACATATTTGTCCAAGTAATCATTGATTCAAAGTCTCAGATAACGACAGCCAACAGGTAGTGTTCAGAAATGAAAACTGTACCAGCATTTAAGCATTGTGTTTTATTCCTACTAAAAGTAGTATAAGAATGAAAGAGAAATGAACTACACCCATCCTATAGCTCAGGCTTAACCAGAATTTGCACCAAGTGTTGGGCATGTAAAGTAGATTCTGCACGTAGAGCTTAGCATGCCTCTCAAGGATCAGATGAATTCTAATCCTGTGGCACGTACCTTTAAAGGGGCCATGGCAAACTTTCCACTTTCCAAACAATGTCCAAATTTAGTTTGAAGAGTTTCTGCAAGATTTATTTTCTTGATAAATCATAGACCATTGATGCTATACTCTCACGGTCCCATGTGACAATTTTTTCCCAAGTACAGAAAGTCGTCACATGGATGGATACTACCATGAAACTTCTTGGACCTTCCAAGCTATGCACTATTTGGAACCATGATTGTTTTGAGAGAAAAGAGTGAACCTCATCAAATGAAGAAATTCGGCTACAAGTTCAAGAAGGTAAGCACAAAGGAATAACTTGTTTTAGATGACCACTAGAAGACATAAGGTCCAGCTAAATGAAGTCAAAATAATAAATAAATATTAGAAAAAATCAATGAGCACATTGAGCAGCAAGGGTTCAGATTAAATAGCTAAAAGTCGTAAAAAGAAACTTAAACACAATACAAAGACCCGAGGGCACTACTGATAAAATTAAGGTAACCTAAATTTAGATTTAGTCTTGACAAAATTATGAATGTGCAATCTCTAAAAAGCAGGAGTTGATAAATGTGTAAGCACTAGGAAGAAAACTACTTTAGTGGTTGTCACACAAAAGGATGCACCCAATATAGATACACCAGTTTGACATGGTCGAATGGAATATAACACAAACATTTTGTATGACAAATTTTGGAATCATTCTTCATAAGCATTCGGCCTGGCGATTACTTGAACGAATTGATTCTGAATTGCAATAGCCCCAAAGTCCTAAGAGAAATTTTCCAATACCTTGAAGTTTAACAAATCTGCCAAGGAAAAAATAGTAGCAAAGTTCCTTACATACATACATGTAGGGCTGTCTGTTCGCCCGTGTGTGCATGTACAGCATATATCTGCATATATGATACACGTATATATAGGTTGAGCTGTCTGTTGACCAATTCTTTTAGCTGTTAAAGTTTGATTCCTTCATTTAGAAAATTATAGAATAAGTTTGGGACTATGGCTACACTAATGGAAGTTTAGATGAACTTAAACAGAATAAGGATTTTTTTTATTTTTTTTGGATCACAGCATTCGTGAGGGGGCTCGCGAAGGATTGCAGGTCGTGCTTTCTGGAAATGCAGAATTCGTGAAAACTGTGTACCAACTCAAGATACATAAATTTACGGTACTCCGCACGTGCTAGCATAAGAAATAACAATTAGACCCAATTACCGTCTAGAAGAGTAATTAAGCATAGAATAACACACTGACTCGAGCTCGACCTGGCCCAAGTTTTAGAGTGCTCGTAAACGAGTTAAAAAAAGGTAGGGCTGTAAATGAACAAAGCTAATCGCAAGCTCGGCCCAACTCGGCTCAATAAAAGCTTGACTTGGCTCGACTAGGCTTCACTAACGAGGCAAGCTTGAACATGAAAATGAACTTGATTTCCTTAAGGAGACGAAAGTGAACGTAGGAAGCTAAGCTCGTGAACAATACATAGCTCAAGCTGCAAACAAGCCATTGTTAGTATTGATACAAAATAATCCCAACACACGGCCTAATGGACTTCATTTTATTATCAAACCGAGCCGCTCACGAGTTTAAACTATGAAGTCAAGCTTGGGTCGATAATTTGAGCTCGACCTCAATTATTTCAGGCCAAAATGACCCAAGCATGAAGATGTCCACCTCGACTCTGTTCGGCCCCTTTGCAGCCTAGGGAGGGATGCCACGGTTCCTCCTGGCCAATGTATAAAAATCTCCATGTTCACAATGCAAAAAAAATAGCACCTACAAGTAAAATAGCTATACAGAAATGAGGGGCAGCATGGTCCTTCCTGGCCCCTCCACCGCCCCTGCATCATATTAAAGCACCCAAATCATCTCATTTTGAATGCAGATGCAGAATATCTATATCCCACTTCTCAAAAGGAATCATTACTGGAGCTCAGACACCATAGACCAAGGGTTCATGAGGTAAGCATTAAAATTAAGAGTTTTTTCTTCTAATTCTCTCATTTTGGACATGGATATATTTGCATTACGGAGTAAAAGAAGAAATTGCATATTATATTATAATTGGGTGAAGACTGGGACTTTTATGTGGTATCAATAGATAAAGCTTTTTCTGATACGATACAAGTGTTAGCAAGCATTTTGGCTTCTTCCAGATTGGTAAATAGTTTCTGTCATAGTATCAAATAGTTTCTTGAATATGAATCATTTCACTATTTGGCAATGAGTACATTGAAGAAGATGGCTCTACCGGTAAGTATTTTACTTCTCTCTAAGTATGTGTAGCTTGACTTCTGGAACAGTTAGTAAGTTTTCTCCTAAGCTAACATCTTTTCTGGAAAGAATTTAGCTGTAGTGATTATTAATTCTTTTGTGGTCAAGTATCCAATAAATTTGATTGTTCAAACTTAAGAAAAAAAATTAGTAGTTCTAATTCTACCTTTAGTTAAACTAAAATTTAAGAAGATGAGGTTTAAAGCATGAACCATTGATATATCGTTTTTAATGCCTTAGTCATTGAAGTTTTTGAAGATTAGCTCATAGAGCTCTCTCTATTTTCAAATTTGTAAGTTGGTGTTATCTTAATGTGTTGATAATACTTGTTATAGATGCATGGTGGAAGTGTAGCTAACTAGTATTAATTTTCTTTCTCAGGTGCACATGAAGATGCAAATATTATTGCAATGGTGGAATTTGCTACACGTGATGTTGACAGTTTTGATGTGCTCAAGTTGAAGCCAAAGTAGTTACTTGTTTTGAGGATTCATTTAAGTAGTAGTTGTAAATATATGTATTTGGATACCCTATTTTGAGATAATGTAATGAAGATGGTGATATAACATTTCGATGTTTTCTTGTGAATATAGTTCAAAGTTGTTGTTTTAAAATTGAATTGAGAAATTTTTGGAAAGTAATATATAATGTGCAGTTTGAGTGTTATAAATGTGATGAGTTCAGTAATATGAGTGTTATAAATGTGCTGCATTGAGCCTATACATATTATCTATTCATGACGTTTTAAAATTGTTCTGAATTGTGCACTATATATTAACTATTCATAACGCTTTTATAGAAACTATTCATGACGGTTATTTTATGACGCTTTTAAAAAACATTTATAACACCCGTTTTCATAACGGTTGTTGTGGAAAAAAAAAGCATCATGGTTCGTCATTAATGACGCTTTTTAGCCGTCATTAAAAGGATTTTTTGTTGTAGTGGTTTGTCGTGAGTTACGAGAACATTCGCCAGTGATAACCCACGAATTACTCGTACCCATGGCTCGTCATTTTAGGACGATTCTCGAGTGTCCACAACTTGATAATTGGGAATGAATCATGTAGGATAATTGACTAGTAAACTCATATAGATTATCGGATGGGGAGGATATTCGTGCTACCAGCAACTAGGGTCGCTTGGGGCCTCCAAAGTGGAGGAGACAACCCCAATTGGCGTGGGTCCCTGACCACTCCCGTTCTGAGTACTGGTGGCACAATTGAGTCATACATCGTGTTGGATTGCGATACAGTCAGTTATATCATATGTTTCATACATTTTGTTGTATATGATATATGTTTATTATATGCTATTCTGCCCCTTCCCGTCGTCATTCCCTTGGCCACTCGAGTATCTGCAATGCAGGTGTTAGCTTAGTTCCTCAAATTGCATATTAGTAATTAGGTTTTGTAATAACCATGTTTAGTTAATTTGTAGCAAGCTATAGATATACTTGGTCGTATTATTTTGGTTTTGCGTTATTTTATATGCTCGCATATTGTTATATATGTCGATGAGTAGCCAGAGGCTAAGTTCTGCTAGGGAAAAGATCTGCAATCCCGGTCCTTGTTTGGTTTAAGTGTTGTGTCTCAGATTTCGAATAGTTCCTAAGCTCCCTTGTCGCTTGTTGGCTTATCTTGCTTTATGGCTATGTTATTCAGCATTTATTTTTCGTCTTTCTTATTCTCAAGATACGTACATTGATACAACACGAGTCTCGACCTGCATTTATTTACTTTTGTCTCTATTCGTTGTTATGTTGTTTCTTCTAGATTTTGTTGTTCACCTTGGGCTCCCTTGTGGTACTTACTATTTAGAATTTTGATCCTACTGGTTTTGTTTGACCAGATTTACCGGTTGAGCCGAAGGATCTTCCGTACCTTCCGCTGGATGGCCCGTCTTTGTAGTTCTGCGGTCCCGGCACGCAAGTGGATTTTCTTTTCTTACCACATGTTGTCTATTCATTTTGGTAGTGTTTAGTTAGGGCATGCGTTAGCCCTTTTATTCTGGAGCCAGTTTCCACCGACTTCGGTCAGCGTGATTGTATTATTAGACCTTATTAGACCTAGGTTGATTCTATGATCATGTATTTTTGTACTTTGCTAGTGCAGCATTTTGTATTCACTAGCTTCATAATCATATATGATATGTATTTTGGGATGCCTCTTTACTTTCATAAATGATATACTCTTGATACTTATTGTTGTTGGATTGAGATACTATGGTTTTCGGCCTTAGGACTGACGTCATTTGCATGTTAGAGTTCTCTCACTTGTCTTTTAGACAGTCGTAACCGTATCTCGAGGTACCTGGGTACTCAGATATATGTAGTTAGCTTTGTCTGCCCCCGCTCTCCATTATTTTGGTTCTTGGACGTGACAGCAAGGGGATATAATAGTCATTAATTAAGGGAGTAGAAAGAAACATGTTATTAATAATAGAGAAAGAAAGATGTCGTGACCACGTTTCCATGAAACTAGGCACTAGAGGTGTCCACTCTCAACTTTTTATTAGAAATTAATGTTATATAACAACAATGTCCCTTTGTCAAGTTTGAAGGCAGAGGTGGGAAGATTCACCTCTACCACGAATTTACTACTAAAGTATATGGTCTACTCAATATCTATTAAACCAGACTAAAGCATACAACATAAGAGAAAATAAACTTGTATCAACTGGAATGTCGATTACAAAGAAGATTTACATCACATGATGAAGTGATTTGTATGCCTCCCTAACCTATGCTCCTACTTGACGCAAAGGAACGAAGGCTAATTTGCATCTAAATACCATGAACTTTTACATTTGTACAACTTGTTGTCATGAACGTTCAAAATTGACAACTTGCTACTATGAACTTTTGAGTTTGCAAATTAATACCATAAACTGATGATACTTCATGGTATTTACTCGCAAAGCAAGCAATACTTCATGGCATTTATTTGCAAAATAAGCGTTAGTTCATGATATTAACTTGCAAACTCGAAAGTTTATGGAAGCAAGTTGCACAAATATGGAAGTACATGGTATTAAGTTGCGAAAAAAATAAAGTTTGATATATTCATGAATGAAACTTCTTTCCTCTCGTCTAGTGTCATGTCCATATCGAACATGACGACGATACACCACCAGTCCCCTTTCCAGACCATGTCATGTTGGACCATGTGCTTGTACAATATGCTCTCTTATTAAAATTATAAAGAGCTTCCTTGAGATAGTTTAACAGATTCCTTGTACAATAACACTCCCGATAGTTACATAATGATCTACCCTCACGAAAATAACTGCCTAGCCACATGATTATATTATCCACCTTCACAAAAAACACCCATTGCCTCTCCTTGTTGACCAGATGAGGCTTAACCTAATTTCAGCGTATCCTGCAAGCCCAAGAAAATTTATGGGCATAGCAACGATAATGGTCTTATATTTTACAGGCCAGTTGATAATTAGCTCTGCAATTTTCTACAAACTTAAACAGTAATGCGTCAACGTAGGGTCTTATAAGTAATTAAGTAGTCAACCTGTATCATGCTCCCTAATTTCAATTCTTGGGTCACCTTTCAATTGACTCTGCTATAAAGTTTTACTGTGCAAACTCTTATATAGAACTTTTGAGAATCCTTTGCCAAGGAAGCATCTAGACATAGACACAAGAATAAGTGATGCTTTTACTTTCTTTTTAGTATCCTTAGTTTAGTCCAACATTGGGAAACTTCTTAGTCCAACATCGGGAAGCTTATAGGAAAAGACGCATAGTCTTTCTTATATATTTTAGTCGTATTTCCCTAAATGTAAACAAGTCCATTATTGTTGAGCTAACTTCTCAACAAGTGCAATATCTTTGGCAATAGTGAGAAGAATTGTTAGTACATCTTACATATTGCAAATAGGGATGTAAACAAGACACATGAGCCAAGCTTGACTTGTCCAAGCTTTAGCCCATCAGTTTATAGAGTAGCTGGATTTGAGCTTAACTTGACACGTCCAAGCTTGGCTTAATAACTAATTGAAGCTCGTTTGACCTCTTACTTGGTGAAACCCAACTGAGGGCCTGAGGGCTTTGGCCTGAAAGGAGCATTGGTCACAACATTATAGGCCGTAAGAGTTTATATACATAGAAACTCAAGGTGTGTGGTGGGCCGGGTACGGGCCAACCCGCTTCCGAGCTGGTTTGGGCTTGGTCCGGACTTTTGACAGAGCCTGGCACTGCCCAACCCTGGTTTGACCGGTCCGGTCCCGGATCGGTTTTCGCGATGCCCGACCCATTGCTCAAATTTAGCAGAAACACAAGTAAAGATCAAACTAGCTTTAAGCTATACAGTCTGAACTAAGCTTTTATATTAATAGAGCTAAGAAATAGGCTTTAGCTGACTTGATAAGAATTGGACTAAAGTATCGAGCCAAGGTTAGTTGTGCAGAGTGTCCTGCCATACTACAACCCTACATAATAATTAATCAACATAATTATCACCAAATTAAGGGAAGCCTACTCTAGTTTTGGGAGAAGATCGAGCTCTCAAAATACTTTATAGGCCATTAAATCAGACAAACTGTATTTTAAGTATGGTGTGGTTAGCTTTTAACTTTTAAACCCGTTATGAGCTGACTAGATCAGAAGATGACACGCTAGGATTAGAAAGTGGGACATGACACAAGTTTAGCAACTCAGGACTCAGCCTTAATTGCCAAATAATATAAGTATTTTGGACAAGCCTAATAACAAGGTACTCACCGTTTGGCCTAGAATGTATCTGGTCATTAATTTGGGCAAGCCTAATAACTTGGTTGGGATAATGAGCTAAGCCGACAAGTGGGTCACTTCTTGGTTATATCCATATCAATATGTATTTTCATGTGTGTACATACTCCATGAGTGGGTCTTTAGGTGAGTAGTGGGAATAGTTTCTCTACTCTCATGTTTAAACTATAAACTTTAAAGGGAGCCCATTCAACTATCCCAACTCCAAGGAAATAAGTTTTACAATGTTTACAGAGAAGAAAATAAGAGATGGGCACTCCACGTATCAGGAAATTGTTTGTGTTTCTTTCGCCACTACTACAAGCAGTAGATAGAGACTTAAATAGGAAGAAAACTAATCATTTTCTTTAAAAAGTAATGTAATTATGCTATGTAATTAGGTTCATTAGCTAACACAATATCTAAGTTATCATGAGTAGCTACTTAAGATGACTGGCAACTAATGCCACACTAGGATTAGAAAGTGAGACATGACACAAATTGAGCAACCCAGGACGCAGCCTTAAATGTTAAGTATTTTGGGTAAGCCTAATAATAAGGTACTCATCGTTTGGCATAGAATATATATGGTAATTAATTTGGGCAAGCCTTATAACTTGGTTGGGTAATGAGCTAAGACAACAATTGGGTCACTTCTTGGTTATATCCATGTCAACATGTATTTCCATGTGTGTACATACTACATGAGTGGGTCTTTAGGTGAGTAGTGGGAGTAGTTACTCTACTCTCATGTTTAAACTTTTAAACTTTAAAGGGAGCCCATTCAACTGTCCCAACTCCAAGGAAATAAGTCTTACAATGTCTACAGAGAAGAAAATAAGAGATGGGCACTCCACGTACCAAGAAACGGTTTGCATTTCTTTTGCCACTACTACAAGCAGTAGATGTAGGCTTAACTAGGAACAAAGCTCATCATTTTCTTTAAAAAGTACTGTAATTATGCTATGTAATTAGGTTCATTACTTAAGCTGACTGGCAACATAATGCCACACTAGGATTAAAAAGTGGTACATGACACAAGTTGAGAAACTCAGGACTCAGGCTTAAATGCCAAATAATATAGGTATTTTGGGCAAGCCTAATAACAGGGTACTCATCGTTTGGCATAGAATATATATGGTCATTAATTTGGGCAAGCCTAATAACTTGGTTGGGATAATGAGCTAAGCCAACAATTGGGTCTCTTCTTGGTTATGTCCATGTCAGTATGTATTTTCATGTGTGTACATACTCCATGAGTGGGTCTTTAGGTGAGTAGTGGGAGTAGTTACTCTACTCTCATGTTTAACCTTTAAACTTTAAAGGGATCTCATTCAACTGTCCCAACTCCAAGGAAATAAGTCTTACAATATTTACAGAGAAGAAAATAAGGGATGGGCACTCCACGTATCAGGAAACTGTTTGTGTTTCTTTCGCCACTACTACAAGCAGTAGATAGAGGCTTAAATAGGAAGAAAACTCATCATTTTCTTTAAAAAGTAATGTAATTATGCTATGTAATTAGGTTCATTAGCAAATACAATCTCTAAGTTACCATGAGTAGCTACTTAAGATGACTGGCAACATAATGCCACACTACGATTAGAAAGTGGGGCATGACACAAGTTGAGCAACTTAGGACTCAGCCTTAATTGCCTAATAATATAAGTATTTTGGACAAGCCTAATAACAAGGTACTCATCGTTTGGCCTAGAATATATCTGGTCATTAATTTGGGCAAGTCTAATAACTTGGTTGGGATAATGAGCTAAGCCGACAATTGGGTCACTTCTTGGTTATACCATGTCAATATGTATTTTCATGTGTGTGTACATACTACATGAGTGGGTCTTTAGGTGAGTAGTGGGAGTAGTTACTCTCATGTTTAAACTTTAAAGGGAGCCCATTCAACTGTCCCAACTCCAAGAAAATAAGTCTTACAATGTCTACAGAGAAGAAAATACGAGATAGGCACTCCATGTATCAGAAACGGTTTGTGTTTCTTTCGCCACAACTACAAACAGTAGATATAGGCTTAACTAGGAAGAAAACTCACCACTTTCTTTAAAAAGTAACGTAATTATGCTATGTAATTAGGTTCATTAGCTAATACAATATTTAAATTAGCATAAGTAGCTACTTAAGATGACTGGCAACATAATGTCACTCAAAAATTAATGGCTAGAAGACGTGAAGCAAATAGACCTATAGTGCAGAGGCTGATATCAGTAAAGACTAAACTCATTTCCTTCAAAAATGATTTAAATTGCTATGTAATCAGGTTTATCTAGTTACAATAATTTCTAGTTAAAATGAGTGGCTACTTAAGATGACTGCCGGACGTAATAGCACTCGGAATTTAATGGCTGAAAGGCATGAAGCATATGGTTTTTGCTAATATTACAGAAAAGAAGATGGCCCACAAAAGAGCTGAACGGAAGAAAAAGATGGAATACCTGACCCCAAAATCTGGGATAGAGGCTTTACTTTTATTGTTGCTTGTGTTGTTGTAGAAGGCATGAAGCAAATAAGCTTGTACTGTAGAGGTTGATATTAGTAAAGACTACAGATGCTATGCTAGGATTCTGTACCAAGGATTATAATATGTTGACCTATAAAATCTGAGAAAATTATCAACTGGTCTATAACAATCAGATATTAATAAGTGGCCTAAATCCAAGAAAATTTAAATCATTCTACATCTGCTGAACAAGCTTAAGGCACTGTGAGGCTGTGGGGACCAAATGGCCTAGGTGGGGCCTCAAGACTAAAATTAGTGTGTATAGATAAACTAAGACAATCTTGTGGTTTATGACTAGGACTCTTGTGTTGTTGTTTGGGACTCTAATCCTATGCAAATCTCGTTAAGCATACTGCACATAATAAGTTAATAACAGATGAAGTGTTCGATCAAAACCAAATAAATAATAAGAATAATATGTATATTTCAAACTATAAATCAATAATGAATACATTATAATTGAAGTTTTAAAATATAGAAATAAGGGAAATGATTGAAAAAATCTACATGTAAGAGCCGAGGAGGAAAACGTCCTCATGGAAAGAGAACAATAGTCTAGCAAATCAAAAGAGGGGAGTGTGGAGAAAGAAAGAAAGAAAGAAAGAGAGAAGAGAGAGCAACAACTATCAAATTATTAGAGGTCAACAGCCAGTGACGGGATCCTTGAGCCTTGTCAGAGAAAAATAAAAAGAGAGCCCGTAAGAGGAAACCAAGAGAGATTTAACTAATGGTACCTAACAATGCAAGTCGGAGTTGGAGATGAGATTTAGTACGTTAGAACACGTATAGAAGGGAAAGGAATAGAAAGGGAAAAGGCTATTGTTCTTTTTATTCTTTAATATCAACAAAGATGTAAATTAGGAAGAGTTGGTTGACGAAACATGAACCGGATTTTGAATTATTAATAATATCAAGTTATCCACGACTTCAAGTTATTGGGCCAGGCCAGGCCAGCCCGATTCAACAATGAAATGGCCTATGCTAGGTTGTATGTAAGTCAAGGCGGGCCGATGCACTTGAGGCAACCCGAGACAGCTGCCTCTCGTGCCAAGACGGCCGCCTCAAGACCTTGTTGCCTAAACACTAGTTGCTAGGCATCATAACAACGCCTACATGACCACCTAAGGCGGCGAGGCAAACACCTTTTAAAACACCGGTACTGAATAATGTATAATTCTATTCAAATAGGTTTAATAATATATAATTATGATTTAGGCATATAAATCCAACATGATCTAAGATCTAAAGGGCCAGGCATTTGGCTTGTAATAGCTAACCTCATATGTCAGGCTAGTGCGGAAACCCGCCAATTTTATCTTCGTCATGGACAAAAATGGTATAAATATTTGGACACGATGAAAATAAGATGTATTATGGCATGTCTTGTGGTCTCGCTCATATTTATTGGGTGTATGCTAGTCATGATATACCAAAAAAGTTATAGCTTTTCATATGAATATTTCTTAGCATTCAAGTGTTTCATGAATATGTGAAGGTCCGCAGTATGTGATGCGGGACCAAGACATAATGGAAGATATGATTAGTATGAAATTGGGAAATTAGGACAAATTGGACGCGGAAGCTTTAAACAATATGTGAACAATCTACTATAAATTTATCACAAAATTATAATAGAAATGCAAACACAACAATCGACTTATAATGGGAATACCTGGTTTAGAATGGCGTGTGACATCGGATCATGATGTTGGACTTTTGTGAGGCGAAGAAGGAGATAAGATAGAGATATCCACTTTAGGGTTTTGGCACCGCTCCATACAAACTCAAAATAGATTTCTCATTATTTAATTCTTCAATAGATAGTTTATGAACTTACATACTATTTAGAGACTTAAAAATAAAAATAAAATAAAGTCAGTCTCTAAAGACTCATCTCTAAGATAATTCTAAAATCATAACTGATAGAAGAGATTAAAAAATACTCTCTATCTAAAATAACCAAAAATAACTAAAAGATTACACTAAATTCAAATTGGTTCTTTTTCAGTATGATTTGGCCATTCAAAGGTGAAGAAATTGTCTTTTGGCTTCTTAGGATAATATAATATTTAGAAAGAAAGAAAAAGTGATCGTATTAAGAAAAACTGTCAGAAATTCAGCCCAATGCAAATTATTTAATTTTATAGAAACAAATATTTTTATTATGTATATGGTATCTTCACATAAATGTGGACTTTTATGGCTGATGTAGTATACTCTAATAGAGAAATAGGTGATCATAGTACACAGAAGCTGATTAAAATGCAACTTGGCCACAAACCATAACAGCTTAAGAAGTCATAATGTGTAAATCCCTTCAAATTCAATCGCTTGAAAGTAGAGGGGCAACGCTTGCACCCTTAATGTAATTATCTTGCAAACCATTCAAGAGCATCTAGGAATGAACAATTAGTTGGTATGACGCAAATAAGCTTAAAATGATTGGACAAATTAAAACTCGGCCTAGAATGTCAATGACTCAATTATCCAAGATGAAGCAAATTGACAGAAAATGGCCAAACTAGTTATGAATCGGTCTAAAGTATCCAACCATTAACTTTTGGCTAAGCCAATTAACTAAGTTTAGCTTATGGTCTAAGCTGGAAATTTCATCAAGCATAGAACCAATTGCAGATGAAATACTTAAAAAATGATCATTCCACAGGAGTAGGTATTTGTTTGAGTGAGCATTTGTTTTCCGTGAGCGAATCTATAGAGCCCCACCCCCCCCCCCCCCACCAAGTAATATCAGCTTACTAGTTATGATGACGGATATAAGCATAAGGATACAAGAGAGTACACTTCTGCAAAATATCTAAAATTACTTTGCTATAAATAGGAGCAATTATTAGTGCCAAACAGCAGCTGAAATCCATTTACTGTTTTACATCAACATGATGTATTTCTAGTTTCAAATCAACTACCCTCTAAGTTGGTCATAAAATTCTAATAATTCTTTCCATTTGAGCACTGCTTTATTTTGAATTCATAGTTCATTTAGACTAATCACTATGCTCGCGCTACCCCTGGGAACCAGGTTCCAAGTCCCATGACCCTTGAAGCGGCGGGTTCCTTATCCAAGGAGCTCGGTGTCAACATGTGAATTGACACTTAGATCAGTAGTCTCTTGAAACCCAAGTAGCTAGGTGGCAATATATGAATTTCGGCACTTGGCATTGTAGTCTCTTGACACCTAATTAGCAAGAAGTAAATAAGTGAAAGTGGAAACTTGAATTAGTAGTCTTTTGACACATAAGATGTTAAGGGTCAATAAATATACTTGGCTTAGTAAGCTTGACACCCAAGTAACTAAGTGTCATTTTATGTAGTAGGCCCTTGGCTTGATGCTCTATGACACCTAAGCAATAAGATGTCAACTCATGGATGTTTATATATAAAGCCCACTACCATCTTACTTCCCTTTGGAGAGAGAAAAAAATGGAGAAAAGAATTTAGGAGAAAAGTGTAAAATGTATATTAAATAGAGTGGGGTAAGGAGCATAGTTTTAAAAGGCGCAAAGGTTCCTGGAGCCTGAGGCGCTAGGCGCAAGGCTCAAGGCGCGCCTTTTGAAAGCTAGGCGCACTTTTTCTTTATATGTAAAAATTATCTACATTTAAAAACTTAGCTACATAGAAGTCCAAATTCCTTGAAAATATCACTAATTATAGACACAAAATTATTCTTTATATATATATATATATATATATATATATATATATATATATATATATATATAACAATCTAAAAGCCCATTAGATATAAATAACCCAAACTATATACATATAATATACAAACCACATATATATAAGCCTTTAAATATAGAAGTACATTCTAATTTAGAAAACAATCTAAAACCCACAATACTATTAATGACAATAATTTCTATACTTTCCAATAAAGCCCATAAACTATATAACATGTATATAGAAGGTTGGAACACACACACACACACACACACACACACACACACATATATATATATATATATATATATATATATATATATAAAAGTAACTTTACGTCTAGGCGCGCCTTGTTGAGCGCCTGGAGCCCGCGCCTTTCTACACTAGACGCGCGCTTTTTTAAGGTGGTGCGCATGGCTTGTTCCTAGGCGATGTCCCTGCGCATCGCTGCGCCTTGCGCCTAGGCGCGCTTTTTAATTCAATACTAAGGAGGAGAGCGAGCGAGAGGGAAATTTATCGTGGCAACAACTGGGAGGGTGGCAGCGTGAATAAGGAGACATAGCATTGATGATGCGACATAAGCCCATTCAGAATCTAGTAAGTTCTTAATCAATTCTATGGGAGTTTGATTCAATCCTATTCTTCACATAAAAGTACATTTTGATATTGATATTGATATTTGATAAAGAATTTCAAGCCTATAGTATCTTGGTATTTAATACCTCCTGACAGTCACAAGTATTATTATGCCCCCTTATTCTTGTTGTCATTCAAAATTGTTAACATATAATTCTTAAGGAGGAAGAGTATGTTGGGTAAAGTGGTTACTATTCACTAATTACACAATGTTGGAAGATGCTTAATCACTTGCCAAGTAGCGATCATAGTAAATATCTTCTTGGATCTCTCTAAAGTAGCTTGATATGAAGTTTGGGGTATGTAATTAGGCCATGCTACAACCTTAAATTGTTCTTCCCTCTTGTTATTCAATTAGCTTAATGGATATCCTTGGCCTTCATATATTTATTTTCATACTTATCATGACACAACCCAAGCTTCTTTTTCCACTGTTCCACATGATCTTCGCCTTCACCAAATTATTCCTTATAGAGCTCAAGTTTGAAGCCATTATCTAACTTCCAATCTTTTATTACTATTACATGATCGGGATATGATTCTTTTTATGTCTACATTATCTTGGAGACAAGGTATCATGCTCTTATTTCCTATAAACAGTAAGAGAAACTTTGTATATTGGAAACTCCACGTTTAAATATGATTGTTTTTATGATTTCATCCCACTTGTATTTGGAGTTTTAACCTGTTATATTGCATTTACAATTGATCTTTTTGTTATATGGCCATGTCTCGTGCCACGAATTCTAATTCCGTATGGTCATATTACAGGCACTTTTGGATCTTATCCTCCTAATTATGTGAGCTTCTCACATACTATGAGTTTGTTTTGTGTTTGCTTTCTTCTTATGGAAATTGACAAATGTGATATGAAGTATCAGTCTAGCCATGCTGATAGAAAACTCATGGTCGGTGAGTATAAATAGTGGACCAGTATGTCCCTGATCAGGTGGAAGTTATGAACATTACTGACCTCATTGGGTATTACTCAGTGAAGGGACTCATTGAAGACATTTAATGGAATTATTGACTCTATAGGAGACAACCAAAGAGTACTCATGGCACTGATGAATCTATTGACCTCATGTAATTCTATCCACTGAGAGGCCTTATCTAAGGGATATGTTGAGTTGATGGATCTACTGACTTCATGTGGTTCTATGAACTAAGGGGCATTAGATGGTACATACCACTAAGGGATTTGCTGAATTGATGGATCTACTGACTTAATGTGGTTCTATTCACTGAGGGCCCTTATCTAGCTTAATCCACTAAGGGACCTACTGAACCGACTGATTCATTGACCTCATGTGATTTTATTCACCAAGGGGTCTTAGCTGGTGTTATCCGCTAAGGAGTAACTGAACTATTGGCTCGATAATTTTACTCTAAAACATCGTAGTACGTTTTGTTGTATATGGTCATTCTTCTACGTGTTCTAGTTGATCGTGTTTTGTTTCTTCTAAGAGATGATTATATTCAATTTCTTCTTATACGTTCAAGTACTGTTATGACTGAATGAGAACTATAACTTGACTTCAACTGCTTGTTTGTATATTCTTTTATCATAAATCCGATATGGAATTCTGAGTTTCTAACTCCTATATATCTATGTCTTTACTTGTGACTATTTATGAGATATTGATCGTCTTTACTTGAACTCTTATATGAGCCAAACATGTATAGTCTTGATTAATTGCTTGTAAAATCGTGGTTTGCTCATTCTTTTATCATATTACATTTCAGATTAGTAGGGACTACATGGACCTATTAGACTTTATAGCTTTTGGTGGTATTACTTGAAGCGGAGATAGTCATGTTGTACTTCAGACTTCAAATTCAAAGTTGTGTATGACATATAAGACATGTAATATATACAGTGTACGTAAAGTTTCATGACTGGATTGCGACTATAAATAGAGAAAACCTTTGGATGTAGTAATAACTTATATATTTGCTGCACGTAGTTGGATGATCCGAATGTGATAAAATTATGGACGATGCTATTTGGCCCGCCCCTGGGCGTGACTGCCATTGGCCCGCACCCACGTGGCAGGCTCACATTGTTGCTAGCAGGGGGTGGGCCCGGAGCTAGCGGGGGGGGTGGGGGTGGAGTCATTGGGAGTCTGCCATGTCGGCGCGGGCCAACGGCGGTCACGCCCACGGGCGGGCAAAATAACATTTTTCCTATAATCATATATGCGCTATGTTAATGATGATGTGACCTAGCATGATTTTACTTGAGAAAAACTGTAATTTTGTCACCTGCAGAAGTCGTGATTCGAGAGGCAAAGTACCTTAGCGGTGTATATACATATTCGTGTGTACCTCGTATTGTGTACTGCGTTGAAGCAAACTGCGACTGAGGTAGCATTGGTTTAGAGATGCTAGTTTGGATTGCAGTTACGTTACATCTGGGACTCTGTTTGGTGCTACAATGCCGGAGCCAACGAATAGGTTCTTAGTCAAACTTGCCATTCATTTAGGGGATCAAGATGAACATTTCCGAAATGCTAGCCCAACGAGCGTTCCGGAAATGGTCGTTTGAGCAAACGCTCATCCCTCAAACTACAATCCAAACAAAGCCCTATACTAGATGGGCAAAGGTAAAAAAAAAAAAAAAAAAAAAGATGGCATGACTTCTATGTACTTTGACCTTATCAAATCACCAACGAAAATTGTGAAAATCATTGCAACGACGAGCCTAAAAAGTCTCAACATCGGAATCACCCATCAAGAACTGCCTATTTGCAACGGAACTACGAACAAATTCTCCATAAAACTCGTGCTGATTGTAAAGAACCCGAGATGTCTACCACCATTTCATCAATCACATCCAGATGCCAAGAAGCACCAAATTGATGTAAAAAAATGATAATAATTGCAGAGTAGTGAAATGGGTCGGTTTGGCAATTTATACCTTGTTTGTTGCTGTGTATCCATGGGCGAGGAAGGTGGGCCTGGAGAATGGGGTGCAGAGCCCAGAAGCCATTGGAACTGTGACCTGGAGCTTCTGGTTGGTCCGAGAAAAAAAAAGAAGGAAAGGGAGAGGAAGATTCTGTAACTGAGCTATCCGCTCACGTTTGGGGGAAGGCAGAGAGTGGGGCTTTGGGGTTTTAACCAGGACTATGTAGGCTGGGGTTTTGGTATTGCTACGCTTTTCAAAAAGCACTAGCGGTAGAAGCTTTTGAAAGCACTCCTCATTGCTTTCGAAAGCACTCCATAGTGGACATACGGATCTGAATGGTATCACACCGAGTGATGATACTTTGGAAAGATAAACATATCTCAGAGACTGTAGGTGGATCAATTAGTCCCAGCAGGCCTATAAATTGTAGCACGTCCAAACATTACAGGACAACATATCATCTCATAGGACGGTCAGTCATCCCAATAGACTCATATACCGCAGGAGGACCAGTACCACATCCATCACAATTTTTCAACAACCACGGTTTGAACCGCACCCTCAACATTTTCTACAACTAAACGAACAGCAACTACTACAGTTCTTCTAGGGTACAATCCATACTTAATGACAACATAGGATATTCTAAGATAGGACATAGAGAACGCTTAAACCACAGCAACCCCAGCACAAACGACGCACGTTAACATAGTCGTCGAATTTCGCTGGATGAACCTATTAGTCTTCACTGGCACGAAGGACCCTACAGTGGTCACTTCATGGCTTGCTAGTACTGAAAAATTTGTTGAGGTATCAGAGTTGTCAGTTGTGGAAAGAGAGGTGGATGACATTGGTTAGACTTCAGTTGACGGATAATGTGCATCATTGTTGGGAGGTGCGTGAGAGATGCTTGGGTACTAATTTGTCTCCGTAGACCTTTTCCACTCTTTATAGGTTCATGCACATCAAGCAGGAGAACATAATCGTGGATGAGTATGATGTTAAGTTTTGACAACCAAGTCGTTTCCTTCCTTCTCTAACTCAGATAAAGGAGGAGAAGGCTGAGAGGTTCCATCAGGATTTGAGATTTGATCTTTGGAAGTTGGAACCTTCCATATAACCTACTTCATACTCTGCAATTTTGATCTCAACCAAACGTTAATTAGGAGTCCATTCGACAGCATAAGATAGCAGCACAAAATCCTCCATTTGCAATAAAAAACACTAACTAGAGCAGTGCAGGAAGGACCGATGAAGCACACCATGTTACGAACCTTACCCACTATATGAGATACGAGTATGTGAGTACATCCAGCCTACGTCGCATCATCGGCGGCGATAGTATAATATCTATACCTCGAGTATTGTCATTAATTATGATCAGCTTTTATATTCATAACATCACACTATAGTAGCTCATCCATATAAATGATCATCTAAAAATGGAAATAAATAGATGAGTGAATGAAATAGTTTGTACAATAATCAAGAAAATCACAAAAATACGATGATGAATAAAATACTCAAGAATATACGCGCCAACATATACATTAATGGAAAAGTACTAAGCTATTGATACAAAGATTCTCTGGAATCATACTACCCTTATATTCATGAATGTCCACATCACCCCCGTGTGGTCCACAATGAATAAGATAGTTGTCCTCCTTGCCTAAATCTATCAACATCATCCAATCAGGATAGGAGCAAAGTACACTACGCTATAGAGTTAAACCATACACTATAATATATTATGAATGAACTAAACTCGTGCAGTAAAGGTCGAAAAAATGGTTTTTGGAAACCAAATTTGATCTGATTTCATCCAAAGTTATTCTAGCAAATTCAAATTTTACGGATGAGTCTCCTATAACATTCTAGTATAGGTGTGTAAGAAAAAACCTGAGTATCACAATAAATCCATCATAAAAACTAAAGTACCACAAATATAATTCCCTAAAACCATTATAGGTCAATTATCCACCAAATTTAAATGTAAAGGCAAGAAAACACTATATCATAGTAAATGAACATAAATAGAAGAGATATAAACATATACAAAATGGAAATGCAAGAAATCAAGATTTAGCACTCTTTGCAAAATGTACTTGCCTAGGATTTGGCTTTCCAAGCCTATCTTCTACTCCACCACTAAGGGGGATTAAGAAATTACACACAATATCTCAAGAACTAGCTTATAGGGTTAGGATTCATGCTCGAGGGAAGAGAAATGGAGAGTGAATGGAAAAGATGATGAAAAGAAAATAAAATTGTTTTTATATAGAGGGGGAGAGCGGAGAGCCCATGGATGACCTCCATCTCATGCATCAATTCATAGCACATGATTGATCATAGTAATTCGATGAAAGAACAAGAAACTAGTAGACAATAGAATCGGTCCATAGACTGATCATAGTCGTTCAATATGATCATATACAAAATAAAAATATATTTGACAATGTTCATTCGGATTTTAGATTATTCCAGAGGAGAATTAAAAATATTTTAATATAGTATACCAGTACAAGGAATTGAAGAACATGATGACTTCGAATATCTATATGAATATTTCAATCTTGAAATATATATGACAACAATATAAATTAATGTTAAGCACGAGCAAAATCTGAGTTGCCGTGAATCAAAATAGATAAGAACAATCTCCGGTTAATAAATATAAGTTGACTTTTAGGCTACATTAGAGGGGTATTTTTTGGTCATATTAAACATATATTTGATGGACTTATCTGTAAGGAATGCCACTATAATTTAAACTTCTATGGGTTACGGTTGGTGCATGCATGCATATCATTGCTATACTATATTAAAATATATGTTATCAAAATATCATGCATGCATATCATTGCTATATGTTGTTGTTAAAACTTTTATGAATTAATGTTTGATCCATTTAAAACATAAATAAAATATATCCCAAGAACATATGTATATAAATTTGTTTCCCGGGACATAAGAAAATTTTCTAAGAAAATGTTAAATTTTGTTGAAGCTAGCAATGATGTGTTTCTCGTAATATATAATATATTTGGGTTTAGATCATAGTTTAAACTTCATATCAAAAGAAGAAATGTATAATATATGAACATGATTGGATTGTTCAATTTAATTTTTCGATCTTTGATCTTTTTCGATGGTAGCATGAAACTCAAAATCATTGTCCGTGGTGGCATGAAACTCCTCGAACAATGCTGGTGGCATGAAACTAAAGATCGAAAAAAGAAAAAGGCTGTAGCCGAATGAATCATCTACTACTTCCCTCAATAACAATATATATGAGAAGGTAATATGTTTGAGGTTGTTATAGATAGGAATAAGAGTATCCACATTTGATCTTATCTATAAATCATAATATATTTTTTTTAGAAGGAATATTATTAATTTTTGCGGGTACTAAAAAATTCTGACCGGTAGAAATTATTTTCTTTTTTGTTCGTTTTTTCTTTGAAATCCGATCCAAACACAGACTCGGTTCCGTACAGCACGGTACCTCCATTATTTATAATATAAATACTTTTTAATAAATTCACAAACTCTATTTCCCCTTGAATACTTTTTAATAAATTCACAAACTCAATTTCCCCTTTCACGAGGGGTCGACTTCTCCCCCAAATCGAACTCCCTCCTCTGGAAAACTAGGGTTACGGTTTCTTCTCTCTCCTCTCCGACTAGGGCTAGGGTTTCCGATTTCCCGGGTCGAAGTCCCGATGGCGATGCCGGAGAGGAAGACGATCGATCTGGAGCAGGGGTGGGAGTTCATGCAGAAGGGGATCACCAAGCTGAAGAACATACTCGAGGGCCTCCCGGAGCCCCAGTTCAGCTCCGAGGACTACATGATGCTATACACGTACGTACAATCCCCCCCCCCCCCCCCCCCCCCCCCCCCTCTCTCTCTCTCTCTATCTCCTTTTTTGTTAGGAATCTAGGGTTAGGATTTGGTGCTGATTGCTGGCTTCTTCTTCTTCTTTTTGGATCAGGACGATCTACAACATGTGCACGCAGAAGCCGCCGCACGATTACTCGCAGCAGTTGTACGACAAGTACCGGGAGTCATTCGAGGAGTACATCACCGCGACGGTGAGTTCGATGGGTTCCACTCCGTTCATGGATTTAGAGAAGTTCTTTCTTTGTCCACATCTTAGAAATTTATCAAAGTTAAAGTTTTGATGTTTCATTGTAGAGTATTGTGCGCTTGTCTCTATTTGTTGATGGATGACAAATGTATTGTATGATTGTGGAATTTTCCGGTAACTTCTGATATGTAGAGAGAATTGCAGTAGTAGAATTTTGGTTTCGACGTTCCTTGTGGGATATTTTGCACATCAGACGACAAATTACACGACTTTTCGGGGCCGCTCCCCCTTAACTGGATTTCTTCTGTTTGACGATTGATGAATCACCTGCTCAATGGAGCAGGTCATACTAGGAAACTTCTTCTTGATTAATGAATTTAGGGGGCATATTAAGAATCTCCTTCTTCTTCATTGATGAATGTAGGTGCGTATGTGAATCTTTTTGCCATGCCAAAATTGCAATCGGTTTTGATCAGTTTCAACTGAAGGTTTAATTAGTAATTAAATGTAAGTAGCTTTACAAACAAAAAACTCCTTAAGAATTACAACTTTACACTAATTATTGCCTTTACTATATATATATATATATATATATATATATATATATATATATATAAAGGCTATTTCCTTGACTCAAAATGCGGGTTCGAGTTGTGAAAATAACCTTTCCATATATTGGGGAAAGGCTGCATGCACAGTGACCCTCTCACTACCATGCATTAGCGGGAGCCTCCTGACTCTAGGATGCCCTTTATTATTTGCCTTTACTTGCTTTTTGGAGTTACACTTATGGCATGTATTTAAGATATTAAGATCCGTTTTCTATATCTGCCGAGGTTCTTCCATACAAGATGATAACCGTTAGCATCTTGTTGTGTTTTGCGGTCTCAGTGTCAAAATTGTTTGGTTCCTTCGACAAGATTTCTCTGTCGATTACAGATATTTGTAAATTTTTTTTCTTCATTTCTAGATATTTTGGTTATTTCATGCTATATGGGAAACATTAGCATCTTATAGTGATTATCACGGTTCAAATGCCAAACTGTTATGGTGCTTCGACAATATTTTTTCTGTTAATTTGAGCACTTAGTTAATTTGTTTTATCATTCTGGGATTGCCATTCCTTACTCTATGGCATAATGTGTTATAGAGATGAATGCAAGTTTCCTATAGTAAGTATCATCACCTCTTCGTCTAGACTATTTATAGTATGGGAAATTTGGAGGGTACTCCTTAGTTGCATGAGCTTAAGCTGCAATAAAAATGTTCATCTACCTACGTGCCAACTAGCTATCTAGGTTTTATGACACGACCTTATCATGCTCATAGCTACCTTGGTTAGGTATTTGACACCCAACATAGAGAATTGATGAGGTCGACAACTGGTTATAGAACTTTGTCAAATCTTACATGGAGCTTTCTTATGTTCCATAGCCGACACCATTATGATGGAAGAGGGCATGGATGATGATGGTGATGAGTAAATTTTTTATCATCATTTCTTGATTGTGTCATCTTATAGTCGCTACACCTATTTACAGTTCTTTTTGGTTTGCCCTTTTGCTCTCTTATTCTATTTTCCTTCTCTAATTGCTAGAACAAAAAGAGAATATTGTGCCCAAAACACTTTAGTGAATAAATGGTATTCTTTGATCTGGATTGCCCTTAAAAGGGGTTCACGTGGGTTGCACTTGCAAAAGTGCAAGGTTGAAAAAATCGGGTTTGGTTTTGGAGCCTTACTATGAGTATAGTTTTAGCAGTTTCGGGAGGTTTCGGTGGTTGGTTTCTGCAATTTTGGTTTCAGTTATTCGGTCAGCTGATACTTAAAATCTTGCAAAAATGTTTGATCATTTTCCTAAAACCTGACAATGATAATTTTGTGATTACTTGACCACACAATGTTGATGCTTTTGATTGGTATTTAGCCATTTTCGATTGATAAGAAAACCAAAACCATCCATTAGTTTGTCTATTGATCTGCGAGGATGATACTGCAGGTACCTAATAGGATTGCTGGGTGCAAAAATGTGATATTTGTATAATATGTTTTTGTGTATATATGCTACTTTTATTTCTATGTTGTCAAATCGCAATACTTAACATGTAGCAGTTTGCTTGATTATTGCATCATTTATTGTAAGATATCGTGTATCTTAAGATACCTTATCTCATTAGCAAAGATGGAAAATTCATACACCACAGCATATAAGGATAAATTGAACACACTATGGAACAGTTAAGAGGATCATTAAGCATCTAAGTGGCGATCGTTATAAAGTCACAAACTAAAAGAGAAACTAAAACAACAGAAGTTAGTGAACCATCATAAGTTTTTAATTTCCATAATTTATCCATCCAACATCTTAACATACATACCTAGAAGAAGCGGTCAGTGAATTACCCAAAAGAAAAGAAAAGAAAAAGCACCCGAAAGAAAATAAAAAAAACAAAAAAAACAAAGGAGAAGAAGAAAGCTCAGTAAATAGACAAAGAAAATGTACAAACATTGAAAAACCAGTATCGTATTGGTGTATTGTATCGGACATATCGCATTTGATGATACAAGAACATACCTTGCTTCCCCCCCATCCCATACACCTATACCATCCGTAATGAAACCCTTTGTATCATATTGTGCGATAGTTATCATGTATCATACGAGATTAACAGCATAGTTCATTGTATGATACATATATTTTTATGCTGTCTGCTTTACAGGATCATCAACAATATATAACAGTTCACTTTTTGACAAGAACTGTTTTTCTATATTTACATGTACCACTGTTACAAACATCTATTTCTTCCTTAATCAGGTACTGCCATCACTGAGAGAAAAACACGATGAGTTTATGCTGAGGGAACTTGTTAAAAGATGGTCAAATCATAAGGTTATGGTCAGGTGGCTTTCACGGTTTTTCCATTATCTGGATCGCTACTTCATTGCACGCAGGTCATTGCCTCCTCTCAATGAAGTTGGTCTCACTTGCTTCCGAGAACTGGTAAATAGATTCAATTTTACATCTTCTAAACCTTAAAGAAGATTTATTTATATTTACTAGTAAGTTTTAGAGCGCAGTTAATATAAAAGTTCTACAGAAACTGACCTTGTACTTTGAACACTGTTGATACCTTCTCCTTTTGATATCAGGTCTATCAGGAGATTAAGGTTAAAGTGAGAGATGCTGTGATCTCTTTGGTAGGTGATGAATGTTCTTTACCATTTCTTTTAAAGTTATCCATCAGGTTGTTAACTTTACTTTGGGAAGCAGATTGACCAGGAACGCGAGGGGGAACAAATCGACAGAGCATTATTAAAGAATGTATTAGACATATTTGTTGAAATTGGTTTGGGAAATATGGAGTGCTATGAAAATGATTTTGAAGCAGACATGCTTACTGATACTGCGGCTTACTATTCACGGAAAGCTTCAAACTGGATTCTGGAGGATTCATGTCCAGATTACATGTTAAAGGTATTTTCTTAGCTTGTTAGAAAGTGTTCTCTCCTCAATGAGGATGATACTTGATGCTTTTGTGGCTTTCTTTAGGCTGAGGAATGCTTGAAGCGTGAGAAGGATAGAGTTTCCCACTATCTGCATATTAGCAGTGAACCAAAGTTGTTAGAGGTTTGTTAACTGTCATGCTTCCCTTTATATTGGCATTCATGTTTGGTTTTCAGCCTTCAGAAAAGTTTACTCTGTTAATTTATAGTCATTTTGATCACTTTTGTCATTTGAAGTTCTAAAAGGTAATCTATTTTATTTTACGTTTACTTTGTTGAATAGAAAGTGCAACATGAGTTACTCTCAGTATATGCAAGTCAGCTTCTTGAAAAGGAACATTCTGGGTGCCATGCATTGCTTCGTGATGACAAGGTTTGATTTGAGTTTTCTTACGATTTTTTTTCTTGAAGACAAGCTGAGGTTTTCTTTCCCTTTGTAATGGATTTGACCCTTTATTCTTTCACTTGCATTTAGGTGGATGATCTATCCAGGATGTATCGGCTTTTTAGTAGAATACTGAAAGGATTGGATCCTGTATCTTTGATATTTAAGCAGGTCAGTTTGCCTTGATATTGATTTCACAAATCATGAAACATGGAGTTCTTTTATCATCTTTATGGATTTTGGAGATTCTTATGCAGCATGTGACAGCTGAGGGTACAACCTTGGTCAAACAAGCAGAAGATGCTGCAAGCAATAAGAAGGTGGGACGTTTGCTATTGAACTTAATTTTCCATTTCTTAAATGATTGTGCTACAAATTAATTCATTATGTCATTAGAAAGTTGTATCTATATTGCCTGCACTTATGTATTTTTTAGATCAATAATGTTGGGTGCAATTATTAGGATTGAGCTTACCAATTTTTTTAGATTCTGTGAAGCAATACTGATCCTATGAGTACATTTATAGCATTATAATCTATCTTTTAAGTTTTAGCAGTTTATAAGGTAAATGGACGCTCTTTGATGTTTACTTATTTGTCAAGGATAATGTTTGGTATGTTTTGATGTAGTAGAAATAGAGATATTACCTGTAATATTTAGGATTATCATGCGATTTGCTTCTTCAGAATTTGACATAATTCTGTTGTGAATCAGATGACTATGTAACTTTAGCTTGTTCATATCAAAGGTAGTCAATGACGCAAGGCACACTCAATGCACAAAGGGTCCTTATCCCCCGAGGTGCAAGGCGCACCTAAGGTGCGCGGGAGCGAAATGAGACGCAAAAATAATAAAAATATACATAAATAAATAAATTAGTAAAATAAGAAATGAAACCAAATAACATATTAAAACCAACAAAAACATGTTAAAAATAACAAAGTGGCAGTCGACATAACTAAGAAGAATGTGTTCTCTAGCAAGAAGTAACAAAATGAAGGGAACACAAATTGTAAAATAAAAGTAGAACCAATAGAACAATCGTTTATCTTCATCAAACTCCATCAAATCATCGGCACCATCATCACTGCCGATACTCCCATCACTATTATTTTCTGACATTGAGCCCAAATAAAGAGCAAATATAGAAGGAGCACCTTACTTGTTGCGCTTCTGGAGAAAGGCGCCTGGACTAGTGAGGTGCAAGGCGCAGATGGTGCACCTGCTGCAAGGCGTGCCTTGGGAGTGCCTTTGACTACACTGGTTCATATGCATTCACATTTTTAATGGTAAAACACATCATATGTGGTCATGGCCCTTCATATATTTTCTGCATTCTCATGCAGTTGTAGGCAATGATGGAAATAATTATTATCTCCAACCTTTTTGACGGGTCTACCTTGGGCATGACACTGTGTCAAGTAAGAGACTGTACTAAGTTTACAACCAATTGACTGTGAAGACAGCTTTAAGTATGAATAGCTTGCTATAAAACCTCTTCGGACAGTTGGCAGTAGGTAGATGTAAATCTTGTCTTGCAGTTAAACTCATGCAACCAAATAACAATTGCCAAGTATCCCCAATTGTTAGTCTAAGAAAAGGTCTAAGGAAGAGCCAGAAGTCAAACATGATCGATTGATCGATAGCTTTCCTATTGGCAGCTTCTAAAAATCTTTTTGCTACTCAGCTATTGGCGAGCAACACTTTTTTACTTTCTCTTTACCTGACCATGTTCTTCTTTGGTGCTTTTATTTACGTTGTGTTCAAGTTGGAGAACATGAGGAGATTTTTTATGTTTTTTTGTTTGACGTGGCTCCCTTATTTTCTTAGAGCCCCTGAAATTATAAATATCACTAGTTCCGAGAAAATGTTCTCGGGCTGCCATGGTTAAAGTTAACCCCTGGTTACTGCTTCTAACCACTGGCTTGTAAAAGGTCTAAAGTCTCTCTCTCTCTCTCTACCCCTACTCTCATACTTTGGAGGATCTCTAAGAGTACAAGACCTTGTTTATATTCTGTAAGATATAAGCTACTTTAGTTTTAAGAATCATTTTTATTGGTTTAATCACTGCTTCATTTCATCATCACCAGTTACCCTGTTATATAGGCATTCCCCATTCAGAAAGATACCTTCCTCTTTTCTGTTGTGGGCGTCCATCTAAGCCCTTGACACATGAACAACCTACAACCTGTCATTTGTGCAGGAAAATAAATCACCATGTGTTTTTTGTTTGACTTGGCTACCTTATTTTCTTAGAGCCCCTGAAATTATAAATATCACTACTTCCAAGGAAATTTTCGCTTCTGAAGTCTGCCAAGGTAAAAATTAACCACTGGTTACTGCCTCTAACCAGAGGCTAGTAAAGGTCTAAATGCTCAACTCTCTCTCTACCCCTACCCCTACCTTTGTCTTTATAATCTGGAGGATCGCTAAGAGTACAAGACCTTTTTTGTATTCTGTAAGATTTAAGTTACTTGTATTTTAAGAGTCCTCTTTTATTGGTTTAATCATGCTTCATCCCATCATCACCAGTTGCCCTGTTATATAGGAATTCCTGAAAGATACTTTCCTTTTTTCTGTTGCGAGCATCCACCTAAGCCCACGAAGCATGAAAAACTAGTCAGTTGTCCAGGAAAAATTCCCTCTGGACACCCCCATTGAGGTGTCGTGAGTTGACAGGTCTTCTACTAAGACAAGTAGCGAACTTGCAGACAAGTAGCGAACTTGCCATCTCAGTTACCTCAATAGTTGTGTAATTTGGAAATATCACAGTGAAGGAAAGTCGTGAGTTCTGACGTCCCTATATAATGCAAGTGATGACAAGTAGAAGTATTAGTTCTTTGCCCCATAATGTGCTGGATTCTGCATCCTTAATGCAGATTCTTCATTGTCCAGATGCTGCTATTGCCTAATCGAGTAATCTCCATATACTATTGATGCCTTCTCCGTTAGAAGGAAAAATTTAGCTGCCTAGTACTCAATTGTCCTGTTATTTGTTCCTAATCTACTTACAACATAGTGGCCAGTTTGGCATCTTGTATTTGTATTCACGAAGAATATGTGCATCATGTAGTGCTAAGAGTTCATTTTTCTTCTTTATAACATCTGTTTGTCTTGCTTCCATAGTTCACAATTGTATTATTTGTGGAAGTTCTTTCTTAGTTATTTTAATTTTTATGTTAGCTAATCTATGAAGTTATTGGTTTTGTATATTGGCAATTTGGCTTCCACTTCCACTTTGCACCAAATTCAAGAAGAACTTTGTGAATCATGTAGCCACATGAGTTGACTTCATCATAGCATTGGTTTTTGTAATTTAAAAGTTTATAATTAAATAGTCTCAGAAAGATCATGCTAAGTCTATTATATTTTGTCCTTTTTGCAGGCAGAGAAACGGGATGTGGTTGGCTTGCAAGAGCAGGTGAGTTGCATACTTGCTTATTGAACTTTTGAACTTCTTAGATTGTTGGATCTCCATTTAACATATGATGGGTTTTCTGATCTCAGGTTTTTGTTAGAAAAGTTATTGAGCTGCATGATAAGTACCTGGCTTATGTGAATGACTGCTTCCAGAACCACTCATTGTTTCATAAGGTCTTTGTCTGAGAAGGTTTTCAATTGAGTTCTGTAGTCCGTTCACGTTTCACTCTTATAAGTTACGCTTGCCTATCTGCAGGCACTTAAAGAGGCTTTTGAGGCATTTTGCAACAAAGGTGTAGCAGGCAGCTCTAGTGCTGAGTTGCTTGCTACTTTCTGTGATAATATTCTAAAGAAGGGAGGAAGTGAGAAACTTAGTGATGAAGCTATCGAGGATACACTCGAAAAGGTTAGTTGCATAATTGGCGGCTTAGATTTTTCTCTCTTCTCTTCGAAAACTTTCCTCAATTGTTTTCTTCTTTCATCCAAGAAGAATCCTTAAAGGTTTCTTCCATGTTTCACGAGTTTTAAAATTTTAACCACCTTAACAAGCTAACTTGATTTACAGTTGTTGGGACTCCTGGCAATGTATAGATTTTTTTTCTTTTCTTTGAAAACTTTCCTCAATTTTTTTTGTGCTTCATCCAAGCATCCTTAAAGGTTTCTTCCATGTTTCACGAGTTTTAAATTTTTAATTACCTTAACAAGCTAACTTGATTTACAGTTGTTGGGACTCCTGGCAATGTATAGATTTTTTTTCTTTTCTTTGAAAACTTTCCTCAATTTTTTTGTGTTTCATCCAAGAAGAATCCTTAAAGGTTTCTTCCATATTTCAGGAGTTCTAAAATTTTAACTACCTTAACAAGCTAACTTGATTTACACTTGTTGGAACTCCTGGCAATGTATAGATATAAGTTGTAAGATAAAGGGCATCCGTGCCACGAGTGAGTTATAAGATCATTTAAATAAAAGGGTTAGACAAGAATATTTCTTAACTATTAGAGTTGGAAGCGAATTTGTAGTTGGGTGCCACAGTTACCTGAACATGTGTTCACATAAAAGATTCAAGGTGTTCAGATGAATTCAAGGAGTAGATCCATGCACAATTGATGTTTTATGCCTTTCAGTGAGTTATCTCAACAACTAGCCACTCCGTAGAATATTAAATATGGTTAGAAGCCATAGTTTGCAGTATCGACCATACGATACGATACGATACGATACGGTCAATACCGATACGGTTTAGCATGCCCCATCTAGTACCGACCGCTACGGATACCGGCATAGGGGTCTCTTTCCCAGTCAATTTGGCAGATGGAATTGAAAGAAAAAGAACAATCAACAGGGGTGTAAACAGATAGTAAGGTTGTAAAAGCATGTAAATGATGATAACTTATTTATCATAGGTAAACCAATCGGCAAGGTTGACTACTATTTCATTCAATTGCAAAACTACTGAGAAACAACCCAAAAATACTTAAAATCATGCCTGAATGTATAAAATATTTTTTTTTCCTAAGTTGATAATAATATATTAATTATTATCTGCTTCCGATACCAAAAAATTCGAAAATCCGAACTGAAACTGCCGATCCCGATACTCAAAGGACCCATTTCGATGCCGATACCGCGAACCTTGGAACTAGAAACATTGGTTGATGATATCTAGATTTGACATATTCTGCATTGGAGTTCCAACAATATGATAACTAGTAATATCATCATAATTTGATGATTTGAGATATTGTTAGGAGTGTCATGCAAGTGTATTGGAAGTATCCAAGGGTGCTGTATATCAAGAAGTTAGAGTTTACTATGCAGGTGGACTCTTTCATTTCAGAAGTAGTGTATTGTTGTGTTTAATAAAGTCAAATTTGCAAGTTTCATCACTCATCAGAGGTTTTAGCCCTTCTGTTGCATCTGGCTTAATGGGCTTTTCAGTACTTTGCAGGTTGTCAAATTGCTTGCATATATTAGTGATAAAGATCTTTTTGCTGAGTTCTACAGGTATTGTTTTTTTCTTTTTAACTGCTCATTTATGCCATCATTATTTATGAATGCCGACACTTATTACGTACACTGTGTTCCTGCTTTCTACGATCAATTGATATACAGGAAGAAACTTGCACGAAGACTGCTGTTTGACAAAAGTGCTAATGATGACCATGAGAGGAGTATCTTGACGAAGTTGAAGCAGCAGTGTGGAGGGCAGTTCACTTCAAAAATGGAGGGCATGGTCCGTATCTATGAATATGTGATTAAAGGTGTCTATGCCATGTTTGCACCTTCTAACCATTCTCTTTTCAGGTCACTGATCTAACGCTTGCAAGGGAAAATCAATCAGGATTTGAGGAGTATCTGAACAATAACGCACAGGCGAATCCTGGAATCGACCTTACAGTTACTGTCCTCACTACAGGATTCTGGCCAAGCTATAAATCGTTTGATCTCAACCTTCCTGCTGAGATGGTGGGTTCTTCTTGACCTTTTTGAACATTTGGTGTCTCACTCACAATGGTTACTAATTCTTGATTGTCGTACCATCTTGTCGATATGTCAACTGGTTTTGGAAATTGTCTTTCATCTTCACAGAAAGTGGTTTTGATAACATTTCTAAGCCGCATTAGGAGAGCAAAGCATGAATTATTATTCTTTATTTCGTAATAATATAGGTATTAAATATTGTGAATCTGTGAACCAGGTTAAATGTGTAGAGGTGTTCAGAGAGTTTTATCAGACGAAAACTAAACACAGGAAGCTAACATGGATATATTCGTTGGGTACCTGTAACATCAATGGCAAGTTTGATGCCAAAACCATCGAGCTGATTGTGACAACTTATCAGGTCTCTCACAAGCTCTTATTGTTTTCTGTTACTAGATTATATATATGGAATGTGGCACATAATCTTTTTTCTTTTTGTTACAGGCCTCAGCATTGCTTCTATTCAACTCATCTGACAAATTGAGTTACTCTGAAATTATGACACAATTAAACTTAACAGATGATGATGTGATAAGATTGCTTCACTCACTCTCATGTGCAAAGTACAAAATTCTTAATAAGGAGCCAAACAACAAAAGTATCACTCCAAATGATCACTTTGAGTTCAATTCAAAGTTCACCGATAAAATGAGAAGGATTAAGGTATGACACTCCCGCCTCTCAGTCTCGTATATAGTAATGATGTTATGGATAGGATTTGACCTGAATTCAAGTGCAAATCATGTCTTGCACATCAAGTTGAAATGTCTTCTATGATGATCTACTTTATTTGAACATCTAGTAGCCATAAACCAGATTGATTCAGATTTCCAGATTTCTCAAAAAAAAAATATTGATTGGATATAAGTCCTTCAGCTAATGTGTGTTCTATTTTGACTCGGTCCTCTGCATACGATGATTTGCTTAGAAGTTCCTTAAATTACCTAGAACTTTTGGTCTTCGTAAGGTAAAAGCTAACCCTTATGAAGCATGGTAGTCCACTTAACACCGCATACTTTCACAAATTATTTTTGGTTTGATTTTAATTTTGGGAACTTTCTAGGCATTTGCCCAGATGCTCCCAACCCATTTATTTTGACCCACCAACTCGACCTTGTAACCCGGATATAAGTGAACAACCCCTAACTGTTTGTTAGTGGTGAGACAAAGACGTTGGACTTTGGTGGATGGATTTGACCATTTGATGATGTTGGAATTCTTGATATTGCCAACTTGTGTCTTGATGGACCTGATCTGTAATTGTATTGTTCATTTATGATTGTGATGACAGTAAAGAACAAGTGGAGGGTGTTGGTGTTGCTACTTAGTTATGAGGCTTATGGCCGTGTGTTCTGCACGTTTGTACTTCTGTTTGATGTTGAGACCCTTGTTAGCAATAACCCGAATAAAACGCGTATTATACGCCAATTTTTCCGTATCTTACATAAACGTATAATACTTACGTACTTTTGAAAATTTTGGATTTGTACGCAAATTTTAAGCCTGTGGCGTTTTAAACGCGTACCGTACGAATTTTTAAAAAGTTTGGCCAAAAAAATGTGACCAAGAAACCTAACAGTCTCGACTTTCTTGACTCCTGCTATTAGATATTAAGACTGGCACAATTATAAAAAGAGAAATTTTGAGTTGCACCCCATAATATTTAACCATATTCAAGATGCACCCTACTGTTTTACCATAATGTACAATACCCCCCACTTTCGTCAAAAACTAACGGTCAACTCTGTTGACCATTAATTTTTGACCGAAATACCCCTAGCAAATCACCATTATTACCAGTTCTCCCTCGTCAGCTTGAAAAAATGGAAGGGACATTTTGGTCAAAAATTAACAGTCAACGGAGTAGACCGTTAGTTTTTGACGGAAGTGGGGGGTATTGTACATTATGATAAAACAGTGGGGTGCACCTTGAATATGGTTAAATATTGTGGGGTGCAACTCAAAATTTCTCTTATAAAAAATTATCAGAAAAAAGAAGAAAAAGTCTCACAGTAACCAAAAAAGAAACCCAAGATTCTTTGCACATGTTGCTTGCAACAATCAAAGAAAAACCTTTCGGTTTTCTATCATCCAACATCTTCTTATTCTCACACTGAACCCTTGTTTATGAAGGAGTAGAGGTGGGTGGGCCCTATATATATGCCGAGATTTTAGTGCCGAATTGGTTCATATGAAACGTACTAAACACGAATTAAATCTAATCCAAATGTTTTTCGTTAGACGAATTTTTGACCGAATTTTTGACCGTATTTTACTTATATTGTGCCGATTTATACTCGTACTTTTGTCGTTCCGAATTTTTTCCGTTTGCCGAGTTGCTAGCAAGGGTTGAGACTAATTATGAGTTATGATGATACCATGAGAAGTTGGAACTTTTTTGAGACTATATATATATATATATATATATATATATATATATATATATATATATATATGTGTTGTCACCATGTACATACTGTAGTGGGTACTTGAACCTGTGCTTCATCGGTTAATCCCAGCCATTGGATGATTGGAACCAGAGATGGAGAAGTGTTTTTTTTTCCCGTTCTTTTGTAATTTACCATGTGGCACTGAATTTGATGTGGTTCAACTAATGCATGCCAAGTTACATCATATTCCTCCAGCGTTTCATCCCACCCAACATGTCCTCGCCACCAGTCATTTCCTCAACACCTTCATGTGTGCCTATTCCCGTTCCTCCTCCTCCTTCCACTTCCTTCCTTACCTCTCTTGTCCTGACAAATATGGATTTCTTCAACTTGGTATTTCTCACTGTTGTTGGACGAATATGGACACAAAAACAGACAAGGTTATGATTTGGATGTGGAATACATTTTAAAATAGATAGATAAGTAGTCACCTATGTTGTTCAAACAGATACGAGTTCAGACAATAAGGATACTGACACCATTTTGCAGCAAATGTGCAACAAAGCAGTCATTTTTGTTGTGTTCATACATGCAAAACAATTTTAGATGTTATTTGTTTTTGTTGTTGTAGGCTATCTATGGATGATATAGATCATTTCTACGGTGAGTTGATTTGTGTTTAGTGTTTAGATGCTCTGTAGTTTCCTATGGATATGATTTAAGCTAAAATCCTACCAATAGCTTTCAAAATTTATGATGTATGTATGTCTGTGTTGTTGATGTACATAAAATAGTTAATCAATTCTCCCTTTTCTTTGTATTCACTGCTCTGATATGGCCTGGACAAATTGCAGATACCACTTCCACCTGTTGACGAGAAGAAGAAGGTAATTGAAGATGTCGACAAAGATAGAAGATACGCAATCGATGCATCAATAGTTCGAATTATGAAAAGTCGGAAAGTCTTGGGCCATCAGCAGCTAGTGATGGAATGCGTTGAGCAGCTTGGTCGGATGTTCAAGGTATTAAGATGATTTTCCACCTAGTTATACTTGAAATTCTGTAAGTAGCTGTAGAAATATCTGTATAAAATTAACATGATTAGATGTGACAGATAAGGGGATTTTTTTTTTTCCTTTTCAATGGCTTGCTTATTGTAATATTAAATTTGTCTGTGCAGCCTGACTTTAAAGCAATCAAGAAGAGGATAGAAGACCTCATCACCAGAGATTATTTGGAGAGGGACAAGGACAATCCCAATGTATTTAGATACTTAGCTTGATGGGTGAGAAGGTTTTTTCCAAAGCCTTTCTCTGGGAAGCTGCCGACAGTAATGCAGTAGGGTCTTTACATCAGTGTCTTGGAGTTTACTGCAAAGAATGGCAAAGGCTCTTTTGCTGGCTTTGAGAAGGAGCATAAACAATCATCAGGTCCTGGATATTCTTGTGCATTATAACGAGTCCAGGTTAGGGTAAATGCCTAAAATCTCCCTACTTTAAGAGGCTATATATTTTGAAACATGGAAGTGTTTGAGAGCAGTTTGCTGATGCTGCATCTTAATCTTTATCTGGCATGTTTCCTCGCATAATTGGTCGACTGACTTATTTTATTTGATTTTTTATATGGTATCTTCTTCCAGTGAGATGAAACTTTTAACTTTTATATATATACTTGAACCTGCCCCATTGATATGTACTCAGTTCCAAATTGTATCCATCTAGCTTCTGTTTTTCCGTTCATTTTCCTGTTCAAGTCTGTTATATGAGTTGCCTTCACGACATGTTGTCTTGGTAAATATTACTTTTGATTGTGAAAGAGTAGCAGAACGAGAGAAATATCTGTTGGACACTCTCCTGCTGCAAAAAGTTCAGTACCACTTTGCATGCTGAGTTTGCTCGCAGCTGATTACTTTTATTTTCGAAGGACGTGGTCTCTTCTTGGTTTGTGTTGACTCCCAGTTTGGATTGCAAAGGTTCACTTCTAGATCCAAATTATCAAGGCACTGAATAGTTTGCAAGTTGAGTTTTGATTTCAGCTGCGTACAGTTGGTTATTATCATGCAAGCACTTTTGATGGGTCTAATCACCAATTCGCCTGCATGAAGCACTACTGTTCTGTCTTTTGCTTTAATGAATCAGATGTGCTTTTGTTTTGTATAGCAACGTCACATTTTCATAACGTCTTGCAGCCTCATATTCAAATATTGAAATTATCATTTAAAACGTAGCATATTTTGCATTTTGACACATGCATGTTTCTTTTTTTGTTTTTGTTTTGATACACATTCATTTAAAATGAAACCAAACCCATCAAAGAGGATACATGATCCTCACCTTCTCTGTTAGTCTAATGCCATACCTTGTAGGACCATAAGGCAACTCTAGAAAGGAGGAGGAGGAGGAGGAGGAGGAAGGGGGGGGGGGGGGGGGGGGGGGGGGGGGGGGGGGGAGGTTGAATAGAGTGCAGCAGAATATATATATATATATATATATATATATATATATATATATATTCAGTTAAAAATTAAAGTAAGGTAAAGGCAGTTAACTAGAAATAATATACGACAAGTACAGTTAAAAATTAAAGTAAGGTAAAGGCAGTTAACAACTAGAAATAATATATGACAAGTAAAGAGAATGAAAGAGCAATACGCTGACACCAAGATTTTATATTGGTCTCCCTTTGAGAGGGCTAATCCAGTCCTGAGAACTCTTGTTCGGTATTAATTCACTATTGAAATAGCAGTTACACATGTTTTGATTTGAAGGACACGTCGACTTCTTACAACTTTGTGTTTTTATCCGAAGTAAACGAAACTTCAACATTGGAGTAAAAATAGCTTTGAATAGCCAAGTTTGTATAATTCGAACACTTCTAATCAAAACCGTACTCGCACTTAGAAGAATATGAGTTGACTTGTGAATTGAAGATTGAAAGACTCTTGAAGAATAGAGAAGATGAATAAGATTAATGAGTGAGAAGAAATGAGAAACTCTTCTCTATTTATAGGTTTTTCTGGGACAGAGTTCGGGCAGAACTCGGATACCCTAACGTTCAGAACTTTAAACGTGGAGCCATGAGATATGGCTATGCGTTCTAATTAGGAGTTGGTTTTGGGGACCTAGGTCGGTGCAAGTTCGGGACGAACTCGGACCGAGTTCGGTTGACCTAATTCCAGAATGTTTTGTAGATGTGGCTTGGGGTTTTGAGTGAGGATTTAGTAGACTAGGTTCAGGATTAGGTAGGCTTATATTGAGTGGACTGGCAAAGTGCGATCCGACTCACATATGTCCTAGACTCAAGAAATCAAAAATATGTAATAAACGCGAAAATAAACCAAGATGATATCTTGTGACGTATCAGCTTCCTGTTGATGCAGTCTTCTTGTTGCCTTGCAATTTTCATGTATCGACTCGTAGTTTAGGTAAATTATAGAAATCAGGTTGACTGTGATCAGATGGGCCAACATATCTGTCAGCTGTCACTTCCCTTGGCAGTTCCTTTTGACTCCTCAAAATTCTTTGCTGTTTATGGATGCAAAAATGCTAAGTTTACAATCAAATGTGGTTGTAAACTTTTACAATCACCATGTGACGGTTGTCAATTGGTCCCCATCTTTCCTCCTATCCCACATGGGGAGAGGGGACCAATTGAAAACTGCCACGTGGCGGTTGTAAAGGATTACATCCCCATTTGGTTGTAATCATAACATTACTTCTTATGGATGTGGCCAAAACCTGCAAAAGTATATGTAACTTGATGTTTTTAAGCTGAACATGTGGAGTATTTTGTATGAAGCGGATCTGCTGTCCCAGATATTCTGTGTCAATTGTGTCATCAATATTGTGTGATTCATGATTTATCTTTTATTTAAAAAATAAAATAATTATGGATACCATGAACAATACGACTGGTGACAAAATTGACAGAATATTTGGGACAACAAATCCGCTCCCTAGTTGCATTGCCTGGCAGAAACTTCATCAGTGATCTAATATGTCACACATTTTAAGTAGCTAACATCTTAAGCGTTGCCTTGAACAAACGGATGGATGATTAGGTGGTTAGGAAAACAGTATGAAAGTGTGTACTCCATTTCTGGAACATGATCCAAACAATTGCTTCATCACAGTTTCATATCGAGTCAGCTTGTAGAAAACATGATCCAAACAATTGCTTCGTCACAGTTTCATAGTGAGTCAGCTTGCAGAAAACATGATCCAAACAATTTATTTTCCTGTATTGTTTCAATAGAAACACCAAGTTACTAACTTTGATAGTACTTTGGACTTCATTGCACCAGATATATGATCAAACACCACAGTCTGGGTTGTCTGGTAACTTTGCTATGCTGCTCTTTCACTGCAGCAGCAACAGTTCTGTCCATATCCCCACTGACCACTGTTCTCTACCAGAATCTTGACCTGCCACTCCACTTAGAAAGCCCTTCCACGTTAGATGGGCACCAATGACTGTCTGTACCTTTCACTTTTACAATAAGTGTCACACTTCAAAGTTATTGATCAATACTAATAGTTTTGCATCAAAGACGCATCTACAGGTCATATATATTCACAGTTGCTAGTAAACAGCAGCTGGTATGGATCTTGGCAAACTCCAGTTTCTCCCTTGCAGTTATAGTGCCTGTGTTGTACACTCCATGCATGTATCTTTGTAAACTGGTGGCTGGTTTTTGCTGACCAGTTCAGGCATGGGGCCGAGCTCGACGTCGTAGCTCGGTGCGTAGAATGTGACCGCCGAGAGCCGGCTTCTGTTCATGTTTGTCACCACCTTGTGTTCTACGTTCTTGTATCGTCCATTGTTCAAGACCTGAACATCCAGAGTTGACCTATGCAAGTTGATGCAGAATTATATCGATGCTGACAAGCTAGAAGTGTAGCTCACCTCAAGTATATCCTCTATTTTGATGATGTTAGGATTTGGTTCATATTAGTAATCATAATAATATTAATAGGATTGAATTAAACAAAGTCCTAGTCCTATCATAGTCAATGAGTTTCTGTATGTCATGCCTATTTAGGATTAGATTTCTATGTATAAACACATGACATGTTATAAAGGGACCTAAGGAAGGTTTCTTGTGAGAGAATAATTGTGTTCAAAAGAAAGTTGTTGGGTGGCGAGAAGAAATAGAAATATTGAAAAAGAGAAATGTTTGGTTTTTTTTAGATCTTGTAGAGTGCTCTCTGGAGATTTTTTTAAGGTTTTCTTTGTGTACTTTCTTGGTTGTTACGAAGTTTTAATGATCTTGTAATTAAAGTTTTGTAAGCTTATTTAGTAGTGTTCTCCCTCTTCCGATGGTTTTACCTGATATGATTCTTTTTCTACTTAATTCTTGTGTGTTTTTGTCTTGAATTTTATAATCTTTATTTTTCTGCATGAGTTGACCATCATGTTTGTCGTATGTGGGTGTCAGTTCGTCCGACACGTATATCTTGGAGAGTAGTTTTCGCTTTTATTCCTAACCGTTGACGAAAGCGTTCTGTATGGACTGGACCAACTCCCTCTCTCATGCATGCATGGCCGTTCATTCGTTAGACATTAATTGATTCACTCAACTCAGAAGTGGCATTGGTGGAGGAGAGAAGTGGTGTAGGAAAAGGGACCGAGAGGATATCTATTGGAGAGGGTTAAGCTAGAGAATCTTCAAAGCACGTCCTCTTCTTGGAGCCATTGTTCATTTTCAAATTGCGCAATATATAGTTGTTCCCTTTGACCAGACCACAGCTAGTGATGCTGCTACGTCATTATTGGCTTCAAGTGGCTTCTTCCAACAATGTGGGGTTTAAATGCCATTTGCAATACCTATATATATTATTTTTTGTTCTCTTCTGTAAGTACTACATCTATCCTCCAATGAAAGTGCAACAAAGCAAGTCAAAGAAGAGGGCACGACGAAAAATGAATTATTAGAGCATTTTGAATGTTCATCATGATCTCGCGTCTATATTTTGAAAAACCCTACTATTTTGCTAGCATATGCGTGCATCCTGTGCACGCACGTGGTGGCCAACGGCAGAGCGACGAGCGGTAGGGGGGAGGATAGGCGTAGGAGGAGGAGGAGGAGGAGGCGATGGCGGCGAAGCAGGAGAAAAAAGGGGGGGGGGGGGGGGGGGGGGGAGAAGAGGGTTGACAGCGGCATCGACATTGTTCTCGGCCATACGCATGCACCGACTGTACATGCGTGCGTGCCAAATAGAATTTTCGTACTTTATATTGCTTAGGATTTCAACAACCTCTGTGGCTCCGAACGTCAAGCAACATTTGAAGAAAAATTTAGGTTGACGAATATCTTGCATTCGATTGAAGAAAATTCGGGTTTGAATCCAGCTCAATGATCAATGTTGGTCGGTAAGGATGTTTTTTTAGAACCGGTCTTTACAGACCGAGAGGAAGACTGCAGTACCTTAGCCCGCACATGGGTTGACGCGAGGGTCCTCCATTGGATGGGTGTGAGATCCACATTAGCAGGGGGCTGGGTCCAATGGAGGGCCGCCAGATCAGCCCTCCAGCTGACGTGCGGTCCCCCCCACCCCTCTCGGTCCAGGAGAAATTTCTTGTTTTTATATGGTTAATCACCCACCCATGTAGTGTACTGTGTTATACAAGGATGGAGCTATGATTTTAGTTTATCCCGAACGACTGAACTTAAAACATCCTGATTTTTTTTAACAAAAAATATTTACATCATAATAAGTTAAACTAAACCTTTCACATTTAATTATTTCTTAGAATGTCACCATAATCCAAATGTGTAAATCAAATATCATCTGTCAACAAAAAATACTTATCAAAATGATATAGGATAAATTTCATAAGTAGACATGTTGTTTAAGACGTAGGAATATAAAAATTCTTATAGTATTTTAATTCCTTGTTTTGTAGGAATGATATATTCAATGTCTAATACCAAACAATTTTTCTTAAACATGTTATATTACTTATATTTGTTCACTTGTCCTGAGATGCTAATAAGTTTAGTTTAATCGTTAAAGAGAGAGAAATATTAAGAGATGAAGGTAATGGATGCTATGCTTGATAAAGTAAAAAAAAAAAGTGTTTATGAGTACGACTTATTTATAGTAAAATGGTACTTCCAATTGGTTTTCTTTACGAGATAAAATATTTCTTAAAGTATTGGCATGAAATGAAAATAGAAAAAGAAAAAGAAATAAACGCTACCTAAATTATAAAAAAATTGACTCACATAAATATTGTGTTTGCTAGCTTTTAGGTGAGTATAGTTTTTCCGCTCATCATTAGTACATCAGTAATGTGTTGACCCTCATATTTCAGGTACAAAAGAAGATACCGAATCTTGAGGCTATAGTGTGCTCTTGGACTATAGTTTCAATAGAGGTGTTTTATAATTATGAATTTGATGTATTATATGGAACATAAGTTACTTGTAATGTCTTTATACTGGCATATAATTTTATTGTTTTTCTTAGCATTGGTTCTTTTTGCTGCCATAATATTCCCAGTTTGACTCTATAGAAGTTCATATGCATTATAGTACGATGCAAAGCAAATTCCTTTCAGTTTTCTTATATTTGTATTCAAAATTTTCGCTTCTTATACTAATTTGATAATCAAATATTCCTTGCCTTGTACAAGTCAACTTAGACTTGAACAACATCACATCACCGATAACTTGATTATTGGGAGCAGAGCGTGACATCCCCCCTCTCTATTAATCATTAATATTAATTTTTATTCAATAAAATTTAGGGTTTTAATATTTTAGGATTTTATTTTTTAGTATGGAATTATAACTTTGTGAGTTTAATTTGGTATTTGTTATGGTTCTAGGGTCGAGCATCATCAAGCCCGAGCTTCTCATTCTACTCATTCTATGACGATCATCAAACCCAAGCTTTCCTCTCATTCGAGCCAAATCATGCTCATTTTGGACTTTAACAATAAATCCCCATCTCAATTTTCAATTTCATAAATTTTGGTTAAAATTTAAAAGACTATGATGATGGAAACTCTATGTAGATTGGAAATGTGATATATTATTGGTGAATGATATAGTTAGTTGTTGTTATAACTAATGATAGGCTTTAGGATATGTATAACAATATAGTTAATTTGTAATTTATAATTGTTGTAACTAATTATGGTAGGATTTAAGGTTTGTACAACCAAAGATGTACTTAGTGCTATTGATATCCATTGACATTTGTCCACCTATGTTGCACTAACACTGTTTGCGATTTTTACTTGGTATCAATTGACATTGATACTGATTGATACGTGTAGGGTTCCTGATACTCAGTATCAATCAGTATCGATATTTATTGATACTTGGTAAGGGCCATGAAAAAAGTGACTAATACTTGGTATCAACCAGTATCGATACTGAATGATACTTGGTATGGGTCCTTAAAAATTGCGATTGATGCTTATCGAGCACGCTTGATACTTGGTACTGATCCTTAGCACGAATTCTTATTGATATCAATTTATAATAGGTATCAATCCTTATATAGTGGAGAATCTTTATGAATAAGAATTTGATTACTGATTGATACTTGGTTTCGATACCAGTTGTTACTAGCTTGTTAATCGATATCAATATTGCTTAAGTGATGACTATACTTTATGCATGCAAGTATGTATGCACCTTAAGTGTCATTCGCACTAAACAATATTGTTTGTCTATCCTATTGGAAAAGTACCGATCAAGCTATATATCCATAGAATGAGGAGCAAAAGTAGGATTTTGGAATAGGGTGGGCTAGCTAATAGTTACTATAAGGTTCTAAAAATTTATGCCAAAAATTCGACAGAGTTTCCTTTGTAAATTCGATGATTCACAAAAAAAATATATTCATCGTAAATATAGATAACAAATACTCAATTCATCATTTTCCAACAACGAAGTTGGATAATAAAAGTTGTGATATGGAACAGAACTATGAGACCTTTAGGCATGTTTGCTTGTAGACTTGCAGTACATGGGTGTTGAGACTTGAAGTGATTTTATTGAATGGAGTAACAACATATATATAGGAGAGGCTAGCCTCCTCTCCTATCATTCTAGCCAATGTGGGACTAAAGCCCAATAACACTATATATATATATCAACACTCCCCCTCAAGATGGGCGAAAGATATTCACTAAGCCCATCTTGTCACATCCTCTCATCATGTTGATAGAACTAAGCCCCTTTGTCAGTCCGTCTGCTACCTGATCTTTGGTTGGAACATAGCCCAGCTCTAGTTCTCCTTTATCCAGTTTCTCTTTGATGAAGAATATGTCAATCTCAATATGTTTGGTCCTGTCATGCTGCACTGGATTGTTGGCAATATTAATAGCTGACTGGTTGTCACACCATAGCTTCATCTTTGTTCCCTGGTCCAGCTTTAGCTCCGTCAGCATATTCTTCAACCACAATAGTTCTGTGACTCCCAAGGCCATCGCTCTATACTCTGCTTCAGCTGTTGATCTGGCCACTACTGACTGCTTCTTACTCCTCCAAGAGACCAAGTTGCCTCCTACAAATATGCAGTATCCCGATGTGGATCTCCTGTCGTCAGCACAGCTAGCCCAGTCAGAATCACAATAGCCCTCAATGCCTACATGATTATTTCTTCTAAAGATCAGTCCCTTCCCGGGGGCTCCCTTCAAGTACCTCAGAATCTGGTACACTGCGTCCATGTGACCCTTCCGGGGGTCATGCATGTAGCGGCTTACTACACTTACCGCAAAGCTGATATCAGGTCGAGTGTGGCTTAAGTAGATTAACTTGCCCACCAATCTCTGATATCTATCCCGGTCAACTGGTTCTCCAGCTTCAGCATCCAGTTTAAACTTCTGGTCTATCGGTGTCGTAGCTGGTTTACATCCCATCATCCCTGTTTCCGTAAGCAGGTCCAGTGCGTACTTCCTTTGAGAAAGAACGATTCCCTCATTATCTCGAGCAATCTCAATCCCAAGGAAGTATCGAAGGGGGCCAAGATCTTTCACCTCGAACTCCTTGCCAAGTTTTACTTTGAGTTGGGCGATCTCCTGCTCATCATTGCCTGTGATAATCATATCATCTACATATACTGCAAGCATGGTGATATGGCCTCCACTCCGTCTGAAGAAGACAGTGTGATCAGCATTGATCTGCTGATATCCCATCCCTATCATTGCTCTCCTGAACCTGTCAAACCATGCCCGAGGAGACTGCTTCAGTCCATAGAGAGACTTCTTCAGTCTGCAGACCTTGCCTTCTGTCTGTTTTGTGCCGAATCCTGGTGGTATCTCCATGTACACCTCCTCTACTAGATCTCCATGAAGAAATGCATTCTTCACATCCAGTTGGTGTAGCTTCCACCCTCCATTGGCTGCCAGGGAGATCAAGGTCCTGACAGTGCTCATCTTCGCCACTGGTGCAAAGGTCTCGTCATAGTCGATGCCGTACGTCTGACTGTATCCTTTTGCCACCAGTCGAGCTTTATAGCGCTCAACCTGTCCATTTGGGTTCTGTTTCACAGTAAAAACCCATTTACATCCAACTGCTCTTTTCCCTTCTGGCAGTCTCACCAGCTCCCAAGTGTGGTTCTTCTCAAGAGCTCCCAACTCCTCGTGCATTGCCGCTTTCCACTTTGGATCGTTCTTGGCAACCTGCCAATTGTTAGGTACAGTAATACTATCCAAAGATGCTATAAATGCTCCATGAGAAGAAGATATATGATCATAAGAAACAAACTTAGCAAGATCCCAACCATATCTGTCCGGAGGATTTCCCGCATTGCTGCGAGTAGTCCTTCGTGTAGGTAGTGGTATGGGAGGAACGATATCACCTGAGGAGGGTGGTGGTGTAGATGAGGAGGATGGTGGTGTAGATGAGGAGGATGGTGGTATAGGTGTCTCAGGAGTTGGGACAGGCGCAGGCAAGGGACTTGGCACTGACACTGTAGGTACTGGTCCTGTAGTCTGCTTGTTGTTTCTCCTGTTGTAGGTCAGTAACTCCCCCTGAGCCGTAGGTGTAACACTTCTCGTCTCCTCCCTCTGTTCCGCTTCACCTTCATGTTCCTCCTCAACCGTGTCTCTATGCCAAACTTCTAAATCGGTTACCACCAGGTTCTCCAAGTTCTCTATCTCCCCCTCTCGCCTTATACTTGTAGTATGAGGCGTGTTATACGAAGTTCCATCCTGGCGGTAATATGGCTCATGCTCCCGGAAGTGGACGTCCATACTAACAAATTTCTTCTTCTCTACTGGACTCCAGCATACATACCCCTTCTGAGTTGCTGAGTAGCCCACGAAGATGCACTTGACTGCTCTAGGGTCAAGTTTTCCAACGAATGGTCTGTTGTCCTTCACAAAACACACACATCCAAACATCTTTAGTGGAAGTATTCCACTATTATTACCTTGTAATACTTCACATGGAGACTTCCATCCCAGGACTTTTGAAGGCATCCTGTTTATAAGTTGAGCTGCTGTCAACACCGCATATCCCCATAGGTGTTGTGGGACATTCATGTCGATCATCATACTTCTTGCGGTCTCCAGAAGATGTCGGTTCTTCCTTTCTGCTACTCCATTTTGTGCTGGTGTATATGCACAAGAGGTCTGATGCTGTATTCCATGTGCTGACAAGTACTCTGCAAGTGTCCTATTGGTATACTCCGTCCCATTGTCAGATCTCAGTATCTTCACCACTGCATTATACTGAGTCTGGACATATTTATGAAAGTCCCGAAAACAAGCAAATACATCACTTTTGTTCTTCATCAAATACAGCCAGGTGACACGAGATGCACAATCGATAAACGAAACAAAATACTTATACCCATTCATAGTGTTAGTAGCACATGGGCCCCAAACATCAGAATGAACTACCTCAAAGACTGAAGAACTCTTATGACCATTTCCAACATATGAACTCCTAGTAAGTTTTCCTAACTCACATGCATCACATACTAATTTCCTTTTATTTGATTTTGCATACATATCTGGATACAACTTATTTAGAGTATCAAAGGAAGAATGCCCCATCCTCCTATGATGAAGTATCAAAGTGTCTTCAGTCTTCTGCTGCAGCTCCTCCATTCCAGCCTTCTCTGCCATAGACACCAATGCTGAGTCCAGTCCGTCTTGATCTAGGTACCACAGTCCATCATGCCAAGTGCCAGTCCCAAGTCTTCGTCCCGTCCCTTTCTCCTGGAAGATCACCTTAGGAATATCAAAAGAAACAATGCATTTTAGTTGGAGAATTATAGAACTAATAGACAAGAGACTGACTGGGAAGGATGGAGCATGCAAAACATTGGATAACCTTACTGAACCCGTACAATTAACAGTACCCTTACCGACCACTGGTTGGAAAGTACCATCCGCAGTCTGAATGGTGTCTGTCGATGCTAGGTGAGTGTACGAGGAAAACTTACTAGCATTTCCGGTCACATGCCGAGATGCTCCTGAGTCGATAATCCAGTCTGACATTTTAAGGGAAGACATAGATGCAAGAGCGTGAGACTCGTCAGTACCTTCTGATGGATGGGCATACATAGCGGCGTTGAAGAATGGAGTGGATGCCTCCTCTGCTACGCTCCTCCTGTCTCCTTCGATTGACGCTTTTTGCTTTCTCTCCAGCAGATCCAGTAGCGCCTGATCCTCCTCAGTAAAGGCGCCGCCAGCTCCTCCATTCCCATCTGCCACCAGCAGGTTTGCCCGATAGCCTCCTCGACCGCCTCGTCGGCCTCCTCGACCACGTCCACGTCCAGCATATCCTCGTCCACGTCCACCACCTGAGTCTCCCTCCTTAGGTGGTTTGGTACAAGCATATCGATGGTGGCCCATCTCCCCACAGTTGTAGCACTGCCGATTCTGTTGCCAGAGCTCTCCCTTGGATCCTGTATCCCCCGAACCGGTAGCTGCTAGTGCTGACTTCACTTCGGGTAAAGCACCTGTCGATGATGCGCCTGTCCCTGTCTGTAATCTGATCCGTGTCTCCTCCTGAATCATGGCTGAGATAGCCTCCTCGAGACTAGGGATCGCTGGCTGGGCGAGGAGTAAGGCTGTTCTCTGTGTGAATGCTGCAGTCAGTCCCTTAAGGAATTTCATCGTCCTCTCCTGCAGACACACCTGTCTCTCCTTGCACTTTGGGTCCCCGCAGCTTGCCCGTTTGGAATGGTGATCATAATCCAGCCAGAGGCGTTCCAACTCCGTAGCGTACTCCTGCACCGTCTTCTCGCCTTGTACGGTGTCGTCGATCTCCCCTTTTATCTGGAAGATCCGTAGATTGTTACCTATGCCATCATAGGTTCTTCTCAATTTCTCCCATACGTCTTTCACCATCTCAATGCCATCTACTGTGGAAGCAATAGACTGGACTAAGGAGTTGAGAAGCCAGATATAAATCACCATATGAGTGGATTTCCACTCGTCGCGTCCTGTCGAGCCCTCTTCCGGCTCTGTCTTCTCGCCTGTCAAGAATCCCTCCAGGTTCTTACCTGCAAGGGTTCTTCTCACCCGTCGTGACCAACTCAAATAGGTGGCTGGTCCATCCAACTTCAGATCGATGGAGGGTAGTTCTAACTTTGGCGGTGCTCGTGTCGTGCTTTCACCAGCCGACACCTTTATCAACTTCAGCAATGTCGCCACATCGTCAGCATCCAGCTTCTTGAGAATCTCCTCCATCGATGCTTCTTCTCGATCACTTCACACTTGCTCCACGACTCACGCTCGTCCTTGCCGTCCTCTCCTAAATCCGAATATGTCTGATTTCATCGGATCTAGGGATTATAGGCATCTCCTTGAGATTGATCTCAAGAACGAGCGTGAATCTTGTACCCGCAATAGCGGTACAATGAATCCTGCAGCCGTAAAAACGGTACAGAAACGAGCGTGAATCTTGTACCCGCAATAGCGGTACAATGAATCCTGCAGCCGTAAAAACGGCAGCAGCAGCAGCAGTTGCAGCCGCAACAGCGGCACAGCAACGGCAGCAGCGCGGCAGCGGCGGCGGCGGCGCGGCAGCTGCAGCAGCAGCGGGGCGGCGCTGCGGCGGCGGCGGCGCGGCAGCAGCTGCAGCGGCAGCGGGCGGCAGCAGCTGCAGCGGCAGCGGGCGGCAGCGGCGGCGTAGAAGGGGGATTAGGGTTAGGGTTTGTGTGGAGGAGGGGTCTCTAACGGTATGCTAAGCAATTTTAGGCTCTGATACCATGTTGAGACTTGAAGTGATTTTATTGAATGGAGTAACAACATATATATAGGAGAGGCTAGCCTCCTCTCCTATCATTCTAGCCAATGTGGGACTAAAGCCCAATAACACTATATATATATATCAACAATGGGAAACCAAAAGCTGCAACGGACCTAGTAGGAGCTGTTGGGCATATCCATTTGATCTTCATGAAATTGAACTTGTAAAGAAGGATAACTAGCCTTCAAGAGGTATTCATAGAAAGAGTCAATACTTGTGTCAATTCGAGCATCTATTTAATCTTCATGAAATTGAACATGTAAAGGAAGATAACTCGTCCTCAAGAGGTACTTATAGAAAGAGTCAATACTTGTACCAAATTCAGCATCCTGCAATTTAATCATACTGGCTAAAAATATACAAAGATAAATGATAGCAATCATCTTCATAAAATTTCACTCAAAATTGTCAATATCAAGCTCAAATGAAATGAAAGCTTGATTATCTGATTCACGTAACGATTATTTTTCCATTATAATCCACTTAAAAGTATATATACTTTAACCTGGACTGCTTAGGTACATATATAATTTTTCCAGTAGAACATAAGAGATGAAGAGGCGGGGCCCTTCACTTGGAAAAAAAAGAACATATATATATATATATATATTTTTTTTTTTTGCTAACTTGAGTTGATCAGAATCCTGTCGGTCGGACACTTGCTTCTTTTTGTACTGGGTTGACCTGGTCCCATTTACTTAGAAAAGTATTTGGCATTACTTTTTTTTTTTGGCACTGGGCTACATCCCAGTGCAGACATAGTGTCCCTCCGCCCCTGCATAGAATGGATTTGAACTATTATTTGAGTTATCGTTCGTGGATATGTACAATCGTGTACTAGCAAACAAGATATTGATGTGATTGAAGAATTCAAACGAAGGGTTGTGACATTTATCCAATTTGCTAAGGGCTTCCCAAGTACATAGACGACACCAAAATTAAGTGTCCTTGTGTAAAGCGTCACAGTATAGAGATTTTCAGATAAAGATCTTTTGACATAACATTTATAAGGGATTCAGCAGGAACTACTACCAGTGGACCTCACAATATATGAGAACTTGTGTCTTCGATGGGGATCCACATCCATCCCATCATACGTATGATATTGATGATGAGGCGAACGACAACGAGGCATACGTTATGAATATAGCTTTTGAAGCCGCGAGACCTAGTTTTGATCCGGACGTTCTTGATGGAGAAGAAGCACCAAATGTATATATTGTGACGTTCATGGAGTTGTTGAAGAATGCAAAACTCTCTTATACCCTGATTGTAATTAACGATGGAAAGTTCACTCAATGTATAAACCATGCTGAAATAATAATAATTTTGATGATGTAACTTGGTTCACAACATTAATATTACAATGTGGGCATTTCCGTTATTGAAGGAAAATAAAAGTAACATTTTCTTCATAGGTAATCCTTGGTTAAGGCTTCTTTTTTAGAACTATAAGAAGGTGAGATCCTGTTATTTCTTCTTTGGCCATGGCTTCCGAGAGCAATGTACTATATTGTTCGAATAGTGTATCAATTATGTGCCCTCCGAAATGGTGTGTGATCATTGACTCCTGGATAGCCCTTACATGCATTGATGTGAGCATTGCATCCATCTTGATATCACCGGTGCTTGTGCTCATCTCGTAAACTTGTATATACTCCATTAAGAATGATCCTTCTTTCTGCACTTCAATCTCTACTTCTTTCATTGACGGAGAATAGAATGGAACATTGTACGAGTCAACCTTCTCTTCTTCTACTAATTTCTGCACATTGAGCAAATTAACAGGAATTTTTTTTTTTTAATATAGTGATCTCTTCATGAATATTACATAGACTATTCCTATTCCGAAAATAATTACACTGACCACCCGGCTCTCTCCTTTATAAATTTTATAAAACAAAGGAGTGACCAGTGCTATAAGTTTCTATAGAAAATATAAACTATATGAATGATATGTGTAATTAATTTCAAAGTAGGAATAGTTTCTGTAATAAGTATAAAACATAGGGATAGTAAAAGAAAAAAATAAGCAACAGTTCACTCAAAATGATCTTTTTAATATATATATATATATATATTTTTTTTTAATATATATATATATATATATATATATATATATATCTTTTTAATATATATATATATATATATATATATATATATATATATATATATATATAAAAGCATACAGTATTCATTAATTATAAATGTTATATCAAATAGTATACTGTTTAAATGTAATAATAACAGACGAGAATGTAGAAATAGTTTAAAGAAAACTTTTTAAAAATGCATCGATCAATGATAATGACAGTATATATATTGCTTCTCCATATTAGCTATATGCCTCTTGTTGCCATTGGTACAAAGTAGTAAGTTTTAGGAGAAGTGCTAATTATTGATATATGTTACGTAAATGAATCAAGTCATGCTTATAAAATGGAAATAAAAGATAATGTAACGATTGAAAAAGAAAAGAAAAAAGACTCACTCACTTGAGAGGCCATGTTGGCAAATGATTGGCTCAAAACATCCCACAAGAAAGTGGTATTTTTGTCAGCAAAGAAATCGTCGGTCTTCCTCCCTAGCATGGCGACGACCACTCTTCCTCCAGGAACGAGCTCTTCTGATCTAGACTTCAGAAAGATCCCAAAATCCTTTTGAAATTGTTCGTAGTATGACCTCAGAACAGCAGGGGGGCTTGTGTGCGATATAAACATCTTTCCTTTGTTCATTGGCATGCCCTCCTTATCAAGAAGTCCGGATGGAACCTACATTCATATCAAACTCCTCTTAGTGTGTGTATATATACTTACTGCATGGATATACTTATATGTTGATACGAACGACGATCCCCACAATTCGATTCAGATTGAAATTGGAATAGGTTTGATAGCGGATCACGAAATCTTGATGATCTTCTCTATGGAGTCCGTTTGAAAATTGTTCGCCCTGCGCCCACCCCCCAGTATATGATTCAACAAGAATCGCACAAGGATAGGTTGATAGAAACCTCTGGTAAATACCCACCAGTACCCGCAACCCAGCGGATAAAGTACATTACATAATCCATTTTAGGGATTAACGAGGCACTGGACGTTCAAAAAAAGAAAAAATAAAATAAAATAAAATTATATATATATATATATATATATATATATATATATATATATATATATATATATATATATATATATAAAATGCAGAAATACTCTAAAACCATCCGTGTGGTTTCAATCCAATACATATAACATAGTATGGTTCTATAATATAAAACCACGGTTGGTTTTAGAACATTTCTGTATACTTAATAAATGTTGACGACCGTCCGTCACTAGAGGGCGATTCCACGACGACTCCGCCGCATACCTCACCACTAAATTTATAAACTAGTCTAAAATCGTTTAGCCTCATTCACTCTCTTTTTATAAGATTAATTTAAATTTATAAACTAATCTAAAGTTGTGTAACCTCCTCCACTCTTTTTCTATAAGATTAACTTTCAACCTCCTGTCATCGAATTATGTTAATTTTGAGGTGGGGTGAATCACCAAGAATGTAGGTGCTAGTCGTTCCTGACGATGCTAGCTTTCCTGCGGAAAGGACCAATTGGTAAGGGTATTTTATTCTTTTAGTGATTATCATTATATGGGTGTGCTAATTATTGATTGTTGTTGCTTAATTTGGGAGAAAGATTGAAACTTTGGATTAAAATTTGAATCTTGCTAGAAAATTAAGCTATGTTGCAATGATAATTTGGGAGTTTCCTTGGTTGTTTATATTTAGCCAGTTCAAAGTTTACATATTTTTTGGAATTTATGAATTCATTTGATCCGTCCCTTTTTCTTTTCAAGGGTGATAGCAGTTACAAAGTAGAGATGGTGAACGATGGGATAGATGAGTTCTACGTCGACTTGCACAACCCCAAATAGAGTGAGCACCTACAGTAGAAACTCTATAAAATAATACACTTGGGACCACCAAAATTTATTAATTAAAAGAGTTATTAATTAATCGATAAATTAATAATTATTAATTTATATATTAATTAATATTTTATTAATTTATAGTAAAATACTTACGTAGTTTACAAACACCTTTCAAGCTTCCACTTAATTATTGTATACAATGCATGTGTATATCAAATGAAGGGCCCAATTTGAAAGAAACCTTCAATCTCCCACCTTATTATGCTTCTTGTGTTCAGTGTATCACTTTATGGACATTAAAAATATTTTCAAGAAACCTTCAATTCTTGAGTCATTTTTCAAGAAACCTTCATAAATCATTCATGTAATATGCTATATATAAGGAATTATTAATTTATATTTTATATGGGGTCTGAAGAAATTATCAAAAATGTATTATCTTATAATTTTAGCGAATTATTAATTTAGCACCCTATCCCCGAGTCGGGACCGGCCAAAATATTATCTTAGAGAGTTTATTAAATAATCGAGTATTAATTTATAGAGTTTCTACTGTATTTCTTTTACCATTTCTTCTTGTTATTTTGAATAAAATTAAGAACTTTGACAAGTTTTCGGTCATCAAAAGTTCGACCGGTCAATAAAATTGACAACTTTATGAGTTTTTGTAACAAATTTGCCTTAAAGTAACAAATTTGTGCAAAATTACAGTGGAAGTAACCACTTTGGAAAAATTCCAAAAGAAGAACTTTTCCGACATATGGACTGGCGGAATTTGGACAGCCAGTTCGATTGGCTGAATTCGTGCATTTTCGATTTTTTTTTTGGCCGGCCTGTTGGTTTGGTTGCTTTCTTTTGGGTTTCGGTTGGGTGGGTTAGTTTGTTGTGGGTTTAATGGTGGGGAGGCCGGTTGGTTAGTTTGTTGTGGGTTTAATTGAAATATCATGTTAAAAAATCGACTAAAAAATCAACTAAAAAAATCGACTAAAAAAACCGACTAAAAAAAAACCAATCCAAAACCACCAAACTCCACTCCTACTCTTCAAAATATAAAATGAGTGATTTCCGACAGTCAGACTGGCGGAATTTGGACAATTCGTCTGTCGGAAAGGTCTTTTTTTGAAAATTATTGCAAACATGTTACTTCCAGTGTAATTATATAAAAAATTGTTACTATACAGCAAATTTTCTGGTGTTTTCAATTTTATTTGGAGGTGATGGATTGTTCTTATGGAAGGTATCTATGGAGGAAAGTGATTGTTCTTATGGAAGGTACCTATGGAACTGTCCAATTCCTATCCGTACAAATTGTCGTCGATTGAATTCATCAACAAGATCCATCACTCGAACGTCGACGAAATGTGGGAGCACTTAGAATGCATGTGGAGAGTATTAGCTAGTAACTTTAATTCTTCCTCTACTGATTTAGTTCTTGACATGTCTGGTTTGGTTACATAGATGTCATTAACTAAACTTGGAACCCCATGTTCGGTATAATATACGAGAACCATCTTATTGTAAAGGTGAAAATTATGTGAGTGATGTTGAGTTACCAACTCCTATGTGTGTTATTGAAATTTTTTTATTGTTTGTGTATTCAAATCTCTGTGCCCCTACTCTTCGAAAAATTATTGGATGGTCCGGCCTCATCACGTGGCAATGGTGAATGGTGAGTCCGGCCACTAAAATTTTGACACTTGGCATAATCTATTATATCATTACATTTCTCTTATTTTCTAGGTCAATTTTTTTAATGTTTTCAAATGAAAAAAATCTATTTTTTCTTCTAATTATATACCAAGTGAATTTCTATATATTAAATATAATTTTTATAATTTTTTGAATTTTTTATGCCAAATATTATGCCAAGTGTCAATAAATTAGTGGTTGGGTTCACCATTCACCATTTCCACGTGGTGAGGCCGGACCACAAAATAATTTCTCCTATTCTTCTTTCATGTTTTTTTTCTAGTAAGGCTTCACGGAATTTAAACAAAAACGGGACATCTGTGTATCAATATTTCTAACGAAATTATGCATTGCACACACGCAACGAGTGCCTCCCGATACTAGCTAAGTATTACAGTTCAAATAGTAGGGGTATTAATACTTTTTTTTGCGTACAAAACTAACCTACTAAACAAAAAAAAATTATTTATGGATGAATATGTCATTTACTCTAACCGGATGAAGAAAATTTATTTTCTTTTTGGCAACCGATTGAAATATACACCCTTGCTTACAGATAAAGGATCCCCTCATGCATGACGGTTAATGTATTAACCGACTAATATCTTAATTCAAGTAGATATCATCTTTTATTATAATATGGTTTTTCTAGATTTAATATCCAAATGTTATCAAATTTTGATAATATAATCTATCAAAATATGAAAATTAATAAATCCTACATATTTTAACCTATCAAAAAAAAAAAAAAAAAATATAAGATATGATATTATTGGACTTAATCACCTTCAAGAAAAAAACTTAATGGAGTAATTATATTATAGTACGATGACCGACCGATTTAAATTTTAAATATTAAATTTTAAGCTTTTAAAAAAATAAAATAAAATTTAAATACATTATGGCTTGATGAGCCACCAAGTTAAATTTTAAATATTATATTTTGATTTGGAAAAATAATTTTTAAATAAAATATTTCAGTTGGTTTTGGCTAAAATAGGATTTGGTGAGAACTAATCATTAACTATAAACAGAGGAAGAGGAAGAGAGGTCATATCCACACACACAAAAAAAAAAAAAAATTCAAACAAAGAAAATAAAAGATCTATCGAATTACGTTTTTTATTTTTCATTTCGTCCTATATTTTTCCCACATTAGTAATATTTTCATTTCGTCCAATATGAAAATCTAAATAAGAAATATAATTATTTATATAGTTCTTTTCCACATTAGCAATATTTTTTCTTACTATACTAATTGTCTTCCGTCATTTTCAAAGTTTTTGCTATAATAGCAAGTGAATTGCATCCTGATATAGTTTTAATGAATGTGAATATAATTGGTTAAAATTGTAATTTTTGTGACGGGTATATATTCTTTATAGGGAAAATTTATGAAATGCCCAAAAATTGTAAAAGTTTTATGTAAAATCCACCGCAAAATAACATTTCATCGCGTGTCCAGAATTATTGATTAATATATAAAAGCGGGTTCCGAATGACCTTTTTGTCCTTCCTTCTAATTTATTGAAAACATCCACGAAACTACTTTTAAAAAAATGTTTCGATACTTCGCCTTCTTCCATACGTTGCTCACTTTCGAATTTAGGTTTTCTCCTCAAAAATCTTCAAAAACTCGTCGGAAAATTTCGGAAAGACCGAGACAAACGACAAAAGTGCTAAAACGGAGGTCCAAACATCATTTTTTTTGCGATTCTAAAATTTCGGAAGGCCGTCTATGTCACGCCCCGCTCCCGTAGGAGCGATCGTCCTCGCTAAGACGTGATGCCGCACGAGCCTAGGTTGCGCTCGTGCAAGACGAGTTCCATAACGGCCGATTTCAGCGGCTGCGACGGGGTCGTCGCACAGAAGTCCCAAACAGAGACATTGAATAATAGCAGCGGAAATTTGAAGCAAAACACAAGTTATTCAAAAGAAGCTCTTTTATTGATATTGAAACAAAGGTTACAAAGGGCGCAAGGCCAAGATTACAAGTCACTCAAGCTCACTCTTCTCATATTACAAGTCACTCAGCTCTCTCTCATGATCTCTCAAATACAAGTCTTGAGCCAGCGGATGCTTCGGAAGGCGACGTCCATACATTATGTCTCGTATAAGTCTTGACTCCATGCGGCCGCACGCTTCGAATCGCCAAGGGACTCCATGCCTCGACGCATCCAAGCGAGCTCCGTGCCACGAGCTTCTACCTGTGCCTGCACATGAAAATTATGTGGGTGTCAGTACTCAACTGTACTGGTGGAATGAGCTCCTCGTCCACCCATACAAAACCAACACGTTTGATTTACTTTGTGCAACATAGTCCCTTTATGATTGTCTTTCTACTCTTGTCTTAGGATCAGTTTTAGGACAGACGTCTTAGCCTATTCTGTGTCTCTAGACCATCCCGTGCTTGCACCAACAACGTTCATCTATCAAGTCGTGCTTGCCTTTCGGCACATAATCAGAGACGTGAACTACGCGATAGTACCCCATTTCCTTGTGATCGTACTACAAATCCATCGTGCCGTACCTCGCAACTCAGTGTGACTAAACAATATTGCCGCCTCGTGGCCCTTGCTACTTTGATCACCAATTGACCCAATCAAGACTTGTGGCTAAGTGTCGCTCGTCAGACTTTGCTTTGCAGTATTTTCTGACTTAAACTCAAGACAACTCAAATTCAAACTATGCAACTTATATGCCGACAACTTAAGACTCGACGCCACATCTCGTACCGAAGCATGTCGCCTACGTTGCAGCCAAATCTTAGGCCCAAACATTGTCTTCTGATAGTGCACGCATTCGACTCGACTCATTGATATAGTGAACACCATACTCGACTCAATCCAAAGACATACACGCGGATCGCCGCCATGCCGACTCATCTATATGAATTGGTCACTGACTCCCAGAGCCATTGTGGACTCCCTTTTACTTTTGTTAGACGGGGCCCTTTCAGCGCGAGTAGCGAGCCCCGCTGCAAGTCCCCGCCTAACTTGTGCCCAACACAGCTTTTGTAATTGTTTCCTTTCTTGGCCGCAACGGTCCCGTGGCCTCGGGTTGCCGTTCGGGGAAACTCTACCTTGTCGACAAGTTATCCATGACTATGCAAGACTCGACTCAAACTGACGTCTCATACAGTCATTCTACCTTTAGTGTTACCATCTCTTTCAGGACCAAGTTCAATACTTCTCACATTTGAGATCTTGCCTCGACGACTCAGTCGCGAGCATTCTTCTTTCTTGTCCTATCATTTCATTCAACTCAAGAACAACTATTTGAAGCACTTTTCCAAACTCAATGATTCAACCGTGGCCCGTGCCTCAAAACACTAAGTTTGTGACATCGTGTCTTAAACCAACTTGAACTTTATATGACACCACCGCCCGAGTCATACTCTATATGACGGGCCTTGAGACCGTAAGACTATGTGGTTATACTCCGCCGTAGAACTCATAGGACCGTGCTTGCTACCACTCTGATAGCCTAACATAACTTGCCTAACTTAACTTTGCAACAACTTAACGAGCAAAGGCTGCGTCAAGCTTTGTCTTGATGGAACGTGCCGTGCACGTGTTCGGCTTGAACAAACAAGTTATTCGGTTGTCTAGACTTATGCCACAAATTGTGCAATACAGCTTAACCAATAGGACGGACAAAGGCTAAGCCAAGCCTTGGACAATGGATCGTGCATGCTTTATCAAGCATTCATGCGGACGACGCTTATGACTTAGGCTACGTTCGTAACTTCGCATACTCACCCAACTTTCCTTCTCCTAAGCCACGGGACGAAGGATCGAGTGTCATTTTCAAAGTACGTCGTGCACCAACTCTAAGCCAACCGTTGGACCTTTCCATATTCTACTCAATTCGACCCGTCAGGATTACTCCCTTTAGCTATGTGGATTCGTCTCTTTTATTATCAAGCCTACTTGTGCAAGTTGAAAACATACGATTTATTAGTGAATGCTAAGATGAGGCAAGTTCACCGAAACTATCCCACCTGATTCGAGGAGTCGCCTCGACCGAGTGATATTTTCGAGTCGCCGTTGCAAGACTAAGTCCGAACGCCGTCGGCGTTCCGATTTTTCTGATTGACTGAGCGAAATGGGGCACTACAGTCTAACAGAGAAGCTGTTAATCTCAGGCTCCTCGAAGATACGCTCATTTTGCGATAAACCGGGCCTCGTTTCGACCTCCCAGTCAAAAGTTATGTCCCTCCAAAGTTTCAACTGACCATAAAATGTAGGAGAATGGCCATTCTCCGTGTTAGAACACGAAGAATATTAATTTCGCATGAGGGTGGCCATTCTCCGTGTTAGTAACACGGAGAATGACATTCTCCGTCTTAATTTACACGGAGAATGGCCATTCTCTATGTTAGTAATACGAAGAATGGCCATTCTCTGTGTTAGTAACACGGAGAATGACATTCTCCGTCTTAATTTACACAGAGAATGGCCATTCTCTGTGCTAAATTACACGGATAATGGCCATTCTTCGTTTCAATTTACACGGATAATGGCCATTCTCCGTGTAATTTAGCACGGAGAATGGTCATTCCAGTGTTAAAATACAGGAGAATGACCATTCTCCGTATTAGAAACACGGAGAAAGCCATTCTCTGTGTTAAATAAACGGAGAATGGCATTCTCCCTGTTAAATAAGACGGAGAATGTCCATTCTCCGTATAATTTAGCACGGAGAATGGTCATTCCAGTATTAAAACACAGGAGAATGTCATTTTCCGTGTTAAATAAAACGGAGAATGACATTCTCCGTGTTAATTTACACGGAGAATGGCATTTTCGTGTTAATTTACACGGAGAATGGTCATTCCCAGTGTTAAAACGTAGGAGAATGACCATTCTCCGTGTAATTTAGTACGGAGAATGGCATTCTCCGTTCTAAATTACACAGAGAATATGGCCATTCTCCGTGCTAAATTACACGGAGAATGACATTCTCCATGTTAAATGACACGAAGAATGGTCATTCAAATGTTAAAACACAGGAGAATGGCCATTCTCCGTGTTAGAAATACGGAGAATGCCATTCTCCGTGTTAAATAAAATGGAGAATGACATTCTACGTGTTAATTTACACGGAGAATGGCATTCTCCTAGAATGACTATTCTTCGTGTGATATCGACGGAGAACAGTTGACAGAAACCTAATTTTTTATTTTTTTGTTTTGTGGAAAGAAATTTAACATGAATAAAGATTCAAGAGTTTTCGTTCTTCTTTCAAAACGATGCTAACTCTTATGGAAAAGAAGAAGAAGATCTTCTCTCCATAATTGACCTAATTATCGAAGAAGAAGAAGAAGAAGAAGAAGAAGAAGAAGATGAGCGATGATCGGAATTCGACTGAAAAAAAAGCACGGTGAACTACGAACGATCTTTGAGATCTCTGCTGAAGATGAGAGCAATGGAATTCAGATCTCTCGTGAAGAAGAAGAAGAAGAAGAAGAAGAAGACGAGAATCGCAATCCAAATCTGAGTTTGTGCAGAGGGGAAGTTATGGTATTAATTTTGTAAATACAGAGCATCTAAAGGGAATCTTGGAATACTTAACGTGAAAATATATAATTCTGGGCATTTCATAAAACCCATCCTGCGGGTGGGTTTTTTCATAAAAATCAACCCCGAAATTGGATTTCTCAGCAAGTTCCAGTTCTTTATATTATGATTTTAGTAATGATTATAATGAACACATGTATATTGATTAAATATGTAATTTTATTGATATTGATAGGTGTAATGTGTATCCTCTAGATAATAATATCAACTAATTTATTTGGAATGTTTTTACCCTTATTGTGTAATTTAATTAACTGTACACACTCTTTTATGTTAAATTTTTGTCCGACCTACTATACATATAGTCCCACGTACATTAAGTTTTTTCGTTACTTCTAAAAGTTGTAGTTCAAAATGGACTGGGAATATAGATGACATGTCTATTAAAGATGAAATTTTGTGAGGTCATGAATATTCTTTATGTTATGATTGAGTACTAATTTGATTGGACATGGTTATAATTTGTACTTTTAATGCTTATTATGTAATTTCACTAACTGTCATTTAATTGTGATTGTATTGTTGAATTCAATTTCTTTCTCCATCTTTTCTCATGTTACTAATATTTTGAAGATTATTCTTCAGTGTCATGTGTAGTTTAGATTATACGTGTCTCTTTATGTATGTTATGCTAAATTAATTTTGTTTGCTACTTTTTTGGTTTAGATATGCAAAAGTCTAGCGTAATTATATATTTTCTTAATTGATACGATTGTTGGATTTATCTCGTTTCAGGTTAAGCCCTCAAAAGGGGTGACAATGGATTTGATAATTTAGTTTCACATCGGGTAGGAGGGATCATGAGATGTAGATAATTAATATTGTTTCAAGCCTTAAATGAACATTCTCTTATAAGGCATATGAGCCTAGTCCAATATCGCACCTCATGGACCAACTCCGGTTCGAATCACACCGTGCTCCCAACAAGTAATATCAGAGCCCATGGTTACGGTCGAGACTCGTTTGGCCGACTCTAATTGGTTCAAGATAGATGGTGCTGATCAACGTTCATACGTATAATCGAATTATACGGGCTCTTTTCTCAAGCTGGAGTTAGGAGCATCCTTCGTAAGCTGGTCCGGGTGTTAAAAAAATCGCAAGTGGAAGGCGAATCAGACCTAATGTTGGAGGCAAATACACGGATTGGCTTCATGAATGGCGGGTCCGACACGTCCAAGATGGAGCAAGACATCGTGGTTGACACATAATTGTGGTGTGAATGAACATGTCAATTTGGTTCTGTGGTCGAACTGATCAAGATGACAATATGTTGGATCTCCCGGATACTCGGCTAGTGGAAAGGAGCAAAGTTAGTAGGGGTGCTAAGGTTGTTTGGTTGGCAGTAACGAGCAAAGTTAGTAGGGGTGGTAAGGTTGTTTGGTTGGCAGTAACGAGTAAAAGTAGCATAGATGCTAAGGTTGTCCTGCTAGCGAAAACGAGGTAAGATGGAGATTGTTTGATTGTATCTTGTTTCCGGTTGAGCCCTCAAAATGGTGTGGCAATGTAGTTGGTAATCTAGTCTCACACACTGGGTATGAGGTGGGATGATGAGACGTAGTTAATTGGGATTTGTTCATTCCTTACATAGGAGTTCACTTTTAAGACATATGGACTCAGTCTATAATATCGTACCTCATGGACTAACTCTGATTTGGATCGCACCAAATTTCCAACATGTCATCTAATGTCATCTAACGAAATACAAAAAAAAATGCATCATACACGCAACACACGTATGCCCTGATACTTGTATATATATTAAAACGATAGATTTGTTCTTATAAAACCAAAGGTATAGACAAGTGTTTTATATATATATATTCCGAACCTAAATTATTCCAAACCTAAATATCCAATTACCTAAATTATTCTGTGTGCTTTGGAGAACTATTGGTGCGTAGAGAACAAACTAGCCGAAGGAATGATTTAAAGGATCTTTCATTTCATAAACTCTCCATTTCCATACAAAGCATACTTTTGAAAAGGTGACAGGAGCATGCATATCGACGCAATAATATGCTTACAACATACAATATTAGCAACTTTTTGAAAGAGACAATGGCGAAAGCAATGAATTACTGACCTCAGAGAGCCAGTGCAAGCTATAGCATGAACTCACGAAGTGCAAGCTACTGTTGGCGAACAGTCTCCCGTAGAAGCTTCCCGGAGTCCCCGCCACGAACACCGACAGGCCGCGGCCGCCCCCCATCTTCCTCACGAAGTCCGGCACGCCCACGAACACGGTGTTGAAGTCGCTGGTCGGGAGGTCGTTGAGGAACACCGCGAAGTCGGGAGCCGGCCTCGAGGCCTCGCGGCAGCTCCTGGCGACCGCGTCGATGATGCGCTCGGCCAGGAGGAGGGCGTTCGGCCCCGAGGAGCACCCGAGGTCCGCGAGGGCCAGGGTGCGCGGGGTCTCGGAGGAGTAGAACTCGACGGCGGACCGGACGACCACGTGCTCCAATGCCTCCATGGACCTCCTTTGGAAAGAAGAGTTCTGCGCGTAGCTGGTCTCTCCGAGCCCTTGTTTCATGTGGAGGACTGCTTCCACGACCATGGCGGGAGTTTTGTTGGAGCTGGGGAGGTCTGACTCTGAGGTTGCCATTCTTTCTATGTAAAGATAAACGTATCTGTTCTCTCTCTCCCTCCCTCCCTCCCTCTTTGCCACTCCACATATATATATATATATATATATATATATATAAAAGAGAGAGAGAGAGAGAGAGAGAGTATTGGTACATACTCCTTTAACCCGCATATATTCTTAACCATGTTAATGAACCTAAGTTGACTTCTATTGGCAAATTTATAGCCCAGTGTTGGTTTACGGAATCATGGAATTGAGAGTCATTACTTTTATATGTTTGGATGCTAAATAAGTTGATGAAGAAAGAAAAATTATTTCAAATAAAAAAAAAAAAAGGAGAAAAAACGGTTACATATATCCAACCAAAGATTTACTTTTTCACCTTTAAGTATAAGTATTCACTCTTTTTTACAATTTTTTTGGTATTTTCAAACACCGGAAAGAAAAGTAGATGGAAATTATAATTTTTACAAAGGAAAGCAAATACTAAGGAATTGATTTCCTTTCCTTAACTTTCTACAAACCAAACGGGCGGGCCATAGAGTTACTTAGTTAGAAATTTATAATCATATTGTTAAATAATATAAATGACAATTAATTTTTAAAAATCAATTCATGCGCGTCGAAGGTGTGGAACCATTTGTCAAGAGTGTCGGAGACATAAAGATTTATGGTCTATATAATAATGCAGAGTGATGTTTTATGCCAAAACATAAAAAGATAAAGAAGAGTTACGATTAAAAGATTGGAGGAATACGAAGGGTACAAATATGACACACGTCTCAATAGTGGAAAAAAAAACTTTAAAGCTAATAAAAATATTGTTAAAGACATTATCAAAAATAAATAAAAAACAACTTCAAAAATTAAATGATCAAGGAATGTCAAAGGCACACAAAATAATTAGTCTTTCAACAATGACAAATTTTAAGGGCCAAGATGTAATGAGCTGCTTCACATGGCGCATTATGCTAGTTTGTTGGCTTGAAGCTAAATGGACTTGGATTCATGCAGAGGAATCAGTAGTGATTGTCACTCCCGTTTTTCGTTATACGTATTTTTAGTATATGTGTACGAAATTATGACTTTTGTCAGGTGACCCGTATTTTGACTTGTCTTGCTTAGCCTAGTCTTGGTTTAATCTTGCCTTGGTTTAATTCGGTTTGGTTCAACTTGGCTTGGCTTGACTTGTTTGTTTTGGTTTGAGATGAGAAAGGTTTGTATAAAAACCAACTCATCTCTCTCTCCTCCATTATTTCTCATTACTTCTTCATCTTCTTCATTTACTCCTCCCACCTACCAAGTCCTAGGCAAGTGCAACTTGCTTCATGATATGGATCTCAAATTTTATTGTTCCTTTGTCTTCCTTACTTGATTCTAAGCCTCTTTAGAACTTGGAGATTTTGGTTTTGAGGGTTACATTTTTGTAGATCTAAGTTTATAGTTTCGTCGGTTTTTCTTGGTTTTGATCTCTTAAACTTTGTTATTTTCGAAAACTAATGGTTCCATGTTGTAGAGAATTCAATTTCATTTAGTTTAGACATTTATTTTGTCCAATTTCGAGTCCTTTAGTCCAAGTTATGGACATTAGAAGTTTCTAAAACTCCATGGCCAAAAGCTTGCTGGTAGGGACGACACCTCGCGCACCTCGTGCGCACCTCGCACACCTTTTGGTCCGCGCACCTTGCACCTCATGCATCTTTTGGTCTGCGCACCTTGCACCTCGTGCACCTTTTGGTTTGCGCACCTTGCACCTCGCGCACCTTTTGGTCCATGCAACTTGTATCTCGCGCACCTTATAGTTTGCGCATCTTGCACCTTGCGCATCTCGTGTAACATCTCAGTCCCAAAATACTTAGGACTAGGTACGTAGACATGCCAGTTGCATGCATACGAAGTATACTCCAATATATGGAAACCTCGTATGTATACATAAGCTGTAAAATACAGTAAACCAAGAGTAATCTAATCTTATCCATAAAATGAAAGAATAAAAGATATGTCATAAATCAACTTTGAATAGTCATTGTACAAGATGTTGGGCGGAGACAGATCCACTACCAACCATTTAAATAAAAAAATATACAAGGAACGGTGTGAAACCCATATCCTGTGTTTAATTATTAAATAGAGTTTAGTATTATTATTATTAGCATTTTCTAAAAATTATTATTATTAATATTACTATTAAATATTTTTGGATGAAAAAGGATTTTGAAAATATTAATAACTTGGACTTTTGATTTTCGGACCCAGACCCGAGTCCGAGCCCAGACCCAGGCCCGAGCCCTATTTTCTTCTTAATCTGATTATTTGGACTTGGTTCTTATTAAAAAAAATAAAATAAAATAATAAATACTAGCTGGTCCCGTAGGACCAGCAACTTCTCACCCAGACGATCTATTCAACATTTCCTATTCTAACTCCCGGATCTCTCTCCCCACTTCCCTCTCTTCCACGAGCACACAGCACCACCCCCTTTTTTATTAATCTCTTTTTCCCACTTCATTCACAAACTTCACTGTTAGCAAAGAACAGAACTCTCCATCTCACAACTCACTCTCTCTCTCTCGTACTCTCATCTCTCCAACTCTCTCACCATTTCCCCTCCTCCACCTACCCAGAAATTTTCATATAGAGTGAAGAATTTTAACGTAATTGCGAAAAAAGTAACAAGTTTGCTGGAATCACAGTTGGGGTAATGAAACTACATCATTGGTGGCGTGCGCTGGTAGGTAGGTGCCACACGCCATGATCCATGGCCTATCCCGCACACGCCATGATGTGATGGCCAGGTCCCTACGCCAGCCTCCCGCACACGCCATGATCCATGGCCTATCCCGCACACGCCATGATCCATGGCCTATCCTGCACACGCCATGATGTGATGGCCAGGTCCCCTATCCCCACACGCCATGATGTGATGTCCAGGTCCCCTATCCCCACACGCCATGATCTATGGCCTACGGGGATAGGCCATCCCCCATGGCTTGTGGTGGTGGGGCCACGGGGATAGGCCATCCCCCATGGCGTGTGGTGGTGGGGCCACGGGGATAGGCCATCCCCCATGGCTTGTGGTGGTGGGGCCACGGGGATAGGCCATCCCCCATGGCGTGTGGTGGTGGGGCCACGGGGATAGGCCATCCCCCATGGCGTGTGATGGTGGACTCGCGTGAGGATTGGCCATCCCACATGGCGTGTGCAGGAAACAGGCCATCTCCCATGGCGTGTGAGGGCTGCTCCTGTTCAACCTTTCAGCACACACCATCGATGATGGTGTTTCTTTACCCCAAGTGCAATTTTTTCAAACTTATTACTTTTTTTACGATTTTCTTAAAATTCTTTACTCTGTATGAAAATTTCTGCCACCTACCCCGAGCCAAACCCCAACTCCACCAGAAAACCCTCCTCCGCCGACCACCGGAGACCCGCGCCCCCTCACCCGACTTCTTCTTCGGCGAACCCCGAGTCCGCGGCCAAGCTCCGGCGAGCTCCGCCGAGCTTCCCCGTCCGCGTGCGCCCCGTCTTCCCGCGGGTTCACGCCAACCCGCGTTTACTCCGATCCGTGCGACCCCGCGCTTCTTTGGCGCTGTTTCCGCGAGTTTTCTCCGCCAACTCCGGCGACCAGCGTGCCCTAACGCCTTCCCGGCCGACCAGCGCTCCGCCGAGCTTCTCTCGGCAACTGCTTTTGCGTGTTCTGGCACGCTGCTCTTTGGTGAGACTTCCCTGCTGTTAGTCCTGCCGTGCCCTATTTCTGGAGTTTTTGACGATTGCGTTGACGTCGCTGATTTTTAGCGCTGATTTCGGAACGTCGCTGTGCTGGATTATTCTATTCTTTCTATTTTATCATCTGAGAGCTCTAGCCGAGCAACCCGAGGTATAACCCCCTGTCCCGCTATTTTACTATTTTTGTCGATGATGAAATGGTCCCCGGTTCCCTTTGGGAATTCGGTATTAGCGACGTCGTATTTTTCTGGGACTTTCGGAGAAGTCCTGTGAGTTATTTTGCATTCCCGGAATATTTCGGGAATAGTTTTTGGTATGTTTTAGTTTCCGAAAATTTTCGGAAACGTTCTGTGATTTGTGGATTTGGAATCGGACTTCCGAAACTATTTCGGGTTGTCCCGATTATTCTGTGAAATGGCTGTGGATGTGTTATGTATATAAAATGTGGGTTTTTCCCTGGTTTGGGACTTGCAGGAATTATCGGCGACATTTTCCCAGTTTTTGGGTTGACCAAAAACAGAGGAGATGCTGCCCGATTTTTCCGTAAATCCCGAATTGTTTTCAAAATGATTTTCGAAATTTATTCGATATTTTATTTTTAGGTGACGACCGTATCGGTCAATGGACCCGGCTAAGTGCAAACGATACCGGCCCCGTCCGGACGTTGAGGCAATTAGCCAGATGAGGATCGGACCATTATCTGAGACTTACTATTTACATTTATTTTTTTATTTATTTAATTTCTGTTTAATTTTATTTAAATTCTATTTTCAGTTAGGACTTACGTCAGTCTTATTCTTATTTCAATTTATGTAAATAAATTGTAATAGGCATAAGCCCAGCTGGCTGGTCTGTGACTGTAATAGCTTAGGTTTTCTGGTTTTTCGTGTTTTTACTGTTTAACGATTAAAATGATTATAAAAGATATTTTTCGTATAAAATTAATTATCATTTTCTCATCTTAAAATTTACCAGTTTATTATTAAATAAAAAGCCACGTATTTCTCACTAAGCAAGAAAATTAGTTTTATATTATATTTTATAAAATCACCAAGTTTTCATAAGTAATCTGGCAACGACGAGTTTTCCCCAATTCAAAAGTTAAAAACGACGTTTTCCCTCGTTTTAAATCAACGCACAATTAATCGCATTTTTCTGTGTTTAGTTAATTAAATAACTAAAACTGGACTAGGACGCAAATAGAGATTACAACTAGCATAGCTAAGTTGGTAAACCTGACAGCTGAGTCTATCTCTCGAATGTAGGAATTCGAGGACAACTCTAAACTTCCCGTCTCGGAGTCATCCACCTCTCTTGTCATTTTACATTGAGGCAAGTATAGTTTGTGTTAGTTTACAGTTATTTACTTAATCGTTTTACTGCATGTCTAAACCACGACTCAAACACGAAACTCTCTCCGAGAGTACTGTACTGTAACTACTGTAACTATTGGGGACTGGGGGAGTAGTGTAATGAGTATGACCACATCCAAACTACTGTAACTACTGTAACTATTGGCTTACCCCTCATACACACGGGGATAAGCTGTACCCTCCTGTAACAAACCCAAGCCGGTCATATGTCATTACATGTTCAAATCACTGTTTTATACTGTAACAAACTTGTTTTAAAACTGTTTAGAACTGCATGATTCTATTTCTTATTTAACTGTTTAAATTAGCATAAATTGTACTTTGCTCCCTCCTGACTGGAGACCCAACATTTTAGGTATCACTGATGAGGCTTGGTTCCGCAATATTTCCCGAGGTCCCAACTAGAAGACGAGGATTTCGAGACTGATGAGCTGTTTGCCTAGAGTTTTCTTTTCTTCTTGATGTATGTAGAAAATAGTTTAAGTTGTATCTTTCATTTCATTGTAAAAGTTCAATAAAGTTTTAAATTTTCCGATGTTGAGTTGTGACAAATTATAGTGTTGTTGTGTGGTTACCTGCTACTGAACAGCTTACTGCCGCCGTCTCAACAACGGTACAGGCTGGACATGATCCGGTCCGACCCAATTAGTTGGGATCGGGTCGTGACAAACGGATAGATAAAATGGCTATGAATGATCCAAGAGCAATCCTCCTCGACAGAAAGGAAAGATCGTGATCTTTGCTAGAGCACCTTCGAAACATCACGGAAAGCACACACCTGGAGAGATCACCAGGTCCTCAGAGGGACGTAACAAGATACATAATATCATGCCATATAAACTGAATAAATACTGCTCAATAATAAGTTAATCATATCATAACATGGTCCAACACTCCACCCTTGAATTAGCGTGCCATCCCCCCAACCAAACAAGGACATGAGATGGCACACTAACCCACGATGAAGTATTTTTTTCAAGTCATGAATCCAATATGGTATCCGGACCACAACAAGGTTCAGCACCTTCTCATCGGAGTAGTAAGCCACACCTACAACCAAACAAGGACAAGATATGGCAAACTAGTCCGCGACCAGTTACTGTTCCAAGCCACGATCAGGTACAAGTACCCAAACCAAGAGTACTCATACCTAACGGATAAGGTAGCCTAACCAGTCTAAGTGTATGCAGTTTTAAGAACATCCTCCAACGTATGGGCCCTGGCTAAAATGGGATCGACATGTGTGAGACTCATCTCACAGTATCGGTATTTATATACTGATACGTACTTTTGTACTGTATTTCATATTTATTAGTTTTCGGAACATTTTAAATTTTTCCCGACTTATAGATTTTCTCCTTGACTGACATATCGCCAGTGTACCATTGTATGCCGATGGTATGCCTGTCACTCTCGTTTTCTGTTATACGTATTTTCAGTGTACGTATACGAAATTCTGGCCTTTGTCAGGTGATCCGTGTTTTGACTTGTCTTTCTTAGCCTTATTTTGGTTTAATTTTGACTTGGTTTAATTTGGTTTGGTTCAACTTGGTTTGGCTTGGTTTGGTTTAGTTGGTTTGAGATGAGATGGTTTTGTATAAAACCCAAACTTCTCTCTCTCTCCTCCATTATTTCATTTCTCTTCATCTTCTTCCTTTTCATTTTCTCCTCCAACCTAAGGCAAGTACATCTTGCCAGATGTTGGACAAATGCTATTTTGTTTGTTCTAAACTCTTCCTTACATGATTATAAGCCTCTTTAAAACTTAGAGTTTTTAACTTTTATGAGTGGATTCTTGTAGATCTAAGTTTGTAACATTTTCAGTTTTTTCTTTGATTTGATCTATTAAATCTTGATATTTTCGAAAGCTAATTGTCCTATGTTGTAGAGAATTTCGTTCTACCCAATTTGGACCCTTAAAAATCCGGATTTTGACTTGTTTTGAGCAAGTTAGGCCACTTTTAGTTCAAAGGTTTCCATGAACACATGCGGGCTGCTTGGAGAAGATGAACAGTGTTGGGCGCGTGCATAGCCATTGATATGCGCCCAAGCCACATACTTCTTCCTGCTTGGACGCATAGTCATTGATATGAGCCCAAGCTACATACTTCTTCCTGCTTGGGCGCATAGCCATTGATATGCGCCCAAGCCACATTCTTCCTGCTTGGGCACATATCCATTGATATGCGCCCAAAGCAATATGCATACTTCCTTCTGCTTGGGCGCATAGCCATTATATGCGCCCAAACCATATAGTTCTTTCTGCTTGGGCGCATAGCCATTAATATGTGCCCACTGAGCCGCATAAGACAGTCTCCCATGCTTCCTTTAAGTGCACCCTGTCCCTAGCATGTGGGCGCATGCTGTTCTGGGTGCACACTGCCCTGGGCGCATGCTTCCCTGGCCACATGCTGCCCTGGCACATGCTGTCCCTGGGCGCAGGGTGTCCTGGCACCCCCTCCTTTTATCCCTCGCGTCATTTCTTGCCATGATAATTCTTGTTACATTATCCAGGCTTGTCCTCATGGTTCTTAGTGTAATATTGAGATCTTTGTTTGTACCCTCACTACAACAAAAAACCCTTTTAATGACGGCTAAAAAGCGTCATTAATGACGAACCATGATGCTTTTTTTTCCACAGCAACCGTTATGAAAACGGGTGTTATAAATGTTTTTTAAAAGCGTCATAAAATAACCGTCATGAATAGTTTCTATAAAAGCGTTATGAATAGTTAATATATAGTGTACAATTCAGAACAATTTTAAAATGTCATGAATAGATAATATGTATAGGCTCAATGCAGCACATTTATAACACTTTATACTATTCAAATTAGCATATTTATAATGCTTTATACTGCACAGTATATATTACATTCCAAAAACTTAACATTATATATTACCATTTTTATTACATTTATCAAAATAGAGTACATATCAACATCTTCATTACATTGAATATCCAAATACAGAATGTACCCAGAAAATAGGAATAAATCTCTCTTTTGCTAACCAAATTATTAGAAATATTTACTTAAGTAGATTCTGACCATGGATCTTCTCTCTGCCATCTCTTGAAGATATCGGGAGTCCCAAAGAGAAGTAGTGTCGCAGCTGAGCGACGACTTGGTGCTGCTACAGCCGGCGCCGTCGTGGGAGAGCCTCATCCTCTGATCCCTTACTCTCGTCTGAACCCTCACCAGCGCCTGCATGCACCTCAGCGTCACGTTGTGCCCTTTTTGTAAAAAATCAAAAATGCCAGCTTAGCACTTTAGTAATCAACGCTGAAATGTGAGCCTAGCAATCAACCTGGATTTTACCAAGCCAATAAATTAAAGAAAGTTAACAAATGAAACAACACTACCGAGTTAAACTTGAATTTGCAACTGGATAGTTGATTCTTTATTAAAGGTTAACAAGAATACTTGAGGGACTGATGTGCATTTCACTTGTAACATTTGAGGATGCCTAACACAATTATCAAGTACCAATGTACCATCGAAGCTATCATGTAATGTAGATGACAATTTACCTCATTAAGCATCCTGTGAAGCTCATCCCTCGCCTCCACAACACGATCTCTGTCATTGCTGTCAACAACAAAAATGAGACCCTGTGTGTTCTGGAAGTAGTACCTCCATAGAGGTCTGATCTGCAGTTTTCAATATAGTAAACCAATATTAGTTAATGGGAGAAACTGCAGTTCTTGTATGCTTCGAATATACGGAATATAATTGCATAAGACTAATAAGAAGTGCGGTTTAAAATGATATGAAATATCATTATTTTTAATGAATAAATATAAAACAAAACAACTAGCATATGCTGCATATCTAAACAGAAATCAAATGGTCTAAATGTGTTGACTTATAATTTATTTGCATTCGGAGTTCATAGCATTTAAGTCTTCCAGAATAAGCAACCGGCATCATCTTCACCAATTTGCATAATCTAAGCAAAACAAACATTATCAGTACCTTGTCCTGACCTCCGACATCCCAAACAGTGAAGCTAATGTTCTTGTACTCCACGGTCTCAACATTGAATCCTGCATTAAGCCCAATGTAACTTAGTGTACATATTAGCAAGCAATGTTTAGATCAACAGTTATATGGAGCTGCCTAATTGAAATAGAAAATCCAAATCATCCAAAATTATTGTACACTAAAAAACGGAAACTTATCCAGAATTTGCAGTCATTCACCTAAATTGACTTAGAAAAACACTTTGGTCTCAAAATCATTTAATAAGCGTAAACTAAAATTGTAATTTGTAAAGAAAGTCAGATTTGAAAGTTCAAAAAACTGTAAAGGAATTTAGAGTCTTTTATACCGATCTAAAACATGAGATACATACATACGACAATAGAGAGCACAACATACCCCAAAAGACAGGACATGACAAATCAAAGAAAAACTGAGAATATAACAAAATTGCATATAATTTTGGTATACAAATTTTGTTTTATTGTCCCAGGTCTGATACAAACAACCAACATAGACATGAAATTCATAGACTATATCCAAAACCAAGAATTAGAGGGGAGTGTCAGAAATCATACCTGTGTCGGGACGTAGCTAACCGTGTCTTCGTGTCAACACTGAACCTTCGTGTCCGGAGTCTGATACCATTGTTATCATGTCCAGAATTGGTGCCAAGGTTGGTTCAGTAAATTCATCAAACACCATAGGTACACAAGCAATAATTGAATGTTGATGTTAATTCTTGATCAAATCGATCAAAATTTCATAGAAAGAGGAAAATTCGATCAGAGAATCATGGTTTGGAAATTCACCAGATTAATTTGACTGATCGTCCCGTCTCCGCACGGATCGTTCGATCAATGACTACTGCTGCGACAGAGACGACACGGACACCCTGGCCTGCCAAGGAGAACCATCATCGTCCAGATGATAGCGATTGACTCCTGGTGTCGGTCCTCCGTGCGCTGCCGAGTTTGGCGTTTCACGCCCCGCTCCCGTAGGAGCGATCGTCCTTGCTAAGGCGTGATGCCGCACGGGCCTAGGTTGCGCCCGTGCAAGGCCAAGTCCAGAAACGGCCGATTTGAGCTAGGCCACAGAGTCGCACAGAGTGTCCCCATTGCAGCGGAAAGTAAATAAACACAAGTAGAAGCAAATTCGATCTCTTTATTGATATTCACGAAGGTTACAAGCGGCACTAGGCCGATATTACAAATCGCTCAAGCTCTCTCTCTGAAACATAAAAGGCGTGCCAAGTGGCTTACAAGATGGAATGATACATGGCGATGTTCCGATACATTATGTCCTGTATAGGGTGCTTCAGCTTCTGCAACGTTCCAAGGCCCCGGAGTTGGCTCCGCACCTTAATACGTTCGATGGAAGCTCCGCACCAGCCGGCGTCTCCTGCTTCCTGCAAGCAGACTGTGGGGTTATCAGTACATTGTTATGCACTGGTGGGGAGGCTAGCTCGCCCACAATGCCATCATTACCAAATACGTTGCATTTACTTTCGTACACCGACTATCATTCATTGTCTTTCTAATCTTGCCTTAGGGTCAATTTCATGGCACATATCATGACCTATCTCGTGTTACTGATTTCAAGTGTCGTATGGAAAATGCATGCACGACTTACCCATACTTACCGTCCGGCCTTCCCTGTCTAAAGTAAACCAAGTTAGTCAACAATATAACATGAAGTAACTTAATGTGATTCATGCAACCATTCAATGTTACGGGCGTGTCCATGTCTCGGGTTCTAGTACGTCGTGGGCATGTTCTAGTGTTATGTTTCGAGCATGTTCAGGAGGCACATTTCAAGCATGTTCGGGGTGGTATATTTCATGCATGTTCAGGCATGTTACATTTCGAGCATGTTCATGTTCAGGATATTACTTTGCAAGCATGTTCAAGAGTGTTATATTTCGGGCATGTTCAGGAGTGTTATAATTCGAGTATGTTCAGGAGACACTTCATTAAGTTAACTTAGACTACTTTGATTTCAATACAAGAACTTGCACGTGGATTGCCACCAGCATAGTCCACTTAATCTACATGCACGGGTCGCTGGCTTTACAAGCCATTTAGGACATTCCCCTGTGGTATTTCTCAACTTAGCGTAGGGTGATGGCTGGTACACCCCGTTAAGTCTCTTGAATATACCCTGCACTTACGTCTCTTGGTGCCCAAGCCCGCACCCAAGCAGCCCGTAAGCCCCGTATTGATTCTGCCTAGGCCGGCCACGGTTTACCCCCCCAACGCCCGTGCCGCAGAATCCTTCCACTCGACGGCCACGGTTTACCCCCCATCGCCCGTGCCGTTTGTCCACGACCATTTCGTATTAACTTGTCTTTTACTTAGCGGCTATCTCCGAGCCGTAGGCTAACCCTTAGCCATAATGCGTTAACGACCAGGTTGGCGTCCGTACAGCACGGGTAGCGAGCCCCGTTGCACGTGCCCGTCACACCTGTCGCTAGCGTCTTCCATGTCTTATCTTTCATGTATTCTTTCTTTCATTTTATTCTTTCACTTGTTCGTATGTTCATAGAGTCATTCATGTGTTTGCTTATTCATTCTTTGATTCATTCATTCATGCATTATGCAACTCCCAGTGTGGGAGTCGCCTTGGCGACCCATCGGTCCCATAGCCTTCCAATGTTGCTAAACTCTACTCGGAGCGACTATGTTGATAGCCTTCTCGTTTTATTATTGTAAACCATTCATTGTTTCATTGTTTGAACGTATAAGGGACATGAACGTGGGCTTGTGCCTTAGCACGAGCGTAGAGCGCGGTGCAAGCATTTCTATAATTGTCGAGTTCTTTTTCATGTTCTAAACAAGCATGCAAGATGGGATTATTCCCTTAGCTAGGTGCGTTGAGTCATTTATTAGCATGCAAGATGTTATCGCCTAGCGATTCTCGTGAATGTGTCCGCATTGTTATGTGTCTAGGCTAAGCACAGACGGGTTCATCGGAGCCACCCACCTTAGCGATGTTCGCATCGGCCAAGCGATACTCCGAGCGCGCCTTTGATAGTCTAAGTCTGGATTCATCTTTTGACGGGCCAATGTAAGTCTTCCATCGATTCGCATCGATACTTCATCGGGTCGAAGCAACTCTTCGGGTCGACGGCTCGTTTGAGTCGTTGTACTTGCCGTTTGGATCGGCGTTCCGCTAGGGCGGAGCGGGTCACTACATAATACACCACTCAAAATAAGTCTCGTCCTCGAGACTTCCTGAGTGCAGGTCATCCTACCGTTCCTTAACTTGTGTCGTCGTGTTTCTTAGACAATTTCTTCGAATGGCTCTATCGTTCGATGGAATCGAACCATACTTGATATCTTTCTAAGTTCCGTGTCGCACGCGTTTAGTCGATTTTATTGAATAGCCTTTCATTCCTTTTATAGTTGATTTTACTTATTCAATTCAAGTGTTTCTTCATCTTGGTTGCTATTTCTCTGTGTCATGGGATGGAAATATTCGTACGAGGCACATTGTAATTCGTCAAAGGCGGGGGTCGTAGGCTGAGGCAAACTCACTTTCGTTTATCTCGGTCATCGAGATGACCCGATTCGCTTCTCAAGCGTTCGTGTCCACGAAATCAGTATGATTTCTACTTAGCGGGGTCGACCAAGTCTAAGAAATTTTCGTCCGATTCAAGACTAAGTATTGCACTATCCTCGAGTATATCTTCCTATCAATGGTCCAATTCGTTATACCAACTTTTATTTGCACGATATCGATTCCATATCATTCACTTATTTAGGGCCAATCTCGTTGTCGTTCACGCACACTCCGCTTACACGTTTCTTTGATTCCGAGCCACGCTCGTACTAGTATCGATCCCTTACTTAACGCAATTTCAAGATCTTCGACACTCTCCCATTCCTCAAGTCTCGCTTGAACTCAAGGTATCACTTGGCTGGATCGTGCACGCATTCCAAGCGTCCCCAAAATATATGCATTCAGCCAAGCCGCATGATCTAGAAATTGTCATTCTCACTCGAGTCGCATCGTGCACATACTCAAGCATCCCTGAATATATGCATGTCAGCCGAATCTCGTGAGGGGTATTCCTATATTCGTGATTCACACTATCCATCCATGCCAATCCTCAAGATCAATCCTTCGATTGATAACTCATGAAACAGGACGTCTCGCCTACCCGCTAGGCCATCTTTTTCGAGGCTAAGTCAATGTCAGGATTGGAATCATAGTTCCCCAACAATAATGCCAACACTGACCCCAATCTTAGGGTCAAACCAAAGTCGATAGTACGGGATTTTTTTTTTCTACCCACGCTCGCGTCACTCAGATTTCTAAATATCGAGCACGATCACCTATTCGCATCAATGTATTCGTGTCCACACCGCAATGAATTCAAATCCATTCAAATCACTAAGTTGACATACTTCATATATCCATTCTAACCAATTCACGTATTCGATCACGAGTTCATCTAACTTGACAATATGTTGCGTCCCAATCTCACGCGAGTCCGATTATCCACGGTGGTTCATGAATCACCATGCAACGCTCCCGTGGAATAATCATTCTCATCGGGGCGTAACTCTTGTTTGGGTCCAGACTAATTCATTTTCGATACGCGGATTGGACCTACTCAATCCTCAAGTTCGATTCTTCAAGCACACAAATCCATTCTTGAGTCACCTTCGCGTCAAACCACAAATCGAAGCACACAAATTGTTACGCCAAGCTAGGTCAATCACCTCCGCTGTATGAATCACCATACCAGCGCTCACGCGGAGTGATCGCCCTATTCGGCACGACGCATGTGCGAGGCTGGAGTTGCGCTCGCATAAGACAAGCATGTCGACGTTGAGGTTATCGTCGAAGTAAATCCAAGTATTTTCATTTTCATTCGAGCCAAGATCGATAGTCCATTCGTCATTTCGTTCAACTAGAAAATCCATGAGCCACGTCTATATTTTCCTCGACACGTTTCAACATCCCAAGTATAGCTTCCAACGGAACAATGACATTTGCACGATCGTCATTTGCCGAGTCAGAGTACCCCCAAGTTATTACATATCGATCTTTGATACGCCTCAATACCATCGACGATATGCGTAACCTGACGATCTTCCTTTGCAACCAATTTTGAGTCGTACATTGATGTTGTTTGTCCGAGTTGGATATTCCACAATTTTATTTAATATTCAAGATCAAGTTCAACGGCTATTCCTCAAGCTAGTTTCAAGATCGTTGTTGTTCAAACTTAAGTCACAATTCATTTGAATCAATCCCAAATCGTACGCGCGATCCTCTAAGTTTCCTCGATCAAGACCATTCACTTTCATTCATCGTTCCGAATCATTTTCTAAATGCGTTGTCTATTCACAAGTTGTCTGAACGACATCTCGTTCGGGACATTCGAAGTCACGATCAACTAAGCGTGACACATTCTAAGGCTTTGCACGATCGCATCGCCTCGCCGACATACCCGTTCTATCCGTATATCTTGTAGTCTCGCTCGAATAATTTCTATGACGTCCATACACCACTCAGGGTTCGAGCCATATGATCTAGTCCTCAATCACGTTCGCGTCATGCGCTAAGACATCCTTCAGATTCGTTCGACGAATCTCTAGCGTAATCGCTCACGTCGCCTCGACGTACTAAGTCGTTCACAATAATCCTCAAAATCCAAGTCAATCCTTCGGGTGTTCCTAAGCATTAACTCGATAGCATTCCTATCGATATACACTCAAAGTGTATCTCCGTTCTCGATCGAGCGATACATTGACATCGCTCGCAACCCGATTGCACCCAAGAGTCGAGGTACGCGATACGCGGACTAAGTTGTACCGCTTAACCATCCCGTACGGACTACATTCAAGTTTGCACGCTCACTTATTCTCGTTCGCAACTCGTTTGCACCAAAGAGTCTAGGTGTGCGATACTCCGCACAAATTAGCCAAAGGCTGCGTGCATGACCATCCCGTTCGAACTATACTCGGGTCCCGTGTACTCGTTTGCTATCGTCAGCGTAAGCTTATTCAAGCACGCCTTGCGTTGCTAACTCTTAGCATCGATTCCGTCCAACTCAAGTCCGTCGTGGTTTGGCACAAAGGCCTTCGCCTATCAAGTCCCGATCACCCGAGCACTTATACGATCTTTCGAAAATATTAGACTTATTGTATGGAACATCCCAAGGCAGAATGAGAGAGAGAGCGCACACTTCTTTTGTAACCAACCGAGCTTTCAAAACTGAGAAAATCGAAATGAAGTCCAAGGACGTAAAGCCGTGCTCTGATACCAATATTTCATGCCCCGCTCCCGTAGGAGCGATCGTCCTCGCTAAGGCGTGATGTCGCACGGGCCTAGGTTGCGCCCGTGCAAGGCCAAGTCCAGAAACGGCCGATTTGAGCTAGGCCACAGAGTCGCACAGAGTGTCCCCATTGCAGCGGAAAGTAAATAAATACAAGTAGAAGCAAATTCGATCTCTTTATTGATATTCACGAAGGTTACAAGCGGCGCTAGGCCGATATTACAAATCGCTCAAGCTCTCTCTCTGAAACATAAAAGGCGTGCCAAGTGGCTTACAAGATGGAATGATACATGGCGATGTTCCGATACATTATGTCCTGTATAGGGTGCTTCAGCTTCTGCAACGTCCCAAGGCCCCGAAGTTGGCTCCGCACCTAAATACGTTCGATGGAAGCTTCGCACCAGCCGGCGTCTCCTGCTTCCTGCAAGCAGACTGTAGGGTTATCAGTACATTGTTATGTACTGGTGGGGAGGCTAGCTCGCCCACAATGCCATCATTACCAAACACGTTGCATTTACTTTCGTGCACTGACTATCATTCATTGTCTTTCTAATCTTGCCTTAGGGTCAATTTCATGGCACATATCATGACCTATCTCGTGTTACTGATTTCAAGTGTCGTATGGAAAATGCATGCACGACTTACCCATACTTACCGTCCGGCCTTCCCTGTCTAAAGTAAACCAAGTTAGTCAACAATATAACATGAAGTAACTTAACGTGATTCATGCAACCATTCAATGTTACGGGCGTGTCCATGTCTCGGGTTCTAGCACGTCGTGGGCATGTTCTAGTGTTACGTTTCGAGCATGTTCAGGAGGCACATTTCAAGCATATTCGGGGTGGTATATTTCATGCATGTTCAGGCATGTTACATTTCGAGCATGTTCATGTTCAGGATATTACTTTGCAAGCATGTTTAAGAGTGTTATATTTCGGGCATGTTCAGGAGTGTTATAATTCGAGTATGTTCAGGAGACACTTCATTAAGTTAACTTAGACTACTTTGATTTCAATGTAAGAACTTGCACGTGGATTGCCACCAGCATAGTCCACTTAATCTACATGTACGGGTTGCTGGCTTTACAAGCCATTTAGGACATTCCCCTGTGGTATTTCTCAACTTAGCGTAGGGTGATGGCTGGTACACCCCGTTAAGTCTCTTGAATATACCCTGCACTTATGTCTCTTGGTGCCCAAGCCCGCACCCAAGCAGCCCGTAAGCCCCGTATTAATTCTGCCTAGGCCGGCCACGGTTTACCTCCCCAACGCCCGTGCCGCAGAATCCTTCCACTCGACGACCACGGTTTACCCCCCCATCGCCCGTGCCGTTTGTCCACGACCATTTCGTATTAACTTGTCTTTTACTTAGCGGCTATCTCCGAGCCGTAGGCTAACCCTTAGCCATAATGCGTTAACGACCAGGTTGGCGTCCGTACAGCGCGGGTAGCGAGCCCCGTTGCACGTGCCCGTCACACCTGTCGCTAGCGTCTTCCATGTCTTATCTTTCATGTATTCTTTCTTTTATTTTATTCTTTCACTTGTTCGTATGTTCATAGAGTCATTCATGTGTTTGCTTATTCATTCTTTGATTCATTCATTCATGCATTATGCAACTCCCAGTGTGGGAGTCGCCTTGGCGACCCATCGGTCCCATAGCCTTCCAATGTTGCTAAACTCTACTCGGAGCGACTATGTTGATAGCCTTCCCATTTTATTGTTGTAAACCATTCATTGTTTCATTGTTTGAACGTATAAGGGACATGAACGTGGGCTTGTGCCTTAGCACGAGCGTAGAGCGCGGTACAAGCATTTCTATAATTGTCGAGTTCTTTTCCATGTTCTAAACAAGCATGCAAGATGGGATTATTCCCTTAGCTAGGTGCGTTGAGTCATTTATTAGCATGCAAGATGTTATCGCCTAGCGATTCTCGTGAATGTGTCCGCATTGTTATGTGTCTAGGCTAAGCACAGACGGGTTCATCGGAGCCACCCACCTTAGCGATGTTCGCATCGGCCAAGCGATACTCCGAGCGCGCCTTTGATAGTCTAAGTCTGGATTCATCTTTTGACGGGCCAATGTAAGTCTTCCTCGATTCGCATCGATACTTCATCGGGTCGAAGCAACTCTTCGGGTCGACGGCTCGTTTGAGTCGTTGCACTTGCCGTTTGGATCGGCGTTCCGCTAGGGCGGAACGGGTCACTACACGGCGGCCACCGCGAATTCGCCAACGCCCGATCGAAAAGAGGAAAGAAGAGCGGAGAGACCACAATCGGCTGTCCCGCTCTTTTTTTTCACCTAACGCGACGTCGGCGTCAGAGAGACCGTGCCAGAGCCATCGGCCCGCCCGCGCCGCCAGCTCCCTCCCCATCTCCTCCTCCCTTTCTAACTAGGTTTAGGGTTTTGTATCTACGGTTAGGATTTTGGAGTTGGGAGAAAGGAAGGAGAAGAAGAGGAGGGTGTTGCTAAACAAGAGTTAGGGTTTTGGATCTATGGGATTTTGGAGTTGGGGGAGAGGAGGGAGAAGAAAGGATCGGAGAAGGAGAAGACCAGAACGAGGGGGAGAGAAAAAATTTTGTTGAAGTGCGGAATTTTGTCAAAAAATAAACTTAAAAAATATTACAAGTTTGCCACCGCTCTAAAATATTCATAACGTTTTATTTTATAAATGTTATGCAAAGTCCAGAATTAGCCCAAACCGTCATAGAAAAAATGTATTTCGAACTTTCATAACGCTTTTTTATTAGCCGTCATGAAATCCACTTATGAAACGTCATTAATAAGTCATATCAGCGACGAAATTAGCGACGCCAACTTAAAATGTCGCTAATATTTTTGGATTTAGCGACTCCTAAAATATGGAAATCACAATACGTCGCTGGTAGCGACAAACAGCGACATATTGCGACTACATTTAGTGTAATAAAAACCAACATCGTTGATTTGTCGGAAAACGTCGCTAGTTTTATTAGTTCAGCGACGTTTAGCATCGCAACAATTATTAAGTCGCCGAATATTAAACGATTACCGACGCTTGGCGACGTATTTGCGGACGTCGCTAATTTCTGATAAAAAGGGTTTCCTCGGTTCGACTTTTCATTTCTCCCTCTCCCCAAATTTTTTGTTCCCGCCCCTCTTCCCCGACCTCGACGACAACCACCCCCTTCCCTCCGGCGCCGCTCATCCTCCTCCTCCACCGCGAGCCCCTTCTCCTCCCTCCGGCAAGCCTGTTCTCCTCCTCCTCCTCCACCGCGAGCCCCTTCTCCTTCTCCACCGCGAGATCCTCCTCCTCCTCCACCATCGTGAGAAGACTGAAGGTAAACCCTAACCCTAATTGAGGTGTTTTTCGTATCCAAAATGGACACGGAGACACATTACGACCATTCGACTCCTGATACAGTGTGTTCGTGAGGTTTTGGACACTTTGTGTCCATTTGTTGGACACGTGGACACTCCCAAGCTTGCCTATATATGTATTTAACCTCTGTACACTTAATCCCCTCCTCCTCCACCACCGAACTTGTCCTCCTCCTCCTCCTCCACCACCGCGAGGAGACTGAAGGTAAACCCTAACCCTAATTGAGGTGTTTTTCGTGTCCAAAATGGACACGGAGACACATTACGACCATGTGTTCACTGATACAGTGTGTTCGTGAGGTTTTGGACACTTTGTGTCCATTTGTTGGACACGTGGACACCCCCAAGCTTGCATATATGTATTTCACCTCTGTACACTTAATCCCCTACATACACTTGTGTATTTTCGTATTAATTTGGATTTGCATATTGGGTTTGGGTTTCGATATAGTGTTTGATACATTGTTTCACCTTGCAACATTCCTACACTTATTTTAGACAACAAGTATATGAACCAATTAGTCAACATCTATTTGTTGAAGTATGGTACTCCATTCTTCGTAAGTTCTAGCTATATATGTCTCTCAAGATCCAATACTCAAAAATCCCAAGAAGAAGAAGAAGAAAAGAATAAAATGACATCGCTCAACACCCTATGACAACTCTTTGTAGAATTGTGTTAAAGTGTGAGTTCTACAGTATGAGTTCTACAGTATGGTTCTCTTTGTAGAATAAAATGACATCGCTCAACCCTATCGATCCTCCATACAAGTCTTCCTTCATCTATTGTCTTAAAGTGTGAGTTCTACAATATGGTTCTCTTTGGTGAATTGTGTCTTATTATAGTCCCTGCAGCCATTCGACTGGCGAGGCAGAAACTATGTAGTCGTAGATAAAGTTGACTGTCATCCGACCCTCATCCCTCGACAATGATGATACGACAACCAACCGGAAAGGCAAGGACATAGTCCCTGCATCCATTTGGATTAGTAAATGTTAATATGGGGTTTGGATTCATGGTATATATGTTCACTGTCTCAAGGACATAGTCCCTGCAGCCATTCGACTGGCGAGGCAGAAACTATGTAGCCGTAGATAAAGTTGACTGTCCTCCGACCCTCATCCCTCGGCAATGATGATACGACAACCTGTCACTATATCTTATATAGTAGTAGATGATGTCTTAGTATTACATTATGTGAGTTCATCTTGATTCTGTTACATTCTTCAGATACTAGATATGATAAAAACATATACTACACCATATGTACAGAACATAGATGATTCACACTAATGTATGCTTGAATGAATCTTGGGTTGTGTTCTGAGCCATCCGTTCTCACACTTGGGAAAAAATTGAATTTTTTATACTTTATCGGCTTTCGAAAATGTACTCAAATTACATGATGGTTCCTTTAGTTAGCTCGCTTATGTTACAATTATATTATTTGTGACTATCGATCTTACCAGATGGCACCCATGACCCGAGGAGCGGCACGTCGTTTGAAGAAAACAGTGAATGCTGAGGTGGCTCCTCCTACAGTTGAGGAGGAAGTGGCACCGGTTGCTAGAGAGACCGGGAGTTCTATTCATCCAGCACCGGTAGCTAGTGAGATCGAGAGTTCTCTTCATGCAGTCCTTGTAAGGGACGACATCTCTCCTCGTGCCAAAAATCTTGCTTTTTCGAGGTGGTTGCGTGAACGTATCACTGAGCGTTTGCGTGAGCAGCGTGGTTCTCATTAGCTATTAGTACTTATTTGTATTGGACTATTTGTATTGGGTTGTTTTTGTATTAGACTATTTGTATTGGACTACATATATGAATTAGAACTGTGTCAATCTCTGGATTATATTGGACTACGACATGGTGATCAGGACATAGTCCCTGCAGCCATTCGACTGGCGAGGCAGAAACTATGTATCCGTAGATAAAGTCGACTGTCCTCCGACCCTCATCCCTCGGCAATGATGATACGACAACCAACCGGAGAGGATACTCTGAGAGATCTATCTGAGAGGGACGTATACTCTGAGAGATCACCTTTACAAGAATTATATCAATAGTGGGATTGAGTGTTGGAGGAGATATTATCAGAGTATACGTCATACTCAGATGGGTCTCTCACCATTAATATTTTTTTTCTGACGGCATGGTGGATGTGCTCCCTCAACAGATTCTTGCTCCGAGCCAAAACTTTGTCCCGGAGACCAAGTGGACATCTTTGGTGTAGAGTTCGAGTGTGTCACGCCCCGACCCGGAATCACCCGAATCATCGTCCTCGTAGGGGGCGTGATGCCGCACGAGCCTGGAGTTGCGCTCGTGCAAGGCAAGATGACAAGTTCTCAAATAGTTATCTTTTGATTTGATATTAACAACGATAGAAAAACAGAGTATACGAAACAATTCTCTTTATTGATATCTGAAACTGAGATTACAATGGCTTTCGATAGCCTAACAATATATGCCAGATTGGCTACAACACTCAGGTTCTCTCTTGCCCACAAAGGATTTCACCGTTCCATACATCATGCCTTCTATATCTCGGCCGCGTCAATCCAGCTGCATAGTCCGAGCGTCAATGCGATAGCACGCTTCAATACGCTTCGGCATTCCAAGCCTTAACACGTTCAAGCAACGCTTCGCCGCGAGCAATCCATTCCCTGCACCCTGTATGAAGCTGGTGGGGGATCAGTACGTTCGTCCTCGCATGTACTGAAGCAAAGATCATCTTTCCAAACCGACATTTTAATCTTTATGTTGAATCATGCAACTTAGCTTATGATCTTGCTATGTTCTCCTTAGGGTCAATTTCATGGCATATTCGAAAGCGTAAATCATGTTATCATAGCAGCATGTTATCGAATTAAATAGGCAACAACCAAGCAGTCTCGTGTTTGATTCGTGGCACGACTTACCAAGTCGACGCACTCGCCCTTGCACCGACGCAAGGTGAATATGCCGTAATCCTTCCCTGTCATGTTATTGTGCATCTCTAAGCAGGATCTCTATGCGGGACGCCTATGCGCCTACACTTTCAATCCATCGTTCCTTAACTATATGAGGGCCGTTGGCGTATCCGCGCCGGAATGGACTAAAGTAGTTCCTTTCTTTTCTCTCCTTCTTTTCTCTCTATTTGGTTGGGCTGCCCGGCGTTTCATGGGTTGGGTCTCCTCCCAAACAACCGAAATATTCCCGCTACATGCCATCATTTGCGGCTTCTTCCATCTTGTTTAAGGATGTGCGCCTATAAAGATTATCATTCCTCCGCGGCCAAATCGGTTCCGGGGACCTCCGGCATTTATCCGTTTGGGGGGATACTCGTGCACGAGTTATTATCACATTAATCTCGAGCCTATTCCAATCGACCATGCAATGCCCTATCATTCAACAGTTAAATTCAAACAACCAAACATAGTCTTGAGTCCGAGACTCAGTTCTTATCGTCTCGTATTTCTTCCATTTAGATTTCTATGTTCTTTCGTTTCGTACTTCGTTTCGATGATTCAATGGCATCGTGCCTCAACTCAATGCTCGTCAACTGAACGACCCGAAGGTCTCGAACACCTTTCGAGGCAACATGTCATATCCGACAGTTCTGCCACATTCATACCGCAACTGTATTCTCTCACAACGAAGCCATCTTTTATTATCCCGTGCACGTAGGCACGTTTCGACCGTACTTCCAATGTTCTACAACTTAGCATTCAATGTTCGGGGCTTGCACGTTAGGGCGCTCGCCTATTGTCTTTCAATGTTCTAGCCGTCTAACTCGTGCATCAAAGGCACGGTATGGTTCATGCACTAAGGCACTCGCCGATTACAGTTATCCCATGTTCTTGCGGCTTGCACACCGAGGCGCTCGCCTTAGCGATATCCAATGTCCCATAGCGACTTGTGCATATTGATGCACGTTTCATTTCAATTGTTCTAACTTAGTGTTCGACTCACACTATGATTTTATCTCCGATCGGCCACGCCCGTGGCGTCGATAGGTTAACTTTAGCATACAATAATATATTTGACTTATCGAATGAAGGAGTAAAAAGAAGTCAATCCTCCCACCTTGAGTCGATACGCCTTCGTCGTTTCGCCGAGCCGATGCGGCTCGATTCCCTAACTTTGTTGCACGGCCACTCTCCTGACTTAGCCATTTGAGCACTTCATGCTTCGTTGAGTTATACGCCCAATTTGCCTTAGCGTGCCCAAGTCTCTGCCCGTCGCAAGGCGACGATTTGGATTTTGCGGACCCCTTACTAAATATTGCAAAAGATCGACCTCTAATATTTTCCCGTCAAAGTATGACCTGCACACGAAACCAACTAAAATCAATACTTGCTTCGATTCGGACTTGCGCCTTGGTCGATTCGATTTCTTAGAATCTTCGAGCCGATTTAATGCACTCATCCTTCGGGGCAACGCGGCGCTTCGCATCGATTCATTCGATGCATTCTTCGGGACAAGGCAACTCTTCGCATCGACTTAGTTCGATGCATTGCTCGGGACAACTTAGCTCTCGTATCGTTTTGCATCGATACATTCTTTCGGTCCACGCGACTCGTTGAGTCAACGCTTCAGCGTAATGCGCCGTACGGAGCGGGGCATTACAGAATATACCACTCAAAACAAGGTTCATCCTCGAACCAAAACCAACACTCCGACTAAGTGTTTTACAGATCGTTTTACGATCTCGTCCCACCAATGTTGTTCGATTTCATACTATGCCGCAAGCTTTCCATTAACATTTCATAGTCTTCCCTGCAGCTCGATTTGAATTTTGTATACAACTCGATTTGGATTTGTACCTATATTCAAGGCGTCCCGAAGATATATGTATTTCGACCAAGCCCAGTCGTAGCAAATTAGAACAAAGCTGACAGGTAAATTTCAATCCTATGCTTGCCATCTCGTACTCTCGATCGGACTTATCCTTAGCAACTGTTCTCGAAATTTCATCGCATATGCATATTGATACACACGCGATTCATTCAACAAAGTCACTGCACGCGACGCGATTTAAAATCGCATTTCTCGTTTTGTATGTTTCATCGGGACTATCAATTTTACGTATTGCGTCAAGCCGTCGTGCATCCAATCACAACGAGTCTCCGCAACGCCTTGCGTTCGAAGTCGCTATCCAACTATTTTCGAAGTCTGGCTATGCACTTATCTCGATACGATTTCCTTTGTTGACTTGCAAATGCATCAACATTCAGGGCTACGCCCGCTAGGTTACTTTCCCAGGCACCGTACTTAACTTCTCCCGACGTAACTTTAAATTGACATTGCACAAAGGCCACAATCTATCCGACACAAAAGTTTACATCAAGGCGACGGTGCTCAAGGCAACGATCGCCTTAGCACGAAGGTCTTTACGACGCATCTTACATTCAATTTCCTAACGAGTAGGAATTCACTAGCCGAATTCCCAACTTATCCGTCTCGCAACATCGAACATAATTTCGATTCACGCAAGCTCAATTGCAAGGTGAATCTGAATCTAACGACATGACTCGTAAGCCATTTCCTTATCGTTCCCTCTCGTGCATAGCACGTTTCTCGCAATCGCCTAGACTTATCGTCAACATGCACCGTGTTATATTTGTTATCGGTACAATCACATATGCGATATCGCATGGGTCATCTTACGGTCTGCAGCATTCAATTTGATTTGGCGGTCAAGTCTTCTAGGGTCAGCTGCCCCAAAGCTATGCTCGATAATTGTGGATCATCACCGGAGGACAGTTTACTACGAACCATGCTATATCTTATTTCGGAGCCAAATCACGTTCCGACATAACCATTTCAATGTGACTATCCAATTTCGGACAAAACCACTTCTATCGGCGCAACTGATGCGCAACTATCCTCCGAGTCAAGTCATGCACTGCCGTCAATGATTCCGCAATTTATGAAATATCTACTCGTATCGAGTTTGAGTCTATCTTATTCGCGGGTCGACACACGAGATGCTATACGCATCGAACAATCGTCGATGACTTATAGTCTCGTCTTTGATCAATCACAAAATTTACGGTCAACCAAGTTCGTTCATTCTCGTATCGTTACTTTGCTATGAGGCACACTCTATTTTGTATTCTCACATCGCTTACGTTCCTTGCGTATCGATCTTGATAGTTCATATCAATTTCGATAGCAAGAGGGTCGACTTCGAATCCGTTTTAACGTCAACTTAACTCGTATCGCATACATCCAAGTTCGCAACAAACTTTTCCATACGCATCTACTCGTTCTCTGATTCACCGTATCCCGCTATACTTTGATCGCGTAACTGAGTTACCGATTATCCAACATCGAACCCTCGAGTTATACGATCACGCCCTCTAAGTTTTGTGTGTTTTCAGTCGTACTCAAATGAGTGTCGCCGTAACTTAACCAACTATTTTATAGGCACGGTTTCTCGCGTCAACCAACTTTCTTACCGAAGTCGCACATCGTGCGATTCACTTTTATTGTTTGCATCGCCTAACATTTCTATCGAGATCGCAAGTCGTACGATTCGATTCGTCTCGCCCAACGTTTCTACCGAGATCGCAAGTCGTACGACTCATTTATAAGCTCAAGTATTCCTTTCCCGTTGATCCGATTATTGCGTCAAGGCAAAATCGTTTTGCTAGTCTCGGTCGTCCGACCAACTTATCATTCTCGTCCGACGTATCGTTCATTGATACGAGTCTCACCTTATCGTCCCAACCGAATTTCGAAGAACACTTGCATCAACATACCGTCATACAAATTTTCAGTCGAGTCTCGGTACTCCCCCGTCCGTTGCGGACAAACTTTCCGTAATTCTCACAAAGCGTCGATGCAATTTATCGTACAAGTGCTATACCATATACCACTCGAAATCGAGTCATTCATCGCCTACGTGGTATGGCATATACCACTTGGAATTCAAGCCATTTCCCTCGCGCTATACTTAGTGCAAACCAACGATTTCTACCGACTCACGATTTCTGCAGTGATCGTGCTTGATCACAACCGTAACTTTGATTCTATCAAAATCCGACACAACTCGGTCAATGTTCTCGCTTGCCAACATAAGTTTGGTGTGCAACCGAACGATTCGTTCTATCGATTTACGACTTCAATTCTTTCCTTACGTTGCATCTCGTGCAACACTTTATTTGATACGCGTCGCACCCCGTGCAACAAATTTTACTTTCGATACGCGTTACACATCGTGCTACGATTTATTTCCGACACTTTTATTTTACTTTGTACAACGATTTATTTCCAATTTCCTTTGCACTTCGTGCAACGATTAATTTGATATGCGTTGCACCACGTGCAATGATTTTACTTTCCAATATGCGTTGCACATCGTGCAACGATCATTTCCGATACTTACCGCACCTCGTGCAACGAATTACTCTCGACTTTCCAAGTCAATGCACAATCCATTTTAATACATTCGGTATTGGCTTATCACTTCTCACTTTCATTTTAACGCATATTCACCATTACTCGTTGCACTTTGTGCATCATTTTATTTCTCTATTCAACATGTTACATTACAACAACGTCTCAAATCGTATCTCAAAATTTGTTGCGCTTGTAGCAACTAACATTTTCACGGCTCGTTGCATTCAATGCAATATACCCTTCGCGACTTTCCTTAGCAAATATCATGAAATTTCCAAAACACATGCGGCAAAATTTCATGATTTGTATTAGACTTATTGTATGGAACATCCAGTGCGGCATCGAGTAGAGTCAAGAGTGACATCAAGTGGTGGTGGGCAACTTTTTGAATTGTAATGAAGCGAGCGTCCAGAGGAAATTGAGCCTAGAGCTCTGATACCAATTTGTCACGCCCCGACCCGGAATCACCCGAATTATCGTCCTCGCAGGGGGCGTGATGCCGCACGAGCCTGGAGTTGTGCTCGTGCAAGGCAAGATGACAAGTTCTCAAATGGTTATCTTTCGATTTGATATTAACAACGATAGAAAAACAGAGTATACGAAACAATTCTCTTTATTGATATCTGAAACTGAGATTACAATGGCTTTCGATAGCCTAACAATATATGCCAGATTGGCTACAACACTCAGGTTCTCTCTTGCCCACAAAGGATTTCACCGTTCCATACATCATGCCTTCTATATCTCGGCCGCGTCAATCCAGCTGCGTAGTCCGAGCGTCAATGCGATAGCACGCTTCAATGCGCTTCGGCATTCCAAGCCTTAATACGTTCAAGCAACGCTTCGCCGCGAGCAATCCATTCCCTGTACCCTGCATGAAGCTGGTGGGGGATCAGTACGTTCGTCCTCGCATGTACTGAAGCAAAGATCATCTTTCCAAACCGACATTTTAATCTTTATGTTGAATCATGCAACTTAGCTTATGATCTTGCTATGTTCTCCTTAGGGTCAATTTTATGGCATATTCGAAAGCGTAAAGCATGTTATCATAGCAGCATGTTATCGAATTGAATAGGCAACAACCAAGCAATCTCGTGTTTGATTCGTGGCGCGACTTACCAAGTCGACGCACTCGCCCTTGCACCGACGCAAGGTGAATACGCCGTAATCCTTCCCTGTCATGTTATTGTGCATCTCTAAGCAGGATCTCTATGCGGGACGCATATGCGCCTACACTTTCAATCCATCGTTCCTTAACTATATGAGGGCCGTTGGCGTATCCGTGCCGGAATGGACTAAAGTAGTTTCTTTCTTTTCTCTCCTTCTTTTCTCTCTATTTGGTTGGGCTGCCCGGCGTTTCACGGGTTGGGTCTCCTCCCAAACAACCGAAACGTTCTCGCTACATGCCATCATTTACGGCTTCTCCCATCTTGTTTAAGGATGTGCGCCTACAAAGATTATCATCCCTCCGTGGCCAAATCGGTTCCGGGGACCTCCGGTATTTATCCGTTTGGGGGGATACTCGTGCACGAGTTATTATCACATTAATCTCGAGCCCATTCCAATCGACCATGCAACGCCCTATCATTCAACAGTTAAATTCAAACAACCAAACATAGTCTTGAGTCCGAGACTCAGTTCTTATCGTCTCGTATTTCTTCCATTTAGCTTTCTATGTTCTTTTGTTTCGTACTTCGTTTCGATGATTCAATGGCATCGTGCCTCAACTCAATGCTCGTCAACTGAACGACCCGAAGGTCTCGAACACCTTTCGAGGCAACATGTCATATCCGACAGTTCCGCCACATTCATACCGCAACTGTATTCTCTCGCAACGAAGCCATCTTTTATTATCCCGTGCACGTAGGCACGTTTCGACCGTACTTACAATGTTCTACAACTTAGCATTCAATGTTCGGGGCTTGCGCGCTAGGGCGCTCGCCTATTGTCTTTCAATGTTCTAGCCGTCTAACTCGTGCATCAAAGGCACGGTATGGTTCGTGCACTAAGGCACTCGCCGATTACAGTTATCCCATGTTCTTGCGGCTTGCGCACCGAGGCGCTCGCCTTAGCGATATCCAATGTCCCATAGCGACTTGTGCATATTGATGCACGTTTCATTTCAATTGTTCTAACTTAGTGTTCGACTCACACTATGATTTTATCTCCGATCGGCCACGCCCGTGGCATCGATAGGTTAACTTTAGCATACAATGATATATTTGACTTATCGAATGAAGGAGTAAAAATAAGTCAATCCTCCCACCTCGAGTCGATACGCCTTCGTCGTTTCGTCGAGCCGATGCGGCTCGATTCCCTAACTTTATTGTACGGCCACTCTCCTGACTTAGCCATTTGAGCACTTCGTGCTTCGTTGAGTTATACGCCCAATTCGCCTTAGCGTGCCCAAGTCTCTGCCCGTCGCAAGGCGACGATTTGGGTTTTGCGGATCCCTTACTAAATATTGCAAAAGATCGACCTCTAATATTTTTCCGTCAAAGTATGACCTGCACACGAAACCAACTAAAATCAATACTTGCTTCGATTCGGACTTGCGCCTTGGTCGATTCGATTTCTTAGAATCTTCGAGCCGATTCAATGCACTCATCCTTCGGGGCAACGCGGCACTTCGCATCGATTCACTCGATGCATTCTTCGGGACAAGGCAACTCTTCGCATCGACTTAGTTCGATGTGTTGCTCGGGACAACTTAGCTCTCGTATCGTTTTGCATCGATACATTCTTTCGGTCTACGCGACTCGTTGAGTCAACGCTTCAGCGTAATGCATCGTGCGGAGCGGGGCATTACAGAGCGAGAGGTTCCTGACAGCATGGTGGTCTCCTTTGTCAAAGTATCCGTGCTCATCCCACATTGGATGTGGGATGAGCACGGATACTTTGACAAAGGAGACCACCATGCTGTCAGGAACCTCTCACTCGAGCTCTACACCAAGGATGTCCACTTGAGCTCTGAGATAAAGTTTTGGCTCGGAGCAAGAATCTGTGGACGGAGCACATCCACCATGCTGTCAGGAAAAAATAGTAATGGTGAGAGACCCATCTGAGTAGGACGTATACTCTGATAATATCTCCTCCAGCACTCAATCCCACTACTGATATCATTCTTGTAAAGGTGATCTCTCAGAGTATACGTCCCTCTCAGATGGATCTCTCAGAGTATCCTCTCCGGTTGGGTTGTGTTCTGAGCCATCCGTTCTCACAGAGGGTCCTATTTTGGATTCTATATTTTGTATTTTGGTTTCTGTATTTTGTATTTTGGTTTCTGTATTTTGTATTTTGGTTTCTGTATTTTATAGTTTATATTTTAGATTATGTATTTTGTATTTTGGTTTCTGTATTTTGGCTCCAGCTCCATTTGTATTAATCTACGGTACGACATGGTGATCAGGACATAGTCCCTGTAGCCATTCGACTGGCGAGGCAGAAACTATGTAGCCGTAGATAAAGTTGACTGTCCTTCGACCCTCATCCCTCGTCAATGATGATACGACAACCTATCAGAATCCTCGACTCTCTTTCGCTTCTTGGATATTGACCCAGCTTCCAATCTCTCATTTCCCTCCGGGTCCACTCTACTCCCAATCTCTTCCTCTTTTATACACGGATCTACATAATCAATACCATCCAAGGAAGGCAAAACTGAATCAGCATTGTCTTCCGGATCGTCCTATCAAGGCATAACGGGCTGCTTAGCGTGCCCAGCTTCTTCAACTTCTCGCTGGCTGCAGAGTCGAAATGAGAACGGGTCCTCTTTGCCGGCCCGGAGCTCTGACTCACACTCGTCGCCGCGATACCGGTTTCCTCTCCTCCTCTGACGCGGGTCATAAGAAAAGAAATTTCGTACCTCTTCTTCACATAAACATCATTGCCGCCTTGTACTCGAGCCTCCTCATCTGTGACGCTATCCAACTTCTCGGTGCCTACATTATCACTCGAATCTCCCGTTCGACTCGTATCGTCCTCTTCTTCGCCTGTCTTTTCGCTCCCTGTCTTGCAATCATCTGCTATCACCGTCGACTCATTCGACTCCTTCTCCGATGACTCCGAGAAGTTGGATAGCGTCACAGACGAGGAGGCTCGAGTACAAGGCGGCAATAATGTTTATGTGAAGAAGAGGTACGAAATTTCTTTTCTTATGACCCGCATCAGAGAAGGAGAGGAAACCGGTAGCACGGCGACGAGTTCGAGTCAGAGCTCCGGGCCGGCAAAGAGGACCCGTTCCCATTTCGACTCTGCAGCCAGCGAGAAGTTGAAGAAGCTGGGCACGCTGAGCAGCCCGTTATGCCTTGATGAGGACGATCCGGAAGACAATGCTGATTCAGTTTTGCCTTCTCCTCTCCTCCACCATGGCTATGGACCCATCTGCTCCTCCCTACTTCTATTCTTCTTATTTGATTCTCTCAGGCACATAAGATATCCAGCTCAAGTGTAGAGTCGGGGAAGAAGAAGTGGACAGGAAGAGGAGGGAGAAGCAGCACAGCCGGCGGCATGACCCGGAGGAAGTACAGAGGTTTTCTTCAACATACGTAGAAGAACTATAAGGATATATCTTTTCATAATATGTCATCTTGTCAAAGACCCTTAATGTGACAACCATGTTACCGCGGTGTCGGAAGACTAACATGTCATAATTTTCTAAGCCGTATGTTTTGACATAATCCTCCCAACTCTTTCCTTCTATGTGGTAATCTTGCATTATTACATAGAACTGAAATCCGGTTGGAGGATTATGTCAAAACACACGGCTTATAAAATTATGACATGTTAGTCTTCTGATACCGCGGTAACATGGTTGTCACATTAAGGGTCTTTGACAAGGTGATATGTTGTGAAAAGATATATCCTTATAGTTCTCCTACGTATGTTGAAGAAAACCTCTGTACTTCCTCCGGGTCATGCCGCCGGCTGTGCTGCTTCCCCCTCCTCTTCTTGTCCACTTCTTCTCCCCCGACTCTACACTTGAGCTGGATATCATATATGGCTGAGAGAGTCAAATAAGAAGAAGGGAAGTAGGGAGGAGCAGATAGGTTCAGAGCCATGGTGGAGGAGAGAAGTAGGAAAATGCTTGATCAGAACTTGAGGTAGAAAAGTTGTGACGTTGATAGCGTGAGAGAGGGAGAGGGTGGAAAAGATCTTCTCCCCCGACTCTACACTTGAGGTGGATATCATATTTTGGTTTCTTTATTTTGGCTCCAGCTCCATTTGCATTAATTTACGGTACGACATGGTGATCAGGACATAGTCCCTGCAGCCATTCGACTGGCGAGGCAGAAACTATGTAGTCGTAGATAAAGTTGACTGTCCTCCGACCCTCATCCCTCGGCAATGATGATACGACAACCTATCACTATATCTTATATAGTAGTAGATGATGTCTTAGTATTACATTATGTGAGTTTATCTTGATTCTGTTACATTCTTCAGATACTAGATACGATAAGAACATATACTACACCATATGTACAGAACATAGATGATTCATACTAATGTATGCTAGAATGAATTTTGGGTTGTGTTCTGAGCCATTCGTTCCCATATTTTGTGTGATTGTTGTAGACTTGGTTATAGGGACTGAAATCTGTGTACAACGAGAAATGGACATTCTGTGATTGTTTGGATCCTATTCTACAGTAAGAAATGGTTATCTTTTTAAACTGCAGGGAGAAATGGATATTATGTATTTTATTTTTTTATTTTTTTTGCAGATTTAGCGACGTTTACCGACGTCTTCCGACCCTCATCCTTCGGCAATGATGATACGACAACCTATCACTATATCTTATATAGTAGTAGATGATGTCTTAGTATTACATTATGTGAGTTCATCTTGATTCTGTTACATTCTTCAGATACTAGATACGATAAGAATATATACTACACCATATGTACAGAACATAGATGATTCATACTAATGTATGCTAGAATAAATTTTGGGTTGTGTTCTGAGCCATTCGTTCCCATATTTGGCAATTAAGCCATTCGACTGGCGAGGCAGAAACTATGTATCCGTAGATAAAGTTGACTGTCCTCCGACCCTCATTCCTCGGCAATGATGATATGACAACCTATCACTATATCTTATATAGTAGTAGATGATGTCTTAGTATTACATTATGTGAGTTCATCTTGATTCTGTTATATCCTTCAGATACTAGATACGATAAGAACATATACTACACCATATGTACAGAACATAGATGATTCACACTAATATATGCTAGAATAAATTTTGGGTTGTGTTCTGAGCCATTCGTTCACATACTTGGCAATTAAGCATGTGAAATAGAACTGATTATGTTTAGTTTGTCTTACGATACAGATTTGGACATTGCTAGAATGATTGTTGTAGACTTGGACATTGTGTGAATTTTGGGTTGTGTTCTGAGCCATTCTGAGAACTGGACATTATGTGATTGTTATAGACTTGGTTATAGGGACTGAAACCTGTGTACAGTAAGAAATGGACATTATGTGATTGTTTGGATCCTATTTTACAGTGAGAAATGGGCTTTTTAAACCGCAGGGAGAAATGGACATTCTGTATTTTATTTTATTTTTATTTTTTTTGCAGATTTAGCGACGTTTATCGACGTTTACCGACGTCCTCCGACGTAATTTTGCGTCGGTAAACGTCGGTAGATAATTAATATTATCCAGGCTACCGACGTTTAGCGACGTTAGCATATGTCGGAGGACGTCGGTAAACGTCGGTGCACGTCGGTAATTATCCCCAGGATTTCCCAGGATTTACCGACGCTTTGCGACTTTGTACATGTCAGTAAATCACCGACGACCCGGCGGTAATTCGTCGGTAAATTTACTGACTCATAGCGACACGAAATATTACGTCGTAAAGAGCGACGACACGACGGTAGACGTCAGCATTATACCGACGTATAAATACGTCGGCGAACGTCGGTAATTGCGACGTTTGGCGACGTATAGAAGATCAGCGACTTACATTTCGGCGATCAGTCCGAAACGTCGGTAATTTCGTCGCTAAATATTTTTAGCGACAAAAATTGTTGTTTTAGCGACGTCTTTAGGCGTCGCTAAATCGACTTATTCTGGTAGTGGTGCGCCACCGAGTTCGGCGGCCACCGCGAATTCGCCAACGCCCGATCGAAAAGAGGAAAGAAGAGCGGAGAGACCACAATCGGCTGTCCCGCTCTTTTTTTTCACCTAACGCGACGTCGGCGTCAGAGAGACCGTGCCAGAGCCGTCGGCCCGCCCGCGCCGCCAGCTCCCTCCCCATCTCCTCCTCCCTTTCTAACTAGGTTTAGGGTTTTGTATCTAGGGTTCGGGTTTTGGAGTTGGGGGAAAGGAAGGAGAAGAAGAGGAGGAGAGGAGGGTGTTGCTAAACTAGAGTTAGGGTTTTGGATCTATGGGATTTTGGAGTTGGGGGAGAGGAGGGAGAAGAAAGGATCGGAGAAGGAGAAGACCAGAACGAGGGGGAGAGAAAAAATTTTGTTGAAGCGCGGAATTTTGTCAAAAAATGAACTTAAAAAATATTACAAGTTTGCCACCGCTCTAAAATATTCATAACGTTTTATTTTATAAACGTTATGCAAAGTCCAGAATTAGCCCAAACCGTCATAGAAAAAATATATTTCGAACTTTCATAACGCTTTTTTATTAGCCGTCATGAAATCCACTTATCAAACGTCATTAATAGGTCTTTTTGTTGTAGTGCCTGTACTTGACTTGTTCTTTGACGACCCGACTTAATAACTTGTTGAGCATGATAGACTTGAGCATGACATGACTTGCTAGCATTGGACATGGCATGAACACGACTTGACACGAAGCTTGTAGACATTTATCTTGGCTTCAAAATTTTCTCAGTTCACCTTATTGGAGTTCGTATGCGGCTGTTAATTTAAATCTTAGTTTTGATCTTCTGGCATATTTTCTGTACTTGGCCGAATATGATATTTCCTTTAACGAAAATGAATTTTCTTAACATGATTAGATGATTTTGTACAGTTAGAGAATGATTGTACACCCTTGTTACACTTGATACTAGCACATATTTAATATTTAATCTATGCCAAGTAGTTACTTTTATTTATTCCCTCTTCCATGCCATGATACTCCTTTTTGGACAAGTTCTTACTTACATGCTATATTTGTTTCTATTTCTCTTCCTTACTTAGCATGATTGTGGCCCGTCGGGGTGCACTCATGATTTATGTCTTTTCTTTGCTTTATATGATAGTGAGCCGTTATGGTGCACTTATGTTACATGTTGCTTCTCTGCTTATACTAGATCGTGACCCGTCGTGGTGCACTCTTGAACATGTCTTTCCTTGCTTACATGATAGTGCCCGTAGAGGCGCACTCTTGACAAGTATTTTTTACATGACAAGTAAACCTAAACATGACATGCTTAATCAAGATGCTGTTGCGACGGCTATTTTCCCTTGCTAATATAACTCTTTTGGATACCGTGGTCAAATTCTTTGTGTATGCGTGCACAAACTATATGTCTCGTCTTGCATCATGTCTAGGATATGGATTCTTGATTACGAAGGTCAGGAATTCATACTGAATCTGACTAGGAGAACGACTAGATTGATCAAGTAGCTCATAAAGAGATTTCCCAGTCACATGCAATTCCGTTATCTGGGCACTATAATTGGACTGGTAGCCTGCCGACGAGTAGGACGCATTTGCAGCACGCTGTCATGTGTTGCACCCCCAAGTCACCTAATACAACTCTCTTAACCTGCGGAAGGATAACTCGGATAGTCTGCAGGGCTTCTGACTGCTAGAACATCTCATTGTATCTTATTAGTAATTAGGATTGTGACAACCCTAGTTAGTTAAAGTATCAAGCCGTACTCATTGCTTGGCCGTGATTGATGAATGTAGTCTAGTCCAGTTTAGTTTTGTCTATATAGTGTCTGTATGTTTATTTCAGTACATTATTGTTTATGCTTTACTTTTGTCGATGAATGATCGGAGGCTAAGTTCTGTTCAGGAGAAGGGTTACAACCCCAGTCCTTGTTTGGTTTACGGATTGTAACTTGGCTTCGAAATAGCTCCCAAGTCATCTTATCATTTGTCGTCCTATTCAGTACTCACATGTTCTACATAATCTTATGCTAAACATTGATTAGAGATTAAGTTCTGTTCAGGAGAAGGGTTACAACTCCGGTCCTTGTTTGGTTTACGGGTTGTAACTTGGCTTCTGAAATAGTTCCCAAGTCATCTTATCATTGCCGTTCTATATAGTTCTTACAGGCTCTCATGCCCTAGTTACATCTCATGCTCATAAGTCCAGTTATCCCATAAGTCCTACATGATCCCTATGCTGGGTCACCATGTTCTCACGACCCGGCTACCTTACATGCTTACATGACCCGACTGTAGCGCCCCGCTTTCGATAGGCGATGGACTTCATAATATGCTTGCGCCGAGTCAGATCGGTCGGGAACTTAGATGGCTGTCTGACTCGATCGCTGAGCTTGGTAAACGATAACACCTTGCGGCATCGATCAAATCGATTTGGACGGATGTTACGAGAATCAATCCAACTAATGGAACGACTTCTGTTGGAATAAGTCCTAGATGCAGTGGGCTACATCTCGGCGAGTGAGCTCTATATAAGAGTCCCTTCGACGGGACCGGACCGCTGTATGGTTTTCTTGGAGCTTTTCCCGCTGGATTTTGATAAAGTACTTTCGCGTCATTTTTCTGGATGTAATTTACGAATTTCGAAGCGAGGAAATAAAGAAGGAATCCTAACTAAGTGTTGGTGCCATTACAGGAGCTCGCGTAACTAAATCTTGAACGTTGCGAAGCGCTTCGACGGTCGGCACGATTCGAAGAACTTGGTGGGTGATTCGGCCCCTTCTTTTCTGCTCTGTCCCGCTAACAAAATTTCCTTTGCCTCGAATTCATTCAAATCGATGATACCAAGTTAAATGCATGCCAATCCACTAAGGTCAAGAACTCGGAAAAACGTATCGATTTAGAGTAATTTACTCTGAAAATATAAGTTTCGCACATAAACGAAAAAGTTTAAGGTTCTAGTAAAAAGATAGACTATTTCACGTGCTGTAAAATAATATAAAACGACGATTGTGGCTTACGGTGCCGCGGGGAATTTGGTGCCTACGGGATGCTAAGTCAGAAGTACGGCTCGGGAAAAATGATTCGTTGCATGAGTTGGGAGAAATGATAATATCGCTCAATACTGTCCGCGCTATACAAATCTGTCTGCACATATTAAACTGTTCATGCATTGGCATGGTCATGGACAGCTTGTGCACAAGTTGAACTTTCTTCGATGCGGTATTCGGGGCATCGGAACCGAATCGACCTAGGGGGAATAAACAAATTCGTGCTTCGACACGAGGCATTACGGGACCTGCAGCATGGTTTGCAACCCAAACTGCAGGCACGTCGTAATGCCATATAAAGTCCCTCGTGGTGCATAGCATCAATGACCGCACATATAAGATAGTAGCATGCTAACCTATTGTCTTATGCAGGTAGTAAGTATTATCTCTGTTTTTATGCAGGGACGAGCACGGCCGTGGTACGAAATAGGATAAATCACTATATTTTTACTGTATGCTTTATTACTTCAAAGATGGCTATCGATATGAACTGAATTCATTTAGTTCTAAATAGAAAGACAACTTTAAAGCATGCCTACCTTAACAATTAGAGTCGGTTTAGACGAGTTGGTTCGTCTCGTCCACTTAGCAAGTGTGCTAATCCCCTCCCCCAATTTCTCCAGGTGCGACGGGCGCTCTAAACTAAACCTGAAGTACGAAGAGGCGTTTTGAAGCTCTTCCTATGCTGAAGTATTTTGAAGCCAATTCAATCGAAGGCTTATGTATAAAGGGGTAAATGTATGGAACGACAAGTGTTAGTTCAGGCAGCTTGTCGAGTATGTTTTCTTTTGTTTTTAATCAGTGTAGCCGCAACGGCATCCAATGTAATTATGACTTGCACTTCGTTGCAAGCTATGAATGAAAAAGCATATTTCTATCTTCCTATACCGCGTCTCAATTTGATGTGATTTGTGAAGTTTTAACTTGTCATTTTAATATAAAAATCAACGTAACGTTCTTGTCTTGTACGAGTGCAATTCCAGACTCGTACGACATTACGCCTTAGCGAGGACGATCGATTCGGCAAAATAATACCGGAAATGAACGATTTGTGGGCTCGAGGCGTGACAAATTAGTATCAGAGGAGAGGCAAGATGTTCAAGATGAAGACGAGAAAGAAGATCAACCGCAAATGATAAATTCTTCTTCCTTGTTCAAAGCAAAGGAGTTTCGCAAGATGAATCCACCAAAGTTCAATGGCCGAGCAGAGCCTGATGTGATCGTTGTCACGTCCCGATTCGTAGAGTCATTTATTCACATATTTTATCTCTTGGAAATGATCGTCCTCGCTTGGGCGTGATGCCGTATAAGTCTGGTATTGTACTTGTACAAGGCAAAGATGGTACATAATTGATTTTCTTCAAATAGGAACATATCACAGTGGCAGAAGCAGATAAATTGAATTTAGTGAGGACAATCTTTCTCATTGAATAGAAGTACATTACTTCTTTATAGCAGCGGAGATAAAAGGATAACTTGAAGCCACACAGAGATATATAGAACTTTATTCTCTTTATTGATAATTGAAAAAGAGTACAAGACTTGTATTGAAGTACAATGCTTATAGCATATCTCACTTTACATTGAAAGCCAACTGAACAATGCTATACAGCTTACATTTGATATTTGGATACATTGGATTACAACTCGATATACCGACTTGGCTTACAACTCACTGGTACAAATGATTATAATGTTCTATACATTATGCCCTTTATAAACAAAAGACATCATCTTGTACAAGGAGAGCTTCTGTATGCCCAACAAATCTATGATGCCGCAGGATCAATCAAGCCAATCTTCGTGTGTAGGACATTCCAAGCACGAGCACCAGCCCACAAAATGTGGGTCAGCACATCATCTATGTACTGGCGAGCAGAATCCAACCCACTCGCCTAAACCAACACTAACTGGTCAATTTTAGCAAGCATTTAATAGAATAATCTTTCTACTTGGGGCCTAGCATCAGTTTACAGTTCTTGAACAGAAACATTGAAGTAAGTAAACATGTCTTAGCATGTATAGCATTTCTATGTGTAAGGCATCATCTAAGCAACATTGAGTAAACACGTTGAACATATTATGGAAATACTTTCTGAAGGCATCGTTTAGCATACTTGGTGTTATCATTCAACAGGTTATGGCAATGATCTAAAAGGCAATGCATCAGCAAATTCATATTTAACATGTTGAGCATGTTATAGAGTTTCTCATTTTAAAGGCAACAGCACAGCATCATTTCATTTAGCATGTTAAGCAGGTAAGTTGAACTAATATATACAATATCACAATTATGTGATTCCTTACCGATAGCCGACTTCTCATACCTGCATCAAATACAGGTTATCAGATATACTTACGCTGCCTGCACAAAACATTCATTAGCATGCATACTGACTACATGGTCACTGGTGTTGTTAAACCATATGGACTCTTTTCATTTCATTTTATTTCAAGATAATGCGGTCAGCATAGTAGGTGGCGAGCCTCTATGCCACCCCGCCTTATCCGTGCTCCCATAGCACTCATCATTATTTTCTCCTAGGTCGAATCGGTCCCCAGGGCCCTAGGAACCGTTTGAGGAAATTAAAACTCAAATCTTGTATACAAGTTGTCCATGACCATGCGAATGCGTGTCCGACTCGATTGTGAACATAATCACATGGTAAAATATATTAAAGAAGTAAAGGCAACAGTGCATTATTAGTCATATTCAATGACTTATTCATTTCATCATTACCATCATTTCATTTGGTGATCTCAACGATCCCAGCTTTATCATTTCTCATTCATTGTTTCATTGTAACGTATCTCATATCATTCCTTTCTCAAGAGGAATATAACATTCATTCATTTCATAGGGACATTTATTCAATCATTCATTTCTTATAAGGGACAGGCATCATTTTATATTCTTGCAACAGATATACAAAGAGTACATGATTCTAGTGTTTTATTCAGTTCATTGGGTCGATAGCATAGCCAGTTCATTTCTTATACTATCATTCATAAGGTATCTCATTATTCAAGTGTTTTGCCATTTCAGCAGCATTAAACATAAGGAACAATGTTATCAATTCATTCTCAGGCATCGAATCACATTAGCAGTTCAATATGTTGTACATTTCAATAATTCTTAGCATAAGCATCTCTATTATTCAGCAACTAACATATGGGACATTTAGGGACAGTTCATAGCATTTCAATACTTCATTTTATTAAGCATGAAGGAGTAAGGAGGAGGAAGGACAGTTCCACTCACTTGCATAAAAGGGTCTTCCTGTTCCGATCACACACAATTCCACTAAGCGTAGCTCCACCAGCGAGCCACGTTCTAATACCCATTCTGTCTAGCCATCTAAGAGAGACTGCATCAGTCTCAATTCTCCTGATTCCCAACATAAGTTACGGTCCAACATCTTGATAGCATCCAACAAGCCCACCAAATGCCTCGTACGGAGCGGGGCATTAGATAATATAACACTCAGAAAAAGTTTCGTCCTCGAAACTTAAGGAAACAACTCTTCTACTAGATTCACTTAGTCACAACGAGTTATTCATTCAGCTTCAATTTAATATTCATTTCAGCACACTCGGTCATCTCAAAATAGCTATCCAACTGTACCATTTTAATCCATCAATAATTCGATCTGTCTTTCTCTTTTTCAATTACTTGTAACTTCTCATTGATTCACCATCTATCTTTGTCGCAGCATATCACTTCGTTTGGATTCATACACATATTTTAGGCGTCCCCAAAACATATACATTTCAGCCAAAGTCCGCGCTAGTGCGATAATTTCTTCCCATAATGTTATCTCAGTCGCAATCTATCACTTCGGCTGGATCCATACACATATTTTAGGCATCCCCAAAACATATGTACTTCAGCCAACTTCTATGTTAGTGTGATTCGATCAGCCACGATATAACTCTATTTTCTAAATCCGACTTAGCATCCTTTCAATTGACTTATTACTTTATTCACTTTGCCACAATCACTATCTTCCAGGCCACAATACTTAATATCAGGGACAAAACTTTTTCTTAGTGGTATATTATGTAACGCTCTGTAATGCCCCGTCCCGCTCAGTCAATCGGAAGAATCGAAACGCCGACGACGTTGGGCCTTAGCCTTGCAACGGCTGCTGGAAGACATCGCTCGGTCGAGGCGACCGCTCGCTTAGGTGGGATAGTTTCGGTAAACTTGCCTCATCTTAGCCTTCACATAATAAATCATGTGTTTTCAACTTGCACAAGTAGGCTTGATAATAAAAGAGACGAATCCACATAGCTAAAGGGAATAATCCCGACGGGTTGAATTGAGTTAGAATATGGAAAGGTCCAACGGCCGTCTTAGAGTTGGTGCACGGCGTGCTTTGAAAATGACACTTGGTCCTTCGTCCCGTGGCTTGGGAGAAGGAAAGTTGGTCTTCGGTGCAAAAGCAAAGAGTTAGCCTAAGTCATAGGCGTCGCCTGCATGAACGCTTCATAAAGCATGCACGGTCCTGTCGTCCAAGGCTTGGCATAGCCTTGACTTGCCCAAAGTTAAGTTACGTTGAGCGGCTTGTGACCTAAGTCTAGGCAACCGAGTGACTTGGTCGTTCAAGTTGGATGCGTGCACGGCACGATCCGTTAAGGCAAAGCTTGACACAGCCTTTGCTCGTTAAGTTGTTGCGAAGTTAAGTTAGGCAAAGTTATGCCGGTCGACCTAAGACATTACAAGCACTGTCCTGCACCTTCGCGGCTTGTCAAGTTAAGTAGTCCCACGATCTCAAGGCCCGTCGACTTGGGCAGGAGTGTCACGCAGAGCACGATTGGCTTAAGACACGATGCATGAGCTTAGTATTTAAGGCAAAGATTACAATTGATTCAAAGTGAATTTGAGAAAGGACTATCAAATAGGCATTCATGAGTTGAACCAAATGATAGGGTAACAAGGAAGGAAATGCTCGCGACCGTGGATCGTCGAGGGGTCTCAAGGAAAGGAAATGCTCGCGACCGTAGGTCGTCGAGGGGTCTCAAGGAAATGAATGCTCGCGACCGTGGGTCGTCGAGGGGTCTCAAGGATAGAAGTCTTGGTTTTGGTAGAGGAATGACTGTGTGAGACGTCAGTTTGTGCCGAGTCTTGCATGGTCATTTGACAACTTGTCCACAAGGGCGATGAACCCTCGAGCGGTAACCCTGGGCCATGGGGCCGACTCGGCCTAGGAGGGAACAGGGTATAGTCGTGCGTAAGGTTTTAGCACAGGTTAAACGGGGACTTGCGACGGGGCTAGCTACTTGCGTCGAAAGGATCCCGATTAATAAAACTATACGTCAAGGTATAGCTTGTGATGCTAGTAGCCAAGTTCATATAGATGTCGACAAATAGCGGCTATCCGCATGTATGCCTTTGGATTGAGTTGAGTTGAAGGTGTGTACAGTTAGAACACAAAGTTTGGGCCTAAGATTGGGTTTCAACATAGGCATCGTGCTTCGGCACGAGATATGGCGTCAAGTCTTGAGTTGTCAACATATAAGTTGCTTAAGTTGGTTGAGTTGTTTGAGTTTAAGTCGGGAAACCGCCGTAAGACAAAGTTGGTTGAGTGACACTAACATTCACAAGTCTTGATTGGGTCAGTTGGTGGTCAAAGTAGCAAGGGCCGCTAGGCGGCAAGGGCCGCGAGGTGGCGATATGGTTAAGTCTTACTGAATTGTGAGGCATGACCTCAGCAAGGGTTTGTAGCACGGTCACACAGAAAATGGAGCCTAATCGTGTAGTTGCGTCTCTGATTTTAATTCGTAAGGCAAACACGACTCGATAGGTTAACGTTGTTGGCACGAGAAGGGTCTTGAGGCAAGGTATGAGTTAACATTGTCGTTGCAAGCATGAGATGGTCTAAAGACACAAAATAGGCAAGGCGTCGGTCATAAAACTGATCCTAAGACAAGACTAGAAAGACAATTGATAAAAAGGAACTATGTTGCACAAAGTAAATAAAACGTACGGGTTTTTTATGGGTGGGCTAGGAGCTCATTCTACCAGTACAGTTGAATACTGACACCCATATAGTTTCCATGTGCAGGCACAGGCAAAAGCTCGTGTTGCGGAGCTCGCTTGGATGCGTCGAGGTACGAAGTTCCTTGGCGACTCGAAGCATGCGGCCGTATGGAGAAAAGACTTATACGGGGCATAATGTATGGACATCGCCTTCCGAAGCTTCCGCTGGATCAAGATTTGTAATTGAGAGATGAGAGAGAGCTGAGTGAACTTGTAAAGAGTGAGCTTGAGTGATTGTAATATTGGCCTTGCGCCCCCATGTAACCGTTGTTTTAATATCAATAAAGAGCTTCTTTTGAATGACTTGTGTTTGTTCTAAATTTCCGCTGCTATGTTCAATGTCTCTGTATGGGACTTCTGTGCGACGACCCCATCGCAGCCGCTGAAATCGGCCGTTATGGAATCCGCCTTGCACGAGCGTAATCTAGGCTCGTGCGGTATCACGCCTTAGCGAGGACGATCGCTCCTACGGGAGCGGGACGTGACATAATGGTATCAGAGCACGGCTTTACGTCCTTGGACTATCGATTGAATTCTTTAACTCCGTTGTTTTCGTAAACTCTGAATCGTTGCTTCCACAAAGTTGATATCGTTGGTGCACCCTCTCTCAAATATCCTACGGGATGTCTATACAATAAGTCTAACTATTTTGCAAAACATAGGAGAACAGTTTTTGACAAGAAACAAAAGATGGTTTGTGTAAGCACGGTTGGCTAAGTCGGGCTGGGCATATACACCAAAGTTGCGTCGACCTTAGAAAATTCGAGTGCGGAATTCTATTTTTTTATTGTTCTACTGTCTTCCTCATGTGTTTCTAACCCACTTTAGTACTTAGCATTTTTCATTTTGTGGTTAATTCTTGTAGATCTAGTTTATGGTATTTTTGTTTTCCATAAATTTTGATCTATCAAACTTGCATATTTGCTAGTTGATGGTTCCATGTTGTAGAGAATTTCATTCTGCCCCATTTTGACCTATGAAAGTTCGGATTTGGACTCTGGATGATGGAATTATGGAGCTTGGAAGCATGGCTTCATGGTGTTATTCTTCTCGAAAATTGGAGGAGAAGAACAGTACTTGACCGCATGACCATTTCATGCAGCAAGTATTTTTTTCAGCCGCATGGCCATTTAATTGAATATTTAATTGCATGCATTAGCTGGCCACGTGCAAGTGTTTATTTGCATGGGCCACTAGTTAATTGCCTGAGCCGCATATGCTTCCCCCCCATTACAGTGCTCAGCCGCATATAGGCTTGGCATTTGCATGCACTAGCAAATAGTGCTGAGCCGCATATGGCCTTAGCCATTCTTGGCCGTATGGCCTTGCAAGCATTAATTGCATGCATGCATTAAATATTTGCTTGCATTTAATAATCGCCATTAGCATTAAATAATTATTTGGCCTTAGCATTAATTGTATTTTGCATGCTTTAAGCAAGCAATAGCTTGCATGCTTTAGCATTTGCAAGCAGCCGCATGCTTTTTAGCATTTGCGTTTAGCCTTGCATGCATTTAACTTTGCATGCTTATACATCCCTGGCCGCATACATTGCTGAGCCGCATGGATTAATATGTTGGCCGCTTACAACTTGCTGGCCGCATGGATTATTAGTTTTGGTCGCATGCTTATATACAAGCTTGGCCGCATATGCTACTTAGCTAAGCTTAGCCGCATGGAAAAATATGCTTGGCCGCATGGAAATGAATACTTGGCCAATTCAAATAATACTGGCCGTATGGATCAGCATAAAAAGTTGCATGCATTAGCAAAGTTCCATGCATTAACAAATTTGCATGTATTATTAATTCTTTTTAGCATGCATCAGCATGAAAAGTTGCATGCATTAGCACTTGGCATTAGTATTTAATGCTCTTAGCATTTTGCTTGCATTGGCCAAAGTGAGCCGCATGAAATTCATTATGGCCGCATAAGGCCATTGACCATTGAGGCACATAAGCACCTTTTTGTGCTTAGCCGCATATGCAACATGCAATATGTTTTGCCAACAATTAATTATTAATTAATGGCCATTTTGTTTGGCCAATAATTCATTGCCTGCATTTGCATGCAACTTGTTTGAGCCGCATATGGCCTACAACTTGCTGGCCGCATGGTCATTAATTTTTCCTGAGCCGTATGAGTCCCCCACAGCCCTTGCCCCTGCTAATATTTAATTACCACTTGTATGCTTGTGCCATTGATTTAATATGTTCCCTGACACGATGGTGACCCGTTGTGGTGCACTTTTGACAAATGACATGACTTGATAGTGGCCCGTCGTGGCGCACTCCTGACAGTAAACTTGATATGATATAATTGACATGATATACCTGACATGATAGTGGCCCACCGTGGCGCACTCTTGACATGATAAACCTGACATGAAAAGTATGAATGACCTTAACACCGTGGACGATTGTGCTTGTACAAATGAACCCGTCTTGTCTTGCATCATGTCTAGGACGGGGACCCCTGAGTACCACGGTCGGGGGTACCCACTGAAATCGACTAAGGCTAACCACTAGAATAATCCAGTAGTCATGAAGAGATTTTCCCATCTACAGGCAATCCCGTTATCTGGGCGCCCCACTCGGGATCTGTAGCCTGCCGTCGAGTAGGGCACATTTTCAGTACACTGTCATGTATTGCACTTCTAAGTCACCTAAGGGTACATGCGTTTTCTGGACGATGTACCCACTTGAATTCAACCCCTAATTGCGTCCAGATAACTTGGATGGTCTGCAGGGCTTATGGCTGGAGAATAATCTTGCTGCATCTTGCTAGTAACTAGGCCTGTGATAACCCTAGTTAGCTAAAGTATCAAGCTGTACTTATTGCTTGGCCGTGAAATGTTGGATGGAGAATAATCAGTCTAGTCTTATCTTGATTCTGTACAAGATTGTTACATGTCCTGATTTCTTGTATTATTTTGTCGATAAATGGTGGGAGAAACCAAGTTCTGTTCAGACGAAGGGTTACAACCCCGGTCCTTGTTTGGTTTACGGGTTGTAACCTGGTTATCTGAATAGTCCCATGGTCATCTCATCGTATATCACCTGTCATGCTTTTCCATAATTACTGTCTTTTATTATGTAATTATATTCTTGTGCTAATTGCTGGTTTTAGTTCCTAAGTAAAGCCTCCTTTGTGGCACTTGCTCTTTCTGGGGTCTGACCCAGCTGGTTTTGTATGGCCAGATACCATAGCAGCTCCAGAGGATCTACCGACTTTTCAGCCAGATAGTGACCACTAGAAGGAATCCTGGCAACGAGTGGGTTTATTTTGGCTCTCCCACTCTATTGTAAAATTATTATTTTGAGGCGTTTAGCCGCCGAGGAAGTGTTAGCTCGTGTACATTTTTACTTACTGTCCGTCTACGGGCTGTAACATGATTGGCAACCTAGGGTTGATCATGTATGACTAAAACTCTTGCTAGTTCTCATATTTTGTAACGACTAGCTTCATGATCAGCTGAATATATAATGTTTAGGATGCCTTACCATTGTATATTTGGTGATCTTACATCTTGTGACATTTATTTGCTTGCTTGTGATTGAGACACTAGGCTTGTTCATGACCATAGGAGACTGATGGCTTGTAGTTAAACCCTCATATATCTAGACAGCTGTGACCGTATAGTGAGGTAGATTCTATTTCATTATACGTAGCTGGCTATGTACGCCCCCGCTCTCCAGTATTCTGGTTCTGGGGCGTGACAGGGGCATCGAAACCGAATTGACCTAGGGGGAATAAACAAATTCTTACTTCGGCGCGAGACATTACGGGACCTGCAGCAGGACTTGCAACCCAAACTGCAGGCACGTCGTAATGCCATATAAAGTCTCTCGTGGTGCATAACATCAATGACCGCGCATATAAGATAGTAGCATGCTCACCTATTCTCTTATGCAGGTAGTAATTATTATCTCTGTTTTTATGCAGGGACGAGCATGGCCGTGGTAAGAAATATGATAAATCACTATGTTTTTACTGTATGCTTTATTACTTCAAAGATAACTATCGATATGAACTGAATTCATTTAGTTCTAAATAGAAAGATAACTCTAAAGCATGCCTACCTTAACAATCAGAGTCGGTTTAGACGAGTGGGTTCGTCTCGTCCACTTAGCAAGTGTGCTAATTCCCTCCCCCAATTTCTCCAGGTGCGACGGGCGCTCTAAACTAAACCTGAAGTACGAAGAGGCGTTTTGAAGCTCTTCCTATGCTGAAGTATTTTGAAGCCAATTCAATCGAAGGCTTATGTATAAAGGGGCGAATGTATGGAACGACAAGTGTTAGTTCAGGCAGCTTGTCGAGTATGTTTTCTTTTGTTTTTAATCAATGTTGCCGTAACGGCATCCAATATAATTATGACTTGCACTTCGTTGCAAGCTATGAATGAAAAAGCATATTTCTATCTTCCTATACCGCGTCTCAATTTGATGTGATTTGTGAAGTTTCAACTTGTCATTTCAATATAAAAATCAACGTAACGTTCTTGCCTTGTACGAGTGCAATTCCAGACTCGTACGGCATTATGCCTTAGCGAGGACGATCGATTCGGCAAAATAATACCGGAAATGAACGGTTTGTCGACTCGGGGCGTGACACCGGCTACTTAACATGTTTATATGTCCAGTTTATCTTACATGTTCACATGCTTCAGTCTACTTTACATGTACATAGTCTACTTTATGTCACACATGAATTAGTTTATGCTCCAGGTTGCTTTGCTTATTGTTTTTTCCATTCTCGGGATGAGTGCATTGGTAGTGCACGAGTCTCGATCTGCATTTACTTATTACTTTCCCTAACCATTGCTAGGTTAGCTATTGCTGGTTTTAGTCCATAGTTTGGCTTCCTTTGTGGTACTTGCTATTTGGGGTCTGACCCCACTAGTTTTGTTTGGTCAGATCTGATAGAGGAGCCCAAGGGATCTTCCGCACCATCTACTCGACGGTGACCATCCGAAGCACTAGAGTAGCTGAGTGGATTTCTTATCATTCTTCCACTTGATATGTACATTATTCTTTTGTGGCGTTTAGCCTCCGAGCACGTATTTAGCTTGTGTTTTTGGATCTTAACATTTAGTCTACGGTCCAAAACATGATGTGCGTATTCTAGACTATAGCTAGAGCTTATCATGTATGACTATTACTCTTGCTAGTTCTATATTTGGTATGACTAGCTTCATGATCATCCATGTATAAATGGTTTGGAACGTTTTACTATTGTATGTCTGATGATCATACTTCTTGTACTTTGTATAATTGCCTGTGATTGAGATACCTAGGATTGCTTGACCTAGGATCGATTGTTGGCTTGTAGAAGTAACCCCCATGTCTTGACAGCTTATATGTGATTTCAGAGTACTAGCGTACTTTGGTATAATGTAGCTGGCCTTGTCCGTCCCCACCTGCAAGTATTCTGGTTCTGGGGCGGGACAACATGGTCCCCCCACTACACCAAAATAGTGATTTTCCAACACCCCCTTTTTTTATCACCAACGGTTTTTTACCGTTACCGATTACTAACGGTTAAAAGTGTTAGAAACATAACAAAACCGTTAGTATAAATATTAAAAACTTAAATTTATATTTATATTTAGTTTTTAAAGCTACTAACAGTATACAACCAGTTAGTAAATAAGTTAAACACTTTTTAATAATCAAACATGTGCCAATCACGTGAGTGAAAAAGTGTTAGAGGGGGAAACACTTTTTCGTTCCCTCCTATTTTTTCCCGTGAGGATTATTTTGGGGGGGGGGGGGGGGCATTCCACGAGCCCTAGCCTATTTCTTCTTCTTCGAGTACAGGGGGAGCTTTCCGCGAGCTAGCCCTAGCTTTCTCCTTCTTCGAGTACAGGGAAAGGTTCCACGAGCTAGCCCTAGCCTCTTTCTCCTTCTTCGAGTACAGGGGGAGGTTCCACGAGCTAGCCCTAGCCTCTTTCTCCTTCTTCTAGTACAGGGGGGAGGTTCCACGAGCCCTAGCCTCTTTCTCCTTCTTCTATACAGGTACATATCATCGATTTCTTGCCCTAAATTAAACCCTAAAGTTGGCTCGTGGACGTCGGCTCGTGGACGTCGTGGACGTCGTGGACGTCGTCGGCCCTAAATTAAACTAGCCATCTTTCTCCTTCTTCTATTAGTTCTTAAAATCTCATCTTCTCAAACCTTAGGACTCGTGGACGTCGGCTCCGTACAAAGCAAACCACCGGTTGTGTACAAGAGGGCGGTGGTTGCTTCTTCTTCTCCCGTGGAAAGGAACAACCGTTGGTTAGTAAAATCGTTACTCCATTCTGTACAAGATGGCTTCTTCTTCCTCTTCTTTCTATAATTGGTTCTTTTTTGTGAAAATAGTTCCATTTTGTTCTAAAAATCAAGAGAGATCCGATTGATTTTTTTTTACTAAAAATGGGCAGGTTGTGCACACGAGCTTAACCACTGCTGTCAGTTTGATTTTTTTTATACTAAAAATGGGTTCATTTTGTGTCCTGCAGCTGTTGGATTCGCAAGAAGAGGGATCCGAGACCAAGAAAGACTGGGTTTAGGTATTATTATTTACATATTTATTTTATATTTTTGTTTGTGAGATTTTATATGGTCTGATGTTTGTTTCTTTGTTCTGGATCTGGTGTTTGTTGCTTTATTTAGGTATTATTATGTTTTTTGCTTTGTTCATGTAATATTATTTGCTCTATGATGATTTTGTTTGTATTACTTCTTACTGATTGAATGATTACAGCTTACAATAAAATATTACTCACAATGTGTTTTGTATTACTTCTTATTGATTGAATGATTACAGCTTACAATAAATCTGTATGACCAATAATGAAGTAGGTGGTAGTATTCAAAAAGGTATTAAGGTAGGTCTTCATTGTTGTGTGACTTTCAACTAGGCGAGCACAGACATTAGTTTATAACAATTAAAGAAAAGATGAACTTGTGAGAGTGAAAACAAGTCAAAATCATTGACTGTTTTAATGATACCACCGAGCACTGTATTTCATGTGGAAAGAAGATGTGCACTCTTGCCTTCTCTGCAGTTGAATATTTTGAAAAAATATGTGTGGAACTCATTTTGCAATAGGGATGCTTGATAAGAATTCCATGTTTCTTATCATATACGTTTAGTTGGCCATAGAAGATATATCAGAGAGAGAGAGAGAGAGAGTGAGAGACTATGGTGAGAAGCCATTGCAATAGGAATCCTGCCCTCGTCATCACATTTACCTGAAAAGGATGGAGAAACTAGATTATTGGAAGGATTTTGATAGAAGGATCAATAAATTAATGGAATAGCATTGCCCAAATACTCCAAAAGTGTATTCTTAAAAAACAAAAAACAAAAGTACTACAGAAATATAACACAGAGAGCAAAGAACATGATCTAGAATATTTAATCTCACAGGCCTGTGGGATCTATGTTTAATCTCTTCACATAATGTCGCCAAAATAACTCTTAACTTTCAAATATGATCTAAAGCAGCACCAACAAATATTAAAAGCATAAAAATCAAAGCTTAGTATGTCGAAATCTTGATTCAAATGTTGACTCACATTTTCACCATCAGAATAATCAAAGAACTATAACTGCAAACATTAATCTGAGTAATATGACTCCTTCAAACTGAGTGCAAGTACAGCCAAAAACAGACATATATAGCAGAATATCATCTTCCAAATTATATGGTCTACTGATTTGCTTTACCAAAAATCAAGGGCACCCCTAACCAATATTATCAAAACTTCAAGTTTTGCCAAAATTAAACATGGCCCCCCAAAAATGGCTAGATTTTACTAGTTTCTATACTATAACTATGTAACCAAGTTAAAACAAGCAGCTGATATTTGAATAGGGGTTGGGGTTGATTGGATCAACCCAAAAAGGAGTATTAAAGAAAGCAAGTAAGACATAAAGAAAAGAGAGAGCTAGATAAATTCAACTTAAATTTAAGAAAATTGAAAATTTCATATTTCCTTTTTATTCTAAACCTAGAGTGGTTGATTAATATTAACGGAAAAATATTCTAACAACAAATTCTCAACTGAGAAGGAAAAAAGTATAAGGTTGCGGAATCGAGTGTTGAGAAGTCATTGACACGACGCCAAATACTTATCATTAAACATAGATCCCACAGGCCGCATGCTAAATATCCTTAGAATCAAGACGACCAAACCTAAGGCAGGGCATGGGCCTAGGTTTGGTTTATTCCTGGAGGCACACACAATTTCACTTGTCTTCAAACCGTTGTCTTGAAATTTTGCACCTTGTTTTGTCTTGAAACGAAGGTAGGTACAGAATAAACTTGAATAAACCAAGACAGGAATAAACAAAATAAACTTGAATAAACTTATGACAAAATAAACTTGTGTGTGCAAAGTTTATGCTCAACTTGAAAAAACTTGCAACTTATTTTGTCTTGAAATGAAGGTAGGTTTGGTTTGTCTTCAACCCAAGACAGGAATAAACAAGGTGCACGGTTTGTCTTGAAATGAAGGTCTTCAAGTACATGTGTCTATGTAATTTGTCATATACTTTGCTTCATGATCTAATTTAATTATCTTAATCTTACTTTTTTATTAGGTTCACGGTTGAGAAAGGGGTAAACGTGCTTGCTATTATGTCTTCAAGAGAGTGGATTAAAAATCCACGCAGAAATAATGTCGAATATATAGAAGGTGTTCAATATTTCATGAACTTTGTGAAGAACCACTCTCCACCTGGGATCGGCACATGTCCATGTCCTTGTATGAAGTGCAAAAATTCGAACAGATTTATTTTTGAAAGAGTTGAGAAACACTTGATCGTGTTTGGTATGGATCCAACATATGATGACTGGTACTTTCACGGAGAGAGGAAAGACATGAACGTAGTGGTAGATCCTATGCCACAGGTTACTGAAGAGGATGAAATCCAAGAAGAACATTTTGAGGATGCCGGGGGTGGGCTCGAAAACTTTGTCGATGATGCTTATGGAGTACATGATATGGCCCAAGCTACTTGTGAAGGGAATCACGGTGAGCCCTCTGTAGTTTCTGGTAATCCATTTGTCCATGGTAATAAGTACCATGAATATAAGAGAAAAGCAAACGAGAAACTTTATCCTTCATGTGAAGATGGTCTTACAACTTTATGTGCAATTATAGAGCTTCATAACTTGAAGAAAGAGTTCAATTGGTCTGGAAATAGCGTGACTGAGTTGTTGAAGCGACTGAGACGGTGGCTTCCAAAGGGAAATACACTACCTGACAAGTACCCCGTGATGAAACAAATGCTAAAAGATTTGGGAATGAAGGCCAAGTGCATCCATGCTTGTGAGAATGATTGCATATTGTACTGGAAAGAAAATGCGGATGAGGTAGAATGCCCTCGTTGTCAGACTCCCCGATTTAAAGTTAAGGAGACAAAGTCTGGAAAAATTATCACAAAACAACCAAGAAAGGTTTTGAGGCACTTTCCTCTAATTCCAAGATTAACTAGATTGTACACTATACCATGGATAGCTCGGCAAATGCAGTGGCACAAGGAAGCAAAATCTTCTTGGCAATTCATGCGTCATCCTATCGATTCGGCTGAATGGAGATCTCTTAAAAGCAAGTGGCCAGAGTTTTCTAGAGAGGGACGTAATGTTTGGCTTGGCATTGCTACCGATGGATTCAATCCACATGGAGTTCTTTCTAGTGGTTACAGTTGCTGGCCAGTATACCTGATACCTTATAATCTTCCACCCTCATTATGCATGAAATCACAGTTCCAGATGATGTGTTTGTTAATTCCTGGCCCGAAAGCCCCGAGTCAGGACATTGATATTTACTTAGAACCTCTTGTAGACGAGTTGAAGCAACTTTGGGCAGAAGGAGTGACAACATTTGATATGGACAAGGGGGAACTTTTCACCTTGAGAGCAATGCTATTGTGGGGAATTCATGATTTTCCAGCATTCGGTAACTTATCTGGTTGTGTGACACATGGTTACAAAGCATGTCCTATTTGTGCTATTGAGACAGAGTCTGAGCATGTTGCTAATAAGAATGTTTTCACAAAGTATAGGAGATTTTTGAAGGATGGGCACCCATATAGGGAAGTGAAACACGGATGGTACAAAGATGTAGAGCACAAGGAACCTCCAACACGACTGACAGGACCATCCCTTTTGGAGAGGCTTGATCGTATCAAATATGTACCAGGTAAAATAACGAAAGCTACTTCTAAGAAACGAATGGCAGTTGAGGTAGACGACAGTGAAGATTGCACTGCAAATGAGGAGAACAATGAAGGAAGACCAGCGTGGTATAAGAAGTCGATTCTTTTTTATTTAGAGTACTGGAGTAGTCATAAAGTACGACATACTATTGATGTGATGCACACCGAGAAGAATGTGGCTGAACATTTTATTAACTTAATGTTTGATAAAGGAAAACAATCTTCTAAGTATGCACTGGATAAAGCTCAGAAGCTACAATTTTGTCAAGTTTTAAAAGATATAAAGCTTCCATCATGCCTTGCAACTAATTTGGGCAGCCTTGTAAGTGTTCAACCACCAAGTTTGCATATTAAGAAGTCATATGACTATCATGTCATTATCCAATATTTGCTTCCAGTTATGGTTCAACATGTATATCCAAAGTATCGTGAGTTAAAACGAGCTATTTTGCAAGTAAGCTTGTACTTCAACATATTGTGCTCGAAGGTCTTAGTTCGAGAGCATGTCCAAGCTGCGAAAGATATGATTGCTGAGGCATTATGCGTGTTGGCACATTATTTTCCACCACAATTCTTCGATATTAGTATTCACTTAATGGTGCATCTAGCCGACCAAGCTTTACTTTGCGGACCTACGGGATATATATGGATGTATCCATTTGAAAGGTGATATATTCATCTTATATATTATTATTTCTTGCTAATTTATTAACACTATAAAATTTTAACAAGTGCATTTTATATTTGATTTAAGGGCTATGAAAGAGTGTAAAAATATACCAAGCAACAAACGTTATGTGGAAGGGTCAATTTCGGAGGCATATCTTGTTTCAGAATCTGTTAGATATGCTATGGAATATATGCCAAATCCGCATGATGGTAATCATAGTTCTACTCAAGCACTCTTTTTAGATGAGAATTGTGATGATATATACGAGCGCTCCATTCTTGAGGGTAAAACTATCAAGTTATCTGGTGTACAACGCATACAAATTCGGAGATGGATACTCTTCAGGATAAATATACCAGAACGAGATGAATATTACAGGTGTGATATTCTTTCATTTTTTTAAAACTACATAATGTGTATTTTGTTTTTTGTTTATACAACCAATTTTTTTGAATTTGTAGTATGTATCGCTCATCCTTGGAAGATGGCCCTCGTGGTAAAAGAAGAGGTACCATTAAGACAGAAGTTGTGGTACAATCTGAATTTATCGATTGGTTACACAAAAAGGTGGGTAACACTTATTTTTGAGAGCATAGGTATATGTTGTGGCTTTGGTTAATGTATTTGTAATACAGCTGCTGGAAGAAAAATGCATGGACACATTGTTGTGGCGGTATGTTAGTGGGCCAAAGTGGGAAGCCAAAACTCATATGAAGTATAGGGTGAATGGTTATATATTCTCTCCTCAGCACTATGACGATACTCTTTCAACACAAGACAGTGGTGTTTGCATGGATGCGATTACTACATTTGTCTCAAGTGCAAAAGATATGAACCCGATCGATGACGACATTATTTGGTATGGTATTATCAAAGAGATTATAGAGGTTGATTATTATGAATTCCAACATGTAGTGTTCTATTATGATTGGGTGAATATTGGGGACAAGGCCAACGGCTGTAAGTTGTGTCCAGACTCTAACTTGTTAATGGTGAATCTAAAGAAGCTCAAGAGTGCTGATGGAGAATATGATGAGCCGGCCATTCTTTCATCCGAAGCGAGTCAAGTTTTTTATATAAGAGATGCTCAAAATCCCGATTGGTATATTGTTCGACGCTCTCCAAAGCGTATGACTGATTCTATTGATGATTATGACATTCCAACAAGTTTCCAGTCCATTTCAAAAGAGCAACCTAACTTGGCGCCACTATTAAAATGTATTGAACCCAAATAGATTCTGAAAGCAATGGCTTGTAATTTGAAAACAATGGTTTGTATTGATGGTTTTTAATATTTGCTCATTTGCTATGATGTCATATTTTCATTTTGCTTCATTTGCACATTTGATGAGATCTTGATTTCAACTTGCTTCATTTGCGTAACTGAGTTGTAGCTAATTAAATTGCTTCATTTGCTTCCAATGATGGAACAACACCTATTGGTTTTTGACTGAACTCAATGTTTTTGACTGATTTTGTATCAGTCCCTAACTGATTTTTGGGTATTTGGTTATTCCGTCTCCGATATGGAGCAAATCAGAGCTTGTATTTGTGTAGGAGAATCCCACACCAACTGGTGACTCCAAAAACAGCAAATTGGCCTCTGTCATTTCGAAGAGGAAAAATGCATGAAGATTAAATGTCGATTTCTACGTAAAATAAATCGATTAACTTGTTGGCTTGTGTTTCTAGTCTTGGTTGAATTTGATGTATACTCATTTTATCATTCTCAGTGTCATGCTACCAGTCAAAAAGTACTTAAATGTAGATGAAAGTGTTTATATAGTACTTAAATATAAACTGCAGATGAATTGCAGATAATTATAACATCTGATAATTGCAGATGAAAGTGTTTATATAGTACTTAAATGTAAACTGCAGATGAATTGCAGATAATTATAACGTCTGATAATTGCAAAGAATTATAACGTCTGATAATTATAACGTCTGATAATTATAACATCTGATAATTGCAGATGAATTTAAATTTTTAGCCAAGGCAGGCATCTCTTGCAAATGGCTTTATCCATCTGACAAGAGTGTAAACTTAAATGTAATTACACTTCCTTAAATATATCTATCATAGCCAAGCAGGACTCATAAAAGTTTTACCTGGAAAATGTTCTTAGTCTTCATTCCCATATTACTAATAGAAAAGACAGGGATAAGGTCCTCAATTAACTACCTTTTCCCCATCATCTTAAGATTACAACTGTACCAGTATCATAGGATGATCCGATTGGTCAAACCAAAATAAAAGATTACCTTAAGCCGTGAGTCTGTGGCATCAACTTGCTGATCCAAGTCACCCTGAAAAGATAAACTAACAATGTTAGTCATGGAATTGTGAAAATAAAGCAGGTACATAGTAAACTTCTATTTTAATGAGACTCACAATTAGTCTCGTATGCAGATCTAGTTCTTCATTAACTGCTAATGCGATATGTTTTGTGCTGAATACCGTCTCTTCCAGCTTCTTAGAGGCCCTGATCTTGCTCTGTGTAACAAGAGTAAGTAAACCATAAGCATCAAACAGTAACTATGTTTTGGCGAATGCAGATCAAATCAAAAATACCTTTCATAACTTGCCGCTGCAAACCTACAATACCATGAATATCCAACCCAGCAGTTCTGTCTATCTCATCAACTGACCTCTTACCTTGTCCAAGTAAATCTTCCCTGAATTTCACAAAGGAGCTTCTTCACTGTTTCTGAATCAACAGCTCTTTCAAGGAATCAGGTAGCTATAATTTCTCCTTGCAAATGTAGTTGTCTTCCTATGTTATTTAGTATCTCGTATGGTAATTTGGGTTAATTTTCATACTGCAGTAATTGTTGGGCTGGGAATTATAATCTGGACATCATGATCTTTGATGGATCTGGATTATATTCTAATAGCATGGTCCAATCTGGAACCTGAGTTATGCAACCAATAATTTCCTGTTGTTCCTGGGAATGAGCATGACATGTATATTGGGGTGATATGGTTTCAGCCATATTCTGTTTGAATGATATGTGTTTATCAAGGCTTCCTATACTGTCTAATGAGTGAAATCTGAGGCTGTGACTGAGCCATTTCAGTCATTGGGCATTTAGTACTTCTACATTGGTTCAATGGAATCATGTACCAATGAGACACTGTGCTGGGAATACTTTTCAGTGGCTACCTGGCAGCCATTGGAACAACTTGATGATGTGGTGACTGGGAAATCAATCTCAGTCCCTTGGAAATATATAGTTGGGTTAACATCAAGTTGGGGATGGCTGAGATCATACTTCAAACAACCTATGATGATTTCGAGCTAGTGAAATCTGAGGTTGTTTATAAATTCCTTAAGCTCTGGTTACTCTACATATGATGGGAGAATGGTTCCCAAGTGGCTTGTTGCAACTGAATTTCTGTTGGGCTCAATTCCAGGAGTGGAATCTCATTTTAGTGAGAATTCCACTCATTTTTCAGTGCTGCTGAGCATTCCCTGCTATTTCAGACTGATGCTAGATGTTTTGAGTTGGTTACATAGGAACTTTGTATTGGAGTTTCCTGTGTAGTATGGATTTTACTGTGGGACTGGTAGGATTGACACCAAGGTTTAAATTGGTTTGGCTTAACAAGTTACTGTTGTCCATTTTACTTTAAAACTGGAATAGCATTCCGTTTGATTAGTTAGGATTTTTACTGCTGTTATAACCTGTGAGTACTTGGAATTGAACTACCTAATTTTTACTCCATATTATTTTCCATCCATTTTGTGAATTCCTGTGTGTTTCCAGGAATGCATTTCCTGTTTGTTCCAGGAAGAATTCCTGTATAATCCTCAGGATTGATCCTGACTTGGCATCATTCGATTGAATCACAACGGATGAGTAATAAATAAAAATCAAACAGCAAATCTGACAACAATCAAAAGGAAAGAAAAAACTGGCATTATAGGCAACTTTTGAAATCAAACCTGCTAGCGAAGTTTGACATGTTCAACGTAGATCCCATCTGTTTAGCTTTAGATCTCAAATTTGAAAGCATATCTTTGCGCTTATTCAATTCCTTCTCTGTTCTGCACATGACAGGTGATGAGTGACATGAGTGACATAAACTTTGGATCTATGATTTTAAAATGGAGCATAATTCAACACACGATTGGCTATGTGGAGCTTAATAAACATGGTAACACTAGAAACTGTTTTATGTAGCCAGAAGGGAGGTTGGACTCTCATAATAAATTTCAACATTTTCCAGATACCACTTGCACATTTCTGAACTAAACCCATATTAGAAACAAAGAAAAGAACAATATGATACTTTTTAGGGATGAATTGCAAACAAGTAGGAAGACTGATGCAAGGAACAATGCAGAGCAACAAAATATCCTCAAATATGATTAAGAATTGAAAAGGATAAGATGGTTCAGTCAACAATTATATACTTCGTTAAGGTCCATGCCACTACACCAAAACTCTAAAGTTGTTGTGAGGGTTAGGGGTCCACAAGAAAGCGATTATTGCTTACAATTATATACTGGCAGTTGCTCATTGCTATTACTCGCAGGCAGTTCTTGTTGCATAACGTTTCTTTTTCAATCTTTTTTTCCATCTATTAATCTCTGAGGAAGAAGTTCTGCAGTTGTTTCACGGAATGTCATCCAATCCAAGTGCTACTGCTGGTGCTGGTGCATCCATAGGTACAAAAAATACACAAGAAGCAGATGCTACACCCACACCAAATGGCAAAAAGTACTCGATTGTTGTTGATTTAGATGGTGCTAAGGGCAGAGATGCAGCCAAATGGATTTCTCGGAGTGGTATCCTAATTCGTGCTCAAATTCCAATTGGGTATGAAGAGTGGAGGCAAGTAGATGACTTCTACAAGGATAATCTATGGAATGAGCTCATGGTATTTTTCAAATTCAATATGTTTATATATATGTTTAAACTTCTTTTTATGTTTTGACTCTAATTACTGATTTGTGTTTTGTTTGTATTGGACAGAAAGAGTTTGAGATGAATGTGGACCCCAAGTTTGCTCGGCCTATACTGGAAAAAAAATTTCTGCAATATTTTAGAACAATAAAGTCCACCATGCGCACAAAATATCTGAAAATTAATGGACAACCTATACCCAAACGTGTTGCCCTTGAAAACCGTCCTGATGATATTGATAAAATCTGGTGGGAGAAGTTTGTAGACATTGAGTATAGTGATAAAAAGAAGGAGCAATGCAAGAAGAATGCTGAAAATAAGGCCAAAAATCCTATCACTCACACTTTGGGACGAAAATCTTATTCTAGAATGTATGAAGAAATGGTGCGTAACTTGTTTTTCACAAATGACAATCAAGTATTGAGTTTATTTTATGTCATTAATAATGATTTTGCACGTAGGCAAAGGAAAATCCAGAAGGAAAGATTTCACGGGTAGAGGCTTGGAAAAGGGCACACACGAAAAGAAAAACTGGAGAGGTGCTTCCATGTGCGGCGGAAAAATATGTAAGTACTATTTTTTTCAACCATATTTTTTGGGCAACTTGATTGTTCACCAATGGCGACTGATACCTGCATCTTATTCACCAACTTGATTGGATAACTTGGTTTCAGTCCTTAACTTGGTTTCAGTCTCTATTACCTGCATGTTTCGGTCCCCAATGTTCACTTGGTAGCAGTCATGTGAAGGAAGGGAATTTAGTATATATGTTTCACTTGGTAGCAGTCACTTGGTAGCAGTCATGTTAAGTCAGTCCTTGAATGATAATGTTCAGTTCCCTTACTTAGTTTTAAATTGTTCAGTCCCATATTCCATCTATGTAATAGTCCTACTTGCCTAACCAAGTATCAGTGGTGTAATAGGATAGTTCAATGCTGCATATGCTTATATTTTAGGGGTCTGCTATCTGAATCCCTTTCTTCATTTACACTGTACTGTACTGTATAGAAGGAATTATGTTCCATCTTTATGGAAAGAAAAATGAAAAATAAGGAATTATGTTCACATCTACTTTTGTAAGAAATTAAGAAATAGCACCAGAATAACAATGACGAACAATTTCTTGAGCTTCTATATATGTAACCATGACTCAGTATAAGTTATCCTTGTGACCGTCTTGAAAAGCCATCAACATATTCAACTCTACATTTGTCCTTTCTTGTCAATTGGAAAACAATTAATGGTTCCTGGTAATAAATGTTAAATCATTTTATCTACTGCAGCCTTAAACTAATTATAGGAAGTAACAGAAACTCCAGAAAAATTAAGGATCAACTCCTCCCTCAGATACCAAATGCTATATATCCACTTTTTTTACTGCCTCAATTAAATTTTGTTTAGGCTTACACATAGTTCTGGCTGATTTTTGAACTGAGACCTGTCCTCCTAACATGTGCATCTATTTCTCTTTCTGTTCTACATGTCCAAAGCATGACCTATCTTTCCTCATCTCCTTCTCTATTTACCAAATCTTCAACTTCTTAATATTGTGTTTTCTGTGTTAAATGTATTGCCACTGCGCATCTCAGATTTCTCATTTTGTACAGTCACACATCTGTGTGATGTACTCATTATTTTAAGTCTCCATAGTTTCATCTTTATTCTTGTTATGTTCTGATTAGCTCTGCAGAAAATTGAACTCTAGTTTCTTCTCTAAAATTTGTATTCTAAATGTTTGATCCCTTGGAAAGTTCAGGGGAGTTTAAGGCTCCAGAGTTTAAGGCTCGGGTTTGTGATTAGTTCACTGTGTGCACTGTTTTGATTTTGCCCTGCTACACTCTAATATCTAGATCCGTGGCATGTTAATTCATCATCTAATCACCCACATAGATTGGCCTACTGACTGAGCATTGATCCTAGGGAGAGTTTAAGTTCAGGGAGAGTTTAAGTCTCCATAGTTTCATCTTTATTCTTGTTATGTTCTGATTAGCTCTGCAGAAAATTGAACTCTAGTTTCTTCTCTAAAATTTGTATTCTAAATGTTTGATCCCTTGGAAAGTTCAGGGAGAGTTTAAGGCTCCAGAGTTTAAGGCTCGGGTTTGTGATTAGTTCACTGTGTGCACTATTTTGAGTCTCCATAGTTTCATCTTTATTCTTGTTATGGAAAGTTCAGGGAGAGTTTAAGTCTCCATAGTTTCATCTTTATTCTTGTTATGTTCTGATTAGCTCTGCAGAAAATTGAACTATAGTTTCTTCTCTAAAATTTGTATTCTAAATGTTTGATCCCTTGGAAAGTTCAGGAAGAGTTTAAGGCTCCAGAGTTTAAGGCTCGGGTTTGTGATTAGTTCACTGTGTGCACTGTTTTGATTTTGCCCTGCTACACAGGGCTAATATCTAGATCCGTGGCATGTTAATTCATCATCTAATCACCCACATAGATTGGCCTACTGACTGAGCATTGATCCTAGGCTCATGGCTATGGACAATAGCCTATTCGAGCCTTGACAGCCACTACCTATGCTCTACTGTGCAGTCGAGCATGCTGCATTTCACTCTCTGCATTGATACTTCATTCACTACACCTTGATACTACATTCATACAATCAACTATCCTACATTGTATTACCTTATATATCATTCATATGGGTACACTCCCATGCACTCAAATTGTTCACTGCACACATGCTCTGATACAGGCCATGTATCAGAGCTTGTAATACCCTTCACTGCAATAACATATATCCTAACATATTCACCATTTCATTGCACATCACAGACACTCACTGCATTTGACACATGCCTACTGCATTTCATTTCCTGCATTGCATAACTTGTATAGTGAACATTACCCATGTATATATTACCTACACTTCACTGACTGCATATTACACTACATATTACATCCATTCACATTGTACTGCTTCATCACATTTATCAGGTCCATGATTGATTCATAGTTCCAATCGATTAGATATTAATATCAATCCTAGACATATGTTCAACTTGATAGTGTGTGCAGTCAATACTTATTTTTTGAATTTTGTCTGTATTATATTAATTTGGACTGAACGTCACTTTCTTATCATGAAAATGCAGGCTCTAATTGAAGCCGCAGAAGAGAGGCAAAAATTACAAGCAAGAGATGGTAGCGATGGTATTGTAAGCTTAGAAGAATTTGAGAGAGATCCGATTGCTGAAGTTTTTGGGCCAGAAAGAAAGAAGAGTTATTGTCGTGCAGTCAGCTCTACCTCCTCCGTGAAGCAAGTCAAAATGACACAGGCTACTAAAGCAATAGCAAGTCAAAAAGACGTTCAAGATTTGCGTTCGTGGAAAATGGAAATACAAAATCAAGTGACTGATGCTATCAATTCAATGACTGCTTCAATGAATGCTGCTTTTATGAATATGCAACAGAATATGCTACAAAATATGAATATGCAACAAAATCAATGCGGAGGCAATGTGACCCCAAGGGCGGAAGTAGCCTCCAACACACAGCAGAGTCAAGCTGCAGTTGGTAGTCCTGACGTCCCAACCAACAATGTTGCTAGCCCTAACATCCCGACCAACAATGTTGGTCCGTCCAAAGGAAAGAAATATGTTATGTTGCTTTCACGGAATTTGAAGGAGGTGGCTAAGGGATATCTAGCAACACGCGCCATTTGTCATCAAAGAAAAGTGGTACAAGATGGAGAAAGTGTCGTTTGGGTGACTGAGGTAATAGATCCGGAAAGCACCGATATTTGAGGGTCCACAAGATGGAAATTACAAACTTTGTGATATAGCCGATGGAGGCTTTGTGATTTGGCCAAAGTATCGTTTGCGAAATATGTAGTATTTTTTAAACTTTTGACTGATCTATTGAACTTTATGTTATGTAGAATGTTGATATATTTTCAAGTACAATCAAGTTACATGAACTTAAATTTTCTTTGACAAATGTAGTGTTTAATTGAAATGAGTTATTTATTTGATGGTGTATATCGTGATTGGTAATCTTGAATTTGAATTACAGGATTTTGGCAATAAAATAAATATCAAGTTGCTTGTAATGTGCTACATCTTTTGCAATAATCATTTACAGAAAATTAATGTTTCCAACACTATTTTACTGTTAGGAAAATCACTTTCCTAACAGTTTTTAACTGTTAGAAATGAAAATTATATTGCTAGAACGGTGAATTTGCCAATGGTCTATTACCGTTAGTATATTTAATTTGCCAACACTTTGTTGGCGTTAGGAAAATATGGTTACTAACGATTTTTCACCGTTAGTAACAAAACTTTAGTCATGGTAAAAACCGTTAACGAAATTAATTTGCCAACGGTCGGAAAGTGTTGGCAAATTAAAATTACTAACGGAAATAACCGTTGGTAGAGTTGAATTCCCTAACGGAAAAAACCGTTAGGAAATCTGTATTTCCTAACGGTTTTACGCGTTAGGAAAAGCGTTAGTAAAATTACTAATGCCCAGGTACCAACGGTAAAAAACCGTTAGCAATATTTTTCCTAACGCGTATAGTCGTTAGGAAATGCCAGTTTTGGTGTAGTGGGCCTCTTGGGGCACCAGAGGCCCAGGAGAGCATAACGTTTCGTAAAATGTCAGTGGCCGTCAGTATCCATGGGTAATCTCACCCGCGTCTCCGGCGGAGCTCACGGGTTACAAAAAGTAAAGTGTATAGTAGTCCATACGCTAAGTTATTGTCCTCCCCGCCCAATGCCTACTATGTTATATCCACAACACAGAACCTCTATTAACCGCTAAGTCAAACTAATCATGCAACACTATTAGCGGTTAATCCTATCACACGGTTTATACGTACTGGTGGCCAGCTAGTCACGCATATCCGAGTTCTATATGCGACTCGCAACAACGTGGTACAAATTTGTCAAGGCCTATGAATGCAACACACAAAGGGTGGTCCCTTAAATCTAAGTTCAATATGTAAGAAAATAGTACATAGCAGGAAATAGAACTGAACAGTAAGATTCTATCAAATTATGCCATGTATCACAGTTTATTTTGTAGAAAGTAAATAATAAGTAAATGCATGAAATATAAGCTAAAATAAATAGACAGCAAATGACAAGGTATCTTGCCTGAGGGTGGTGCGAGATGTAACAAAATCCAACAGTCAGAAACGTCAATACGAAAGTCAAAATCCACAAAGAGCTCCGGATGCTGAAACAAATATCACGAACGTGTTTGATATAAAAGATATGTCTAGGAAATGCATGTCCAAAAGTCCAATTCTGGAACATGGAAAAAAATCAGAATTTCGAGTCAAAACGATGTCCGCCGTTGGATCCGTTTTGCATCAAAACGCGTGCCAGTATCTACGGTCTCTAAAGTCGTCAAACTACATGTCTACGGATCCATTTTAAGGAGACAAACTCAACCGTATGTCCAAAGTTGGATTTCGGTGGGCCGTGCACAATTTTGTCCGTTGGATCGGGTCGCGGGCCCGCCAAAAAGGCGTTTCGGTCGACCTTCTCAAAATCAGACCAAACATGGTACACAAGACCAGAAAACCGATTCAGTCTTGTTGGCACAAGTTTTGTCTCGAACCAACGACTGTACACGAAGTTATGGCTTAATTTGCAATGGGTCGATTCGGGGGGTATCTTGACGGATACGCACTGATTTCGTCGCGCACGTACAACAAAATCGAGTTCTGTCAGTTCCCACACGTCGGTAACATCTATATGCGCCTTTCGATGTTATGGGTTGTGACCACGTTGCCCAGTTTGTCGGTGCACACGTCGTATCAGGAAAAGTTTTCTAAAATTTCATAATTTTATAAATAGTTTTTCTTGATTTTTAACATCAGATATCTTTCTGTATAATCTATGAAAATTAATTCTATCAGTAGGGTTTTGATCCCCTATATGTTGTCTAGGTCTGCCTTTAATTAGATTTTGAAAACTGTTAATAGGTTGGCCATGAATTGCCTTCCAAGTTGAGGGTTTGGACAGCCCTACTACTCTGTTTTTGAACAGGTTTTCGCTCGACTTGGTGTCGAGTTCTCGGTCGATCTAAGTGGTTATGTCGAATTCCTTTTGAAGGGTTTCAAAGGGGATATAAGGGCATTCTAAAGAACTTTACGAATTGGAAAACGATGGAAAGTATGTGAAGAACTCAGGTCGAGAAGGGGGTACCTGAGCGGTCGGCTGAAACAGAGTTAACCCCTGTTTACGGTCGGCTTGGGCACGGCACGGTGGCACTCCGGCAGCTTCGACGGGTTCTGTCGGCGACTGTGTGGCTGGGGGACGCGCAGAGGTCCAGGGGTCGCGGGACCAAGCCAGGTTTGATCACGAGGGGATTTAACTCGGTTTTGAAAGAATTTATCGAGTTTCTATAGTATATATATACCTATATCTCATCGAGATTTAGAAAGATTTTTCTTCCAATTTAAATCGAAGTTTAAACAGGGTTCAATAGGAACCTATGGAGAATAGGATTAGGGTTACATCGAAAGAATTTGGGTCGAATCGATCTAGATCAGAGTTTTCTCTGGTCGATCAAATCTTCAAAAAAGAAAAGAAAACAACAGTATATATATATATATATATATATATATATATATATATATATATATATATATATATATATATATATATATATATTGTCGATTTTGGGTGTAATGATCATATCGCTAGATTTACGAAAATCTCGCGATAAATTGAAATTTAATCCTCTCCATTTCCTGATTATAGGTATATATATATAAATACTTAATATAAAACCCTTAAAAATTCAAGTAAAATTATACAAAAATTTCTAAAAATCTAAAATTTCATTCTACAATAATATATATAAAAATTTATGTCAAATCTCTTATTACCAAGCCATGCACAATTATTTGCTACATATACTTTTAAACTAAAGAAATACTAATATTTTGAATAAAATTTTGGAAGCAATAATAATAATAATAATAATAATAATAATAATAATAATAGTAATATTAATAGTAATAGTAATAGTAACAATCATAATTCTACTAACAATAAATCACTAGGGTATCACTACTATTATTATTATTTATTTTCTTACAACATTATATATTTTTTCAAAAATAATAGATAAATAAATATTAAAAATGGAAAAGATAGTCGTAATGCGATTTAATACATTTAAACAAATAAATGTTCAAATAAAATAAATTTAGTGGCACCTACAGCTAATATACTAGTCAAGGCACTTGTCTGCACTAGCCGTGCCTTATTGTCTAGTCAGTGAGCATAACAAAAATTTAGCATGACTAAGTTGTTATTTATAAATAAATAATAAAATAATTCAAAATAATTATTTAAGAGATTATAAAAATGAAAAAAAATCCTTAAAATTTTTGTGGGTTTACACCTCGTGCACCTTACACCTCGCACCTTGCACCTTGCGCACCTCGTGCACCTTACACCTCGTGCACCTTGTACCTCGCACGCCTTGTACCTTGCACCATGCGCCTTTTGCCCGTGCGCGAATCACTCTAAGTGATTGTTTTTGCCCATTTAAGCTATTTTGTAGCTATAATCTTAAAAAACTCAAAATATGATAGTTGCAGATCTTTGTCTTGGCTTCAAGAATCTTCATGTCTTACTTTAATCAGAGTTCATATATGACTTATAGTTTTAATCACACATGGGTGTTCTCGATCTTCTTTGCATGTTTTCTATACTTAGCCTAAATTGTGACGACCCGACTTGACACTTGATAGTCTTGAGATAGTAACTTGAACTTGACTTGATCATGACAATATGAACCTGTCTTGATAACTCTTGATAAGTGGCCCATCGAGGCACACTCCAGACAAGTACTCTTGACATGACAAGTAAACCTGATATGACATGTATAATCTTGATTGCTGTTGCGACGGCTATTCCTGTCTTGCTAGTGTAACTCTTACCTTGATCCCGTAGTTGATGGTGCCTGTACAAGCTATATGTCTCGTCTTGCATCATGTCTAGGACATGGATTCCTGGTTACCGGTCAGGAATTCATAATGAATCTGACTAGGTTAATGACTAGATTGATCAAGTAGTTCATATAGAGAGATTTTCCAGTTACAGGCGATCCCGTTATCCCGGCCACACCTATGGACTTGTAGCCTGCCGACGAGTATGACGCATTTCCAGTACACTGTCATGTGTTGCACTTCTTGAATCATAAGCACTAAAGTACACCAGTAATCTTGATAACTCTTGTAACCCTCGCCTGGATAACCTGGATAGTCTGCAGGGCTTGTGACTGCGGGAACATCTAATTGCATCTTGTTAGTAACTAAGCTTATGATAACCCTAGTTAGCTAACAATAGCAAGCCGTATGACTTAATTGACCGTGCTTGAATGAATTGTCTCATGATTAACATAAAAATTATATTCCACCTCTTGTTCCTCATACTACAAGCTTATGTTAACTCAGTCTTTCATGTTATTTAACTATGCTCTTTGTCACGCCCCAGTACCGAAATACGGGGACGGACGTCGGCCAGCTACACCGTATAAGGTACGAAGATGTTATACGGCAATGACGGCTATCAATCTTGCTGGGTATCCTAGCATGCAATCATTCTATGGCCTAAATCCGATCTCATATCCGCAGGCAATAACAGTAAAATAACTACAAAAAAGATAATCATATGGAAAGCAAAAATACTCATATGATAATCAGAAAATCTATAGTACCGGATAATAATGTAGATGAGTATACCTTTCCACAGTTTCTAACATGGTTGGGAACTGAAGTACATCCTCCAAGTCAAGTCTGGAAGATCCACAAGGTCGGTTACAGGCAATCTGGGAACAATCCAGGGTTGGTCAGGACAACCGTAGCAAGTACCAGAAAGGGAGGCTCAAGGACGGGCAAAGAAAAGCCAGCAGGATAAAATATGACAAGAATAGCATATATGAACAGTAAAAGAGGGTAATGATCGTAGGGTACCAACGCACGATAACACTCCACAACTAATGTAGCTAAATAACCAACAATCAACACAATCTTCCTAACATCCAATAATACCTGCATCGCCAACCGGAACTCGTAGTCTGTCATCGGAACAGTAATACACCCCTATATAAAACAAGAACAAGGGAATGGATTACCGCGTCGGGGCAGCATTACGGGCCAGCCAGCTTAGCAAGCAGCAAGCCATACAATTTATATGAATAAACGGCCACTCAAATGTCTACGGCTGTCTAGGTGAAGGTTGGGTTACCCCAACAATGCAAGTATAGGAAATCCTCAGATCGTGTCATCACAGCAGGGCTAGCGGGGCCAAGTATAACTGGTACTGGATAAGCATCGGTCCCTTGTAAGACCACCGGGCTATGCATGTCATCACCGGTCCCTCGTAAGGCTATCGTGCTGAGCATGCCATGTATATTATGTATAGTACATAAAGTAGCCGGATATTGCCATCCACTAGTGCGAAGGGTAACAATATTCACGACGGCCAGCCTACAAATCATGACTAATGTCTGTATTAAGGCTAGTATTGCATGATCTCAGGATTCCGTTCCCTCCCAATGCTTCTACCAGTTTAAGTTACAAAAATTATCCATACATTTATCCGGAATCACATGCTGTGGTCACATGATCATCCTCTTAGATGTCGTACCTCAGTACGAGAATGCTAAGTAAGAATCAACCTCGGCACCTATAGTCCCAGTTGTGATCCATCCTTAGTGTTATACAACAAGCAAGCAAGCAATCCTGACCATGCTAAGACTATATGCCAACTACCAGATACCCGTGCATGTAATCATAGATATAATCAAGGGGATAGCACCTCAAAGTGCCGCTGCCAAGGAGCACCTCAGTGCCATGTAATCAAGGGAATAGTACCTTAAAGTGCTGCTGCCAATGAGCACCTCAGTGCAAAGTCATGGCCAGTACCTCAAGGGGTAAACTGGACTTATAGCACGAATACAAGTAGTCATGTCAGGGACAAGGTCAAATCTGTCAGTCACATGAAATTATCTGTCCACATCGTGGAATGGATATCAGGTCAAGTACATGGTTGGGATCTTGACTAGAATAGCATCTCAAGCACACATGGGAGCCTACAACTCTAATCATAAAGTCGATCTATCCACCGGATCAATCAATCGATAGTCTTCATACCCACGATGGAAGAAATATCATGCCAAGAAAGACAATCACCATATACTAAGCCAATCACTAGAATCAATGCTAGGCCCTCTGGCTCATAAGAATCCTCTGAATCAATGATCACAAGCTATCAGAAAATCAGAAAACAAGTCACTCAACAACCAAGATATAGCAATCAAACCAGGTTCTGGGCTCTTGGGAAGTCGAGTAAAAATTATATAATCATACCCTCGATATTCTTATTGTTCCGTAAAATATTCACACAATCATCAAAATCCAGGAACCCACATAGTCATATCTGATCAAATTAGAACATCATCAAAAGAACACTATCCAAGAATTCACGTGAGTCTATCAATAAATATCTCGAGATCATACTCTCCATAATACTCAATCCTCAGATATATCCAAAAATCACAAATCCCGATACATAGGACAACTGTCAGTCCTAACTGGCTAGACTAGGATAACTCCTAGAAAGAATGGTTGGGGGGACAAAAGTCTATTAATTATGTCGTCGAAAAATAACAAGGATTGCATGAACTGCTCTGAAGCAGATCCACAACCCTTAAACCAAACAAGGACCAGGGTTGCAGACCGTCTCCCGAGTGGAACTGTGCTCCTTACGCTATCCGACGGACAAGACATGTCAAGTAACTAGACGACTAATCTAGTCATGAGTCTACCTAGCAGATACTGAGATCAGGTAATACTATACTACAATAGACGTGCATGAGTCTGGTTCAGCAACCAAAGAAACGGTTCTGCCTAAATCTTTGAACCAAATTCCCGATCGGGACTTCTGGAAAAATTCGGCAGAGTCTTCTTGGTATTCTGGATGGGAGCACCCAGCATATTGGAGCTAAATCCACTCGGCGCAACCCGCCGCAGAATCACAGGCTGAGAACACTAAGTCTCAGCTTCCAGCAGCGCTACAATGCGTACTGGAAACCCAACCATAGCCGAGAACACTAAGTCTCGGCCTCCAGCAATACTACGATGCGTACTAGACGCCAAGCCAACACATGCAACAAGAATCGCCACACAGTGCGCATCAAGACCCACGGTCATATCCAAGTCCCAAGCACAGTCACAGAAATAATTAGCCAAAGTCGTCACCCGTCCGCGAGTCGGACACGAGGAATATGGGGACAATCCATACTCGTGAGTCGCGCTCGTGTCCTCGGAGGTATGGATGACCCGTCCGAGTTGTCCGATACGGCCTGACCCGGTATCGAACCAAGTTATCCAAAGTTATAATCATGACAGTTCTACTACTATGCTACACTACTCATGGCTATGTATTTACAATTACAATTAATTAAAATACAATAAAATCTAGGAGAGAGGGCAACAACCGTCGATAAGCAAGGGGTACTTGCCTAGAGGGCTCGGCTAGGTAAGCAAGGCTTCGATGACCGAGATCCAAGGTAACACGCAGATCGATACAGACACGCAAACCGAGACATGCACGTAAATCGAAATGCGTACAAGAATCGAGAGGACACTAAGATCGAGATGAACAAGAAACATAATATGCACGTAAATCGAGATATGAACGTAGATCGAGGAATCGTAAATATTGAGATGGTGCACAAATCAATCTGACACGTAAATCGAAGCGGGCACGTAAATCGAGATGGTACGAGATTCAAGGAAGCACGTAATTCAATGCGGCACACAAGTTGACGTATGCACGCAAATTGATACGGTACGAAGTCCAAAGTGGTACGCAAATCGAGACAGCACACAAATCAGCGCATGTACATAAATCGGAGCAATACGAAAATCGAGATAGGCACAAAGGTCGATGCACGAAAAGTGAGGTGGTGCACAAACCGAGATGGCACATGACCCGAAACAGCACAGGGCTCGAGGCGTCCCGCTGCCCAAGGTAGCACGTGGGTCGGGGTGGCACGAGAAACAAGAAAACATGCACACCGAGGTACACGTGAATCGAGATGGCAGGCAACCCAAACAACGTAGGGCCCAAAGAGTTCTGTTGCTCGAAGCGTGCACGAAGCTCGAGACACGTGTCCCGAGATAGTACAAAAATAATGGGTGCACACCAACCGAGGGTGCGCTGTACAAGATAACACGCTGTACGAGACATTATCCTGCTCGAGACAGCATACTGCCCAAGGCGCGCAGAACGAAGCGGCTCGCTCCCCGAGGAGCATATAGCCCGAGGCAGGGATGCGCTCGCAGTGGAGGCGCTGGCCGCCGGAGAAGACAGAAAGGGAGGGGAAGAGCTAGAGGAGCTCACCGGCGACGTAGCCAGGTCGGGGCGGTCTCCGCGGCGGGGAAGAAAGGACTGCAGCGACGTCGCTGCACCTGCTGGTCGGAGGAGACGAGGGCAGCGGTGGCTGCGGCTCGCGGCGGCAGGAGGAAGGAGGAGAAGGGGGTGGCGGTGGCTGGAAGTGGTGGCAGTGGCGGTAGGAAGTGGTGGTGGAGATGATAACGGTAGTGTTGGTGGCCGAATGGGACGGCCACGGCGAGGGGGTAGAGGTGATGGAGACGCTGGAGGTAATGGAGGTCACGGATGTGGTGGAGGTGCTCGTACGACCGAAGGCGACTGAGAGAGAGAGAGGGAGAGATGAGCTCGGGTGGGAGAAGGAAGTGAGGAAAGAGAGAGGGAGCTCGGGAGTGAGGGGGGTGTCGGTCTCCAGTAAGGGGGAGGAGAGAGGGAAGAGTATGGTGAGCGGAAAAGAGAGGGAAAGTGAGGGGGGCGACTGTGAGTGAGATGGAAGAGAGAGAGCTTAGGGTTATGGTTGGGGTTTCTTTGGGGGAGGGTAGATATGGGATCAAGAAAAATAATAGTAGCAATAATAATAATGAGGATAAAATTCACCTCCAAGAAAGTAATAATTTTTTTTTAAAATACCCAAATTTAAAAATCCTCCGATTACAAAAATACAGTCATATACCTATTTTAAAAATAGGGATTTGACACTCTTTTATCAGTTCTTTTTTTAATTATATGCTGGTTTTAGTTTCTAAGTGGAGCCTCCCTTGTGGCACTTGCTCTTTTTGGGATCTGACCCAACTGCTTTTGTGTGACAAGATTTTGGAGTTACACCCGAGGATCTACCCGTCTTCCAACCAGATGGTGAACACCAGACGTAATCCTGGCAACGAGGGGGTTTCTTATTTTGCTCTCCCACTCTATTGTAAATTATTCTTTTGAGGCATTTAGCCGTCGAGCAAGTGCTAGCACGTGTTAAAACTTAAATTATGTTTGCCTAAGGGCTGTAACATGATTGACAAATCCTAGGGTTGATCATATATGACTTAACTCTTGCTAGTCTTCGTATTTTGTATGACTAGCTTCATGATCATATGAATATGTAATATTTGGGACGCATTACTTTGTATGTCTGATGATCTAACATCTTGTAACATTTACTTGCTTGTTCGAGATTGAGACGCTAGATTTGTTCTTGACCATAAGAGACTGATGACTTGTAGATAAACCCTCATGCATCTAGACAGCCGTGACCGTATTGCGAGGTGGATTGTACTTCAATTTACGTAGCCGGCTGTGTCTGTCCCCCGCTCTCCAATATTCTGGTTCTGGGGCATGATATGGTTTAAGTGGTGGCCCATGCAGATCTTGTAAATCAAGATGTGTGAAAGTTTTATCGAATAAATATCTCAATCAGTATTCGCCCTTGATCTCTACTCGTGTTTTCTAATTTTTCTGAATCTTGGCCTGATAAGGTACTTTATCCTTGATCTATCTTGGTCCTTCCTTATTGTTTCCCATGTCATTTTTTACAGTGGCATTGTTCCTGGTCCTGTCGATCAGTCGGGTGGAGCACCCCCAGAGAACCAGCAACAAGTGAACCAGTCGCAACCTGGGGACCAAACCCAGCACTCAGTGGGGCAGCAATATTCTCGAAGATTGACTTACGGTCGGGGTACCATCAGATCAGAGTCAGAGAGTAATACATCCCGAAAATAGCATTCAGATTTAGATATGGACATTGGGATTTTCTCGTTATGCCATTCGGAGCGACCAATGTGCTAGCAGTATTCATGGATCTCATAAATCGCATATTCATGCCCTATTTGGATCAGTTTGTGATAGTGTTCATAGAAGACATCTTAGTCTATAGCAAGAATGAATCAGAGCATGAACAGCATCTCCGAATAGTCCTTCAGATTCTTAGAGAGCACCAGTTGTATGCGAAGTTCAGTAAGTACAAATTTTGGCTTGATTGTTTTTCGTACTTGGGTTACATCATCACCAGAGGTGGAGTGGAAGTGGAACCCCAGAAGATAGTAGCTATAGAGACATGGCCAGTACCTAGCACTGTCGCAGAAGTTTACAGTTTATTAGGATTGGTCGGCTATTACATTATCGACTATTTGTGTCAGATTTTGTTCGGATTTCAGCACCATTGACGCAGTTGACCCGCAAGGATATACAGTTTGCTTGGACAGCAGAGTGTCAGAGTTCATTCGAGTAGTTGAAGGAAGGATTGATGACGACACTCATTCTCACGCTTTTAGATGGAATTGGAGGATTTTTGTTCTTCAGGCAGAGGATTAGGATGCCTTTTGATGCATCATGGCAAGGTAGTAGCTTATGCATCACGTCAGCTTCGTGATCATGAGAGAAATTATCCAACCCATGACTTGGAGTTAGCAGCGGTGGTTTTTTCCCTAAGCTTTGGAGGCATTACTTTTACGGAGATCAGGTAGAGATTTTTACCGACCACAAGAGTGTTAAGTATGTGTTTACCCAGAAGGATCTTAGCATGCGTCAAAGAAAGTGGCTAGAGCTATTGGTAGATTATGATACCAACCTGCAGTATCATCCTGGGAAGGCCAACGTTGTTGCAGATGCATTGAGTAGAAGAGCAGGAGCTTATTTTCTAACATCACTGCCAGAGTTTTTTAGCAGATCTTCAGAAGATGGGAATAGAGATAGTTCTCCCTACCAATGTGGCATTGATGGCCAGTATGTAAGTTCAGTCCAGTATAGTTGAGAGGATCAAGACAGCTCAATCGACGGATTCTAAGCTTCAGCGACTTAGGACAGAATGTGAAGCAGGACGGAGAGCAGAGTTATGCATTCACAAAGATGGCACGCTCTGACATGGAAGGCGTCTTTGTGTACCCAGTGGTGACATCAGGCAGGAGATCATGGCAAAGGCTCACAGTTCACAGTATTCAATTTATCCTAGTAGTACGAAGATGTATCATGATATCCGTCAACATTCCTGGTGGAATGGCACAAAGAGGGAGATAGCTCGATTTGTCTCTCGTTGTTTAGTTTGCCAATAAGTTAAAGCTGAACATCAGAGACCAGCTGGACTTCTTCAACCTTTACCAATCCCAGAATGGAAGTGGAAGCATATTACCATGAATTTTATAACAGGGTTACCTAAATCCCCAGCAGGGAGAGATGCTATATGGGTTATAGTTGACCGACTCACCAAGGTAGCTCATTTTCTTCCTTTCAGGATTGGTCAGTCGACGGATCATCTAGCAGAGATGTACCTCAGGCAGATAGTCAGACTGCATGTAGTGCCAGTCCGTATCATATCAGACAGAGATTTAAGATATATATCGTACTTTTGGCGGAGTCTTCAAGAGAGTTTGGGGACTCGTCTCAAGTTTAGTTCAGCTTATCATCCGCAGACAGATGGTCAGTCGGAGCACACAATTTAAACTCTTGAAGATATGTTACGATCCTGTACACTAGACTTTGGTGGTTCGTGGGAAGATCACCTGCATCTCGTGGAGTTCTCCTACAATAATAATTTTCAGACCAGTATCCAGATGACACCATTTGAGGTACTGTATGGTAGAAATTACATATCACCTTTGGGATGATATAGACGAGAGGCAAATAGTTGGTCCAGAAATGGTTACGCAGACTATCGAGGTGGTCAGACAAGTTAGAGATCATCTTCGAGTTGTACAAGAACGTCAGCGCCATTGGGCCGATTCTCATCGACGTCCTCTTGAGTTTTCTATCGACAACCATGTATTCGTTAGGATCTCGCCTACCCGTGGCGTCATTCGATTCGACGTACGGGAAAAGCTTAGTCCTAGGTATATAGGGCCATTTGATATTCTCGAGCGAGTAGGTGACGTGTCCTATCGTCTCGCTCTTCCGTCGTTGTTACGTGAGGTACATGACGTATTTCATGTATCCCAATTGCGACGGTACATTACCGAGCCATATCCTTGATCATTCAGAATTGGTTGTTGTTACCAACCATTCATATGAAAAAAGGCCTGTATCTATATTGGACCGAAGGGAGAAGATACTCAATTACAAGACTATTAGTTTAGTCCGTGTTGCTTGGAGTCATCACTCTTTGGGTGAGTCAACTTGGGAACGTGAGGATGATATCCGATCGCAATATCCACACATGTTTGACTCATGAGGTATAATATCTTCCTTATGCCTTATGCTTTTAACTTCTTGTTTGCATGAATGATTTCTTGATTAATTATGTAACGACCGTGGTTCGTATTACGTATTTTGGTATACGTGTACGTATATTGCACGTCTCATTGCATGGTTTATTCTGGTATTTTACTTGCTTGGTTCGGCTTGGTTGGCTTGGTTCGGTTTGGATTGGTTTTTCATGTGGACCAAACCCCCACCTACCCCCTCACCCTTCCTTTAATAGCCGCCAACTCTCTCTCTCCTCATTACCATTTCTGTATTACTTCTTCTTCCTTACCATTACTCTCTTCACCTACCAGAGAGAGGTTTAGGTAAGTGCAACTTGCTTCATGGAGTAATTCAAGTTTTATTGTTCCATTTTCTTCTCCACAAGATTCTAAGCCACTTTAGTACTTAGCATTTTCAAATCCCATGCCTCATTTCATGTAGATCTAATTTTTTAGTATTTTGATCTTCTTGATTTTGATCTACTAAAATGGCTTGTTTTCGAAAACTAAGAGTTCATTGTAGTAGGCATTCTGATTTTACACAAGTTTGACTTTGGGGATGGTCGGACTTCACCAAGTCTTGGCCGAGATGGAGTTCTTCGAGTTCCTGAGCTTTTACACATACTTGTCTTGGCCATGGGAAGAAGATAAAGTTTTACGCACACGTTCTAACGTGTTAGCGTAGTGATTAGCCTTTACGCCCACATTTTACGTGTCAGCGTGTTATTTCAGCCTTTTACGCACACGCATTTTGCGTGCCAGCGTATCCTGTTCTAATCTGAGTTTATTCGATTTTACGCTCGGGGCCTTCCCGCACGAGTAAAATCGTGCTTGCGTAAAACCCTGGCTTGAGCAGACTCTCGCGTGTGTAAAGTCTTGCTCGAGTGTTTCACCCGCGTAGAGTTCCACCCGCGTAGAGTTTCGTTCGGGAGTTTGCGTGCGTAAAATTCTACTCGCGTAAAATCTTACGCGCGTATAATCTCGTTGCGTAAAGCTCGGCTAGCGTAAAACACCACTGTCACGCCCCAGAACCAGAATACTGGAGAGCGGGGACGAACATAGCCAGCTACGTATATTGAAATGGAAACCACCTTGCTATACGGTCACGGCTGTCAAGATATGAGGGTTTACTACAAGCCAACAGTCTCTTAAGGTCAAGCCTATTGTCTCAATCTCAAGCAAGTAATATAATTACAAGATATTAGACCACCAAATATACAATAAAAGGCGTCCCAAATATTACATATTCAGTTGATCATGAAGCTAGTCGTACAAAATGCAAGGACTAGCAAGAGTTTAGTCATACATGATCAACCCTAGGATTTGTTAATCATATTTACAGCCCGTAGGCAGACAGTAAGTAAAGGTGCATCGAGCTAACAGGTGCTCGTCGGCTAAACGCCTCACAAGAATAAATTTACAATAGAGTGAGCGAAACAAAATAGAAAATCCACTCGTAGCCCGGGTTCCTTCTAGTCGCCACCATCGGGCTGGAGGTTCGGTAGATCCTCGGGTGCTGCTCCAAAATCTGGCCACACAAAACCAGCTGGGTCAAACCCTAGAAAGAGCAAGTGCCACAAAGGAGGCCACGAAATAAGAACAAAAGCCAGCATATCAGAACATAAGAAAATGGAAGAAAAGCACAAATAATAAAAGTACAGCAGGACAATAAACGACTAGGGACATGGAACCATTCCGGGAGCCAGATTACAACCCGTAAACCAAACAAGGACCGGGGTTGTAACCATTCGCCTGAATAGCACTTGTCTCTATCCATTTATTGTTAAGACAAGTAAAACAAACGTATTCGAGAGGAACTAGGTACTGGGATTAGACAAGACTTAAATAGGGCTAGATACCATCCATTCACAAGCGGCCAAGCAATTACTACGGCTTACTACTTTAAATAACTAGGGTTGTCACAAGCCTAATTACTAACAAGATGCAATGAGAATTTCCCAGTCCCAAGCCCTGCAGACTATCCAGTTATCCTTCCGCGGGTTGAGAGTATGGTTGGGTACATCGCCCAGGAGACGATATACCCTTAGGTGACTTAGAGGTGCAACACATGACAGTGTGCTGGAAATGTGCTCTACTCGTCGGCAAGCTACAAGTCCAATTAAGGCGCCCAGATAACGAGATTGCATGTGACTGGAAATTTTCCATGTTCTAGTTTGATCTAATCATTAGCCTAATCCATATTAGTGTGAATCCCTGGCCGTGGTACCCAGGAAGTCACGTCCTAGACATGATGTAAGACAAGACAAGTGGATTGCACAAGCAAGCAAGTAGGAACACCCACGGTGTCAAGAGTCAAGTTAGCCATCGCAACGGCATCAAGTCAAGTCAAGTTACGAGTCAAAAGTGCGCCGCCATGGGCCACTATCAAGTTATCTGGTTACCGAGATAAATCATGAATCACAGGTTACATGTCAAGTGTGTACCCCATCGGGTCACTATTAAGAAGATCAGAGGTACTAAAATTATACTTCACAGAATCAGGAAAATCGCATTAGTCATAAGCAAAATTATCGAAAACCGTGCCAGGTCGTATTGGGTCAAGATAGTCGTGCTGTGTGGAACAAGATCTCAAAACCCAATGCACAAAAGAAAAGCCAATGCCAAGAAATAAACCAAACCATCATGGACAAGTGGGTTGCGCAGAGGGTGGATGGCGCAGGGGTTAAGTGCGCCGGGGATGGACGGCGCAGGAGATGAATGGCGCAGGGGTCAAGTACGCCGGGGATGGATGGCGCAGGAGATGAATGGCGCAGGGGTCAAGTGCGCCGGGGATGGATGGCGCAGGAGATGAATGGCGCAGGGGTCGATGGCGCACGGCCGAGGGCGCATGGGCCAATGGCGCACGGCTGAGGGCACACGGGGGGGTGCGCAGTTCGCCAAGGGGTAAGCTGCGCTGGTCAGCACTGCGCTAAAGAGCGCTGGCCGAGGGGGATGCGCGGTTCAGCACTGCGCTAAAGAGCGCAGGCTGAAGTCTTCTTCTCCAGGCCGAGAAGAAGCCTTAAGAACACCAAAAGTTCAATTCTTCATATCTTGGCCAAATCAAAACGAAATCTGGATTTTCAAAGTTCTAACTTGGGTAAAATTGAATTCTCTTCCACATGGAAGCATCAAAATAAGCAAAAATCAAAGTTTGATAGATCAAAACCAGGAATTTCCAAAAATATTTAAAATTTAGATCTAGAACAATGGAGACTCCAAATCACAAAATACCAAGTTCTAATGTTGCTCCAAATTATCTAATTAAGCTAATTGATAAATAAAAATAGATCCTCATGTGGTGGCAAGATGCACTTGCCTATGGGTGGGGATGTTGTGTGGAAGAAGGAAGAAGAAGATGGAGAAATTAATGGAGAGTAAAGAAGAGAGAGAAAAGTTAGGTGGGATTTAATGGGGGTAGTTGTGGTGGAATGAAGGTGGAGTATTGGTTAGAGTGTTCCAATGCATATTAACCCAAACCGAACCAATTAAAACCGAGCCGAGCCGAAACCCAAAATACGAAAAAACTCAAAATTCCAAAAGTCGAAAAAAATAAAATACATGCCAAAATCCGATTACGAGTATAAATACGAAATACGGGAAACGGGGGTGACAACTCTACCCACCTTAAAAGAATTCCGTCCTCGGAATTTAATCAAGGAGCTAGAGACTGCCACGACAAGTTACGCTAAGCACCAACAACTACACTAAACAGTTCAATCATATAATCATATATGCAAGCAAGGGATGGAAAGCATAAGGCATAAGGAAGACATTATACCTTACGAGTCAAACAAGTCGGGATATCGCGATCGGATGTCGTCCTCACGCTCCCATGTTGACTCACCTAGAGAGTGATGATCCCAAGCAACACGGACTAAGCTAATAGTCTTGTTCTTGAGTATCTTCTCCCTCCGGTCCAATATAGACACGGGCTTCTCCTCATACGAAATGTTGGTACCAACAACCAATTCCGAATGGTCTAGGATATGGCTCGGGTCCGAGATATACCGTCGTAATTGAGACACATGGAATACATCATGCACCTCACTTAGCGACGGTGGAAGAGCGAGACGATAGGATACATCTCCTACTCGCTCCAGAATATCGAACGGCCCTATATACCTAGGACTAAGCTTTCCCCGCACGCCAAAGCGAATGACGCCGCGGTTGGGCGAGATCTTAAGGAATACATGGTCGCCGATAGCAAACTCTAAGGGACGCCGATGGGCATCGGCCCAATGTCGCTGGCGGTCTTGGCCAACTCGAAGATGATCCTTAACTCTTCTGACTACTTCAACTGTCTGGGCAATCATTTCTGGATCGAGCATCTGCCTCTCTCCGATATCATCTCATGCTAGCGGGGATCTGCACTTCCTACCATACAGTGCCTCGAACGGAGCCATCTGAATACTGGCCTGGAAACTATTGTTGTACGAGAACTCCACCAGGTGCAGGTGATCCTTCCATGAACCACCGAAGTCGAGCGTGCAAGACCTCAACATGTCTTTAAGAGTCTGGATGGTGCGCTCTGACTGGCCATCTGTCTGCGGATGATACGCTGAACTGAACTGAAGACGAGTTTCCAAACTCTCTTGCAAGCTACGCCAAAAGTGTGACGTGAATCTCGAATCCCTGTCCAAGGTAATGCTGACTGGCACACCGTGAAGCCTGACAATCTGCCTGAGGTACATCTCTGCTAGCTGAGCCGTAGATTGCCCAACTCTGAACGGGAGAAAATAAGCCACCTTCGTAAGCCGGTCAACTATAACCCAAATAGCATCTCGACCAGCTGGGGATCTAGGCAATCCAGTCACAAAATCCATGGTCACATGCTCCTACTTCTATTCTGGAATCGGCAAGGGCTGAAGAAGTCCAGCGGGCCTCTGATGTTCAGCTTTAACCTGCTGGCAAACCAAACACCGAGAGACAAACCGGGCTATCTCCCTCTTCATGACATTCCACCAGAAATACTGACGAATATTACGGTACATCTTCGTGCCACCAGGATGAATAGAATACTGTGAACTGTGAGCTTCTGCCATAACCTCCTGTCTGATATCTCCACTGGGTACACAAAGACGAGTGCCGTGCCGAAGTGTACCATCTTCATAGATGTACAACTCTGGCCTTCTTCCTGCCTCACACTCTGCTCTCAGCCGATGAATCTTGGAATCTGTAGATTGTGCCATCCGGATCCTCTCAACTATGCTGGACTGAACTTGTAGACTGGCCATCAATGCCACGCTGGTAGGAAGAACTACTTCGATTCCCATCTTCTGAAGATCTGACAATGACTCTGGTTGCGCCGTTAGGAAATAAACTCCGGCTCTCCTGCTCAACGCAGCTGCTACAACGTTGGCCTTCCCTGGGTGATACTGCAAGTCCATATCGTAGTCCACCAATAGCTCAAGCCATCTCCTCTGTCGCATATTAAGGTCCTTCTGGGTGAAAACATACTTCAGGCTCTTGTGATCAGTAAATATCTCCACTCTATCTCTATACAAGTAGTGCCGCCAAAGCTTAAGTGCAAATACTACTGCTGCCAGTTCCAAGTCATGGGTCAGATAATTCTTCTCATGATCACGAAGTTGACGTGATGCATAAGATATCACCTTCCCATGCTGCATCAAGACACACCCTAATCCTCTGCCTGAAGTGTCGCAATAAACTGTGAATCCTCCGGTCCCATCTAGAAGTGTGAGAATGGGAGCCGTTATCAAACCTCACTTCAACTTCTCAAATGATTCCTGACACTCCGCTGTCCAAGCGAACTGCACATCCTTGCGGGTTAACTGGGTCATCGGCGCTAAAATCCTTGTAAAATCTGAAATGAATCGCCGGTAGTAGCCGGCCAATCCAAGGAAGCTGCGAACCTCTGCCACTAAGCTAGGTACTGGCCATGACTCGATAGCCACAATCTTCTGGGGATCCACTTCTACTCCTCCTCGAGTAATGATGTGTCCCAAGTATGAATGCGATCGAGCCAGAACTCGTATTTGCTGAACTTGGCGTACAACTGATGCTCTCTAAGCGTCTGAAGAACGATTCTGAGATGCTGCTCATGCTCTGCTGCGCTCTTACTGTAGACCAGGATATCATCTAGGAATACAATCACGAACTGATCCAAGTAAGGCATGAAAATGCGATTCATGAGGTCCATGAATACGGCTGGCGCATTGGTTGCTCCAAAGGGCATAACAAGGAACTCCTAATGTCCATACCTAGATCGAAAAGCTGTCTTAGGGATGTCCTGCTCTCTGACTCTGATCTGGTGGTATCCTGACCGCAAGTCTATCTTCGAGAACACTGAAGCCCCTCTGAGTTGATCAAACAAATCATCTATCCTCGGGAGAGGGTATCTGTTCTTGATTGTCACTAAGTTCAAGGTACGATAATCTATACATAACCTGGACGTACCATCCTTCTTTTTTACAAGAAGCATCGGGGCTCCCCAAGGCGATCCACTTACACGAATGAATTCCTTGGTCCTGAGTTCTTCAATCATCTTGTACAAAATCTCCAACTCTGAAGGTGCCATTCTGTAGACTCTCTCTGATACTGGTGCCGTCCCGGGAATCAAGTCTATTGTGAACTCAATCTTCCGCTCTGGCGGCATTCCTGAAAGTTCTTCTGGGAAGATATCTGGAAATTCTTCAACTATCCTAGGTAACTGCTCTGCTTCTACTGCCATCCGCAACACTGGGGAAGATGGTTCCACTGCGCCTCTGGAAAATAAAAACTCTGGCTTGCCTGGAATACTGAAAACAACCCTGCCACCATGGCAGTCTATCCTAGCATACTGGTTCCTCAACCAATCCATGCCTAATACTACATCATAGTCTGCCATGGAAAATTCTATAAATCTAGCGGGGAACTCTATACCGCTAACTACGATCCGACACGAGGAAAACACTCGATCTACTCCCACAAGACCATTACCAGTAAGTATATTGAGCCTTACTGATAATGACTCGGGCTCCAATCCTATCCGTGTCGTGAATCGTGCAGACATGAATGAATGCGATGCACCAGAATCAAATAATACCAATGCTGGAGAGGAGTTGACGAGAATAGTACCTGCCACTACCTCACCTGGTGCAACTTCTTCTTCCATAGCCATCATCATGGCCTGACCTTGTCCTCTAGCTGCAGGTCCCCTCTGCTGGAAACCTCTCTGTCTACTCTGTACTTGGGCTTGGGTGTACTGCTGCTGGTTCTGCTGATGAAATGCCTGGGCCTGAGGCAATAAGGGCCTCGGGTACTGCTGCTGCTGCATAGGTGTTGGTCCCCTAACCGATGGACTGGTTAGGTTGGAGGAGGACGAACTACCCCTATTCTGGCAGGCTCCTATCTTGTGATCTGCCGCTCCACAAGCCAGGCACAATCCTTGCGTCCTACGACAATCTGCCACTACATGGCCTGGCTTCCCACAATGAGAACATCCCATCGCGGAAGTCTGCTTCTTCTTCTGCTGCTGCAGGTACGTCGGGGTTGAATGCTGAACCGACATTACTGAGGCCGCCCGCCTCGGAGTTCCAATGGTCAAACTCCTAGCTGCCGGGGCTGGAGCTGATGATTGGTGAATCTGACTGTGGGACCGCTTCCTACCTCCGGTCCTAACCACGATCCTCTGGGAGGTGTACTCATGCCTCCTAGCTGCCCTCAATATCACATCGAACGTCTGGTGCTCGAACTGCTCAACTGCCAACAATATCTCCAAATACAGTCCCTGCTGGAACCGCTGGGCCATATCAAACTCGGTTGCTACCAAGGTGGGGGCAAACCTACTAAGTCTAGAAAACTCAGATGCATAACCGTCGACCGTTCTGCCTCATTACTTCAAGTTGGTGAATCTCGTCTGTAGGTCGTACCGAGCTACAGTATCAAAATACTTCATCTGGAATCTCTCTCTAAACACTGCCCAAGCAATGGGTGCCACTAATCCCATAGCTTACGCCGTCCACCAACTGCGAGCTAAGTCCAGCAACTGTAGGCGTACCACTGCCACCTTCTCATTCTCAGGTGTCCTGGCTGCTTCCAGAATCACCTCGGTATCCTGAAGCCAAGCGTCCGCGGCAATCGCATCTTCGCTGCCGTCGAAGAATGGAGGGTTCAAGCGCTTAAAGCTGTTGGCCGCGCTGTTCCCTGGATGACCGCCTCTGGTCAAAGCATCTGCCACTACCTGGTGCAAGGTATCTCCTCGACGATCCTGGAAAGCTATCAAGGTCCTGATGAGACCTACCAAGGTGCCATCGTCAGGATCTGTAGGCTGGACGGGCTGAACTGGGGGTTCTCCTCCGGGAGGTACAACTCTGGAGGCTACTCCGAAATGCTGGGCTTGATCTCCGGGTTGCTGGTCCGCGGGAAGTGCTCCACCTTGTTGATCGACGGGGTCAGGTACAGTGCCGCTGAAGAAGACGACACAGGGAAAACAATAAGAAAGGACCAGGACAGATCAACGATACAAGCACATGATCAGGACAAAATTCAGAGATTCAGAGGATATGAATGGAGATCAAGGACGAGTACTGATTGAGACATCTATTAGGTAAACTCTCACATTTCTTGATTGACAAGACCTGCATGGGCCACCACTTAAACCATGTCACACCCCAGAACCAGAATACTGGAGAGCGGGGGCAAACATAGCCAGCTACGTATATTGAAATGGAAACCACCTCGCTATACGGTCACGGCTGTCTAGATATGAGGGTTTACTACAAGCCAACAGTCTCTTAAGGTCAAGCCTATTGTCTCAATCTCAAGCAAGTAATATAATTATAAGATGTTAGACCACCAAATATACAATAAAATACGTCCCAAATATTACATATTCAGTTGATCATGAAGCTAGTCGTACAAAATACAAGGACTAGCAAGAGTTTAGTCATACATGATCAACCCAAGGATTTGTTAATCATGTTTACAGCCCGTAGGCAGACAGTAAGTAAAGGTGCATCGAGCTAACAGGTGCTCGTCGGCTAAACGCCTCAAAAGAATAAATTTACAATAGAGTGAGCGAAACAAAATAGAAAACCCACTCGTAGCCCGGGTTCCTTCTAAGCGCCACCATCGGGCTGGAGGTTCGGTAGATCCTCGGGTGCTGCTCTGAAATCTGGCCACACAAAACCAGCTGGGTCAAACCCCAGAAAGAGCAAGTGCCACAAAGGAGGCCACGAAATAAGAACAAAAGCCAGCATGTCAGAATAAGAAAATGGAAGAAAAGCACAAATAATAAAAGTACAGTAGGACAATAAACGACTAGGGACATGGAACCATTCCGGGAGCCAGATTACAACCCGTAAACCAAACAAGGACCGGGGTTGTAACCATTCGCCTGAATAGCACTTGTCTCTATCCATTTATTGTTAAGACAAGTAAAACAAACGTATTCGAGAGGAACCAAGCAATTACTACGGCTTACTACTTTAACTAACTAGGGTTGTCACAAGCCTAATTACTAACAAGATGCAATAAGAATTTCCCAATCCCAAGCCCTGCAGACTATCCAGTTATCCTTCCGCGGGTTGAGAGTATGGTTGGGTACATCGCCCAGGAGACGATATACCCTTAGGTGACTTAGAGGTGCAACACATGACAGTGTGCTGGAAATGTGCTCTACTCGTCGGCACGCTACAAGTCTAATTAAGGCGCACAGATAACGAGATTACATGTGACTGGAAATTTTCCATGTTTTAGTTTGATCTAATCATTAGCCTAATCCATATTAGCGCGAATCCCTGGCCGTGGTACCCATGAAGTCATGTCCTAGACATGATGCAAGACAAGACAAGTGGATTGCACAAGCAAGTAAGCAGGAACACCCACGGTGTCAAGAGTCAAGTTAGCCATCGCAACGGCATCAAGTCAAGTCAAGTTACGAGTCAAAAGTGCGCCGCCATGGGCCACTATCAAGTTATCTGGTTACCGAGATAAATCATGAATCACAGGTTACAAGTCAAGTGTGTACCCCATCGGGTCACTATTAAGAAGATCAGAGGTACTAAAATCATACTTCACAGAATCAAGAAAACCGTATTAGTCATAAGCAAAATCATCGTAAACCTGTGCTAGGTCGTGTTGGGTCAAGATAGTCGTGCTATCTTAAAACCCAATGCACAAAAGAAAAGCCAAGTCCAAGAAATAAACCAAACCATTATGGGCAAGTGGGTTGCGTAGAGGGTGGATGGCGCAGGGGTCAAGTGCGCCGGGGATGGATGGCGCAGGAGATGAATGGCGCAGGAGATGAATGGCACAGGGGTCAAGTGCACCGGGGATGGATGGCGTAGGAGATGAATGGCGCAGGGGTCGATGGCGCACGGCCGATGGCGCACGGCCGAGGGCGCACGGGGGGGTGCGCAGTTCGCCAAGGGGCAAGCTGCGCTGGTCAGCACTGCGCTAAAGAGCGCTGGCCGAGGGGGATGCGCGGTTCAGTACTGCGCTAAAGAGCGCAGGCTGAAGTCTTCCTCTCCAGGCCGAGAAGAAGCCTCAAGAACACCAAAAGTTCAATTCTTCATATCTTGGCCAAATCAAAACGAAATCTGGATTTTCAAAGTTCTAACTTGGGTAAAATTGAATTCTCTTCCACATGGAAGCATCAAAATAAGAAAAAATCAAAGTTTGATAGATCAAAACCAAGAATTTCTGAAAATATTTAAAACTTAGATCTAGAACAATGGAGACTCCAAATCACAAAATGTCAAGTTCTAATGTTGCTCCAAATCATCTAATTAAGCTAATTGACAAATAAAAATAGGTTCTCATGTGGTGGCAAGATGCACTTGCCTATGGGTGGGGATGTTGTGTGGAAGAAGGAAGAAGAAGATGGAGAAATTAATGGAGAGTAAAGAAGAGAGAGAAAAGTTAGATGGGATTTAATGGGGTGGTTGTGGTGGAATGAAGGTGGAGTATAGGTTAGAGTGTTCCAATACATATTAACCCAAATCGAACCAATTAAAATCGAGCCGAGCCGAAACCCAAAATACGAGAAAACTCAAAATTCCACAAGTCGAGAAAAATAAAATACATGCCAAAATCCGATTACGAGTATAAATACGAAATACGGAAAACGGGGGTGACAACCACCCACGTGCACCCTTGCTCGCACTAGCGTGGAGCCACTCTATGCTTGAGGCCCTTGGCTTAGCGTAGAGGCTCACTCGCGTAGAGCTTTGAGCCCTTGTGTATCCGATTGTCTTTCTATGCCTTGCACTTTTTATGACTTGACAAGCACGGATTGAGTGATGTGACCGGATTAATAATGGTACGTGGCATGGCATGTGTCACCCCCAGTTTTCAAATTAGGGGTATTTTCATCATTTTTTAAGTTTTATAAATTTTAGGAATTTTATTTGATTTTAGATGATTTTTAGGGATTTATTTGATTTGGTTTGGATTTTATCCAATTCGGACTTAAGTTGGAGACCCGGGTAGTCTGAACCCTAGTGGAACCCACATACTAGCTGGACTTGGCCCACATACCACCCTAACTAGGCTAAAAACTATAAACCCAACTTCCATGGCTTAATTAGTCATTTTAGAGACTTAATTGGTTAATTAGAAACAAACCGAACCAAACCGAAACAAACCGAACCCAAACTAAGTCTATTGGGTTTGGAGGCTTATTGGATCACCACCCAAACCCAATATCCCACCCCCCCATGGCCGGCCACAAGGTGAGCACCCCCCCCCTTTACTTCTCCACAAAGCAAACTCTCTCTCTCTCTCTCAAATTTCTTTCTTTCTTTCAAAGCCTTCTTTCTTCCTCAAGCAACCAAGTTTAGGTATGCATTTAATTCCCTATTTATTCCTCTTTAGCACTTATTGCTTTCACAATAGTTTTAGAGGAGGTGATTCTCCACACTTTGCCCATAAATTTCATAGGGTTCCCTAGAAATCTAGGTTAGAGATTTATTAGGGGTTTTCTATTTAGAGTGGTATATATATATATATATATATATATATATATATATATATATATATATATAAAATATGTGTGTATATATATATATGTGTATATATAATTATATGTATATATGTGTGTGTAGAGGAATGGTAGTGGTGATGGTGTGTGAGAGTGGTGGTGGGAATGAGTGTCATGAGATGGTGGTGAGAGTGTGTGTTTGTGAGTGTTTGTGTGAGTGTGTATGTATATATAAATATATCTATATATGTGTGTGTCTATATATATATATATATATATATATATATATATATATATATATATATATATATATATATATATATATATATATATGTGTGTGTGTGTGTGTGTGTGTGTGTGTGTGTGTATTTATATATATGTAGATAGATGTGTGTGTGTTTGTATATATATATATATATATATATATATATATATATATATATAGAGGAAGATAGGAGGAAGTGAGAAGAAGAAGATGAGAAGCAACTGCAGCAGCAGTGCAGCAGCAGCATTGGCAGCAGCAGCAGCAGCATGCACAGCAGTAGCAGTGGCAGCAAGGGCCACAGCAGTAGCAGTTGCATTGGCAGCAGCTGCAGTGGCAAACCCCCCTAGCTCCATTTAACCCCTATTTAACCCCCATCGATATATATATATATATATATATATATATATATATATATATATATATATATATAGTTATGTGGTTAGATAGAAGTTTAGGAAGGAGAATGAGAAGAAGTTAAGATGGAAGATTAGAAGGAGAAGAATTAGAATTAGAGAGGAAGAGAATTAGAATAAGAGAAAGGAGAAAAGGGAATTAGAAGAAGAATAGGAAGAAGAAGTTAGAAGAAGAATTAGAGGAGGAATAGGAAGAAGAAGTTAGAAGAAGAGTTAAGAGGAAGAATTAGAATAAGAATTAGAAGAGCATTTTAGAGGAGATCGAGTTAGAGGGTGAAACGGAGCTCCGAGTGTCGGAATGAGTTGAAACTTGGCGTGGACCTAGAATACGTGAATTAGATTTTGCGGGTAGGCTCCCGAGTTGAAATCGGAGTTGTAGGACGCCGGTATCGTGCCGTACCGTAGCGTATCTTGAAATATTCAAGATACCGGCGATAGGCCGTAAGATGGACTAGACGTCCACTTTACCTAGGTATCTTGGTAGGTAACATATGTATAGGCTAGTATCCTACTACCCTATGGAGCACGGGTCAAAATACCAAGCGTAGGTAGGCTAACTTGATATTCACCTAGGCTAGAAATTTACCTTAAAAAAGGGTAAATTAGGATATTGGCCTACGGCCAAGATTTGAGTTTCGAAGTCCAAGATGGACTTGGATATGGATTGTAAGGGTTGGTAATGATTAGAAATAGTCGCCTAGACCTAGTCTTGACCTCGGTTGACCACGGTTGACTTTTTAGACCAAAAGTCAACTATGTGTCAACACTTTACCCAATTTAGTCCCAAATTCTATTAAACTTGAGCAGTTGACCAAAAATCAACTATTAGTCACCATTGACCTAGGGTTGACCTAGGGTTGACCTAGAGTTGACCAGAGTTGACCCGATGACCAAAAGTCAATGGTAAGTCAACTTTCGACCTAGTTTGATTCGGATTGACTTCCAATGTCCTTCTATGACCAAGGTAGACCTAACTAGACCTGTCTTGACCTAGTATGACTTTGTTAGGCTTAATATAACTTAGATTAACCCTGTACCATCTAGTTTGACCTTGTTTGACCTAGATTGACTTAGTTTGACGTGTCTTGACCTATTTTGACTCAGTATGACTTAATTTCACTTCTAAACCATTATATTGATACAGTATTTCATCTATAGGTCCTCGAGGCACTGATCTTGGACTCAGTCGACTTATCCATCACAGTAAAGGCGAGTACATTCTCTGATAGTATTTCTGTTTTATGATATCATCTTTGTTTCTAGTATTTAGTGTAGATTATCCTTGTTCTCTTGACACATTGTTCACACGGATTAATATTTGTCTGGATCCCGTCATAAGATGTTATTCCTCTTATATATGGTATACACTGGGCAAATCTTCATTGTTATTGTTCATTATATAGATACGATTCCTGCGTAGGCTCGTGACCTCCTCAGAGAATACGTATCATGACGTGTCATGACTGGATCCACTATATTAGTCAGGGATGGGGGTGTTAGCGTAGATATGTGATCAATACCCCACAGTATTGTATTGTCTCATCATTGTATAGTGTTAATCATACACTCACGTATGATTAGCCAGGCCAAATATTGTATCAAGTTCTAAGCCGATCACATGTTAAAACTAATACTAAACTCACATATATATAGTTCCAAATTTTTGTACATGATTTATCTTATCATATATCGTTCTGATTATTTATGCTTGCCTTAACAATAAAGATCAAGGGCAAGGTTCTGTTCAGGCAAAGGGTTACAACCCCGGTCCTTGTTTGGTTTAAGGGTTGTAACCTGGCTCCCGGAGCAGTTCTGTGTCCTCTCTTCATTTATTGTCTTATTGAACCCCATGTCATGCTCATCATGTTTTACAAGAATGTGACATGACATGATTAACTATGCTTGCCTTAACAATAAAGATCAGGGGCAAGGTTCTGTTCAGGAGAAGGGTTACAACCCTGGTCCTTATTTGGTTTAAGGGTTGTAACCTGGCTCCCGGAGCAGTTCTTTATCCTCTCTTCGTTTATTGGCTTATTTCATCCTATGTTAAGCTCATCATGTTTTACTTTACCAGCAGTATTTGAGACGGGTTTCAATTCAGGTGAAGGGTTGCAATCCCGGTTCTTGTTTGGTTTAAGGGTTGCGACTTGGCTACTTGAATGGTTTTCTCGTACTCAATTTATTATTGTTGTCCCTGTTATTATCAGTATCTTTATAATTATCTTTAATATTCATTTATGATATGCTGGTTTTTAGTTCCTAAGTGAAGCCTCCTTTGTAGCACTTGCTCTTTCTGGGGTCTGACCCAGCTGGTTTTGTATGGCCAAATATCGGAGCAGCTCCAGAGGATCTACCTACCTTCCAGCCAGATGGTGACCACCAGGCGTAACCCTGGCAACGAGTGGGTTTATTTTGTTCTCCCACTTTATTGTAAAATTATTCTTTTAAGGCGTTAGCCGGCGAGCACGTGTTAGCTCGTATTGCACCCTTATTTACTGTCTGCCTACGGGCTGTAACATGATTGACGAATCCTAGGGTTGATCATGTATGACTGAGATTCTTGTTAGTCTTGATATTTTGTACGACTAACTTCATGATCATCCGAATATGTAATGTATGGGACGCCTTGCTATTATATATTTGGTGCTCTGACATCTTGTAACTGTTATTACTTGCTTGAGATTGAGACAATAGGCTTGTTCATGACCATAGAAGACTGATAGCTTGTAGTTGAACTCTCATGTATCTAGACAGCCGTGACCGTATAGCGAGGTGGGTTGCACTTCAATATACGTAGCTGGCTATGTACGCCCCCTCTCTCCAGTATTCTGGTTCTGGGGCGTTACAAATTACTAGTCGTAGATTGTATGTGATTAGTGTAGCTTCTCCCAACATCTCTACCCTCTTGATTAAATTTCGAGGACTGGATTAATTTAAGGTGGGTAGAGTTGTCAGTCCCGTTTTTCGTTATACGTATTTTTATTATACGTGTACGGAATTCTGACTTTTGTCAGGTGACCCGTATTTTAACTTGTCTTGCTTAGCCTAGTCTTGGTTTAATCTTGCCTTGCCTTGACTTGGCTTGGTTTGTTGTGGTTTGAGATAGGAAGGGTTTGTATAAAAACCAACTCCTCTCTCTCTCTCCTCCATTATTTCTCATTACTTTTTCATCTTCTTCATTTACTCCTCCCACCTACCAAGCCCTAGGCAAGTGCAACTTGATTCATGATGGACCTTAAATTTTATTGTTCCATTGTCTTCCTTGCTTAATTCTAAGCCTCTTTAGAACTTAGAGATTTTGGTTTTGATGGTTACATTTTTGTAGATCTAAGTTTATAGTTTCTTCGGTTTTTCTTGGTCTTAATCTCTTAAACTTTGTTATTTTCAAAAACTAATGGTTCCATGTTGTAGAAAATTCAATTTCATTCAGTTTAGACCTTTATTTTGCCCAATTTCGAGCCCTTTAGTCCAAGTTATGGATATTGGAAGTTTCTAAAACTCCATGGCCAAAAGCTTGCTGGTAGGGGCGACACCTCATGCACCTTGTGCGCACATCGCGCACCTTTTAGTCCGCGCATCTTGTACCTCGTGCACCTTTTGGTTTGTGCACCTTGCACCTCGCGCATATTTTGGAACGTGCACCTTGCACCTCGCGCACCTTTTGGTTCGCGCACCTTTTGGTCCGCGCACCTTGTACCTCGCGCACCTTTTGGTTTGTGCACCTTGTACATCGCGCACCTCGTACACCTTACACTTTGTAAGCCCCCTGAATTTTAGGGTTTATTTTAATTTTTCTAAATGAATTATTTTTAATAAATATTTTATTATAATTATTTTTGATCATTAAATGTACTTTTCCGTGACTTTGACTTCTGGAGCGTCAGAGATGCCAATCTCTGGAAACTCTCTTCATGAGTTTGTAGTAGACAAGATTATTTTTATTTTGATATATCATGTCCCACTTAAACTTGTTTCCTTGTACTCTTTTTGCATCTCGCAACTTCGGGTCAATTTAGGCCATTTGACCGTTAAATAATTATTAATTAAATTCCCACTTTTATCTTTGATCATCGTATGCACGTTACCGTGACTTTTAATTTAGGAGCACAAGACTAGTCGTTTTCTCCAAACCAACTTCTCATGCATGATCTACTCGAGATACCCTACACCCATGATCTTCGTGTCCCACTCAGACACACCATCTTGTGCTTCATTTGCTTCTCACAACTTTCCTGACGCGAGACCCAATTTTAATTTATCCCACGAAGTCATATTTATTTTTGACTTGAATTGGGGATACCCTTTCGACCCAAACCTGCCAACCCGAAATATGGACATGGCCCATATGAAGTCTACTACCCACATGACACTTGTGTCCCATTTAATTGAGCCCCCGCATGTTGTTTATTTACCCATGATCATAAACACCTAAAATTAATCTATTTATTTCGCCAAACCCGATTTTGACCCGACCCGGCTCAACCGAGCCCAAACCCAAGCTCCATGTTATCCCCTTATGAACACTCCACACAATTTCTCTCTTTTCTCTATTTTAAATATCTCTTTTTCTCTCTCTACATATTTAAATATCTATATTTAAATATCTATCTATTTCTTTAATATATATATAATATCTTTTTCTCTCTCCTCCTTAAATAACACCTACACACACACCTCACCCTCTCCCCATACCAGCACACCCCCCCTCTTAGCCGACTTCAATTCTCTCTCTCTCTCTCTCTCTCTCTCTCTCTCTCTCTTCAAATATCTCTTTCTCTCTCTCTAATATACATATATAACTCTCTCTCCCTCTCTACTTACACTCACACACACAACTCTCTCTCTCTCTCTCTCTCTCTCAACAGTACATGCACACACACCCCTAGCCGACAGCCACCTCCCCCTTCATTCTCCTTCTTCTTCACTTCTTCTTCTTCAACATCACCACCATCACCATTATCATCATCAACACCACCACCGTCACAACTCACCACCACCACCACACCATTACTACTACCCCGAGCACCATCACCTGTACGCCGTCGCGGCAACCACCGCCGGACAGCCGTACCGCCCGGGCCGCTCGCTGTGCCCCCGCCGTACAGCAGCAGCATCTGCTGCGACAAACCGCGGCAGCAGCAGCGCATGTCAGCAGCAGCAGCAGCAGCCGCGCCACCGCACGCCGCCGCGTGGTCCCCGTGGCCCCCTCGATCGGGCGTACCTGGGCGACCACCCCGGGTGTGTTTCCCGACCTCCCCGACGTGTGAAACCCACGATTCGTGCGTTTGGCACGGGATTCCGTCGTGACGCGCGAGTTTTGAACTCAGAAAGTGCGCTTCGTCGCAGCGACTTTACACACGTTTTTCGAGAAATTCGACCGTTAGATCGACGAAATCTTTGCTCCGTCACAATCTCAGTATATAGCTCTTCACTTCACTCAAGTTTCATCCATTAATTTTGTCATTTGATACATCAAAATCGGCCGCCAAGTTGACCGTTTAAATTGTACTGTTTTTGGACAATTTTGCGGAGCCAACTTCGTCAGCTCGTAACTCCGCCGTATCAGCTTCGTTTTGCGTGCCACCAGTTCCTGTGCGTAGCTGGCATAACCCTCTTTCTGCCCTTTCAGTTTTGTTTCATTGTGAGCACGTTTGATTGGTTGAATTTGACGCCAAAGTTGGTCATCCGAATTTGTAATTTTTAACTTGTAAAAATTCCATTTTTGAACCCGGGACTCCGGATTCAATTTTTGACACCACCAGTAGACTCGTGGCATCGTTCTGGCACGATTTCATATAAAATTTGTTAGATTTGGAGGATGTGGGTCCTGATACGTATTTCGGTGTAAAGCGGGCCCCACAGTCATAGTCAACGGGTCACTTTGAGATCGTCTCATCAGAATCCAAGTCCGGATATACCGTTGAGTTCGTAATGTCATTCTAGACTCGTTGACATATAATTTGTTGAGTTTTGAGGACATTGGCTCCGGTACGTATTTCCGTACAAACCGGATTTTAAATGTCCCGGTCAACGTGTCATTTTGAGATCGGCTCATCGGAATCCAATTCCGGATATACCGTTGAGTTCATGTCGTCATTTTGGGCTCGTTAACATATACTTTGTTAGATATAGTGGACTTTGGCTTTGACACGCATTTCTGTGCAAATCGGATACCAATATCCAGGTCAACGGACCATTTTGTGATCGGGGTCTTCGGAATCTCATTTCGGACATACTGTTGGGTTCGTATCGTCATTCTGGATTCGTAGACATATAATTTGCTAGATTTTGTAGTCTTCTATCTTGACACGTTTTTCGGTACTAAGTGTGTCCAACGGCGGACATCATTTTGACCTAAAATTACCATTTTGCCCCTGTATCCAAATTGAACTTATGGGTAGGCTATTCTAGCTAATTTGACCATTCTGGATACGTTAATGATATTCGTTTTTTCATCCGACGACATCTGTAGACTTTTGCTTATGTATTATCCTTAATTTATAATTAATTATTATTATTAGTGTATATATTTATATGCTTGGTTTTTGTGAAACTCTAAAGTGATCCTTGTGTTTCTAAGAACCCTAAGTGTTGGTTTAGATGTAGTGTCACCCCACATTGAACTTTTATGCTAGATCACCACTTAGCTAGTGTCCAGTTAGGAGTCGTGTCACACCACTAGTGTAAAAACTTGAACATAGTTTAGAGACTGAGATTGTGTATCATTTTGACAGGACACCGGACATCTATATCTTCATACTCGTATCCTTGCCTTGCTCGAGGCGAGTACCCCTACAAACTCTATTTTACTGCATATGATAATGAATTGCGTATGAACCAAGTTAATACAGTGATTTAAACTGAAAACCATATCTTACCAAGTTTCTATATATCTAGCGTATGCTTCACATGCTTTAATTACACTGCTCTCAGGATCTTTAACATGCTTTAATTATACTGCACTCAGGATCTTTAACATGCTTTAATTATACTGCACTCAGGATCTTCTACATGCTTTTATACTGCTCTCAGTACCTACCATGTTTTATACTGCTCTCCGTACCTACCATATTTTATACTGCTCCCAGTATCTTTTATATGTTTTAAAACTGCTCTCGTATCTCTCACTTGTTATAACTTGGGTTATGGGAAAACTGATAGTTGAGTACGTGATCATGCCCCCTTCTTTCGTATGTATGTAGCGAGCAAGGTCGTATTTTATATGCATACCTTGTCGTAGGCTATTACCCTGTATTTCTGTACGGATGTACACCTATGCTTGTACACTTGTACGTATGTACATTTTATTTACATGTGCCACAGTACATTATACACCTATTGACGATCACGTGCCTGCTCCAGTTTTAAACTCTAGATATACATGTGTCGCCATGACAAATGTATCCTTTATATGATAGACTATAATATGCCATGATTTCCTGTTATTACATCTCTTTTCATTCCATGCTCAGTATGTTTAGTTTGTAGAATCAGTACTTGCTCCCGTTCTGACAGGATAACGTTGTAGGCATACTTTCGGAGGAGATTTGCTCTGTGATCTTTATTATGGGCCCACTACAGAGGACCAATTTTGCTCTCGAGGAAGTCCTCGCAAAACCTCGCATGGTAGTCTACTTAGATTATTTTTGGCTTAGTTATTGAACTGTTTAGACTATATTGTAGTCACTGGACTTTGTCTCCAGTTTGATACTTTGGAAGTGTATTATTAAGTTTGTACTTATTTTACTTTCGCTTATAGATGCTGTGTTGTGATGAACCTTTTAAATGTGATATTAGAACTGTTAGCAGCTTAGATCCTTTATTGTTTATACTTAGAACAGCTTACTACGCTTTAACCAAGCGTAGGCTGGACATGCCTCGGCCCGGCCCAATAATTTGGGTAACGGGTCGTGACACACCTTGTGCACTTCGTGTACCTTATCTCGCGTACCTTGTATCTCACGCACCTCGTGTACCTTGCACCTCGCGCACCTCGTACACCTTACACCTCGCACACCTTGCACTTCGTGTACCTTACACCTCGCGTACCTTGCACCTCGCGTACCTCGTGCATCTTACACCTTGCGAACCTTGTATTCGCACGCCTTGCACCTTGCGCCATGCGCCTTTTTCCCGTGTACGAATCATTCTAAATGACTATTTTTGCACATTTAAGCTATTTTATAGCTAGAATCTTGAAAAACTCAAAACATGATAGTTGTAGATCTTTGTCTTGGCTTCAAGAATCTTCCTGTCTCACTTTAATCACATTTCATATGTGACTTATAGTTTTAATCACACATGGGTGTTCTGATCTTCTTTGCATATTTTCTATACTTGGCCTAAATTGCGACGACCCGACTTGACACTTGATAGTCTTGAGATAGTAACTTGAACTTGACTTGAACATGATATGAATCCGTCTTGATAACTTTGATAAGTGGTCCATCGAGGCGCACTCCAGACAAGCACTCTTGACATGACAAGTAAACCTGACATGTATAATCTTGATTGTTGTTGCGACGGCTATTCCTATCTTGCTAGTGTAATTCTTGCCTTGATCCCGTGGTTGATTGTGCCTATACAAGCTATATGTCTCGTCTTGCATCATGTCTAGGACATGGATTCCTGGTTAGCACGGTCAGATATTCATATGAATCTGACTAGGTTAATGACTAGATTGATCAAGTAGTTCATATAGAGAGATTTTCTAGTTACAGGCGATCCCGTTATCCCGGCCACACCTGTGGACTTGTAGCCGGCCGACGAGTAGGACGCATTTCCAGCACGCTGTCATGTGTTGCACTTCTTGAATCATAAGCACTAAAGTACACCAGTAATCTTGATAACTCTTGTAACCCTCGCCTGGATAACCTGGATAGTCTGCAGGGCTTGTGACTGCGGGAACATCTTATTACATCTTGTTAGTAACTAAGCTTGTGATAACCCTAGTTAGCTAACAATAGCAAGCCGTAAGAGCCTCCCTTATGGCATTTGCTCTTTCTGGGGTCTGACCCAGCTGGTTTTGTATGGCCAGATTTCGGAGTAGCACCCGAGGATCTACCCGCCTTCCAGCCAGATGGTGAACACCAGACGTAATCCTGGCAACGAGTGGATTTTTTATTTTGCTCTCCCACTCTATTATAAATTATTCTTTTGAGGCGTTTAGTCGCCGAGCAAGTGTTAGCTCGTGTTGAAACTTAAATTATGTTTGCCTAAGGGCTGTAACATGATTGACAAATCCTAGGGTTGATCATGTATGACTTAACTCTTGCTAGTCTTTACATTTTATATGACTAGCTTCATGATCATCTGAATATGTATATTTGGGATGCCTTACTTTGTATGTCTGATGATCTAACATCATGTAACATTTACTTGCTTGCTTGAGATTGAGACACTAGATTTGTTCTTGACCATAAAAGACTGATGGCTTGTAGATAAACCCTCATGCATCTAGACAGTCGTGACGTATTGCGAGGTAGATTGCACTTTAATGTACATAGCTGGCTGTGTCTGTCCCCCGCTCTCTCCAGTATTCTGGTTCTGGGGTGTGACAGTGATCTATATGTTCGGTGTTATGTTTCGCTCAGTGCGGAGGTGTGGTGTTGTCTTCTTATGTTTGACTTCTGATTTTGTATATGTTGATTTAGATTTGTGTTGTTCGAGGTATCGCATGATTTGAGCGGTGATGCATGCTTGCTTAATTAACTCGGTCGGATTGAAGTTTATGGAGCTTGGATCATTGATATGGTTTACCGATTAAGAAGTTTGTCACATCGTATCGTCTATCTGAGGCATGGTTCAGTGTCTACTCGTCAAGGCAGATTTCTTCATGGTGGGTATGGTTTCGATGATCCTTCGCTCATTTACCTTCACTCTAATGAATTTATGTTGTATGTGTAGTCCTTTTTTTGCTATGAGTTCTGGTGCATGCTAATAAAAGAACCAAGATAAAATAAACTAATAGGTTTGTTGCTAGATATATATCACACGGACTATAGTGATGTTGATTATGTACTATAATACGAAGCATAGTGTTGTATGTATCTGGTTGTATATTATGTTATCTATGAAGAGAATGGTAAGTATGTGGAGCGGTATCATGATATAATAGGTATGTGGCTCGGCGCTATGGTATAGTATATGGATGTTAGGCATGGTGCAATGGTAAGGTAATGAATATATATGTATGGCATAGTGCCATGTGTAACCACCCTAATTTTTGGAGTATTTTTATTTTTGTATATGATTTTTATATATTAAACCATATTTATTTTTAATTATGGCTATATATGCACTTTGTCATAGCTTTAATTTTTGAAGCACAACATTGACCAATTCCTCGAAACAAGTTTCATATTCGTGTTCTAGACAAGTTCACATTTATTTTGGTATATCATGTCCAACTCAAACATGTTCTCTTGCACTACATATGTTTTGCACAACTTTGGGGTCAAAATAGTCATTTTATCCTTCGTCGTAATTTCGATGTATTTTCCAATTCTGATTTGAGGTCCAAACCCGACCAAACTTTTCGACTCAATATATGGTTTTGACCTATTCTGAGTCAACTATACACATACTGATGGTGTGCCACTCAATTGAGTTTCCATGTGCTATTTATTTTATATTAGACTTATTGGACTCAAATCGATCCAAATAATTTCACCGACCAAAAACTAGTCCAAGTAAGATTCGTAGAGCCTATTATAGGATACACTAACCTATTAGACATATTTGAACTAATTTTTATGAATTAAATGATAGCCATATTGATTTAAATCTATTTTTAAATCAACTCCATAACAACTTTCCTAATTAGGACCCAACCAAATCTCTTTGAGATACACTTTTGATTTAAACTATCAAATCTCCTCCAAATTCCAACAAACCAATCCCAACCCTTTAAACTACCATATTTTATATTCTAAACTCAGAATTTTGTTCGTACAAAATCCTTCTTCTCCTAAAACCGAGCGCACCCCTTTTTTTACGCATTTATGTGTAACCGAAAGGAAACCCCCCTTTTTGCTGACTTCTTCACCTTCCACCAACTCTCACGCCTCCAAGATCTTCTTCTAACGTCCTAGCAAGCCCCCAAGGAGCCACGGCAACTTTTGTGTACCTAAGGCGTGATGTGTACAAGTCTGGAGTTGCAGTTGTACAACGCAAGAACGTGCACAATTGTGTCTTTTAAAACATTTGAAAGCATAGTCACATTGCAAAAATATTGAGTACGCAGTATAGAAAGAAATAATATTCATTTTATTGATAATTGTAACAAGATACAACTTTTCTCAATGGTCTTTGAAATGCCTTTTCGGCTTACATCGATTCATGAAAAGAAATACAACTGATAGGCTGCCATGAAATAACTTCTCGTTCCATACATTATGTTCCTTTAGTACATTTGAAATATAAGCAGCATTCTTTGAAATTCTGTAATACTTTATGCGTCTTTATTTGAAAACAACTTGAAAATAGCAGCAACTCAAAAAGCCTTACTCCGGACGTGCGTCCGCGCCTTCCCTAGTACCTGTGAGGAGGGGTCAGCACATTATAAAAATGCATTAGTGATCCCCTTTTGGCTCACTCAGCTAAACCAAAATTTGTAATTAATGACAAGCATTTAAATCATGAGATTTATTAGGGACTACCAACATTTAGAGGTTATATTCATTTAACTCAAAGCAGCAGTAAACATAAAGAATATGTAATACTTTACCCAATGTCGATCCAACATACCTGCATAAGATACATGATATAATACTTATCGCCCCTGCACAAAATAATGTTAGCATGCATTCGGACTGGGTCGTTGGTGAAACTGCACCATAAAGGACTTTCCAATGGGTATTACAGTGTACCATTTCAGAGTAGGTTACAAGCCTAGTCGAATGTCTCGTAATACCTCGTGCCACCATAGCATGACCAAATGTTTTCCCCTAGGTCGATCCGGTCCCCGGTGTCCTAAGTACCGTTTCGAGAAAACTACTCAAACCTTGTGCATAAAACGTCATGGCCACGCGAATGCATAACCGACTCAACAACAACACAATTTGCATGGGATTAGTAAGCCAACATTCAGAACACAGCATTCTCATATTCAACATCTCAGGCATCAATTCATTTTATTCCAACAATTATCGTAACATTTTAATGTTTATAGGGACAAGCATCTCATTCATTAGCAGAGTGTTAGCAGCATAATCGATTTATTCAATGTTCATATCACTAGCTTCTTAGTGGTATTGACTTGTGGCATTAGGATTATGTTATCGATCAAAGAATGTAGCAAGACAACAAGAGAATTCATTTAGTTGGCATAAAGGAGTAGCGGAGAAGGGACAAACCACCAAAGAGAATCCACACTCACCAATTAGAGAATTGCCATAGGGAGAGGAACACTTGTGCGATTAGCTTTTGTCACGCGTCCGCCTGCGATGGCACCAAAAGTTTGGTTAATACTCCGTCTCGTTATGTTTATTTCTTTCAGAATTCTCAAGAATAAATGCAATAAAAATCGATAAAAACGGACAAGAATCAAATCATCGAAAACCATTCAGAAAAGCATCCATCAAAATCAAGCAGCAAAATCAGCAGCAAAACATCCAGAGAAATAATTTCCATACGATAAGCCCATAAATATTTTATGAGTGCTAATGGAATTATTTTTGTTGTAGAATGACTAAAGGTGATAGCTCAAAGACGACCTCATCGTCTGATCCGATGGAAAAGTTAATAAAACTGATGGAGGCTCAAAGAAAGCAGAACGAGGCTCCACATCGCTAGTTTCAGGAGCAACTGGATGCTCAAAAAAAAAGTGGACAATTTGACCCAGATTGTCACCACACTGTCGGCCGATCAATGTTTCTGCAATGGCCATAGCGACTGAGTCACTAACAGTACCATCGAAGAAGCCTGAAATGTCGTCGCAGAAGAGGTCAAGCTTCAAGTTCTCAGATTCTAAGAGTTAACCCGCCTGAGTTCAACGGAAGGGCAAAACGGATGAGGTGATGGATTTTATGATTACACTGAAGGACTATTTAGACTGTTGGATATTCAGGGCAGTAAGCGGTGGAGTGTACTGCTGTACAGCTCCGCCTCAAGGCTCATGAATGGTAGAATTCTCATAGACAGGCACTCTGCGATAATAGTCCAGATATAAAGATATCATGGAAGACTTTCAAGCAGGTCTTTATCGCATAATTCATTACACTGTTGTCCGTGGAAGAAGGAAAAGGAGTTTCGTAGCGCTCCAATAAGGTAGTATGTCGGTACATGATTATGAGACAGAGTTCCTAAAAAGAGTTACATTTGCGGGGTACATGGTACCGAATGATGATGCAAACGGGAACGATTCGTGCAAGGCTTGAATGAGGGCCTACAACACGACGTTCTGAGTCGAAAGTGTTTGTCTTACAGGGAGGCATACGAAACAGGTCTTGAGATGGAGAAGTTCCATCAACCGATTGGTCGGGACAACACAGAGCAACCAGGGTAGCAATCATAAATGACCTTGGTTGCTGGAAGGAATGACATTCCTAAGCGTCATAATACCGGTAAGAATATAGGTAAATATCAAGGACCGTATTGTTTTAAGTACAACCGGTATGGTCATCGACAAGCAGAATGTCGAACTGGATGGTTCAATTGTGGCGGCATGGGCCACAAGGCATCTGAATACAGAAAGGAAAGGAATCAAAATCCTCCACGGGATCAGCAGTATAATCATCATGGACAGCCTAACAATCATATTCGTGGCCAAGCGCCACTAGCCTTACCAGCTCCAACTGGGAATGCACCGAAACCACCACAAGGTGCACAAGGAAGGGTTTATGCTTTGACTCAAGCAGAAGCTCTTGTCTTAGATAATGTCATAATAGGTATGCTACTATACAAAGGTATACCTGCCCGGGTGTTATTCGATTCTGGTGCTACTCATTGTTTTATATCGTCTGACTTTGCCATGAAAAATAAATTATGCACGACTCTAATAAAGATGGCTCTTGTGTTGGCACTCCTTCGAAAGTAGATATGCCTACAAGTTTGATTTGCAGGGACGGCTATATCAGTATTGGAGGCAAGACCCTATCGTTTGATGCTAATGTACTCAACATCAAAGAGTACGACATTATCTTGGGAATGGACTGGCTCAGTGCTTGTCATGCGACGATCGACTGCACGGAAAAGAGAGTTGTGTTTTGCCTACCCGGAGAAACAGAGATTTCTTACTCGTGCGGCTTGATGTCCAAATTAGCAAGGGTGATATCGCAGTTACAGCAAGGCATATGTTGTATTCGGGATGTGAAAGGTACATCGCTTCTGTTCGGGACACTCGGATGAAGGGCGTAGACTCAGATCAAACCAAAGTCGTGGCAAAAAATTTTGATGTGTTCCCAAACGAGATACCTGGAATGCCGCCAGATAGGAAGATTGAGTTCACAAATGATACATTTTTGGATACTCGCCCGATATCGAGGCGCCATACAGGATGGCTCCGACAGAACTAAAAAAAATAAAAGTACAACTACAAGAGTTACTGGACCGGGGATACATTCGTCCAAGTGTATCGCCATAGGAAGCTCCGGTATTATTTGTAAAGAAGAAAGACGGAACGCTGTGCATCGACTACCGAGAGCTCAACAAGGCAACTGTTCAAATAAGTATCCTCTGTCGATGATAGATGATCTGTCTGACCAGCTACAAGGAGCGACCGTTTCAAAGATTGATCTTCGTTCAAGATATCATCAACTGAAGGTCAAGCCCAAGGATGTCCCGAAGTCAGCATTCCGTACGAGATACGAACATTATAAGTTTTTGGTCATGCCATTTGGTTTGACTAATACTCCGACATCCTTTATGGACCTAATGAACAGTGTATTCCGACCGTCTTGTATTCATTAATGACATCTTAATTTACTCGAAAGACAGGAGACTCATGTTGAACATTTAAGAACGGTAATTCAGACGCTTCGAAAATATCAACTATATGAAAAGCTGAGTAAATATGAATTTTGGATGAACAGCGTGTCGTTCCTAGGGCACGTTGTCTCGACGGAAGGTGTTGCAGTAGATCCAAAGAAGATTGTGGCAGTAGTAGACTGGAAACAGCCTACGTCATCTAGTGAAATATGGAGTTTCCTTGGTTTAACCGGGTACTACTATAGGTTTGTGAAGGACTTTTTGAGAATTGCTTCGCCCCTGACTCGCCTCACTCAGAAGGAAGTTGTATTTAAGTGGACCAACGACTGTGAGAGTAGTTTTCAAGAACTAAAACAAGTCATGGCTTCAATCTTGCTCTTCTGGAGGGTTCAGAAGGATTTCAGATTTACAGTTACGCATCGGAACTTGGTTTGGGATGTGTTTCATGCAACGCTGAAGACCATATCATACGTATCGAGACATCTTAAACGCATGAGAAGAACGCATCGGAAGTGGTTGGGATGTGTT